>JAYESD010000012.1:49269079-49978789 GCA_036927565.1 Tuctoria greenei
GAGGTACTTCTCCACCTTTTGATTTTTGTCGGTGTTAACCTCTTCTTGGTTGTTGATTTTGTGGATGTCCTTCATCTCCGAAATGGTCTCTTCGAGTGGTTAGACTGTTTCTTGAAGAACCCGCTCTGATACCAATTGAATGTGGCCTAGGGGGGTGAATAGGCCTTTTTGCAAATTGTCGGATCCTGCAACACTTAACAACCAGTTCAATACCAGAGATATCTGACTAGTCCGGTAAAGTGCGGACTAGTCCGATGTTCACAGACTAAGTTGGTTAAACTTGATCGATTAGATTGATTCTTTTATGTATGCAGCGGAAATATAGAATCAAATAAAAGTTTCAAGTTATATGCTAGATTATATCACAATTAAATATTTTTTTTAACAGTTCAACATGAGATAAGCAATGATTATGAGACCCTAGATTATATTAATGAATAAGAACGATGCACACCAAAAAACAAGACGCAAGGATTTATCCCGTGGTTCGGCTCCCACAAAGGCAACCTACGTCCACGTTGAGGAGTCCACAAAAGGACCGGGTCTTCTCCAACACTACCCTCGTCGGATCGCCACGAAGGCCAATCCTCTTCCACTAATCACAAAGGGGTGAATAACCGAATTCAAAGGGGCCTTCTCACACGTTGAGAGCTCCCTTGGATTACAACACGAAATACCACCAAAACACACTCAAAAGATTACAATAAAATCGCGGGAGTGTGTTACAGAATCAAACCCAGAGCTCAATGTGGTGTTGAACGTGTCTCTCCAATGATCTAGAGTGAATCCTCAAAGGATTGATCGTTGTTGCACTTAATTTCGTGGAGAGGTGTGGTTTTTGAGGCTCTTGGGAGGTGTGACGGCGCTAGGGTTCGAGAGAGGGAAAAATATGGCCGTACAACTATATTTATATGGGTTTCTAAAAGTGACCGTTAGGGTCTAGAAAGATCGAACTAGTCCGTGGTGGTCACCGGACTAGTCCGGTGTGCTGAGTGTAGCAAACCCTAAGTTTCCCGAAACATCGGACTAGTTCGGCTAGGAGCGGACTTGTCCGATTTCGCTATTGGAAATCTTCGGACTAGTTCGATAGTCATCGGACTTGTCCGGTTATGTGAAACCCTAAGTGTATAGGATGACAAGTCCGCACTTGGAGGACTTGTCCGATTCAGATCAGAGTGTATTTCGGACTAGTCCGTGCAAACATCGGACTTGTCCGATTTGGATCAGAAAGAATATCGGACTAGTCCGGATGTGATCGGACTTGTCTGATTTTGTGTGACTTGTGAAGTGTTTTGGGGACTGGTCCGCACTGGGAGGACTAGTCCGATTCTTGTCAGAAAGGATGTCGGACTAGTCCGATGGATATCGCACTTGTCCGATTTCGTGCAGAAAGGATATCAGACTAGTCCGGTGTCTGTCGGACTAGTCCGATCCTGTGTAACTTTGTGCATTGTGTGTGTTTAAGTGTGGTTGAGCTCTTGGGATGTGTTTCCTTAACACACTCCATACACAATAATCTACTACTCTTCTTCCTTGAGCTCATTTCCACTTTGCTCATCATTCTTCCTTCTTTTTGGTACTTTGCTCATTTTTCTATCATAAGCGTGCACTCATCTCAACAAAGAGTTTAGGATCCCAATTGCTTGTCATAAATCATCCAAAACCCACAAGGGAGTCCTAGATGCACTTTCACCATTTAATAAGAGTGCACATTCACTTGAGCCAGGATTGCAAACAAATAAACATCGTAGCATGTTTGTAGGTGCAATGATTTCGTGCATGATCTCTTCATTCTCCCCTTCTTGATGACAAGCCGTCCTCGGCTTGCTCCTATGTCCAGCAAAAAGTGCTGCTTTGGGGGTAGAATGAGTGCTGTCCACAATGCACAACTGCAGTGAATAATGCTTTTGTTGTCCCTGCTGCAAGGAAAAGATACTAGAAAAACATGACAAGACATTGTTAGCGTTAGTACATTCATTTACTTTACCATGTTGTTGCAGCACAAAATGAGCTATCTCATTTGAACATATGTAAACTTTATGCATCATAAACATACCACTAGGTTCATATTTGCCTATAGATTGAAAAGTGTTTCTTGTCAACAAAGATAATACAGTTTTAGAAAATATATTTCTTTCTACAATATCGAGATCACAACGAGTGTCAAATTCAATATAACCCAATGTATTTAGAGAAGACAATAATTTCAGCTCATCCTTTTCACATGTAATTGGAATCAAATGCTTAATTTCAGCACATGTGGGTGATAAAGTATCAAATTCATTCAGTTGTTCTAGCATAGGTATAATATAATTATCAACAGAGAACTCATTTTTGTCGTAAGAATCAGTACGAAAATCAACTAGTGACAAAGGCATATTATGAAAAGGTTCGTCTTGTTGCTGCTCATCGATAGCATGATTGGTGCTAAAATTCAGCACATCTGAAAACGTCATACCTTGGCTAACTGTAGAGCATTGTCCATTAACACTACTCTCATTTTCAGCAAGAAATTCAAATGCATTATGAGTTGATAAATCAAAAAATTCAGAAGAGTTGTTCAGCACCTCACTCTCATTTGCGTCTACATTTATTTGTTCATGTTCCTGCAAATGGTTAGACACAAAAGGAGGTACAACAAGAATTTTCTCCTCAAATTGATGCACTTCATCTTTGCAATTAGATACATTCATAAAAGTTTCTCGCATAAAAATTTTCATATCCTTCCATGTTCGAGGTGTTTCTAAATCATTTAAATTGTTCCACCAAGTTAATGCACAACCTACTAATGCACTTGCAACATTTCTAATCTTTCTTCTGTCACACATATGACATTGTCCAAAAACTTTATCCAACTCTATTTCCCAAGCAATATATTCATCGTAACCAAAACCATCATAAGAAGGAAGAGATGGGAGAATGTAATTACTTTCTATGGAAGGAGTTGTAAAGATGGTCTGAATTTCATGTGAAACCATAATTGATGTTTGATTCTTAGCGAGCAACTCCATCGCCATCTTCATCATGTCAATCATCTCAGCATATAATGCATGATTCTTGCTTTTACCTGACATTGTTAGTAGTAAATAGAATACAACAAAAAATATGTTATCCCTATCAACTAAAAAGGATAACGGTAATGTGGAAGTGGAATCACACACTCTCAAGCGTCTTACCACGCTCTTACAAGTGCTTTTACCGACACTGCACGTGGCAAACGGTGGACGGTATGAAGAAACCAATAATACGTGAAATGATTGAAAAGGTGTATCGATTCTGCTCAAGAGAAAGGTGTACCTTGGATGGAACGTTATATGTAGCAAGGATATGCAACAATGAAAATCAGATAGTGAAGTTGATTAAGTGTCCAAAGTACTTGTCAATGTTGCTGGCCTAAATGTGTTCCTAGTAGTTCAAGCAAGCAAGACATGAGACAAAACTAGATGACATGAAGGATGCAAGCACTTATGTTTTTGTTGTTTTTTTCTCCTCTTTTTTTGTGCGGCTTTTGTATCTTGTTTTGCACTTGCCTTTTTCTTTTTTTCTTACTTTTATCAGAATGTTCTGCAAAAGAAGAACACAATAAAAAGTAATCAAAGATATCTTGTGTGTCTATTGCAGATTTTCTGCTCAATTTTCCGAAGATAAATAGACACAATTAGAAGCTCCAAATAGAAAAACTAACAACAACAAGATTGTAGATATATCTCTCCTCTTTAATTTGAATATATGGAAGACCTATTTTGGAAAAGAACAATAGGATATATTGCCCCCGAAATACAAACTATTTAGAATCTCTAGGTCAATAATAGATTCGGATCTAATGCGATTTCGACATCGATAACTATATTTTCTTTGAAAATGATGAATAATAAAGTTATAGATAACTTCTTATGATTTCCATAAAGTACAAGAAAACCAAAATACGAGTTCGTATAACTGATATATGACGAAAATACCGAACTGGACAGACGTGAATCTAATCTGGACGTGATGATGTGATTCAAAAGGATGAATCACACAATGCAAAACTCAAACTAAGACCAAAAACACTTTCTAAACCAGCAATATGACACAACAACAGACACAAACTCAACAAAATCAAACTGAAAACGAAAGTTGCAATGGCTCAATGGTGGTTTGGAGAAAGTAATGAATAGATCGACTAAACTGCAAATTTTTTTGTGGCTTTTTTTGTGGACTCTACGTATGAATAACAAAACAAATATAATGGATAGATGAATTACCTAACGGGCAACCTGGAAATCTGATACCAATTTATCAGAAGGATGAGTCCCGATCTTCTGAAAGGAAATAGATAAGCCGATTGAGATGGAGATCTCGACGTTGATGATCTGACGCTCTTGGGTAGAACATGAAAAAACCCTGCAATCACTATACTACTGCTCCGTTGGTTATGAACCATTCTACATACGATTGACCTCACCAAGAAGGCTAATCCCTGCAAGTGTAACTGAGAACACGATTAAGAACGTCGAAGACACGATCTGAAATCACGAAGTTGGGGTCTCACAGACCGTAGAACTGTGATATTATTGATCTAAGGAAATCTCAATTGTTCATGGCGGCTAATATGGAGTATATATAGGTGAGAGGACGTCCAAGGGGGTGTTGGGGTCGTGACCTGACCCTAAGATACAAAAATAATGGAATTAGACTTGATACAAGGTCCAGTGGCCCAATACGGTGGTGCAGCACCCTAACAGATTTTGAACTCTATTTTGTTTCGATGATTCCCGTCGACTCCGAAGGAATTTTTACATGGGATCAGTGCCATTGGAAAGGTTATCCTCTCCCCTTTCGGCGCATATGTGGAATGTCAAAAACGGATTCCGTATGCGTCCTGAGCGTCCGTTTTAGTACGTACTGCTCCTGGACTCCGAGTTGGACACGATTTTGAGTTGGTGTCGGTTTCCATCTTCTTTGAACGTATCCTCTGGTCCTCCACGCCCCTAAACCTTCCTCCAATTATTCCTTGATTCACTCCATGTATCCTAATCACAATTAAATTATTAGGTAGCAATCTATTCTCAAAAATATATAAGGAAACATATAAAAACGAGCTCACCTCTGAAATTAATTATTGTTTGTGAATTCTATTGATTGCATCCTGTATATTCAATTGAGTGCTGTGTAGATTAATAAGAGTGATGTCCTCATCATCGGCCGACCTGGTCAGCGCTCCGTTGGGGCTGTATTTTCTCCAGGTCACTAGCAGGTGGGTCCCCTTCACTGATATAGGTGATACACCGTTGGATGGCCTTGGATACTTCTATTTGTGGGCCATTTGATCCATGTGGTGCCACATGTCATCGCTTGATTTGTTGGGATGACATTTTATAGGATTGATCCTCCTCTTTTACCTCATTTCCTACATAAAATGCCTTTATGCACTATTTCTACAAGAACAAGTGAAAATAGGTTAAATAGAAAGGTGATGTGTGCAACAAATGGTATTTCCTTCACATAATTGAGTTATTGACGGTTGAAAATTGGTATATAACAGCCATCAGCAAACTCCGCCAACCTTATCATTTGCTCGTCTTGAGCAAAGTCAGTACTTTAGGTTAATGATCAGAAGTTGCTACAATGTTCTATTTTTCACAAGTACAATGTGCACAACAAAATAGTCTACCTAGTATTGCAAAAATTGGCTTGGTACTTCACCCATCTCACGTCATTATGGGTCTTATACCTTCTCCTATTCATGGGTGGTTGAAATATAGAACAACAATTGGTGCGAGCATACCCTAGACTTCAAGTTCCACTTAAATTTCGGGGATTTCAATTTAGATTTTAAGTACCTCAAATTTATTCTCTCAATCACTCCTTTATGTTTAGTGGAAATATTACCTCACCATGGCATTTTGCCTAAACTCATCCTACCACTAAATAAGGTCTGTATGCGGAGCTTGGTAGGGAATGTAGTAGGCATATTTGCAACACATAATATTACTAAGTCAAAAAAACAAGCCTTAGGAGAAATAAATTCAAAACTATTTGATTCAAGAATTGTGCATGTGTGATGGTGTGGAAGTGGATGTGGATGTTTGGGATGACTCCTATATATGTAGACTCTCTTATTTCGCAGGGATGAAACCTGGCTACTTTTCTTTTTCTTTCTCTTTTATTTTTTCTCATGCTTATGATGTAAGCATGCATTTTTTTTCTTTTTCTTGTAGGCATGTCTTCTACTCACTTTTTATGCAATAAACATGGAGAGTACTAAGCATGAAGGGCAAGGAGTTTCTCTTTTTATTGCGGAATGATGGTATGATGGAATTTTGCTTACTTCTAGTGTCGAAGTATATCATGGGCAAGTGAAGTCTTGAATTCATAATGAAATGAATGAATTCTCACATAGGTCTATACTAGTTCGACTAGGCTCAATGTGAAGACAAATAGCATATGCATATGGTCTATCAATGTAAAAATATCATATAGCTTTGGCAGGTATTTCCAATCAAATGAGAGTAACTTATGTCTTTTTAGAATTTCTTCGGAAATCTAAGTTTCACCGTCAAACTAGAAATAGCAGCCCTATCACTATGTCATATCTCACGACAAATCAGAATTGGATAAGCTTTTGCTACCCATAATTTCTAAATCAAGGCAAAAGTAAGTTTTAGCCAATGAAAGCAATATTTTTGAGAGTAGTTAGTTGTAAACTAGGGACTTAGGAAAATTAAAACAGAGCAACTATTCATCATTTCATCTGTGTGAATTCTAAACCATTCTTACTGCACATTTTTTATTTTATTTGAAAACAAACCTACTCTATATATTTTTATATGCAATATGAATAGTGGATGAATGGAAAATAATTATGGAAGGGATGTGATATAATTTACCTCCAGTGGGGGTCCTCCCCCAATCTTGTTCTTCACTCACCTCACTGACGATGGTTGAACCCTTGATGACGGAAGTATGCCGCAAGATCGGCTTATTGTTGTTGTAGTGTAGATTTGAAGTTGGTGAATTGCACATCCATGTGTTGGTGCCAATCTAGGGTACCTTGGACATGCTCTTAGAGTGTTGTAGATGTCACCCGTTCTTACTTCAAGGCCTTCCATACGTCTAATGAGATCCATCATTCCTTGGCTATAGTCATGCTGACTTCTAGCCGAAGAGGAACGACATTTTCTCATGGACGTTGGAGGCAAGCTGCTAGAGCTTGAAGTGGATAGGGATGGCTCACACGCGTCACCTGGCCATCCATGCAAAGATGGACCTTCGGTCTCATACGATGGAGGTTGAGTCCATCCGGGTGTATCACCCTTTGGGTACTCTTCGTCTTCGTACTCATGGATCGTGGAGGTTGTCGGAGGCATGGCTGCTCTCTTTGTAAGGCTTCTAGTTACCCTGCCAGAGACATTACTTCTTCAGCTTCCTTGATGGGAAGAAGATCAATGGTTAGCCTCTGGAATTTGTACAAATAATAATCCAGGTTAGGTAACCAAATTTTATTGGCAAGATCGGGATAATAAAATACCAAAGAGCCATCTTGATCATGATTAAGGGTATGTCCTTGCACTAGATAATCTTCATTAATTACTTCTCATTCATTATTAATATATTCAAATGAAGTATATTTTGATGCTCCTACCATAGTAGCAATGTGGGTAATCAATGAAGTGCATTAAATTGGCCCAGTCTTTGAAATGTAGTCAAACCATTGTGTCATCATGGCAATAACTGGAGCAACTTTATCTTTTTAACCGTGGCAAATAAAATTTTCAGCTCATCATCACGCACTATTGTAACATCTCCTCTAAGGAACATAGTTATAGCCACCCATCTATACATGAAGCGTTAAGTAGGATTGTGCAAGTGGCTATTCCTAGAAGCACTACATCTAACCTCAGTTGTCAATTCATGCCATAAACATTGTTTGTTAAACTTAGGAGAAGTGTCTAAATCTAGCAAACAATGTTTATGGAAGCCTAGGATTTCACTTAGTTCTTTCCATTGGACGTTGTGTTCCTTTTGAAATAATCTAAAATAAATACTATCAAATCCGATTTTAAAGGTGCAAAGGAATTGTATGGAGAGAAGGCATGAACCTCTCTCCTCTATGTGAGCAAAATCATTCCATCCTAGTGCATGTGAAATGGAAAAGAATTTGGAATGCATACCTATTTTGGTGATCAAATCCGGATCATAAGATTTCGTTTGAGAAAACTCACGATCTTGGAGTAGCTTGCGTGCTTGATCTTCAACATCACTTTGTACGTTGAGGTCATCGTCGTGGAGAAGTTGGCATAGGTTGCTCCTCTGACCCATGGGAGAGTGCTCACATACACTCCACCTCCTGGATCTTGGTGTATCAATGGAAGAGGGGCATGCACTTGAGTCTCCATCATGGCTTGAGCTTGCAGCCTGCTTCCTCTTCCCAAATAACCTCTTCATTCCTTTCATGGCCACAACAAAGCAAAAACTCGAAAGAGGTGATGTTAGTGAAAGCAAAACCCCAGACATATTCTCCCTTAAAGAACTTGAGAGCAAATTGCAAATGCAAACAAAAGCAAATCTTTTTGGGTTGGATTTGAGCAAGAGTGCTTCAATGAAGAGCAAGAAAAACAATGTGAGCAAAGAGCGACTTTGGGGAGTTGTGAAATGAGGTGAAGCGTGAAGAGGAGTGCTCCTTATAACCACCATTTATAGTGTACACTCCCCAATGGTCGAAGAGTCAAATGTAGCCGATGGAGGGGAGAGAGCCAAAATGGCCCTTTCCCCTAGTCGGCCAAACAGGGGGGTCGACCGCACTGAAGTGTGGGCCCCCCTATTCCCTCTTTTGGCAGGTGGCCCCCCAACGGTTATAAAATTCGTACGTTGGTGAAATGCCACATTTGCAGCTCAAAAAAAATTGTTTTCCAAAAAAACCCTTTTTGAAAACCCAACAATTTTCTCTTCATGAAAAATAAAAAAATAAAAATAATAGTTGAGAATACAAGATTCTCAACTTGCTAAGAAAACTCAAATATGTAGTAGGGAAAATCAAACTAAGTGGGGAAAACAAATGAAGAGAAAAGAAAAATCAAAGAAAAGATAACAACCCATTTAACCTTTTGGCTAGGTCTCACCACCGTCCAATGAGATGGACATTCCTTCTTCTTCACTTCTTGGGGCCTAGAGGGATGGGTGTTGACATTTCTTAATGTCACAGATCATCTCCAATAAGAGATGAAGTCCGCAAGTTCACAGAAACTGTCGTGTAGCATTTCACTCAAGAGTATTCCCAAGGGTATACTATTTATCCCAAAGGAAGGCAATGGAGTAAAGTAAACACTACTCATATCACCAAGGTATGGGGTACTAAGTGTTTATCAGAACAGGGGTAAGATGAGGGTATGGGTAGTGTGACACACACCTAAGCAATCTACTGTAAGGGTAAGGTTGTCCTAGCGAGGGTTAGACTACGAGATGGAGCTACTCCTAATGTGCTCTAATTACTCATATACACAGCCTAATGAAGTACAAATGAATATGCTAATAGTGAATACTAGGTCTTAGTTGTCCAACATATCGGGCACAGGCTTACCCTGGTCTGTCAGGCGACTCCTGCCAAGAGCCTACATCGTAGCCGAACATGGATGATTACAATGGACGGATAGGGCTGTCACCACCTACCGCCTACCTCTACAAACCATGGACTATGATGCATCCAATGCTACTTAACTATCCAAGCACCACGCTTGCATGCTATGTAAATACCTTAAGAGTTGCAACGTAATAATCATCCTAAGGAAATGACTAACCTAAACATCGTTCAACCAATGTTGGATCCAAGCACTAACATATTCATATTAACATAATCATATTATTACCCAATTAGACTATAGTGGAGCTGTATGATGTTCATGATAACATGATAATGGCATTACGTCTAGTGCGAGGATCAGGTCCACACATTCCAGGAATCACATTGGATGGTGCCGTGCGATGCAGCACCCAACGGGACACACGAAAAGACATATTAAAGATACAAAATTTTCATTTCGTAATAGCATATTGTTTACAAAATAGTGTACAACAGCGGTACACATGCAGCGGATAGTACATACTCACACTCTCAACATATCTAAGAACGAGACAAGTCATCCATGCCCACAGACGCTTCTCACTAGCAACATGAAGATCAATAAGGCAGTGGCGTGGTGTCATGTGAGAGATACATCTCGACAGCTCGAGGTCTCACGGACAATCCATAACAGCAATAATATAATTAAACCTGCAAAACCACAACTAAAGCAACCATGAGCACGAAGGCTCAGCATGATTTAACCATCACTCCTAAATATGGAACTCTACATGCTTGAGACTTCTAATATGGGAAAGCTGAATTTGCATAAAGGACTCGCCAATTAGTAAATCCTTAGCTCTGGTTTAACGTAGCGAATGACACTCCCTGAGCATGGCACATCACGGACTCCACAACCAGACTAGAAACGCTTCATCCCCAAAGTTGCATGCTCAAAGCTGCATAAGTTTTATTCAAGTTAAATATTTAGCAAATGTAAACTTAATTGTGATATTTCTAATCCATACAAGTTGCAGTACAATAAAAATCATGGCTACAGTTTCATAATAATTCGGCTACTCTTTATTACTACGTCACGACGCAGTGAACAAGCGGTACACAAATAACCGCGAGGGACGGTGATTGCAATCAGTAGACACCCGGATAACATGTCACATACACCCATTTCGGAAGTGGAGCGAATCACACTTCAATAGTATGCTGTATGCAACAACCTTTCAAAGGAAACCCAAATGTTGAACTGGTCCTTCTGTAGCGGGCAGGAGGTCCCGCACGGAGCATGTCTGTGCCCGCCAGTAGATTTACATCTTGCTGCCCTCAACCCACTCCTACAAAATGGTAGGGTAAGCCTCGATACCCAGGTTAACCAATTACATCGGTTTCCTGGTTCCCATATAGCCAGTATGCATCCGGTATAGTTCAAACTTGTCCAGCAGAGCCGCACACGGATCAGTCCTCAATTGACACAAGCAGGGCTACACACGTGAGACCACATCGCTGCATTATATCCCGCTGCTCGGTCTCGAATTCATATTCATAAACCATTATTTGATCAAATCCACCCCGTGTGATAAAATCCTATCTCGCTAGTAGATTTCAACTACTCGACTTCTACCGGATTCCTCAAAACATTAGCATGGCATTCTCTACTCGTCAAGCTATAGACCTACCCAATATTACATAAGATTTGTGGGTCATGCAAGTGGAGTAACAAGCCCCTTAGCCCTAATGCACAAAACTCACCCTAGACATAAGTGATACAAATCAAAACTTTATAAAAGCACTTAATATCAAACCAGGGCTTGCCTTGGGCTGCAGTTTAAAAGTCAGTGAATATTCAGTTAAGATAGTCTGTCGATGGGTCTCGTCACAACAGCTACAATAAATATTTCTCCTCCTCCAAGTCGGCTTCTGTCAATTGCCTTGGTCGCGTTCACTATTGACATAATTAAGCATAAACAAGAATGCAGCTTAGTAATGTAATAAGTGGAGATGCTTATGACTCGAGAAGAATTAGAAACAGATGAAAGGACAGGTTTGCCTCTGTTGGTCCGGAAAATAGAGGAGAAAACCAAGTAAAACAAAATGGATTATGGAACAAAGTGGAGTATGGATGATATAAAAGAATCTAGTTCAGCTAATAGCAAACTATATGAATGACAAAGGGATTATCCATGCTATACCAGAAATACAGCAAAGGATCTGTGTTGATCTTAAAGCTGGTGGAAAAAATTGAACTTGGCAAAGTAGAATGGGAAGAATCGAATTATGAAATTTCATAATGCACTTATGTAGTGAAGTCATAATTGGAACAATGTCTACTGTGGGATCAATCCTAATGGAGCTGGGAATTTTACAGTGGCTACTAGGTACTATTTGGAAGATCTGGACCAAGAATTGGAGATGTTCAAGGAAGCTTGTTGTCTCTAAAATTCCAGCAACTAAATGGTTCTATGAATTTTTGTACTAAATCTGTAGCTTTGACATAGCTAACAGTAGAAGACAACGTTAGAGGATGTCTCACTGGTTCTAGGAAAATTTGTTTCACAATTATCTGAGATTCCTACAAGGAGAAATTTATTTTACATGTTTGCAAGGAACTCTGAAAATGTTTCTGTACAATTCTGAAATTTTAATTGACATAGAGAATTGGAACACTAATTCACTCAGAAAATAATGTCCAATTAACTTGACATTTTTACTGGAGATCAAGTGTATTTGTTTGATTATACTGATAAAAATTGGAAATTTTCTAATAAGTATAACAGGAGTAATTAATTTCCCAAGAAGTTAGCTCAAAGGAATTAATTAAGAAAATTATGAGACTTTCATGTCCAACCAATTACACTGCTGCAACATTGGAATCAATATGAGTATGCCAGACTTTATTTGGAATTATTTCAGAAAGTACTCTAGGATTAATTGATTTTTAAAGTTGGGATTAAAATCTGGAAATCAGTTTTTGTTAGTTATCAACAGCAGAGATAAAAATGGAATTTGGGAAATTTATACAGACCCAATGGTCAGGAAACATTTACTGGGACTCAAGAACATCTCCAAGGAAAGTTTGGTAATTTTAAAGAATTTTACAGTGGAAGGATCAGCTGTAATAATTCCCTAGGTGTTTGGAGAAACAGAATTATACAGAAAATAATTTGAGCTTTCGTGACAAACCACTGGCACTATGGGAAACTTGAGATCAGGACCTTTCCAACAAAATTTTTTTGACTAATTTTGGACCATCCATCGGGGAGTTATTGATTTTTGAAGTTTGAAAGAATTTTTCTTTTAATTGAATAAATTTGAATTGATTCAAATGGCCACTGGGCCCCACCAATTGAAATGGGCAGTCTTGGTTGAAGCCAAATGGCTGGCCACAGGGTCCTCGGCACGTAGCTGCACTAGATCAGGGAGCCACAGCAGATCAGAGGCAAAGGAAATGGTCCACCAACATGCGGGCCCGAGGGTTTCTTCAACCTCCCCCAATCTTGTTCTTCACTCACCTCAGTGACGATGGTTGAACCCTTGATGATGGAAGTATGTCGCAAGATCGGCTTATTGTTGTTGTAGTGTAGATTTGAAGTTGGTGAATTGCACATCCATGTGTTGGTGCAAATCTAGGGTACCTTGGACATGCTCTTAGAGTGTTGTAGATGTCACCCGTTCTTACTTCAAGGCCTTCCATATGTCTAGTGAGATCCATCATTCCTTGGCTATAGTCATGATGACTTCTAGCCGAAGAGGAACGACATTTTCTCATGGACGTTGGAGGCAAGCTGCTAGAGCTTGAAGTGGATAGGTATGGCTCACACGCGTCACCTGGCCATCCATGCAAAGATGTACCTTCGGTCTCATACGATGGAGGTTGAGTCCATCCGGGTGTATCACCCTTTGGGTTCTCTTCGTCTTCGTACTCATGGATCGTGGAGGTTGTCGGAGGCATGGCTGCTCTCTTTGTAAGGCTTCTAGTTACCCTGCCAGAGACATTACTTCTTCGGCTTCCTTGATGGGAAGAAGATCAATGGTTAGCCTCTGGAATTTGTACAAATAATAATCCAGGTTAGGTAACCAAATTTTATTGGCAAAATCGGGATAATAAAATACCAAAGAGCTATCTTGATCATGATTAAGGGTATGTCCTTGCACTAGATAATCTTCATTAATTACTTCTCATTCATTATTAATATATTCAAATGAAGTATATTTTGATGCTCCTACCATAGTAGCAATGTGGGTAATCAATGAAGTGCATTAAATTGGCCCAGTCTTTGAAATGTAGTCAAACCATTGTGTCATCAGGGCAATAATTGGAGCAACTTTTATCTTTTTAACCGTGGCAAATAAAATTTTCAGCTCATCATCACGCACTTTTGTAACATCTCCTCTAAGGAACATAGTTATAGCCACCCATCTATACATGAAGCGTTAAGTAGGATTGTGCAAGTGGCTATTCCTAGAAGCACTACATCTGACCTCAGTTGTCAATTCATGCCATAAACTTTGTTTGTTAAACTTAGGAGAAGTGTCTAAATCTAGCAAACAATGTTTATGGAAGCCTAGGATTTCACTTAGTTCTTTCCATAGGATGTTGTGTTCCTTTTGAAATAATCTAAAATAAATACTATCAAATCCGATTTTAAAGGTGCAAAGGAATTGTATGGAGAGAAGGCATGAACCTCCCTCCTCTATGTGAGCAAAATCATTCCATCCTAGTGCATGCGAAATGGAAAAGAATTCGGAATGCATACCTATTTTGGTGATCAAATATCATAAGCTTTCATTTGAGAAAACTCACGATCTTGGAGTAGCTTGCGTGCTTGATCTTCAACATCACTTTGTACGTTGAGGTCGTCGTCGTGGAGAAGTTGGCATAGGTTGCTCCTCTGACCCATGGGAGAGTGCTCACATACACTCCACCTCCTGGATCTTGGTGTAGCAATGGAAGAGGGGCATGCACTTGAGTCTCCATCATGGCTTGAGCTTGCAGCCTGCTTCCTCTTCCCAAATAACCTCTTCATTCCTTTCATGGCCACAACAAAGCAAAAACTCGAAAGAGGTGGTGTTAGTGAAAGCAAAACCCCAGAAAAATTCTCCCTTAAAGAACTTGAGAGCAAATTGCAAATGCAAACAAAAGCAAATCTTTTTGGGTTGGATTTGAGCAAGAGTGCTTCAATGAAGAGCAAGAAAAACAATGTGAGCAAAGAGCGACTTTGGGGAGGTGTGAAATGAGGTAAAGCGTGAAGAGGAGTGCTCCTTACAACCACCATTTATAGTGTACACTCCCCAACGGTCAGAAGAGTCAAATGTAGCCGCTGGAGGGGAGAGAGCCACAATGGCCCTTTCCCCTAGTCGGCCAAACAGGGGGGTCGACCGCACTCAAATGTGGGCCCCCCTATTCCCTCTTTTGGCAGGTGGCCCCCCAACGGTTATAAAATTCGTACGTTGGTGAAATGCCACATTTGCAGGTCAAAAAAATTGTTTTCCAAAAAATCCCTTTTTCAAAACCCAACAATTTTCTCTTCGTGAAAAATAAAAAAATAAAAATAATAGTTGAGAATATAAGGTTCTCAACTTGCTAAGAAAACTCAAATATGTAGTAGGGAAAATCAAACTAAGTGGGAAAAACAAATGAAGAGAAAAGAAAAATCAAAGAAAAGATAACAACCCATTTAACCTTTTGGCTAGGTCTCGCCACCGTCCAATGAGATGGACATTGATTCTTCTTCACTTCTTGGGGCCTAGAGGGATGGGTGTTGACATTTCTTAATGTCACAGATCATCTCCAATAAGAGATGAAGTCCGCAAGTTCACAGAAATTGTCGTGTAGCATTTCACTCAAGAGTATTCCCAAGGGTATCCTATTTATCCCAATGGAAGGCAGTGGAGTAAAGTAAACACTACTCATATCACCAAGGTATGGGGTACTAAGTGTTTATCAGAACAGGGGTAAGATGAGAGTATGGGTAGTGTGACACACACCTAAGCAATCTATTGTAAGGGTAAGGTTGTCCTAGCGAGGGTTAGACTACGAGATGGAGCTACTCCTAATGTTCTCTAATTACTCATATACACAGCCTAATAAAGTACAAATGAATATGCTAATTGTGAATACTAGGTCTTAGTTGTCCAACATATCGGGCACAGGCTTACCCTGGTCTGTCAGGCGACTCCTGCCAAGAGCCTACATCATAGCCGAACATGGATGATTACAATGGACGGATAGGGCTGTCACCACCTACCGCCTACCTCTACAAACCATGGACTATGATGCATCCAACGCTACTTAACTATCCAAGCACCACACTTGCATGCTAAGTAAATACCTTAAGAGTTGCAACATAATAATCATCCTAAGGAAATGACTAACCTAAACATCGTTCAACCAATGTTGGATCCAAGCACTAACATATTCATATTAACATAATCATATTATTACCCGATTAGACTATAGTGGAGCTATATGATGTTCATGATAACATGATAATGGCATTACGTCTAGTGCGAGGATCGGGTCCACACATTCCAGGAATCACATTGGATGGCGCCTTGCGATGCGGCACCCAATGGGACACACGAAAAGTCATATTAAAGATACAAAATTTTCATTTCGTAATAGCATATTGATTACAAAATAGTGTACAACAGCGGTACACATGCAGCGGATAGTACATACTCACACTCTCAACATATCTAAGCACGAGACAAGTCATTCATGCCCACGGATGCTTCTCACTAGCAACACGAAGATCAATAAGGAAGCGGCGTGGTGTCATGTGAGAGATACATCTCGACAGCTCGAGGTCTCACGGACAATCCATAACAGCAATAATATAATTAAACCTGCAAAACCACAACTAAAGCAACCATGAGCACGAAGGCTCAACAAGATTTAACCATCACTCCTAAATATGGAACTCTACATGCTTGAGACTTCTAATATAGGAAAGCTGAATTTCCATAAAGGACTCGCCAATTAGTAAATCCTTAGCTCTGGTTTAACATAGCGAATGACACTCCCTGAGCATGGCACATCACGGACTCCACAATCAGACAAGATACGCTCCATCCCCGAAGTTGCATGCTCAAAGCTGCATAAGACTTATTCAAGTTAAATATTTAGCAAATGTAAACTTAATTGTGCTATTTCTAATCCATACAAGTTGCAGTACAATAAAAATCATGGCTACAGTTTCATAATAATTCAGCTACTCTTTATTACTACGTCACGACGCAGTGAACAAGCGGTACCCAAATAACCGCGAGGGACGGTGATTGCAATCAGTAGACACCCGGATAACATGTCACATACACCCATTTCGGAAGTGGAGCGAATCACACTTCAATAGTATGCTGTATGCAACAACCGTTCAAAGGAAACCCAAATGTTGAACTGGTCCTTCTGTAGCGGGCAGGAGGTCCCGCACGGAGCATGTCTGTGCCCGCCAGTAGATTTACACCTTGCTGCCCTCAACCAACTCCTATAAAATGGTAGGGTAAGCCTCGATAACCAGGTTAAACAATTACATCGGTTTCCTGGTTCCCATATAGCCAGTATGCATCCGGTATAGTTCAAACTTGTCCAGCAGAGCCGCACACGGATCAGTCCTCAATTGACACAAGCAGGGCTACACACGTGAGACCACATCTCGCTGCATTATATCCCGCTGCTCGGTCTCGAATTCATATTCATAAACCATTATTGGATCAAATCCACCCCGTGTGATAAAATCCTATCTCGCGAGTAGATTTCAACTACTCGACTTCTACCGGATTCCTCAAAACATTAGCATGACATTCTCTACTCGTCAAGCTGTAGACCTACCCAATATTACATAAGATTTGTGGGTCATGCAAGTGGAGTAACAAGCCCCTTAGCCCTAATGCACAATACTCACCCTAGACATAAGTGATACAAATCAAAACTTTGTAAAAGCACTTAATATCAAACCGGGGCTTGCCTTGGGCTGCAGTTTAAAAGTCGGTGAATATTCAGTTAAGATAGTCTGTCGATGGATCTCGTCACAACAGCTACAATAAATATTTCTCCTCCTGCAAGTCAGCTTCTGTCAATCGCCTTGGTCGCGTTCACTATTGACATAATTAAGCATAAACAAGAATGCAGCTTAGTAATGTAATAAGTGGAGATGCTTATGACTCGAGAAGAATTAGAAACAGATGAAAGGACAGGTTTGCCTCTGTTGGTCCGGAAAATAGAGGAGAAAACCAAGTAAAACAAAATGGATTATGGAACAAAGTGGAGTATGGATGATATAAAAGAATCTAGTTTAGCTAATAGCAAACTATATGAATGACAAAGGGATTATCCATGCTATACCAGAAATACAGCAAAGGATCTGTGTTGATCTTAAAGCTGTTGGAAAAAATTGAACTTGGCAAAGTAGAATGAGAAGAATCGAATTATGAAATTTCATAATGCACTTATGTAGTGAAGTCATAATTGGAACAATGTCTAATGTGGGATCTATCGTAATGGAGCTGGGAATTTTACAGTTGCTACTAGGTACTATGAGGAAGATCTGGACCAAGAATTGGAGATGTTCAAGGAAGCTTGTTGTCTCTAAAATTCCAGCAACTAAATGGTTCTATGAATTTTTGTACTAAATCTGTAGCTTTGACATAGCTAACAGTAGAAGATAACGTTAGAGGATGTCTCACTGGTTCTAGAAAAATTTGTTTCACAATTATCTGAGATTCCTACAAGGAGAAATTTATTTTACATGTTTGCAAGGAACTCTGAAAATGTTTCTGTACAATTCTGAAATTTTAATTGACATAGAGAATTAGAACACTAATTCAATCAGAAAATAATGTCCAATTAACTTGAAATTTTTACTGGAGATCAAGTGTATTTGTTTTATTATACTGACAAATATTGGAAATTTTCTAATAAGTATAACAGGAGTAATTAATTTCCCAAGAAGTTAGCTCAAAGGAATTAATTAAGAAAATTATGAGACTTTCATGTCCAACCAATTACACTGCTGCAACATTGGAATCAATATGAGTATGCCAGACTTTATTTGGAATTATTTCAGAAAGTACTCTAGGATTAATTGATTTTTAAAGTTGGGATTAAAATCTGGAAATCAGTTTTTGTTAGTTATCAACAGCAGAGATAAAAATGGAATTTGGGAAAGTTATACAGACCCAATGGTCAGGAAACTTTTACTGGGACTCAAGAACATCTCCAAGGAAAGTTTGGTAATTTCAAAGAATTTTACAGTGGAAGGATCAGCTGTAATAATTCCCTAGGTGTTTGGAGAAACAGAATTATACAGAAAATAATTTGAGCTTTCGTGACAAACCACTGGCACTATGGGAAACTTGAGATCAGGACCTTTCCAACAAAATTTTTTTGAATAATTTTGGACCATCCAACGGGGAGTTATTGATTTTTGAATTTTGAAAGAATTCTGCTTTTATTTGAATAAATTTGAATTGATTCAAATGGCCACTGGGCCCCACCAATTGAAATGGGCAGTCCTGGTTGAAGCCAAATGGCTGGCCACAGGGTCCTCGGCACGTAGCTGCACTGGATCAGGGAGCCACAGCAGATCAGAGGCAAAGGAAATGGTCCACCAACATGCGGGCCCGAGGGTTTCTTCAACCTCCCGACGGGCGGCACCCGTGGTCTTTGCGGCGGAGCTCGCCGGCGAGGCTCACCGGCACTGTGCTACAATGCCTCTTCACACCTGGTAATGGCCGCCTGTGCCTAAATTTGCATGCTGAGAAAGATGGGAGGGTCATCCCAAGCTGAGGATGGCCGGAGCTTAGTGCTGTACGGCGGCAGCGCTAGGGTTCTGATGATGTCAGAACTTCACACACACAGTGCACACGCCTTAGAAAAAGGTCAGGGAGGCTCCTGGGAGCATGAGAGAGGTAATCAGAAGGCGTAAACGTCGTGGAACAACCGGCAACTGCATGTCGACGGTGAACAGAGACCATTTTTAATGGCGGTGAGAAGAACTTGCGATTCTTCGCACCTAGTCGATAACTTTTGGTACAAACAGCTCTAGAAGGTGGGCAAGGAGGTGTTCAAGCTATTTTATAACTATCTTAGAGAATAGTTTAACGTAGATACCGAATTTGATGGGAGACCTAGCTAGTTCATATGAAATGGCGGAGAGTAAAATGGAAATAACTTGCTCGATACTGAAGGAAAGGAGGAACAGTTTTCACCTTGAGTAACTAGGTGCACAGATGCTTCTTTTAGCTTCAGGGAGCAACTTGTGAAGTTGCTTGGTTTGGTGGCGCGATGGTGAAACAGAGACGGCTCCAGGCGGCTTCACTCGTGAGCTCTGCCAAAACTTCAAAATAGCACGCCAAACGGTGAGGAACCGATGAACAGTTGGCACCAGGAGATAGAGAAGAAAGTTAGGCTCCACTTTGCTTTTGATGTCAGGAGGAAACGGTGGCTGGATCGAGCGGCACAAGCAAGAACACAGGCGGCGGTCATTGCACGCGCGGGAGAGGAAGAACCAAGCCTCTGCTCACTTTGCTCGGCAGTGGGACGATAAGGAGGAGAGGAGGAGGATTAGGACGGACTGCAAGGCATCGAACAGAGTCGGTTCAATCCTTTGTGAAGCTGCCAGGTGGGTCCCATCAAAGCAAAAATTCTATCTCACCTCTTGTCATTTAATTCTCATACCCATCTTGATCCAAAAAGGTAGATCTTTTCTTGGGGACTGAACAAAATATTTGGGATTTGAATCTGAAATCCAAAACTTGATTTGATCACGTTTCAATCAAACTTCAAATTTGAATTTGAGGCCTTTCAATGCACAAATTTAATTACATAGAAAATGGCCTCTAAAACTTTTGAAATTTTTATGGATGAATATTTAAAATATTTAGAAGCCATTGGTGAACTCAGATTTTTATTTCAACAAGGTTTGAACAGGAGCTACCCTTTTTTTTGAATTCTTCATTTGAGGTTTCAAATTCATTTCCTTTTTAAACTGCCATTTTAACTTCTTTTCTCGTCCCTGTTTTTATCCCTTCTTAGTTGGGCTTTGCACAATGAAATTTAAGGCTTTTACAGCCATCCCTCCTTAAAAGAATCTTGTCTCGATATTACAAGGAAAAGACGAAGGTAGAGAGGTTAACGGATATGTGAAGACATCAAGTCTGGATAGTTGGATCGGAGATAGTCCTCGTTTTCCCATGTCGCTTCATTAGCGGTATGGTTGCTCCACAAGAATTTGTAGAAATATATATAAAGTCTAATTTTTGGTTGTGCGAGTCTTTTTATCGACGATCCAAATTGGATGCTCCTTGTATTACTCAAGGATGATGGATCACACAAGTGGCATTATGAACTATCAACTTGTCCATAGTTCAAGATTAATTAGACAGTACTCATGTGTTTGAATTGAGATACATATTCTTGCTCAATGTTCTTTATTAATTATGTTTCATGGTGCATCACAAGTTGGATGATGTTATGCATATGCAATGCAATCCCGGGTAAGATGCATGAGATGGGTGCATTCACTTTAATGATTTGATCAAAAATAGGCAAAACAATTCAAATGCGATGAGACATATCTCAAGATTCACAAGGCATGACAACCTTGGTCATGAAATTGTTTAGGAAAAGAATACACCCTGCATAACATGACCAAGGTCATTGAACATCAGTTAACAAGATAATGAGAACAGGTGGAACTCAACCCAAATGAACATAGGGAGTACGATTGAGCTGATGGACTAAACTTGTCGATGAGGTAGCACTCCCTGACAACTTCTATCCACAAGTTAGAAATAGAATTGTGGTTTAATAACAAAAGGTCAGGTTTCTCGTCTTGAAGTGTTCTTAGTAACAATCTCTATTCGTTGGTGAGTGTGGTTGGGTTGCCTTATGAAGTGGTAAAAAGAATAACTTTGAAGAGGATGTAACAATCTCCACTTAGTTAGGCGATAAAGATGACGTACGGTGATGGTCCAACCACTGATACCACCACAATAAGATATCAAGGTCATATCACACTCAAAGTTGGTCAACTAATCTATCAAAGAAAAGTTGATGGTAAAATGCAGACTTTCTAAATAGGTCATCTAGTAGACACAACATTTTCACCATGCTCCATGTGCGTACTGCTGTGATGACCTTACCATCCAAATCAATACTCTTGTCGAAGTGTGCGATCGGCACTTCCCCCGGTACTACAAGATCATAGCCCGCGGAGATTCTTGATTGGTTGGGGCATAAGTGAGATTACGAACAAGATGATGACGCAAGGGATTTTACGTGGTTCGGGCCGCCTGAGCGTAACACCCTACTCCACTGGTTGTGTGTTGTATGTATGAATTTGAGAGGCGCTTGTGAGCGTGTGAGCATACTAGCCTATGTGCTGTGCGGCGTAGCCCTTTTATAGTCTAAGGACTGGCCGTTACAACACTTGCCTAGCCCGACATGTGGCCGTGGCGTAGTTAATAGCCTAATGCACAATCTACGAGTACTAAGTGTGATTAACAGTGTGATAACGCGCCTTAATGACAACGTTACCACTATTAATAGTATACTGATAATGTGTCATTAATATAGCATTAATGACACGTAATAAGGTCTTGTAACTGTTGCTTTAACTGTCCCTTGAAAGTCAGAGCCGTTGGTAGTATCTCAGTCTTCCGTTGAAGTCCTAGCTCCAGAGGTTGGACACGTGGTGGTTCCGAAGCTTCCCATCGTGGGGAGGCAGTTCTGGAGACATTATACATGTGGCAGCACCGGAGCTTCCCTCTATTGAGGGTTAGGTATGTGGTCACTGAAAACGTGGCAAGACTGGAGCTTCCCAATGAAGGCAGTTAGGTCCGGCCTTGTTGTAAGGATCGAATGACCAAGAGGAGGGGGGTTGAATTGGGCTTCTTTTCAAAAAATTAAAGCAATACCACTTAATTACTAAAAGCCCAATTCCCTACGTAAACAATCTATGCATTCAAGTGACTAGTAACTTTGCGGTATATGAAATGCATAATTGTAAAGTGAGAGTAAGAGAACGCAAACTCCCGAGGAGACACGAAGATTTATCCCGTGGTTCGGCAAGATCGTCAAGATCTTCCTACATCCACGTTGTGGCACCCACCGAAGGGTATAGCCACACCCAAGTCACCGAGACTAGGGATCTTCATTATTCTTCCACGTTTGCCAACCTCGACAAGGTGGAGCTCAAGCCTTGTACAACTTGGGTCCTCCGGGCTTCCACAACCGTCTTGGCAAGCTCCGAAAGTCTCTCTCAGTTACAATCACCAAGGGACACTCCCTTACAGCTCTCACTACACTAGAGATTCCAATCACCAAGAATGGAAGCACACAAGCACTATCTCTAGCTAGTTTTAGCCTATCTCTTGGTGTGTAAGTGGTGTAGATGATGTAGAAGTGGTAGCTCAATGTCTTGAATGCTTGAGAATGTGTAGAGTAGGTCTGGTAGTCAAGACATGTCGAATAGACTGGTTGAAGGGGTATAAATAGCCAGCCTCCATGAAATAGCCGTTAGAAAAGTAGGCTGACATCACTGTTCTGCGAACACCGAATGATTCGATGTCCCCCCTTCAGTTTTCATCGGTCGAATCCAAATTAGCTAATGTCACTGTGTCAGATATGACCGTTGTTAGACCGATGTTACACTTGTCTTCTCATCGGATGATTCGATGTCACTTCCTCCAGAATTGGTTCAGACTTGATGCTTACTGAAGTGATTGACCGATGTGTTTATAGTTGTACATCAGATGATCCGGTGTTACACTTGGTCCAGGGATATTGCTTACTGTACTGATGGACCGATGTAACATTCCCTTTATCATCGGATGATCCGGTGAGTACTTAGTTCTCAGGTCTTCTTCTTCTGCTGAACCAACTCGACCGATGTGTTGTTTTCTGGAAACAACGGTGGATCCGGTGAGTTGATTTTGTTTGCTTCGAGTGATTCTTTTGTAATTTACTCGATTGACCTCTTAGACATTGGATGGAAATATTCTTCTAATGATTATTAAGCATTGAGTGCTGTCAATTATGGTTGAATAATTTTGACGTATGAGCTTTTACTTATAATCTTCATAACATTGATTGATCTCATAAAATGATTGTTTAGGGGTCTCCAATTGTATCCAGTGATAAGTAGATGATATTCATATTCATATAGATTTCATTGTAATGAGTGATATGGGAGACCTTGCATCCACAAATTCATTAGTAAAATCCAACGGTTGTCATTAATCACCGTAACCATACCTCATGGTGGCCTAGATGCTTTCACTTGTGTTACACGTGTCAGTGCCGGATCTACCAAAATGAGGGATGCTGGTCCAATACTGTGTAACACGTGCGGCCTTTAAAGATCTTCAACTTGAATGGGTGTAACTCCTTAGCTTTTCTTGCGGTATCAAGAGGCACTCGATACGCAGGGTACCAACAGTGGCCCCCTGAGCCCACCTTTGGGAAAAAACCTTTAGGTTAGGTTATTCTACCAGAGATGGGGCCATCTTTGATTCCTACGATGTGGCTTCAATGGTCTTCTGATGCGCCATTGGGGTGATGGTCCGTTGTTAAACCATCGTCGCGTGGCTTATTTTGAATGTTGCAAGTTAGATCTTCGCGTGCGGATCCCACACAATTGAAGGCCGCCAATTCCCAATATGAAAATCGTATCGGTTCCGCGTGCCTTGTCAGGCCACCGCCCTCGGACTTCCAACTTCCCATCATCACAACAGTTCACCTGGGGTAATAACTTCGTTCTTTCCGCTGGAGTGGAACCAGACCCATTCGTCATTGGTAGGGTAGATTTCTAAATACACGATTCTGGTCCTATTGCGGTTTCCATCCAAGCGTTGCGGAGGCTTACATAAGACGGAAAGCCAACACGGTTTGAGGACTCTTTCCGCTTTCGATCGAACTTGCGCTTAGACACTCCCAACCTTTGCTTAGCCTTCCAACTTGCACTCCACTTTTCCGCGATGGAGTTGGGTCTTCCCCGCAGCAAGGTCAAGAACGATGAGGAGATGGCGAGTGTCCGGACTTACATGGGTTGGTCCAGTGACTCCTACAACAAGGACATCCGCTTCGTAAAGCTCCCCTTGAAGAAGGAGCGCACCAGAGATATGGTGTACTTCTCGGCGTACGCCATGGTGGGTTTGAGCCTGCCTTTCTCAAGCTTCCTCTTGATGTTGCTAAATTTCAATGGCCTCCAACTTTATCATATTGGCCCCGACTCCCTGTTGCTAGTGGTGACTTTCGTCCACGTCTGTGAGATGTGGGTGGGCGTGCCTCCCTGCATCGAGCTATTCCGGACCTTCTTCAAGATCCACACCACAGGCAAGGGGACGGAGCTCATCAACTTCTACTACTTCGTGAAGCAGAAGAATTGCCCATTCAAGTACTTGAAGACCTTCCCCCCTCCCCCGGCAAGTGGGACGATTGGAAGAAGTATTGGGTGATCATCACTATGGAGGAGCATGAGAGGCTGGAGCTGCCCAATAGCCTCCCAATGTTGACACCGACGCCTGAAACGTAGTTCCAGAGCTGTCGAGTGCGTATAAGCCCATCCTTGAAAGGATCGAAAAATGCATAGAGGGAGGTGTGACCCCCCAAGTGGTCTTTAGCAATTTCTTAGTGAACAGGTGGGATCCGGTGAAGACTAGGGAGTGGCCCGCATGGGCGTTCAATAGTGGGATGGATCATAACACAATTGAAGTCGGTTTGAACACTAACTTGGATGATGATGCTTCGAAGATCCATCTCAAGAAATTTCAAAATGGAGGTATCTCCTGCGATGCCCTAACTCCACCGGCTGCTTTCCTGCCTTTAAACGTGATTCCGGATGTTAGCAAGGAGATCCAGAGGAGAATGCCAGCATTGGATGACTTGGGCGTGGTCCAGAGGCGCCATATCTCTGGGGTTGCAATCCACGGAGCTTCGGAGAGGGTGGCTACCCTGCCGCGAGCCAGAAAATCGATGACGTCGGCAAGGGCAAGGGCAAGGGCAAAGGCAAGGATCCGGCCGAATCTTCCAGCCGGAAGAGGAAGTTGAGGCACACTGATGGGAGCCACATCAGGTAAGCTCCGACTACAACTGCCCCTTATCCTTGGCGAGGTAGATCTTCAGTTGCCACGCCTCCTTCGATGTAGACATCTTCAAGGGGTGCTAGCTCTGGTAGATCAACTCCGGTCCTTGCGCTGGGCGTGGGCTCTAGGTCCGAAGGTCTTTCCCAGCTGAGGGAAGTCCCAGCTGAGGTGACATCGATGACAACGACAAGTACGGGGCAGGAATCCGGAGCAACAGTGGGCTCTCGCTCCGACCTCCCGGTGAAAAAGTTTCGCTCTAGATGGAGTGGGAACCTCCCAAGGTAAACATTATGTCCACACCTTGAGTTTCTATTTTTATTTTTTTCATGTATTGAGTCTTATGATTCTTTGTTTGCGGAGCAACAGGGAAGATCATGGAAGCTCCGGCACCCGCCACAGTTATTGAGGTTGTGCAGGCGGAAGTTCCAGCTCTGCCCCCTATGCCTCCCCAAGTGGTGGCTAAGGTCACGACAGCTCCGGCGCCGATTGTCGTGGATCTAGATCCCACGGCAACTCCAAAGGCTCTCGTGGTAGCACCGGACCACGAGGGAGACATTTGTGAGGACACGCGGAAACGGTAGCACTAGTGGCTGAAGCTCCGGCGCGAGACATAGAGATGGCGGAAGCTCTGGCATTTGAGCCGGAAGCAACCGAAGCACCAATGCTTGTGTCGGATGTTGTTGAAGAGCCGGCAAGTGAGCTGGTGGTGCCCAAAGCTCCGTCCTCCGTGCTGGAGATGATTGAAGTTTTGGCCTCTGTGCCGGAGATGATTGAAGTTCCGGCCTCTGTGCCGGAGATGGTGGTTGTACCAGCGCCTGAGCCGAAGGTAGTGGGGGCTCCAGACGAAGCTCCAATGTCTGCCCTGGAGGTGATTGCTGCGGAGGCACCAATGTCCGAGCCAGAGCTCCCAGAAGAGTCTGCGGCAGGCCCTCTACTCGCTGAGACAACGGTTGAAATTCTGGTTGGGGAACCTTCGATATTAGCTCCAGAGGTTGAAGTTCCCTCGACGAGGCCTTCCTCGGTGACAGTGGAGGTTGAGGAGCTCCCTGAGGGCGGCCCTATAGTGCTGCAGGACCACAGGGGACCACGCTTGTGTTGTGGAACCTAATTTTTGTTCTTGAAGACCCTCTGGAGCTGGCGGAGATGACGTCAGCAAGTCCGGAAACTATTCCCTTGGCACTGTCTATTGACAACGCCTACTCGAGCCTCCATCATGTCCAGCTCGCCTTCGACCACGATAGTAAGGTACTCGAAGAAGAGCACCACACCTTAAGGCGTTGGCGCAAGAGGCTTCACTTCGAGACCAAGCTGGCGCAGACGAGGCTTTCTGATAAAAAGGAGTGCTTCGATAAGGAGAAGGTCGGATGGAATATTCTAGCAAACTGCTGAATAAAAGGGAGGCCTCAATCAGGGCCCTCGATGCTACGTCTCGAGAGATTCTCAAGCACTCCAAGAAAAGCAATGATGCCGCTGATGAATGTCAAGACAGCCTCAGTACATTAAACAAGATTCTCCTGAAGCGCGAGCGAACCTCGATGAGAGGGAAGAGAAACCCCTGGAGATGCAGGAGGATCTCATGAAGATGGAGGAGGAGCTCACCCAGAAGCTGACTCTAGAAGAGTAGAACTTGGCCGACAGCACCCAAAAGCTTGATATGCGGTGCAAGGAAGAGGAACAGAAGTACTGGAAGCTGGGGCAGGAGCTCTCTAGAAGAGAAGCTGATGTTGCCACCAGAGAAGGGAAAGTAAGAGCAGGGAGAAGGACTTGGCCGACTGGCAGAACCGCATCCACCTCCCGGAGATGGAGCTCGCCGACCACGAAAAGAAAATAGCTGAGAGTATTTAACAACATGCCAAAGTGGTCGAGCATCTCAATTGGGAAGGTTCAGAGCTTGCGGTAGACAGAAGGTCACTGGAGGAACTGTAGAGCTCGAGGACAACTAAGTCCCAGCAGGTGTGAAATTTTCTGGGGCATGCGGACAAAGCTTCAGTGCCACTTGGCTTCAGCCCAGTACGTCCGAAGAACCCAGCACCAGAGCTGGACCAGACACTGGTGGCACTTGGCTCTTCTGGTAGCAAACTCGATGCAATGGGTGATGTCATCACCGACCAGCTGGAGACAGGGGGGGGGGGGGGGAATCTCTAGCCAAGAACGTCGCCGAATATGTTCTAGCGTGTTACAAGAGCCGAGACCCCCCCCCCCCCAACTTTCTCTAGATCCGGTCTTCGAAGGACCCATTGCCGAGGAGGAGGATGCCGCCAGGGATCCTAGAAGCCGCTAGGAAGGTTGCCTCATTTTTCCGCAGGACTTAGGATCTCCAGTAGCTAGGACCTTTTCCTTTTGCCTTTTGCTGTAATCCTCATTTTGTAATCCAGTACTTTGGATGAATGAAATCCGCTCTTTGCATGAATGAATTCCATTTTATGTTTGTCTTCAATGCATTGCCCTTTATCTTATTGGCCCCCTGGTATATGTATAAAATTTGATTGCAAATATGTACCAAATTTTGACAATGTATTGAAGACTTGAACAATTTGTGACATCGACAGCGGGCCCCCTGGGCGGTGTCGGAGCTTGATAGGTTCGACGGCACCCTTATAAATGCATAAGAAGTCGACGGCGGGCCCATGGGGTTGTCGGAGCTTGGTAGGTCTGACGGCAACCACTCAACGTGTAAAACGTCGATGGTGGGCCCCCTGGGGTTGTCGGAGCTTGGTAGGTCTGACGGGACCCACTATCAATGCATAAGACGTCAACGGCGGGCCCCCTGGTTTGGTGGAGCTTGGTAGGTCTGACGGCACCCATTGTAGATGCATAAAACACGAAGGCGAGCCCCTTGGGGTTGTTGGAGCATTCCAGCTTCGACAATATCCACCACCAATCATAGAATACGTCAACGGCGAATCCCCTCGGTTGGTTTCACCATCTTTACTCGAAATTCTATTATGCTTCACGTCGACGGCGGGCCCGCATGGAAGTTGTTGAAGCTTGTTAGCTCCGACGGCCCCCACTTTCAACATCTGAAATGTCGACGACAGGCCCCCTTGGGGGAAGTCAGAGCTTAGCAGCTCCGCCATCGTCCACCATCGTCATGATTTTTGATTTTCCTGCACATCAAAGACAAGAAAATCCGTAAAATTCGTCCTCTTGTTTATAACTCTTTTGTGACTTATTATTCTTATTTGAATTTTAAATCCGAAGAAACTCGATATGATAATAAGTACATTGATGTAAATTTTCTAGATCCGAATGTTGTCAGGACCCATGCTACTGAGGCTTGTCGGAATGTAGGTAGAGTGGCGTACTTAGGGTGCTGGACCAGGATAAGTCAATAGCACACTCTGGACCTGTGTTGGCTTGCTTTTCAAGCGAGTAGACCATCTAGCAATGCTAAGATCTGAAAAAACCCACAATATAACTTGTACAACATATCAGTAACTCGGACTAAAGGTCAATAAGAATTGCACAACTTTGTTATAGACAATCAGGAAAAGAAATTGAGCCTGTACAAAATTAATGCACGTGGAGTCTACTTTCACACAACAACTTTGTTATAGGTCCAGATTACAGGGAGACAATGACACACTTAGGGTACAAAACCAGGCTAAGTGTGCTATACATCTTCTACTAACCCAGGGAAGGTAGCTACACTTTTAGTGCCGTGACTGTGTCAAGTGTTGCTTGAACTTCCCGGACCCTCCCAAAGGGGTCCGGATGTTCTCCCGGAGGACCTACCCGACTCTATGTATGGACTCCATAACTTACATTGTGTGTAATTACAGACTTATCTCTGTGATACTAAACGTAAAACTTACGTCGGTGCTCGATGTCTAAAGGATTAGGAAGCGGGGTCCCATCCTCAGTTGCCAAGCAAATGCATCCGGGATGAGATACTTTGATCACTCGGATGGGACCTTCCCAGCTGGGGGAAAGTCTATTCATCCCTTAACGAGTTAGTATTCTCTGCAGCACCAGATCGCCTTGCTCGAGCTGTCGGTTGCGAACATGCCTTTTATGATAGCGCCGGAGCGCCTGGTGGTAATGCGCATTCTGAACAACTGCTTGGCACCTTCCCTCGCCGACGAGGTCAAGGTCTTCACGCCAGAGCTGGTATTTCATGGCTTCGTCGACGGTCCGTACCCGGAGTGACCCCATTGTGATATCTCGAGGAAGAACTGCTTGAACTCCATACACTAGGAAGAAGGGTGTCTCTACAGTAGACCGGTTAGGTGTTGTCCTGCTTGCCCAAAGTGTGGACGGAAGCTCCTCGATCCAGTTAGCTCCATGTTTTTTCAGGCGCTCATAAGTGCGGGTCTTGAGTCCTTTTAAAATTTATACATTTGCTCTCTCGGCATGGCCATTACTTGTCGGGTCAGCTACTGACACATAGCCGACATGAATGCCAAGGTCTTCGCAATACTCTTGAAATGCTGCACTTGTAAATTGGGTCCCGTTGCCAGTAATGACTCTGTTCGGAAATCCAAATCTGTAGACTATGGACTTGAAGAAAATTATAGTTGATTATTTATTGATAGTCACAACTGGAGTTGCTTCCAACAACTTGGTGAACTTGTCGATGGCGACTTATAGGAACCTGTAACCTCTGACGCCTTTTGGGAAAGGTCCAAAAATGTCCATGCCCCACACAGCGAGTGGCCACGTAGGAGGTATCATTTGTAGTGACTGAGCCGGTCTGTGAATTTGTTTTGTGCGAAACTCGCATGTTTCACACTTTTTCACCAACTCAACTGCATCTTGGAGTGTTGTAGGACAGTAGAAGTCGTGGCCAAAGGCTTTACCGACCAGGGTGATGGAAGACGTGTTGTTCCCACACTCGACTCCATGGATCTCCAGGAGGAGCTCACATCCTTCTTCCCTAGCAATGCACTGCATTTGGACGCCGTTGGCATCGCGCCGGCAGAGATCCCCTTCTACCAGCGTGTATCTTTTAGCCAATCTGACGACCAAGTCAGCGGATACACCGTCTTAGGGAAGGTCGTTGTCTTTCAGGTAGCTCCGGATCTTCGAGATCCATGCATTGGAGCTAACTTGAGCTTCAAAGTCTTGTGTGTTTGGTTGCTCGGAGCTTCCTACAACACCTACGACCCTTGGTGGACGCCACGGTAACAGGGCTACGAGGACCGCCAGCTTCGAGGTGCTGGTCTCGCCCACTTGACTCAAATCGACGGGCTGAGCAGTTTGTCTTGACATGTGACACCCGGTTCCGAAAAAAACCAAGTGAACGCATATGTGTGCCCAGGACGTTCGACACACATAGACGAGTGCATCACAACAATATACAGATAATTACAACATCACAAGATTAATTAACCAAATTTTATTACACAAATCATATTATCCTAGAATACAAGCTCTAATGAATATCAATGACAAGTTCAAATTAATGAAGAGGAAATAACTAATTAAGCAAACTAAACAGCTAGGCAACATAAGAAATAGGGTAGCACAGCTCCAAAACACCACATGCAAGCTGACGGTAGACACGGCCTAGAACTCCACATTATCGCCATTAAACTCACAATACTGACCAGCAACTGTTGGGGGGGGGGGGGTTGCAAGAGTGAGTACATGTCGTACTCAGCAAGTGTGGAAAGTATGACATGTGGATGATTCAAATGATGACAATAATAAGGGTTGAGTACTGAGAAGTACATTAAAACATTTGAAAAACAATATATTACATGTATGTGAAGCAAACCCATCATAATCATAAGTAATATCATAATACCAGTCTGAATTCATTACCATCATCAGTAATTCAATATTTCACCATTTGCCAATAACCATATTCAATACTAGAAATTAATCCATAACCAGCCATAACCATTACCAAACCATAACCTTCCCAAACACCATCTCAATACCAAGTTCCCTCTAATCATGGAGGTTGTCCAGGTGCTCATAACTGGGAGCATGGCTATCATGATAGTTTTATTAGACTCTACATAGTTTCTACCACTTTACCCACGTGTTTGTGATTTCATCAACCGTTGGCGACAAAAGAACCTCCCTTATGCCAATTACAGTTCCTTTGGTGTATGGCCAAGAGATAACAAAATAGCCTTTACAAAGGGATTACTGGCCTATTTAGACCCCACTGAGGTTTCATTGGTGGTGATGTCTCCTACAGAGCACATCTTCAACCAAGGTCCCCCTCTTGAGCCATTCGGATCCCAGGGCAGTCCCACCAATCATCAACAAACCCAATCTGACTACCCCTTCCCCGAGCATCCATAATGGTCCAAATAGCACCGCCAAAGCCCGAATTAATCAGCTACGCTGCACCCATATTTGGCCTCGTGTTGGCACTGTAATTCTGGTTTATTCTCGCATGAACCGGTCCTTAGATCTATAGCAAGCAAACCACCATAACATCCAACCGAATCCACCATCCACGCTTGCTTAGATCACCCATATTTTTAACCAGTTCATGATAATCAATATATCATTAATGCATAATTAAATAATATAGTGGTTTTCCATCCCAATTGATTAAGCAAAGCAAAAAGGTAAAAATCCCATCCCGGCTCTCTACCGTGAACTCCAGATGACAAGGGTGGTTAAACAAAACTAGTGAACTTCCTATCATAGGATTTCCATCAATTTGACACAAGCATGCAGTTTTGCAAACAAAACATTTATTTTAGAAACAGGATCAATATGATGCAAGGACACTTGCCTTGCTCTTGCAGATGATTAGGGTCAAAGCCTTCAAACTCTTGGTGTTGTAGATCCTCCGAGGCACTCTCTAGCGTAAATCCGTCTAATCCACACAATAAACATACAAGACAAGAAACACAATCAAAGAGTGCACAAATATTACTCAATATATCATGACATGCATGATTGACGCATATGCAAGGTAGAACATGTTAATAGATTGCTTTTATTGATCACTATCTAGTTCTAATAGATTTTAACAAGTTTATACAGGTTTGGATGTGATTAGATCTAATTTTAGAATTAATTCAACAGAAATCGGACTAGTCTGTAGAAGGCTGGACTAGTCCGCACTTCGTAGACTAGCAAACTAGGGTTTTCTAGATCGACGTAAATTTGGAGATTAGCGGTTGAATTCACATGAGGAAAAGAGAATAGAAGGTATACCAGGTGTTTAGAACTCCAATGAATCAAGAAACTTGGAGGTAACACTTGGATCTTGATGATCTAGGTTTGGGGATGAACTTGGAGGTGAATTGGTGATGAAGAACGAAACTTGATGGAGATCTTGATCCTCTTTCGTTTCCTCCTTTTCTTCTTCTTGCTTGGCATCTCCTCCACCCTCCTTTGTGGTGGCTCTCCACGAACTAGGGTTCGGGTGGGGTGGAAAAGTGGCAAATAGATGTCAAGCCAAGGGGTGGGGTTGTTTATATAGAGGTGGAGGCTAGGGTTAGATGGATTTCGAGTTTGGGATGAGTAGAGGCCGGTTTAGAGTCCCACATGGGCTCTAAAAGAGTTAGGCACGACGTCCCTAGGCCCACTTAATGTGAAACCCAAGAAACAAGTCGTAAAACGAAAGATCAATTTGGAGTCGCAAAATATGGGACAAGTCCGACAAGTACCGGACTAGTACGAAGTTACTCAGAAAGAAATCGGACAAGCCTCGCCAAAAATCGAACAAGTCTCACTTTAGTCACACAGGAAAACGGACAAGTCCGCTGGAACACCGGACTAGTCCGGAAAAGTCCAGGGACTTAGCAAATTTTCAAGGATTCTTGGAATATCGGACTAGTCCGCATAAAATCGGACAAGTCCAAAAGTGTCCAGAGGCAAAATCGGACTAGTCCGCAGAAAAAATGGACAAGTCTTATTTTAGTCAGAGAGAAATCAGACTAGTCCTCACCAAAATCAGACTAGTCCGCACTTTTTAGCATTTTAAGTGCGGTTTTGCTCCAAATCAATTTTAAACTCGTTCCTCTTTATGTGGGTTAATGTTAAACATGTATATGAATGTATGTTGGGCACGATGCATGAAAATGAGGTGTTACAAACCTACCCCCCTTATAATGAATCTCGCCCTCGAGATTTGACGCGAAAGAGAAGAGATAGGGAAATTCCTTCTAGATATCATCCTCCAATTCCCACGTCGCTTCTTTTTCTGTGTGGTGCTTCCATTGAACTTTACACCATCTAATAACCTTTTTCCTTGTGACTCTCTCCTTGGCTTCCAAAATTTTGATCGGTTGTTCAGCATAAGTCAAATCTTCCTCTAGTTCCAATCCTTCCATGGGCACTTGTTCTTCCGGTACTCTCAAGCATTTCTTGAGTTGGGAAACATGAAATACATCATGTACGTCTGAAAGATGAGTTGGCATCTCCAACTTATGCGCTACTTCCCCTCTTTTGTCCAAAATCTTGAATGGTCCAATGTAGCGAGGTGCTAGCTTGCCTCTTGTGTTAAACCTCTTATGACCTCTCGTTGGTGACACCTTGAGGTAAACAAAATCTGCCACTTCAAAGGTTTATTTCCTTTTCCTATTGTCCGCATAGCCCTTTTATCTTGATTGGGCAGCCCTCAAGTTTTCACGAATTATTTGGACTTGCTTTTCGGCTTCTTGCAACACATCCGGACCAAATACTTGAGTTTCTCCTGCCTCATTACAGATTAAAGGTGTCCTACACTTCCTTCCATAAAGAGCTTCATATGGTGACATTTTCAAGCTTGCTTGGTAACTATTGTTGTATGAAAATTCTGCATATGGCAAGCTCTTGTCCCATCCTTTCCCATGCTTCAAAGCACAAGCTCTTAACATGTCCTCTAAAATCTGATTGGTCCTCTTGGTTTGTCCATACGTTTGAGGGTGGTATGCTAAACTAAAATTCAACTTTGTTCCTAATGCTTCATGTAACTTTTGCCAAAACATGGAGGTAAATTGAGAACCTCTATCCAAGACTATCTTCTTAGGGACTCCATGTCCACACACAATATGCTCCATGTATATTTCGGCCAATTGTGCAGATGTATACTTGATCTTGACAGGAACAAAATGAGCTGACTTGGTCAATCGATCCACAATTACCCAAATTGAGTCATACCCGGACTGGGTACACGGTAAACCAACTATGAACTCCATACCGATTTCTTCCCACTTCCATTCCGGAATCTTTAATGGTTGTAATAGTCCAGCTGGACTTTGATGTTCCGCCTTGACTCGTTGGCACACATCACACAATGCTACGTATTCAGCTATGTCCTTCTTCATGCTAGCCCACCAATAGCAAGTCTTCAAGTCTTTGTACATCTTCGTACAACCGGGGTGAATTGAGTAAGGTGAGTCATGTGCCTCTTTTAATATCGTCTGCCGAATATGCTTCACATTAGGCACGACAATCCTTTTTCCCAGCAATAAGGTACCATGTTCATCCACATCAAATCTGAATTCTCTCCCCTCTTGAGTCCTTTCCTTGATTTCCTGAATTTTCTCATCCTTGGTCTGTGCCTCTCGAATTTCTTGCTCCAAGGTTGGGTTTAACTCCATCATCTCCATCTCATTTACAAACCCAAGTTTCAACCTTTCGAACTCCTTACATAACTCAGATGGTAACTCTCGAACTGTGAGTTGATGACTTACTCCTTTTCTACTCAAAGCGTCGGCCACTACATTGGCTTTTCCCATATGATAGTTGATCCCCAAATTATAATCTTTGATGAACTCCAACCATCTTCGTCGCCTCAAATTCAGATCCCTTTGTGTGAAGATATACTTAAGACTCTTGTGATCCGTATAAATTTCACACCTATTTCCAAGGATATAGTGCCTCCAAATCTTCAATGCGTGTACCACGACTGCAAGTTCCAAATCACGCATTGGGTAATTCTGCTCATGTTTCTTCAATTGTCTCTACGCATAGGCTACTACTTGACCTTCTTGCATAAGCACACATCCAAGTCCTTGTCTTGATGCGTTGCAATATACTTCAAAACTCTTGCTTACATCCGACAGTACCAAAACTAGGGTTGTTGTCAACCTCTTCTTCAACTCCTCAAAACTGTTTTGACAAGCTTGAGTCCATTGGAATGCATTTCCCTTCATTAGCAATTCCGTCATTGGCTTGGCTATCTTGGAAAAGTCCTTGACGAATCTACGGTAATATCCAGCCATCCCAAGAAAGCTCCTTATTTCCTTTACATTCTACGGAGGTTCCCATTTCAACATGTCTCTCACTTTTCCGGGGTCAACCGATACTCCTTCTCCTGAGATGATATGACCCAAAAACGACACCTCTTTCAACCAAAACTGACACTTGTTGAACTTGGCATACAATTGATGCTCCGTCAATTTTTGCAGCGTAAGCCTCAAGTGTTCCTCACGTTCCTTCTCATCCTTCGAGTAGATCATAATGTGATCAATAAACACCACAATGAATCTATCCAAGTACTCCACGAAGACCTTATTGATGAGGTACATAAAGTACGCAGGTGCATTGGTCAATCCAAAGGACATCATGGTGTACTCATAAGATCCATACCGCATCCTAAAAGTTGTCTTGGCTATGTCCGATGGTCTAATCTTCATTTGAATGTATCCCGACCTCAAATCAATCTTAGAGAAGACACAAGCACCCTTCATCTGATCAAACAAGTCTTCTATGCGTGGCAAGGTGTATTTGTTCTTGATTGTTACCTCGTTGAGAGCTCGGTAATCTACGCACATCCTTTGGCATCCATCCTTCTTGTCCACAAATAGAACGGGCGCTCCCCAAGGTGAAGAGCTTGGCCTAATGAAACCCTTCTCTAGTTGCTCTTCAATTTGCTTCTTGAGCTCCACTAATTCCATAGGAGGCATCCTATACGGCCTCTTAGCTATAGGTGAAGTTCCAGGTAATAAATCAATAACAAACTCAGTGTCTCGATCAGGTGGCATACCTGGCAACTCGTCTGGAAAAACAACCAAAAATTCACACACCACCAGAATCTCCTCAATTGCGGCACCGTCCATAAGATTCAGCTCCAATTGCTTCGGTGCGGTTTGAGATGCTTCAAACTCCACGGTGATCCCTTCCTCATTGGTCAACTTCACCGTCTATGTGGCACACTCAATAACTCCATTGTGCTTCCTCAACTAGTCCATACCAAGTATAATGTTGAATCCTTGAGAGTCAAAAAAGATGAGGTTGGCGGAGAAGTATACCCCCCTTATTCTAAGGCTTACTTTTGGACATACTATATTTGTCCTCATCTCTCCTCCAGGAGACTTAACCAATAGAGTAAACTTCATAAGAGATAGGCAAACTATACATGGCAACATACTTCGATGCAATGAATGAATGCGATGCTCCAGAATAAAATAACATAGTCGTGGGGTTGGAGTTGGCCAGAAACATACCAACGACCACGTCATTCGCTTGTTGAGCATCCTCTGTAGAGACATGGTTCACGTTGCCATGAGCAAATTTCTGCTGTCCACAGTTCCCTTGTGGTTGTCCTCCATTGGGTCCTGGGTTTTGCCTCAGTGCATTGCTTCCTTAACCAAGGCCTGACTTATGACATTGATGCGCAAAGTGTCCAGCTCCTCCACAAGTATAGCTCTTCTTAAATCCACTAGAATTATTGGGACGAGCTTGGTTTTGAGCATTGGCACCAGGATAGTTGGCACGAGGTGCATAAGATATTGGAGGCCTAGGTGTATGCATAATAGGGCACTGCTGCACAAACTGAGTTGGGCGTGGGGCATAACCAAGGCGCTGTATATGAGTAGAGGAGCTGTAATATGGCGCATTAGGAGGCGCAAAGCAAGGGCGCATATTACTTCCTTGTCGCTGTACTTGATATGGCGCCCCCTCTTGTTGTCTTGTTCATCTCACAGATCTTGTTCTCAACCACGATTGCCTTGTCCACAAGCTTATGAAAGTTGGCATAATCACAGTTGAGTAGTTGCACTTGGATTTCATTGTTCAAGCCCCTCATGAACAAGTATTGTTTCCGGTAGTCCTAGCTCACATCCTCAGGCGCATACCTTGAGAGTTGAGTGAAATTATTGACATATTCACTCATGCTTGATCTTCCTTGCCTTAAGTTCTCAAATTCTTGCCTCTTCAAAATCATAACTCTCTCCGACACATAATGAGAACAAAAGCTCTCTTTGAATTCGGCCCAAGTGATCCTCTTTGGATTCTCATGAGCATTGCAATATGAATCCCACCAATCCGCAGCTGCTCCAACTAGTTGATGAGAAGCAAATAAGACCTTCTCCCGGTCACTGCATTTGACAATAGCAAGTTTCTTCTCCATAGACTTGAGTCAAGCATCAGCATCCATAGGGTCGACAGCTTGAGCAAAGGTCCGTGGCCTAGTCCACATACACTCTCCCAATCGGTTATGAGGAGGCGGGGGTGGCGGTGGAGGCATGTGGGGCTGATTATTGATGTTACCAGCCTGCAGCTATCCCATTGTCTGTATCATAGTCTGCACGAGCTGGTTCTACATAGCCAATAGTTGCTCAATGTTGATAGCTCCATGAGCAGGTCCTTGTCCATTGTTGTTCTGAGGTACTCCATGGTTCTCCTCCTCATCATTAGCATCCCTCTAGTTGCGAGTCCTCACCATCTGGAGAAAAGAAATAGGTAAGAATTAGAAAATGTCCCCAACTATATGCATCAAGGGATATGAAACTAGACAACTAACTAGCGTACGAGGACATGGCAATGCTAAAGCATCCCAAAATCCTCTATTAAGCACACAAGCAAACAATATATAGCAACAACACACCAAACAAAACACAATGGTTCCTAAGTGCTCCTATGTGCTCTAAAGTGTCCATTCTATCTAGGTTGCGTCCTATGGTCAACCTGTGGCTCTGATACCAATCTGTGACACCCGGTTCCGAAAAAGAACCAAGTGAACACATATGTGTGCCCAGGATGTTCAACACAAATACACGAGTGCATCACAACGATATACATATAATTACCACGACACAAGATTAATTAACAAAATATTATTACACAAACCATATTATCCTCGAATACAAGCTCTAATGAATATCAATGACAAGTTCAAATTAAAGCAGCGGAAATAACTAATTAAGCAAACTAAACAGCTAGGTAGCATAAGCAATAGGGTAGCGCAGCTCCAAAACACCACAGGCAAGATGACAATAGACACAGCCTAGAACTTCGCATTATCGCCATTAAACTCCCAATCCTGACCTTCAACTATTGGGGGGGGATTGGAAGAGTGAGTATATGTCGTACTCAGCAAGTGTGGAAAGTATGACATGTGGCTGATTCAAATGATGACAATAATAAGGGTTGTGTGCTGAGAAGTACATTAAAACATTTGAAAAGCAATATATTACATGTATGTGAAGCAAACCCATCATAATCATATGTAATATCATAATAAAAGTCTGAATTCATTACCATCATCAGTAATTCCAGATTTCACCATTTGCCAATAACCATATTCAATACCAGAAATTAATCCATAACCAGCCATAGCCATTACAAAACCATAACCATCCCAAACACCATCCCAATACCAAGTTCCCTCTAATCATAGAAGTTGTCCACGTGCTCATAACCGGGCGCACGGCTATCATCATAGTTTTATTAGACTCTATAGAGTTTGTACCACTTTACCCACGTGTTTGTGATTTCATCACCCGTCGGCGACTAAAGAACCTCCCTTATGCCAATTACACTTCCTTTGGTGTATGGCCAAGAGATCACAAAATAGCCTTTACAAAGGGATTACTAGCCTATTTAGACCCCACTGAGGATTCACCCGTGGCGATGTCTCCTACAGAGCACATCTTCGACCAAGGGCCCCCTCTTGAGCCATTCGGATCCCAAGGTAGTCCCACCAGTCATCAACAAACCCAATCTGACTACCCCTTCCCCCAGCATCCATAATGGTCCAAATAGCACTGGCAAAGCCCTAATTAATCAGCTACGCCACACCCATATTTGGCCTCGTGGTTGCACTGTAATCCTAGCTTATTCTCGCATGAACCAGTCCTTAGATCTAAAGCAAGCAAACCACCATAACATCCAACCCAATCCACCAACCACGCTTGCTTAGATCACCCATCTTTTTAACCAGTTCATGATAATCAATATATCATTAATGCATTATTAAATAATATAGTGGTTTCCCATACCAATTGATTAAGCGAAGCAAAAAGGTAAAAATCCCATACCGACTCTCTACCATGAACTCCAGATGACAAGGGTGGTTAAACAAAACTAGTAAACTTTCTATCATAGGATTCCCATCAATTTGACACAAGCATGCAGTTTTGCAAACAAAATATTTATTTTAGAAACAGGATCAATATGCTTCAAACTCTTGGTGCTGTAGATCCTCCGCGGCACTCTCTAGCGCAAATCCGTCTAATCCACACAATAAACATACAAGACAAGAAACACAATCAAAGAGTGCACAAATATTACTCAATATGACATGACATGCATGATTGATGCAAATGCAAGGTCGAACTTGTTAATAGATTGCTTTTAATGATCACTAACTAGTTTTAATAGATTTTAACAAGTTTATACAGGTTTGCATGTGATTAGATCTAATTTTAGAATTAATTCAACAAAATTTAGTCAACAAAATCGGACTAGTCTACAAAAGGCCGGACTAGTCCGCCCTTCGCAGAACTAGCGAACTAGGGTTTTCTATATCGACGTAAATTTGGATATTAGGGGTTGAATTCACGTGAGGAAAAGGGAATAGAAGGTATACCAGGTGTTTAGAACTCAAATGAATCGAGAAACTTGGAGGTAACACTTAGATCTTGATGATCTAGGGTTGTGGATGAACTTGAAGATGAATTGGTAATGAAGAATGAAACTTGATGGGGATCTTGATCCTCTTTCGTTTCCTCCTCTTCTTCTTCTTGCTTTGGATCTTTTCCTCCCTCCTTGGTGGTGGCTCTCCACGAACTATGGTTTGGGTGGGGTGGAAAAGTGGCAAATAGATCTTAAGCCAAGGGGTGGGGTTGTTTATATAGAGGTGGAGCCTAGGGTTAGATGGATTTCGAGTTTGGGATGAGTAGAGGTCGGTTTAGAGTCCCACATGGGCCCTAAAAGAGTTAGACACGACATCCCTAGGCCCACTTAATGTGAATCCCAAGAAACAGGTCGTAAAACAAAACATCAATTTGGAGTCGCAAAATATCGGACAAGTCCGACAAGGACCGGACTAGTCCAATGTTAGTCAGAAATAAATCGGACAAGTCTGGCCAAAAATTGGACAAGTGCAACTTTAGTCAGAGAGGAAAATGGACAAGTCTGCTATAACACTAGACTAGTCCGAAAAAGTCCAGGGACTTAGCAAATTTCAACGATTCTTGGAATATCGGACTAGTCCGCATAAAATCGGACAAGTCCGAAAGTGTCGAGAGGCAAAATCGGACTAGTCCGCAGAAAAAACGGACAAGTCTGATTTTGGTCAAAGAGAAATCGGACTCGTCCTCACCAAAATCGGACTAGTCCGCACTTTTCAGCATTTTAAGTGCGGTTTTGCTCCAAATCAATTTTAAACTCGTTCCTCTTTGTGTGCATTAATGTTAAACATGTATATGAATGTATGTAGGGAGTGATGCATGAAAATGAGGGTGTTACATGACAATCTCCGGACAAAGACTCGGTCGGGAGCTGGAGCTCCGGTTGAAGCTTTCGTCGAGAGTTCGTCAGCTTTTGCGTTGTTGAGACGCTGGACATGACAGAAGTCCAGGACGTGAAAGTACTTCTGGAGCTTCTGGACTTCAAGGAGATAAGCAGCAAGTTGAGGGTTGTTGCAGCTGCATTCGCATTTGACTTGTTTGATTATGAGGTGCGAGTCACCCTTCACAAGTATCTGCTTGACGCTATAAGATAGCACCACCTTGAGCCCATAGATGAGAGCTTCATACTCCGCCATGTTATTGGTCGCCTTGAAATCAAGGTGCACCATGTATTTGACCTTCTCTCGGGTCAGAGCGAGGAGAAGTATTCAAGCTTCAGCCCCCTAGTTCTGCACGGAGCCGTCGAAGTAGACGGTCCAGTGAGGCTAGGTGAAGACCGGTACCATGATTTCTGGCTTCTTCTCAATGGGGCCCCCAGGATTTGATGCAGAAGGCGTCCACTCCACCACAAAATTAGCCAAAGCATGAATCTTGATAGCTTGTCGCGGCAAGAATTCGAGACCAAATTCTGCCAACTCCGCTGCCAACTTAGCAATGTTCCCAGTAGAGTTGGGGTTGTGCAGTATAGCACACAGTGGATAAGAAGTTACCACTGATATCTTGTGGGCTTGGAAGTAATGACGAAGCTTCCTTGAGTCAATAAGAACTGCGTAAAGTAGGTTATGCACATCAATGTATCAAGCTTTGGTATTGTAGAGTACTTTGCTGATGAAGTATACTGGGCGTTGGACAGTCCGGACCCTCTCAGAGGGCCCAGAGCTTCTTCTCCATCAACCCGGACCTTCCCAGAGGGGTCTGGACCTTCATGTTAATCTTCTCGGACCCTCTCGGAGGGGTCCATAACTTCTTGTTGTTCAATCCTAATCCTCCCCGAGGAGTCCAGATCTTCCTGATCAGCCGTGTGAACTCCCTCAGATGAGAGAGGTTGATCCTCTAGCATTTTGACTTGAAGATCGGTGCTTGGGGGCTGGAACCCAGACTCGCCTTCAGAAAGCTCAGGACCCTCATGGAGGGGTATGGGCTCCTGAAATGGAAATAGCTCCAGCCTTTCCGCGACCAGGACCATGCTGACAACCTCCGAAGTGGCAGAAATATACAGCAGTAGAGGCTCACTAGGGTTCGGAGCTATTAAGATTAGTAGTGTGGTGAGGAGCTGCTTGAGCACATGGAATGCCTTTTCTGGTTCTTCGGACCAATGGAAAGGCCCGGTCTTCCTCAATAGCCTGAAGAAGGGAAGTGCCCGCTTTGCCAGTCTTGAGATGAACCGGCTGAGTGCAGCTAGACATCCAGTTAGTTTTTGGACATCCTTTGTGTGGGCTCGGGGCCGCATATCTTCTATAACCTTGATCTTCGCCGAATTTCCCTCAATTCCTCAGTATGTCACCAAGAAACTGAGGAGCTTCCTAGAGGTAACTCCGAAGACACATTTGTTCGGGTTCAGCTTGGTGTGCATCACGCGCAGCTTGTCGAAGACGTCTTGTAGGTTATCAAGGTGTGACTCCTTGTTCTTAATCGTGATGATGATGTCATCGACGTACACCTCCACCAAGTCTCTGATTAGCTCTCCAAACGTCTTGTGCAAAGCTCGCACAAAAGTCGAGGCAACATTTTTGAGACCAAACAACATGGCAGTATAACAATACAATCAATCTACTGTTATGGAGGCAGTATGCTCTTAATCTTCTCTAGACATTTGGATTTGATGGTAACCAAAATATGCATCTAGGAAACACAATAACTCACACCCGGAGGTGGAGTCCACTATCTGATCTATTCTAGATAGGGGAAATGGATCTTTTGGACATGCCTTACTTAAGGTGGTGTAGTCGATACACATCCAAAGCTTCCTGCCGGCTTTGGGTACAACGACTGGGTTTGCCAGCCATTTTGGATTATGAACCTCGCGGATGAAACTAGCTTCGATCAGATTCATGATTTCCTGTTGGATGAAGTTCTGCCTTTCGACTGATTGCTTCCAGGTTTCTGGTGTATTGGTCGTGCATCGGGATAAATCTTCAGATTGTGCTCAATCACCTCCCTAGGGATCCCAGGCATTTGTGGCAGTTGGCAGGCAAACACGTAAACACTTCGCCCAGAGGAAAGTGATGAGCGAGAGTTCCTATTTGTTGTTCAGACCTCCCGATATACGGGTGGTCTGGGCAATATTGGACCCGATTTGGACGACTTTGACGGGGACGTCAGTGTCGCCACTTGGCTGCACGCCTGGCGTAGAGGTTGAGCCTCAATGATGACTGCTCGGAGGTTGAGCAGCTAGCTCTTTGCCGGAGGTTCCCAACTGCGCTGTAGCAAGTGCATGGCGTTCTTCCAGCGCAGTGACTCCTGCAGTTCAATCTCTGCGGATCCGGAGAATGCCCGAAGGTGTCAGCATCTTCAACACCAGGTAGTCGTAGTGAGCTGCAGCCATGAACCTATAAAGGGCAGGCCTGCCTAGGATGGCGTTGAAGGGCAATTTGATGTGAGCGATGTCAAATACCAGCTTCTCGATCTTGTACTTTTCTTTAGTCCTGAAGGTCACTGGGAGTGTAATGTAGCTGAGGGGACTGATAGCCCCTGGACCTACCCCAGAGAATGGACGTGAGGGGCGAAGGTCCGTGAGTTGAAGCTAGATCTTCATGAAAGCATCAAAGCCCAAGAGATTAAGCACCGCCCTTCTATCTACCAAGACCTGCTAGAGTTGGACGTTGTTGATGGTTGGAGACACCATCAGTGGTACTTAGCCAGCTCCGACCATGTTCCGGGGGCAGTCTGTCGCTTCGAAGATGGGAGTGTCCATCCACTTCTGTTGTGATTCTGCCCTGACAGTAGGAGCTATGGCAGCCATTTCCCGCTGCACAGTCTTGAGGACGCGGTGAGAAGTGATGTGCTGAAAGTGCACCTAGGACTCCCTTGTGGGTTTTGGATGATTTATGACAAGAAATTGGGATCCTAATCCTTTTGTTGAGATGAATGCAGGCAAATAATGAAAAATGAGCAAAATGCCAAAAAGAAGGGAAATGAGAAGCAAAGTGAATTTGAGCTCAAGGAGAAGAAAATAGTAGATTATTATGTATGGAGTGTGTTAAGGAAACACACCCAAGAGCTCAATCACTTTCAAGCACACACACACAATGCACAAAGTTATACAGGACCGGACTAGTCCGATATCAGCCGGACTAGTCCGATATCACTTTCTGCACTAGATCGGACAAGTCCGGTATCCACCGGACTAGTCCGATATCTTTCTGATCCACTTCGGACTAGTCCTCCACAATGAGGACTAGTCCTCAACACAATGCACAAGTCACACAAAAATCGGACAAGTCCGTTGTGATCCGGACTAGTCCGATATTCTTTCTGATACACTTCGGACAAGTCCGGTGTCTACACGGACTAGTCCGATTTACACACTGATCTAAATCGGACAAGTCCTCCAAGTGCGGACTTGTCATCCTAAACACTTAGGGTTTCATATGTCCGGACAAGTCCGATGGCAATCGGACTAGTCCGGAGATTTCCAGTAGTGAAATCGGACAAGTCCGTTTTCAACCGGACTAGTCCGATATTCCTGGACACTTAGGGTTTGCTACACACAGCACACCGGACTAGTCCGGTGACCACCACGGACTAGTCCGATCTTTCTGAACCCTAACGGTTACTTTTAGAAACCCCATATAAATAGAGGTGCACTGCCCACTTTTACACTCTCTCGAACCCTAGCGCCATCACACCTCCCAAGAGACTCAAAAACCACCTCTCTCCACGAAATTAAGTGCAAAAACGATCAATCTATTGAAGATCACTTCTAGATCATTGGAGAGACACTTGGCACACATCATTGAGCTCTTGGTTTGATTCTCTAACACACTCTTGCGTTTCAATTTGTAATTTTTGAGTGTGTTATTGGTGGCTTTGTAAGTTGTAATCAAGGGAGCTCTCAAACGTGTGAGAACGCCCCTTCAACTTGGTTATTTACCCTTTGTGATTAGTGGAAGAGGATTGGCCTTCGTGGCGATCCGACGAGGGAAGGGTTGGAGAAGACCCGGCCCTTTTGTGGGCTCCTCAACGTGGACGTAGGTTGCCTTCGTTGTAGCCGAACCACGGGATAAATCGTGTGTCTTGTCCTTTTGCGTTCTTCATCTTAATTGATCAACTTAATCTAGGCTTTGATTCACTTTGTTCAATTTGAGTTAAATTGTTGAACAAGAGCCTTAATTGTAATAAAATTTGACATACAACTATTAAACTGTCATTCAAGTTTATATTTCCGCTGCAAACATTAACGAATCAATCAAATTGACTGAACTTGATCAACTTAGCCCGTGAAAACCGGACTAGTCCGCACTTTACCGGACTAGTCCGATATCTCTGGTATTGACTGTGTTGTTGAGTGTTATGGGAACCGAGAAAATTCAAGAAGGCCTATTCACCCCCCCTCTAGGCCTACATTCAATTGGTATCAGAGCAGGTTCTTCAAGAAAGAGTGCAACCACTCGAAGAGATCATGTCGGACATGAAGGAAGTTCAGAAAATCAACAACCAGGAAGAAGTGAACAACGACAAGAACCAAAAGCTGGAAAAGTATCTCGAAGCAATTCAAGACTTCGATGATGATGACGAGGAGACGCTGGAGCTGAAAGCACTCCTCAGAAAGAAAGCACTTTCCAAAGGGAAAGCTAAAGTTGAAGAAAAGAAAAGGGGAGTAGTCACACCGACTACTCCCGATATCCTTTTAACTATGATCGTTTAAATTCAAATAACAGACATTACCTATCTATTCCTCTTGGAAAAGCCCCACACTTCGATGGGAGTGATTACTCCATGTGGAGGCAAAATATGAAGATGCACTTGATTTCCCTTAACCCAAGTTTATGGCATATTATGTGCACAGGAATAGACATCCCAGATGACGACAAAGAGCTCACCCCAAGTCAAGAGCAAGCCATCCACAGAAACGCTCAAGCCGTAGCCGTAATCACCTCCTCTCTAAGTCGAGATGAATTCACAAAGGTGGACGGACTGGAGATTGCCAAGGAAATATGGGACAAACTACAAACAGCCCATGAAGGTGATCGGCATGTGCGGGAGGCGAAAATTGAAATGATCGAAGGCGAACTAGGAAGGTTCGCAATTGAGGAAGACAAGTCTCCCCAGTACATGTACAACCGATTGAAGACACTTGTAAACAAGGTTCGATCATATGGGAGCAAGAAGTGGAATGACCATGAGGTTGTAAAGCTCATCCTTAGAGCCTTTATGCCTCGCAATGTCACACTATGCTCTATGATCAGAGAATGTCCTGGGTACAAGAGGATGACTCCAGATGAATTGCTTGGCAAAATCATCAACTTTGAAATGATGGAGAAACAAGCCAAGCACGTCAAAGAAATAACTGACCTCACATCGGCCAAGAAGAAGGGAGTTGCCTTAAAGTCCACACTCAAGCCTCTATCCAAAGAAGCAAGAGAAGCACAGCTTGAGGAGGACAGCGATGATGAAAGCAGTGAGCTGGACGAAGAGGATATGATTTTGTTCATGAAAAAGTTCAAAAGAATAATGAAGAAAAGACAAGGAACAAAATCAAGTGAAGGCAAGCACAAGGAGAGGACAAAGCCGAAGATGAGGCGTGCGTGCTATAATTGTGGTGAGTATAACCACTTTATAGTCGATTGCCCGTATGAGGACAACAAGAAGAAGAATAAAGAAGCCAAGCCTCAACCGAAGAATTTCTTCAAGAAGAAGAAACAAGCTGAACAAGCACACATTGGAAAGGAGTGGGACTCAAACGATGAGTCCTCATCATCCGATGAAGAAGAGATGGCTAGCATAGCCATTGAAAGCACGTCCAAGAAACCCACACTCTTCCCCACGCTCGGTACAAAGAAGGGACATGGCACTTGCCTCATGGCAAAGGAAGGTAAACGCAAGGTAAAAATCAAAACTCCTTCCATGCATTCCTACTCAAGTAATGATGAACTAGATAGTGATGATGAAGATATGTTAATTGGATTAGACAGAAAAACTGCTGCTAAAATGAAATTTTTCCTTGACCAACTTGTTGAGAAGGAACGGCTAATTGATCGTCAAGAGGACATGATTATCTCCCAAAAGGAGAAGTATGTCGAACTTGACAATGTTCTAGTTCATGAAAAGGAGAAAAATAGCTCACTAGAGCTTGAGCTAGCTTCAAGCAAGAAAACTTGCTTGGAGTTAACCAACTCAAACGTTGCAATCAAGGATCAACTTGATGACCTGATCAAGGTTAACAAGATCCTTGAAGTGCAAGTTGAGTCACTCAAGCTAAGTGAATCTTCCTCCTCTTCAAGTCTACCTTCTCAACCCACTTCAACTAATCTTGTTCATATGTGCAAATGTGGTAAAATCAACACCAGGTTGAAAGAAAAGTCTACCTCCACAAAGGATAAAAATCCTACCCAATGTGGAATATTTGACAAGGAGAGGATCAACTATGCACATAGTGCATACTTGGTTCAAAGACCTCCAAATGTCAAGTATGGCATTGGTTACTCTTATGATGGAAAGCAAAATGCTGGAAGTCATAAGAATAACAAGGGAAGGATTACCTTTGTGAAGGGAGGACCCTCACAACCTGGTAACTCGAAAATTAAGAACCTGAACTCTCATGAACACCGGACTAGTCCGGTTGTGGTCCGGACAAGTCCGGTCACCCAGACTAGTTCGATCCATAAACAACAGCAACTTTTGTTCAAAACCTTTGATGCCTCTTATGTATTAATGAGAAACAATCTTGGTAAAGTTTATGCTTATTATGCTGGGCCACGCCATGGGAACATAAAATCCCATGTGTGGGTGCCCAAATGTATTGTAACTAACCTCCAAGGACCCAAGCAAGCTTGGGTACCTAAAACCAAGGCATAATTTGTTTCTGCAGGCCTATTCCTCCGGTGGATCCAAATGGGTGCTAGACAGTGGATGCACCAACCACATGACCGGAGAAAGGAGGATGTTCGTGGAATATGAAGAAAACGAGGACCCAAACGAAGGCATCTACTTCGGAGATAATAGTCAAGGAAGGGTCCTCGGTACCGGTAAAATAGCAATATCCTCTGAACACACTCTTTCTCATGTTTAACATGTTGAATCTTTAGATTATAACCTTCTGTCCATATCTCAATTATGTGACAAAGGTTATAATTGCTTGTTCACTAACAAGGGTGTGACCGTCTCAAGGAGGAGTGATGGTTCCGTTGCATTCAAGGGTATGTTGAAGGGAAAGCTTTACCTTGTTGACTTCAACAAGGATAAAGCCGAACTCGACACATGCTTGATTGCAAAAACCAACATGGGTTGGTTGTGGCATAGACGGCTAGCACATGTTGGTATGAGGAATCTTCAAAAAATCCTCAAGGGCGATCACATCCGAGGTTTGAAAGATGTTGTTTTTGAGAAAGACAGGCCTTGTAGCGCGTGCCAAGCCGGGAAGCAAGTTGGAGCACATCATCCCGCAAAGAACATCATGACTATGACAAGACCACTCGAACTACTTCATATGGACTTGTTTGGTCCAATTGCTTACATAAGCATCGGCGGTAATAAATACGGTTTAGTCATTATTGATGATTTTTCCCGCTTCACTTGGGTGTTCTTTTTGCATGACAAGTCAGAAACACAAGGGACACTCAAGAAATTCTTCAAGCGAGCGCAAAACGAGTTCTCACTATCGATCAAGAGTATTCGGAGCGACAACGGCACGGAGGTCAAGAACATACAAGTGGAGGAGTACCTTGATGAGGAGGGAATCAAGCACGAATTTTCAGCACCATACTCTCCACAACAAAACGGAGTTGCCGAAAGGAAGAACCGAACGCTCATAGAGATGGCAAGAACAATGCTCGATGAATACAAGACTTCGGATCGATTTTGGGCGGAAGCAATTAACACCGCTTGCCACGCCGCAAATCGACTCTACCTTCATCGACTACTCAAGAAGACTCCTTATGAGCTACTCACCGGTAACAAACCAAACATTTCATATTTTCGAGTTTTCGGCTCTCCATGTTATATCTTGAACAAGAAGCCCAGGACTTCAAAGTTCGCTTCGAAGTCCGATGAAGGTTTCTTGCTTGGTTATGATTCGAACACTTACGCCTATCGTGTTTTCAACAAGGCCTCCAGACTTGTTGAAGTGGCACGTGACGTAGTGTTCGATGAAACTGATGGCTCCCAAAAGGAGCAAGTTGATCAATGTGAATTAGGTAAAGAAGAAGCTCCTTATCAAGCATTGAAGAGAATGGCTCTAGGCGAAGTTCGACCACAAGAGTCATCGTCACAAATACAAGAGGAAAGTGAACTACAAGAGGAGATCAACAATCAAGGGGGAGCTTTGATACAAGATCAATCACAAGAATATGAAGATGATCAACAAATCAACGAGGGCAACCACTCAGGGGGAGAAGAAAATGATCACCAACACACAACTCTCCAAATGCCACACCCAAGAGTACACCAATGCAATCAAAGGGATCACCCAATCGACAACATCATCGGTGACATCCAAAAGGGAGTAACCACTAGATCTCGTATAGCTAATTTTTGTGAGCATTACTCGTTTGTCTCCTTTTTGGAACCACGCAGGACTGAGGATGCATTGAAGGATCCGGACTGGGTGGTGGCAATGCAAGAAGAGTTGAACAACTTCAAGAGAAACGAAGTTTGGGAACTTGTGGCAAGACCCAATGCAAATATAGTGGGCACCAAGTGGGTCTTCCGCAACAAGCAATACGAACACGGAGTGGTGACAAGAAACAAGGCACGACTTGTGGCCAAAGGTTACTCACAAGTCGAAGGTTTGGATTTTGATGAGACTTTTGCTCCAGTAGCTAGGCTTGAATCAATTAGAATATTACTTGCATATGCTACTCACCATGATTTCAAGCTGTATCAAATGGACGTGAAAAGCGCCTTCCTCAACGGACCGATCAAGGAAGAGGTGTACCTGGAGCAACCACCCGGGTTTGAAGACGAAGAGTTCCCCGACCACGTATGCAAACTGCGTAAGGCTCTCTATGGCCTCAAACAAGCTCCTAGAGCTTGGTATGAGTGTCTTAGAGATTTCTTAATTGATAATGGTTTTCAAATTGGCAAAGTAGATTATACATTATTCACAAAGAATCTAGATAATGATCTTTTCATTTGCCAAATCTATGTTGATGATATAATTTTTGGGTCAACTAACCAATCTTTCTGTGATGAATTTAGTAGAATTATGACAGACAGGTTTGAAATGTCAATGATGGGAGAATTGAAGTACTTCTTGGGATTCCAAGTGCGGCAACAAAGGGAAGGAACATTCATAAGCCAAACCAAGTACACGCAGGACATACTCAAGAAGTTTGGCGTGGACAAGGCAAAGCCCATAAAGACTCCCATGGCTACGAATGGCCACTTGGATCTCAATGAAGATGGACCGAGCGTCGACCAAAAGGTATATCGCTCCATGATTGGATATTTACTCTACTTATGTGCATCTAGGCCAGATATTATGTTGAGTGTATGTTTGTGTGCAAGATTTCAAGCCAACCCTAAGGAATGTCACTTGACAGCCGTAAAAAGAATCTTGAGATATTTAGTTCATACACCCAACCTTGGTCTTTGGTACCCAAAAGGCTCCAAATTCAATCTCATTGGTTACTCCGATGCAGATTATGTCGGGTGCAAAGTTGATAGAAAAAGCACCTCTGGCACATGCCAATTCCTAGGAAGATCTTTGGTTTCTTGGTCATCTAAGAAACAAAATTCCATTGCACTATCCACAGCCGAAGCGGAGTATGTTGCAGCCGGGAGTTGTTGTGCACAACTCCTTTGGATGCCACAAACTCTAAGGGATTACGGTTACGATATGAACCGTATTCCTCTCCTTTGTGATAATGATAGTGCCATTAAAATAGCCCACAATCCAGTTGAGCACTCTAGGACTAAACACATAGACATAAGACATCATTTCTTGAGAGACCATTCCATGAAAGGAGACATAACCATCTCACATGTCAACACCCAAAAACAATTGGCCAACATATTCACCAAGCCACTTGATGAAAAGCGTTTTTGCAAACTCTGAAATGAGCTAAATATTCTTGATTCTCGGAGTGTGGCTTGAAAAGTTGCATACCTGTATGATTGCTTCAAAAATGTTGATTGAATTGTGAAAATCATCCCTCTCCATTTTTCTCTCGAAAAACAATGTCAATTATTAGATCTTGATGAATTTTGATCATTGTATGATTGTTGTATGCTTACTGGTCAAATTCATCAAGATTACTTGAATTGTTTTGCCTCTCTATTCTCTATTATTGAACCTTCAAATATATATGAATGGGCTATGCAATTCTTTCCTGGTGACCACGGACTAGTCCGTGGTTACCCGGACTAGTCCGCCCATGCAGACTAGTCCGCAGAGTGCCGGTTAGGCTGAACTAGTCCGATAGACCACGGACTAGTCCGATATAGATCTCTGGATGACTTCGGACTAGTCCGGTCATGTCTGGACTTGTCCGATTTTTCGTGTCCATAACCCTAGCTACCACCAAACCCTAATCTCCTCACCCTCACATTCGCTCTTGGCTTCCTCTCTCTTGCGCTCAAGCTCCCAAGGCGATCTTTTGCATCCTCTGTCGAAAAGCCACTCATTTGGGCGGAGATCAAGCTTGAAGACTTGGGGATTGAAGCTAGAGGACTAGTCCGACCTCCAACCCCCAAAACTTTGAGCCTCCATCGATTTCTTCGGTAAAAATCTTCAAAATCCTAGAAATCGTGTTTTTCTCAATTGTTGATCGTTTGGCCTAGCACCCTTCACTAGTTACATGTTTAGTTGATGAACTACGTGTATGCTAGACTAGATTTGCATTAGGGATTGTATCCTGTCCAATCTGTTAGGTTTTTGAGGATGAACACCGGACTAGTCCGTGCCTGAGCACCGGACAAGTCCGATGTTTCTAGACCTGAAACCTAATTCCTTTATTCCTTAATGCCATCCATTTCTATCTTGTCTTACCTATGCCTTGTATAACTTGTCATTATTCTTGCTCAATCATTCTTAGATCATGTCGAGCTTCGACAACGAGATCTCTGACTTTGAGGCCGAGTTGGACCACGAGGTGGCACCTCGGTCCTCGGCGGGTCTTGGCAAGAAACGCCAAGAAAGACTTTCCGAGCCTGCTACCTCCCCTCCCCAGGTTCGAAGGAAGGTCTGTGTCAAGAAGCCCGCCTCGAAGGCTGCTACGTCTTCAAGCGGCCTTTGTCAAGCAAAGGGAAGGGGCAAGGGAGTCGCAACGGGGCCTGTTGGGCCCTTGAAGCTTTATGCTCCCAGAGAAGGGGTCCGGGACCCTAATGAAGAGAAATTCAATGGGAAAGGCAGCGATGTGGCAGCCAAGCTAAGAAGCATTGATTGCTATGGAAGGCCAAAGCAGACAGCTGATGGAAGGTTTTGGTCAAACTTCCATGCAGATTTCTACATGCTGGTTTAGAAGACTCCGGTGGTGCGCAATCAGTGGATTGACTGGGCCCACCTAGAGAAGAACAAGTGCTCAGCTTTTGATGAGGTCATTGTTGCAGCAGAAAGACATGGTCTGAAGGATCTGTTTGCCTTCAGACACAATTGGAATGATGAAGTGATTGCACAGTTCTATGCAACGTGCCACTTCTCGAGTGAAGATGAAGAGAGTGTGACTTGGATGACCCATGGATCCAAGTACTCCATCACTCAGGAGGACTTTGCAAGTTTGCTCCATTTAGGCTCTGCTGGACATGACCACCTGATCATCCACAACATAGGGGTCATTGAGAGGGACAGAATGAAATTCATGTATGAGCCCAACTCTAAATATGTTCCTCCCTCCACAAAGAACATGAAGCCCTTCTTTGTGGTTCTGAACAGAGTTCTCCGGAAGACCATTGCCCCCAAGGATGGGGATGCAGGGAGTGTACAGGGCTACCTCCGGACTCTAATGAGGGTCATAAGCAAGAAGAGACAGTTTGATGTTGCAGATTACATATGGAACGACATGGTCAACATCTCAAGCACCCCCAACCGGTCCTGTGGCTATGCTCTCTACTTGATGTTCATGATTGAGAAGGTCACAAGAATAGAATTCGTGAAGGATGTAGAGCACACTCCCCTGAGGCCTCAGAAGCCTCAGCCTATGAGTGTCCAGGCTGCTCCCTCGCTGGCCTCAAGTCCTGAGGCACCGGCAAGAGAAAGAGATGCTGCTAGGGCTCCTCCCCCCTCCAGGGAAGCCCCTCGGAGAGGATCCGTCAGTGGGATCCTCAAATACTTGTCCACGATATTCTCCTCATGCAAGAAGACTGAAGTAAAGCTTCATAAACTCAATCAGAAGAGGAAGGAGGATATGAGATATATCAAAGCCAATGTGAAGCAACTGAGTGAAAAGCTAGAGATCAACCCCATTGGATCACCAGTAATCTCTGAAGATTCTGATCTTGACATCTCCGAGCTCGGGCCCTTGTCCCCCTCCGAGCTTGCCTATTTTGGCATTGAGGGCTCGAGCAGCTCCGCTCCTCCTCCTCCCTCTCCTCCTCGTCAAGCGGAGAGCGAAGAAGACGAAGAAGATGACGAGAGGATAGACAGCGAAGAGTGAAGAACCTAGGACCATCCTCTCTCTCTTTTTGGTGTCTTGATGCCAAAGGGGGAGAGATTGAGGGGGAGTCAAGTCTTAGCTTTAGCTGTAATAGGATGCGAGGAGAGAGCCTTCTCTGTACTTTTATTTGCGATTGTAATAGTTTAACACTGTTTTCATATTAAGTTTGGTCATTTGATGAATTTCTCAATTTATTTGCGAGTATGTGATGAAAACTGCATTTTTGCTCCTGGAATGTCATATGCACTTGGTATCGGTTGATTAATGTAAATTCTGTCATTCTCAATGTATTCATGCACTTAGTATGCATCCCACCATAAAGAATGCACATATGGATAATTCTCTTGTTGCTTGATGTATTTTTGAGTCATATGTGCATACTTTATGAAAATCTCATTTTTTGCCTTATTTTGTGAAATCTCAATTGGTTTGTCATCAATCATCAAAAAGGGGGAGATTGAAAGTGCATCTAGGACTCCCTTGTGGGTTTTGGATGATTAATGACAAGCAATTGGGATCCTAATCCTTTTGTTGAGATGAATGCAAGCAAATAATGAAAAATGAGCAAAATGCCAAAAAGAAGGGAAATGAGAAGCAAAGTGAATTTGAGCTCAAGGAGAAGAAAATAGTAGATTATTATGTATGGAGTGTGTTAAGGAAACACACCCAAGAGCTCAATCACTTTCAAGCACACACACAATGCACAAAGTTATACAGGACCGGACTAGTCCGATATCAGCCGAACTAGTCCGATATCACTTTCTGCACTAGATCGGACAAGTCCGGTATCCACCGAACTAGTCCGATATCTTTCTGATCCACTTCAGACTAGCCCTCCCCAATGCGGACTAATACTCAACACAATGCACAAGTCACACAAAATTGGACAAGTCCGTTGTGATCCGGACTAGTCCGATATTCTTTCTGATCCACTTCGGACAAGTCCGGTGTCTACACGGACTAGTCCGATATACACACTAATCTAAGTCGGACAAGTCCTCCAAGTGCGGACTTGTCATCCTAAACACTTAGGGTTTCATATGTCCGGACAAGTCCGATGGCAATCAGACTAGTCCGAAGATTTCCAGTAGTGAAATCGGACAAGTCCATTTTCAACCGGACTAGTCCGATATTCCTGGACACTTAGGGTTTGCTACACACAGCACACCGGACTAGTCTGGTGACCACCACGGACTAGTCCGATCTTTGTGAACCCTAACGGTTACTTTTAGAAACCCCATATAAATAGAGGTGCACGGCCCACTTTTACACTCTCTCGAACCCTAGCGCCGTCACACCTCCCAAGAGACTCAAAAACCACCTCTCTCCACGAAATTAATTGCAAAAACGATCTATCTATTGAAGATCACTTCTAGATCATTGGAGAGACACTTGGCACACATCATTGAGCTCTTGGTTTGATTCTCTAACACACTCTTGCGTTTCAATTTGTAATTTTCGAGTGTGTTATTGGTGGCTTTGTAAGTTGTAATCAAGGGAGCTCTCAACGTGTGAGAACGCCCCTTCAACTTGGTTATTTACCCTTTGTGACTAGTGGAAGAGGATTGGCCTTCGTGGCGATCCGACGAGGGAAGGGTTGGAGAAGACCCGGTCCTTTTGTGGGCTCCTCAACGTGGACGTAGGTTGCCTTCGTGGTAGCCGAACCACGGGATAAATCGTGTGTCTTGTCCTTTTGCGTTCTTCATATTAATTGATCAACTTAATCTAGGGTTTGATTCCCTTTGTTCAATTTGAGTTAAATTGTTGAACAAGAGCCTTAATTGTAATAGAATTTGACATACAACTATTAAACTGTCATTCAAGTTTATATTTCCGCTGCAAACATTAACGAATCAATCAAATTGACTGAACTTGATCAACTTAGCCCGTGAAAACCGGACTAGTCCGCACTTTACCAGACTAGTCCGATATCTCTGGTATTTACTGTGTTGTTGAGTGTTACAGGAACCGAGAAAATTCAAGAAGGCCTATTCACCCCCCCTCTAGGCCTACATTCATGTGCAAGGACCCTCCATAAATGGTGTTGAGGATCTTCAGACGCTCGTTGTTAGAGAAGTCAAAGTCATCGTCGGCTGTGTTGTAGACAACCTTCAGAACCTTTTTGGGGTCCTGAAAGCCTAGCTCCATATTAGTCGGAGCTTCATCGACTTTTTGTTTTCCTTCCTGTTGATAGAAAGGTGCTTCTTCTAGTTGATTGTCGTAGCGCTTGACAAGGTTCTGGACCTCCCGGCAGTATTCTAGGCCATGTTTGTACGTTTTGTGTATCGGACACCACACCTTTGGACCACCGTCGTCTTCTAACAAAGTTCGAGGTCGCTTTTCGAGGTGTTGTGTTCGGAACTAATTTGAGTCAAGTTGCGGACTTGGGCTCGTATGGATTTGTTGTTTATTCATGTGTAGGTGTTGCTTGATTTCAACACATGGCTGGTGATGGTATCCTTTGAAGAAGTCTTAGGGAGAATATGAGGTTCAACAACCAAGTTCAGGAGGAATTATGGTTGAGTTGATCGGGAGGTTGCGCAACATGTTTGAATCAAGAACAATGCATATGAAGGTATCATGGACGTTGTTGGAAGATGTTTGCACGTGTGCACGGAGTGCATGGACGTGGCTACATTGTTCCGAGATGTGATGAAGAGATGTGGACGTAAAAATTGGTCGGAAAGGTCCAACCGACTAGGTTATAGACTCAGGCTGCGGCTGACTCGGGGTTGACTCAAATATGGAAAGATTTGAGTTGGTTATGTTAGGATTTCGTGTGGCTCACGAATTTGGGTTGTTTTAGGAATGTGGGATGCGTTCCTAAAGTGTTTGGAAGTCTTAAGATTGCTTCTATCTGTGTATAGAAGAGTCTTGAGTGGTTATGGAAAGTTTTGATACGTGAACTGAGTAGGATTAGAGTCCTAGTTGAGATTGGGTTGGCCTAAGGACTGGTTATATAAGCAAGGGAGGCCAGAGCTCATGGTAGACGACTTTTAAGGATGTTCCTCTTGTGTTCTATTGAATAAAATTTGTAGTTGAAAGGAACTTTTGTGCCTTGTTCGTTCAACTTGTTCCAGACAAGTTTTTCTCGTCGAGTTTTCTGCACAGCACTACCTTTCTTCGGTGGTTTTATCATAACTAGAGTTTTACAGATCCAATTGATGTTATTCTTTTTAGGTTGTCTTGAAAACTTGATTATATATCATATGTCAAAATTTCACGGTCATTGGATTTGTGGTTTTTGATCTACACAAGTTTCTTTGCAGTATTACAGATCTGTTTTTTACTCGGTAGAACAGATTGACCTTTTTCGATCTTTCGATCGTAACTTGAGTTCTCTCGACGGAGTTGAGTGATTCTTGTCGTGTTGTCTTCGTGACTTGATTCTCTCTGATATCTATCACTTTTTCAAGGTGAAACACGTTTAGATTAGTCCCACACACGCTTTCTTTAATGGATCATTTTTCTGCCGAGGGGTTTTTCATTGCTTCCGCTGAAATACTTTTAATCTACCATTCAACCCTCCTCTGGTAGCTTTTCACGTGCTCTTCGATCCTACAATTGGTATCATAGCCACAGTGCTCTAATCTTTGTAATTTGCACGTGCTTTTTCACTAATCATCATGGAGAAATAATTCGCCAAACCTTGTGTCTTTAGCGGTATTGATTTTCAGGTTTGGAAGGCACGTATGGAAGCCTTCATCCAGGCTCAAGGCTTCGTAGTATGGGAGAAGGTATACAAGCCTTACGAAGTGCCATCAAATGATCAAGTTACAGCTACAAATCTGAGAGATGTCGACAACAACAACAAGGCTCAGAACTTGATCATACAAGGATTAACTCAAAGTGACTTCGACCGTGTTGCACACCTCCGATCTGCATAAGATGTGTGGAAAGCACTTTGTGACTACCACGAAGGATCCAACACGATCAAGGAGGTAAGGCAAGACATGTTCAAGCAAGAATACATGCACTTCGAGATGCAACCCCGTGAGTCTATTGATGACCTTTTTGCCCGCTTTAATAAAATTCTTAGCAACTTGCGTAGTGGCAATGTTAATTTTTCAGATGCTGAAAATGGTAGGCAATTGTTAAGTGCATTAGATATGTCAATTTGGGAGATGAAAGTCACATCTATTCTTGAATCTACTGTCATGAGTACACTTACTTTAGATGTGCTATATTCCAAGTTAAAAACTCATGAAATTGACATAATATCACGTAAGAACCCCAATAAGTCTATTGCTTCTGTTTCTCAACGTGACATGCCTAGCTCCGGTCAATCTTCATCTTGTGGTACACTTGCTTTGTTGTCCTCTCTAAACCTTGAACAGTTTGAGGAATTTCCAGATGAGGAGCTAGTACTTCTCTCTACTAGGTTCTCAAAAGAATTGTAAAATGTTAGAACTAGAAGGACAGGAATTTTCGGACCTCAACGATGTTTCAAATGTAGTTAGACAGGACATTTTTGTTCAGATTGCCCTAACCTTTCAGGTCCTACTCGCCGGGATGAAAAGCAAACAAGGACGAAGCACTCCTCTGCAAACGATGAGAAGAAAAAGAATGGTTTTATAGGACGTAAATTGTTTAGTAGTTTTATCTACGCACTTCAAGAACTTGGCTCAAGCGATGTGGACATTCGAAGTGACGAAGATGAAGATGATTTGGCAAACTTGTGCTTCATGACAGGCAAATCAAGATCAAGTATGGAGGATGCAGAACACAATAGCGACAATGAAGAGGTATGTCCTACTTGCGAAGAAATGTGTGATGCTATTTCTCGTGCCATTATTATAGTTAAGAAAAAAGACAAAAAGCTTAGGAATAGTGCTCCTAAAATTGAATCTCTAGAATCTGAAATCAACCGTTTAAAAACTTTGATTCCAAGTGATTATGCATATCCCTCATGTGATTTAGTATATGAACAATTGTCCTCATTAAGAAGTGCGCACACCTCCACACTTGATAAACTTTAGTTAGAAATTAAAAAGAATAGAGAGATTTCTGCACTTAATGATAAAAACTTGAAAGATGCTAGTTGTTCTACATTTGATTTGCATTGTTCTACTTGTGATGATCTTGATAAGAAACTACAAGATGCTATGAATGAAATTTCTATATTGAACAATGCTTTACGTCTCATGAAGTTAAATTTTGTTCCAATTGCAATTTAAAAGGAAAAACTTCATGTGAAAATTTCCTTGATCTGTCCAATAAACTTGATAACATGCATAGGACATTAGACCGGTTTTTTAATGGGAATAGGAACCTAAACTTGCTGCTGAATTCTTCCAAGTCTTGCAATGATAAAACTGGTTTACGTTTTGATTCTCATGCTCATGCCAAGGCACATCCACCAAACATTGTAAAGTCATTAGGAAGTGGTTTGATTCAAACAGTTCCTACCAAAAAGATGTGGTTTTCAAATCTGCAGGAGTGTTGTCTCATTCGGTTTCAAATAAAAATGTTGCTTGCTCATCTATACATGAACACAAAGTTAAATTTCATTGTATCTACTGTGGTAGAGATGGTCATGTCATAGATTTTTGTTATAGACTAGCTAAACAACAGAAAAAGGAAAGAATGATTGCTAGATTAGAAGCCATAAGAATTTTTTTAGCTTTTGCTGCATCTAAAGGTTTCAAGTTATATCAAAATGGATGTTAAAAGTTCTTTCAAACACTTAAGGACTATGGGGTGGATCTAGATAGTGTCCCATTATTTTGTGATAACACTAGTGCCATTTGCATTGCTAAAAACCCCATGAAACATTCTAGAACTAAGCACATTGACATTAGGTATCACTTTCTCCGTGATAGTGTTGAAAAAGCGAACATTGTGCTTCACCATGTAGATACCGAACAACAGTTGGGTGACATTTTCAAAAAACCTTTGGATTTCACTCATTTTTGTTAAATTCGTAGTGAAATAGGGGTTATGCATCCTCATGGCTTAAATTCAGGGGGAGCTTTCAAATTTGGGATTTGAATTTAAAAATATTATGAGCATAATATTTCATACATATATTACCTTGTAATTCCTTTTACATGCTGAAAGTTCTTACTACATTACCCGTGTTATACATTTTGTAGTTTTTGCCATGACTAGTAATTGGAATAATTACTTACACTAAATCTAGTCATGATCGAACTTTGTTGCTGTTTTGAACCTGTTGCATTCTCACATGTGCTTCTAAAAGAATTAATCAAGTAAGCAACTCACATGTTAAGTTTCTATGTTCAAATGAAAAAATGAGAAAAGATCAAGAGAATATGCATGCATCACACTTCTTCTTTTGAGATTACTTATCATTGCACTTAGATATGAACTTGGAAGAAGTTGTGTATGACTAAAACCATGTATTTAAGCTTCTGATTGTCAAATGACATAGGCTTGGCTTGGTTGGTTCGAATAAGGCAGGTGCACATCTAATCTCTTGCAAATATCATATGATCTAAATTTGTGCTTTGAAAAATAATAAAATGCAGCAACAAGTGTCATGCTTTTAGGTTTTGAAATAGTTAAGCTTATGAGATCATGACTTGCTTAAATTGAATATTACATTTGATATCTAGCCTGGCTTACACTACTTTATGTATCTCATTGTTGTGATAGTGTAAGTTACTTGATAGTATGACTTGGATTTTAAGTGGGAGAAATTGTTTTCAAAACTTTTCATGCCAATTTCGGATTTTAAGTGGTGTTGCCAATACATTCATCAAGGGGGGAGATCGTAAGACCCATGTGTGCTGAATACATTGACTTTGGCGACATAAGTTTTGAACAATACCAAAACATCTTTATCATCCAGGTCCGACTCTAGGTCCGAGCTCCAGAAGGGTCTGACGATAGGTCCAGCTTGTTTTGGGTAGCTCCGGCAAGGTCGTAAGGTACGACTTGCTTTGGTATGCTCCGGCGCTAGGTCTGACTAGCTTTGGTTAGCTCTGGCTCTAGGTCCGACTAGCTTTGGTAAGCTCCAGCGCTAGGTCCGACTAGCTTTGTTTAGCTCCGACGGTAGGTACTGCTAGCTTTGGTAAGTTCTGGTGCTAGATCCTGTTAGTTTTGGTAAGCTTCGGTTCAAGATCTGGTTAGGTTTGGCAAGGTTCGGAGCTTGATCGCAGTGGTTCTACTTTTAACTTGCAATGTTTCGAACTTGCGTTTTGGATTATGGAAGGTTTTCTTAGTTTTATTTTACTAAGTTTTTGGTGTGTTTTGGTGGTTACGGTTGATATCTTTTTGCTAAGGTTTGCAACATACTTATGTGAGGTTCTCACGTAAGGTGTTGTGGTTATCGGAACTAACGAGAGTCAAGTCGAGGAGTTGTGCTCGGAAGTATTGGTTGTTTATTCATGTGCAGGTGTTGCTTGAGTTCAAGACATGACTGGTGACAAGATCCATTGAACTCGTCTTAGGGAGAAGATGAGGTTCAACAACCATGTTCGGGAGGAATTGTGGTTGAGTTGATCGGGAGGTTGCGCAACATGTTTGAATCAAGAACAATGCATATGAAGATATCGTGGATGTCGTTGGAAGATGTTTGCACGTGTGAAAGGAGTGCATGGACATGGCTACATGGTTTTGAGGTGTGATGAAGAGAAGGGATGTAAAGAATTTGTCGGAAAGGTCCAACTGACTAGTTATGGACTGAAGCTGCGGCTCAGTCGTGTTTCACTCAAATATGGAAAGTTTTGAGTTGGTTATGATAGTATTTCGTGTGATTCACGAATTTGAGTTGTTTTAGGAACATGGGATACGTTCCTAAGGTGTTTGCAAGTCTTAAGATTGCTTCTATCTGCGTATAGGAGAGTCTTTAGCAGTTATGGAAAGTTTCGACTCATGAATTGAGTAAGATACGAGTCCTAGTTAGAGTTGAGTTGGCCTTCGAGCTTGTTATATAAGCAAGGGAGGATAGAGCTCATGGTATACGACTTTGGGGCTGTTCCTCTTGTGTTTTAATCAATAAAATTTGGAGTTTGAAGGAACTTTTGTGCCTTGTTCGTCCGACTTGATTCAGACAAGTTTTTCTTGTTTAGTTTCTGCACAGCACTACCTTTCTTTGGTGGTTTTATCATAACTCGAATTTTACAGATCCGATCGACGTAGTTCTTTTTGGTTTGTCTTCACAACTTGATTTTCTATCATCTGTGAAAATTTCACGGTCATTAGATTTGTGGTTTCTGATCTACACGAGTTTTTTTGTAGTGTTCCAGAACTGTTTTTTCTCTGGTAGGACGGATTGATCTTTGCTCGATCTTTCGACCGTAACTTGAGTTTTTCTAGATGGATTTTCGTCATTCTTGTTCTGATGTCTTCATGACTTGATTCTCTACAATCTATACTAGTTTTGTCACAGTTAAACACGTTTATAATAGTCGCATACATGGATTCTTCAACAGATCAGTTTTCTGCCAAGGGGTGTTTTGTTGCTTCCGCTGAAAAAGATTTAATCTATCATTAACCACCCGTGGTAGCTTTACACGTGCTCTTTGATCCTACACTAGACGGGTGCACTTTTGCATAGCTAGGATGAGAGTTGAGCTATGAGTATTACTTCCGCTGTATATTAAGTATTGTAAAAGGCTTCCGCTGTTTATATAAATAAAACTTTGCATTCCGTCGTATTCTTTTCGTGTGTGCTGTTGGGTGCCGTATCGCACAGCACCACCCTCTGCGATTCATGGAATGTGTGGACCTTGTCCTCATAGCCTGGTATCAGAGCCGCATTGGGAATAGAACACTCGAAAAGAGCCTATTTTGAAAACTTAAAATTAGTCGAGTGAGGATTAGTTACTATGCCCACATAAGGTCTATTGTAGTATTAGTTACTTAAGGTGGCAAGCTAACTTATGTGTTGTTGTATTCTGTAACGACGCTCCGACGTCAGGTAAGAGGTAAGGTACGCCACCGCAAGTGGATCAATTGCAGTAAGATCACCATGCCAGAGGTAGCATGTGATTTTTTCCGTGGCTTGGCACGTAAAGTTAATATGAGTCTATGAAATTCTTCATTTTTTGAGAACATAGGACACGCGTTACCCCAACGTGCATCAAAAATGAGTGGGAGCCCCGTCAGGTGGGACATAACCCGATGCGCCCCCTACTGGTGCAGCACTATACAAAGACGTGGGCCTCGTCGGGTGGTCATGTACCTCGAGACGTGGCTTAGCTCAGGACGGCCCGTGTGGAATGATACGGCACGAATGTTTTTACTTTCATATATCTTATTGTGACGTGCGGGCTGTGCCGTATGTCACGATATGATTGATCAGTAGTTTGCGTGTAGTTGCAGATACACTAACCACGATTTATGTAGATCGAGTTGAAAACTTTTGCGAGTGAACGTCATTAGTGTGACCGTTGAGACGTATGACGGAATACCGGCTTAGGATTTTCTTCGGTGAGGGTTTAGTACCAACATTGCATTCGAGTTTCATCAGGCACATCGACGACAATATCTGTGCTGGAGGTGTGACTCGACAACAAGTAAAAAATTTCCATCTTAGGACTAAGTATGAATTCGTAATCTCTGTTTTGGAGGGTGCTGGTCAGATTGACAATTAATCATGTGGTTGCTGCGGTAAGCAGGCATATGTTCTGGGAACTTGAGTAAGACTTCCACAAGTTTTATTTTCAGCTCCAAGGCAGATTTCAAGATTTAAAACTTGAAAACTTCATTCGAACTTAAACTGCCAAGTTCCTGGTTCAAACTGTGAGCTGAACAGAAAATTGACTAAGTTTGGAATAACATAACCTCGTGTATAATTAACTCCTGAAGGTCTACCTCACATGGTTGGAAAGTTTAGAGAGTCCTCTAAAACTTTTATGTTCATCTCCAGATAAGAATCCCCATGTAAACTAATGAAAAATTCAGATTTCAAAACTCTGTTAAATCATGGACAGAGACTGGACAGTTTCTGTACCCTGTCACTGTCTTGACTCATGCATAGCTAGTGCTGAGGGCTTTACTCTAGATGCACTCACAGATATCAGCGGCGTGCAGGGCTTCCACTCAGCCGTGAACCCTAAAGGGCTAAGGCATCGTCGTCAAGCCCGTCATCAATCGTATATCATGCAAAAGTTTATTAACTGCAAACGTGAGCATAAAGCTAAGCAAGACTGACCCGTCTCACCTATACATGCGACTCCATATGCAAGATAACCAATTAAGCATAGGTAGGATATTGCGTAAACAAACTCGCCTACAAGGGGATCCTTAGCTTTCAAGTTATTAGCAACAAGTTAACGGTTCAAAAAGATAACTTTAATGAGCATATACTAAAACAAATAAGATTTCAAGGCAATTAATCATCAAGATCATATAGCATATTCTCATGGCATTCCAGTTATTTACTATGTCACAACAGCGACGGAGAAGTGGTACTCAAATAACCGCGAGGAACGGTGATTGCAATCAGTAGACACCCGATTACATGACACGCACACCCGCGTGGGAGACACATACGTTCTCTCCTCCCCATGTCATATGTGGCCACCTTTCAACCAAGACACCAATGCTGACAAACCTCTTTATCCTGAGCAAAAGGTCCCCTACACAGACACGTCGAAGTTGCCCGCTAGAAGATTTACACCTTCCTGCCTTTGCATCTCCACTCAAGGACAGCAGAGGAGTTTCCACACTATATTCTGGAGATACATCAGTTTATTGGGCCCATATCCCATTATGCAACCGCTACAAATCAAGCTTGCCCAACGGTGCCGCATACGGCATGGTCCTCAAGCGACACAGGCAGGGCTATGTGCCCGAGACATCTCATCGACTTCTATCCCCCTGCCCGGTCTCATATTCATATCATAACCCATTCTCTCATCTTTCGTTCTCATATCAACTATCATTCCTATCTCGCAAGTGGATTCCAAATACTCAACTTCTATCGGTATATCTACAACATTAGCATGGCAGTTCTACACGTCAAGTTGTACACCTTTCCACCCCTCCCACAGGATTTGTGGATATGCAAGTGGCAAATCAAACACCTTATACGTAATGCACAATATCACCTGAAAACTTAAGTGAATAAAACTGGAAATCTTTGAAAAGCTTTTAAATGCAAACTGAGGCTTGCCTTAGTTTGTGACTCGATGAAATGTCAATTGTTAGTGATCCTCCTCTGAAGACTCCGCCAAGGACTTCAAGTGGACACCCTGTCCTTCTCCTCCAAGTGGCACACCTCATCAATCTCGATCACTTCATGACATGCATATAGAACATATACGAATGCTAGTGAAATTATAATGCATATATAGTTCATAAGCTTCTAACTATTGTTATAGTGAGTGAATGATCTTAATTGGCTTTGGAACTTTTATGTTAGCTACCACGTATTATAAGGAAGACTTTGGAAAAAGATTGAAGACGATGAAGCAAGCTTGCTATATTTAAAATTATAACAAGTAAAGGGCTTCCCAGAATATGTGACGTGCATAGAAAGCATACTGGAACTCCGTCCAGGTCACACGATGACTATCAGGGAGAGTGGTGAGATATTCAGACCTACAAGCCCCTGCGGACCCGTGAAGTTGTTGGGCGGCGAATAAAGCCTTCTGATGTTTGTCACACTAGAGTAACTCAAACTTTCCTTCAATCACCCGGAGCCAATGACTCGACTCCAATGGTTCCAAGGCTTCTGTGAAAACCGGTGGTTGAGTCACCAAGAAATCAAGATATGTGACTTGAGGATGATCAAGTGGTCAAGTCTCAGGTTGTACACTCCGTTGTACCAATGTATGCAGAGACTCGGCCATCCTCGCTAAGACTTCTGCCAATACGGTTGATGATGGCACTTGTGGTAGAGTTGAGTCATCTCCACCATGAGTAGAAATACCCAGTTAACCCTCAGAATAAGTGGGATCCATGCTGCAAGAGTGAGCATTACAGTTAAGATCCAAAGTTGCAATATCATATGGAATCATGAAGACTGTAATACGCATCACTTAACAATGCAGTAGGCAAGGTGTAAATAAAGATTAGAACATTGAACTAGACACAACTATGTGATACTGCTCACAAATTACATAACATGGTGTTTCAACTTTATGTGAATCTATCATGTCGAGTAATCACCTCTAGAAATGATGAGTGACACAAGAACATGAAACAATAACGATTTGAGTTGATAACATCGCATACTGGTATGCTGTCCAGTTTCTGGTCCATCAGACCAGTCTGTAGAAATGTAATTATTCCTCACAGTTATAGACAAAACTTGGTCGGGAGTTCAAGTACAAATTTGTAGTAAACTCAAAAAACTTTCCAGAATGTATTCATTTGTCCCCATAGCATTTCTTTAGTGGAAGATATAAAAGTTTGATTAAAGGTTACAAGACAATTAAAATCTGGAATATGAACTTCAGTTCTGTTCCAGCTGACCATCCTGTATAAACTAGAAATTTGCTTCCAGTAAATGCCAGGAATAGGATTTGAGTTGAATACAAAATTTTTATATCACTTATAACCATTCCAGATTGTACTTGAAAACCTCTAGGTGAGCTCTAGATTAAAAGTTATACAGGTTTGAAGATGACTAAAATTTCCTGGAAAACTTTGACAGAACCTCCCCTGTATATGTGGTTATCACCCACACTTTATACAGGTATATCAAAACAATATATTGAGGTAATGACAAAATAAACATGGTACCATATCATGTTAACATTCCAGAAATAAATTGGTTCAGGCTTACGAAGTTGTTATACAGGTCAAAGTGCACAAATTCCTAATTATGCACAAATGGTTTCTGGTTCTGGACTACAAGAACAGCGTTTGCGACAATTGGAATAAGGCACTGCTAATGAAAGATTCAGTCCAGGATTTGAATATGAAGTTGATAGAGAATTTCCTACGATTTCCATATATGTATATATATGACTATTTCAAGTTTTAAGATTAGGAAATATGACTGTCTAAAGTTGACAAATTAGCTGACTGGTTTTCTGCCAGCAGCTCTGCAGTGTACCAGTTTCAATCTGGAATTTGGATTGATTCAGTGTCGAATTAGAAAACACCTCAATTTACAAAGTTGTATTGATGCTTCTACCCTCTCCAGATATGTATCACAATATGGCAGAAGATTTTTCTGAAAGAAGTTATGGTGAAAATACAGAGACTGTGTAATTGGGTATGCCATTTGTAGTAGTTTTTGGGGAGTTCAGTTTACACCAAGGTAGGATCATTTTCAGTCCTAATGACCAAAATAAACTTTGTAATGGACTGGATGATATTTTCACCCATATAGCATAAGCCTATGTTTTCTGTAAGCTAATCAAGGTTTCAACCTGGCGAAGTTGAGCAAACTTCTGCCCGTAATAAAGAACCTTGATTCTTCTCTAGTTATGATTGAAATTCACTTTGTATTGTCCAAAACATACCAGCAAATGGTAGTCGGGCTTCAAAACACAATGCATCCATTCTGTGGTGGGGAGTGTCCAATGTATCAAATGTGACACGGCGGTACTACGTGCCTCACCAAGGAAAAATCTAACCGGTATATCTGGATACGTCTATAGGTAGCCCTAGTATCGTTCACTCGCAAACGTGTTCTACACGGTTTGCTACCGTAGTTAGTGTAGCCGCAGAAGACACACAATCCCCTTTCACTTCTTCACACCTCAAGGGCCGCACAGGGAAACTCGACTGGCAGTCACAATAATATATATGAAAGTAAATACATACGACTCTGGTGTGAGTCGCCCTCGAGCGAAGTCATGTCTCGAGGTACATGGCTGTACTACGTCTATACAGCAAAGACTCCCGTACGAACCGGCTTCTACACGCTCGCGTATACGTGTTTCGCATGCTCCCATAGAACATGAATAGTTCTAGAGATGCATACTATCAGTTTATCCACCACCCGACCAGGGCTCCCACTAATTTTGAAGCATGCTGGGGTACCAAACATGGAGAGTTTCAGAGACTCGTCTTGACGTTCGGTGCCAAGCCACAGAAACTATCACATACCACATCTCGTATGGAAGAGCTTACCGATATTGATCTGCTCTCGATGGTGTACCTTACCTCTTACTTGATGTCGTAGCATCGTTAAAGAATATAATAACAAGTAGGTTAGTATTGCCACCTTAATATATTATACTAGTAATACTCCTTAGTGGGAATATAACTATTTCCTCACTCATATACTCCTAAGTTTTTGAAAATATGCTCGTTTCAGGCACACTGTTCCCAATGATGCTCTGATACCAGTGTATGGGAATCGGGGTCCCAACATCCAAGTATCTCATCGGGTGGTGTCATGCGATGTGACACCCAACATCATACATGAAAAGAACGATAATAAAACACAACACAAGTCGTTTATTTATAAACACAACATAAGTTTTACAATATATAATGTAGTAAAAAAGTCTATACATCATACTACGCTCTCAGCACTAGCTATGCATGAGTAAAGCTGACCATGCCCTCGGACGCTTTACACTAGCAGCACTCACAGATATCAGCAGCGTGTAGGGTTTCCACTCAGCCGTGAACCCTAAAGGGGTAAGGCATCGTCGTCAAGCCCGTCATCAATGATATATCCTGCAAAAATTCATTAACTGCAGACGTGAGCATAAAGCTCAGCAAGACTGACCCGTCTCATCTATACATGCGACTATATATGCAAGATAACCAACTAAGCGTAGGTAGGATATTGCGTAAAATAACTCGCCTACAAGTGGATCCTTAGCTTTCAAGTTATTAGCAACAAGTTAACGGTTCAAAAAGATAACTTTAATGAGCATATACTACAACACATAAGATTTCTAGGAAATTAATCATCAAGATCATATAACATATTCTCATGGCATTCCAGTTATTTACTACGTCACGACAGCGACGGACAAGTGGTACTCAAATAACCGCGAGGGACGGTGATTGCAATTAGTAGACACCCAGTTACACGACACGCACACCCGCATGGGAAACACATACGTGCTCTCCTCCCCGTGTCATATGTGTCCACCTTTCACCCAAGACCCCAATGTCGACAAACCTCTTCATCCCGAGCAAAAGGTCCCCTACACGGACACGTCGATGTTGCCCTCTAGAAGATTTACACCTTTGTGCCTTTGCATCTCCATTCAAGGACAACAGAGGAGTTTCCACACTACAGTCTGGGCCCATATCCCATTATGCAACAGGTACAGTTCAAGCTTGCCCAACGGTGCCGCATACGTCACGGTCCTCAAGCGACTCAGGCAGGGCTATGCGCCCGAGACTACATCTCGTCGACTCCTATCCCCCTCCCCGGTCTCATATTCATCTCATAAGCCATTCTGTCATATTTCATTCTCATATCAACTATCATTCCTATCTCGCGAGTAGATTCCAACTACTCGACTTCTACCGGTATATCTACAACATTAGCATGACAGTTCTACATGTCAAGCTTTACACCTTTCCAACCCTCCCATAGGATTTGTGATTATGCAAGTGGAGTATCAAACACCTTATACATAATGCACAATATCAACTGAAAATGTAAGTGAATAAAAATGAAAAACTTTGAAAAGCTTTTAAATGCAAATCGGGGCTTGCCTTAGTTTGCGACTAGATTAAATGTCAATTGTTAGTGGTCCTCCTCTGAAGACTCTACCAAGCACTTCAATTGGACACCCTGGCCTTCTCCTCCAAGCAACACACCTCGTCAATCTCGATCACTTCATGACATGAATATAGAACATATATGAATGCCAGTGAAATTATAATGCATATATAGTTCATAAGCTTCTAACAAAGGTTATAGTGAGTGAATGATCTTAATTGGCCTTGGAACTTTTATGTTAGCTACCAGTTATTATAAGGAAGACTTTGGAAAAAGATTGAAGATGATCAAGTAATCTTGCTATATTTAAAATTATAACAAATAAAGGGCTTCCCATAATTTTGAAAAAAAACCTGTAGCTTTAACATAGCTAAAAGTAGATTATAATAGTAGAGGAGGTTGTCCTGGTTCCAACAAAATTTATTTAAAATTTTTCTAAGCTTTCTAGAGTGAGAGATAGAATTTAGAAGTTTGATTCAATTTTCTGATTATAGTTTCTGTTTATTAATGAACAGCAGGTACAAATTTCAATTCTTTGGAAGTTATATAGGTCAAATGGACATTAAACTTTTTCTGGAAGTCGAGAACATAATAAAGGATTTTCTGGTAATTTTTTGGATTTTTCCAGTGGAAAGATTTGCTGTAAAAATTCCAGTAATGTCTGGAGAAAAATAATTATCCATAAATGAAACATGATTTTCATGGACAATAGTTGGTACTAACAGGAACTAGAGCTCAAGGGCTTTCAAAAAAAAATTTGTTTGAAGATTTTTGGACAAATCTACGGAGAGTTATGGATTTTCTAATTTTGAACTCTGGAATTGTTTGAATTAATTTTAATTAAAACAATGGCGCCTGGGCCCCACCAGGTGACGTGGCCTGTTCTGGTCGAAGCAACACACGGGTGCACACGGTTTTTCCCACGTAACCACACGGAATCCCACAGCCACAGCAGATCCGCGAATACCGAAAACACTCACTGGCGTGTGGACCCCGCCAGGCCTTTGTCTTCCTCGGGCCGGCGGCGCGCGGGCGGCGCTCGTGGTTCTCGCGGCAGCGCGCTCCAGCGAGCCTCACCGGAACCGAGTTCCTGGCCACCGCAGCGCCTAGTTTTGGGCGCCTAACCTTAAAATCATGCGCTGAACACGATGGTACCCTCGGTGTAGCTCGCTGACAGCCGGAAACGGCGGCACATCAGCGGCGGCGGCGGCTAGGGTTCTGGCCATGTCGGAACCACCGCCCCATAGCTAAAACTCTTCGGAAAAGGCTTGGGCAGTCCCCTAGGAGGATGAGGGTGGTGATAGGGAGGTGCAATCGTCGTCTAAAGGCCGGCAAAAAATCGTCGACGGCGACATAGGCGGTTATTCAATAGCGGAGGGAAGAACTCGTGTTTCTCGAGCTCTGGTTGATCATTTTTGATAATTCCAGTTCGAGAGGGTGCCCAAGGAAGTGAATAAACTATTTTCTAGCAATTGTGAAGAATAATTACGTGTGCAAACCGAATTGAAACAGAAACCTAATGAGTTCATATGCTTCGGCCGAGAGTAAAACTTGAATAGTTTGCTCGATACTTACGTAAACGACGAATGGCTTTCACTGTCGTGCAGAGAGTGTCCAGGCGCACCACTTTGCTCTTGCGGTTGTGAGCTGAGGTGGCCTGAGTCGGGGGTGCGATGGCGGAACAGAGAGGCGACGGTGAGTCCTTCCCGAGGTCCGCCGGCAGAACTGCAAAATCACCGTCGATGGTTGAGGAAACAACACCAAAGTTTCACTGGTTGATAGAGAAGAGGGTGGCGCATCACTTCGCTGTTGAGGGCTCGGCAAGAGGGTCTTCTGGTTGGCAGGCAACGGCCGTGCAGCGCCGGCGGTCGGAAAATGCACGCGGGAACGAAAATGAGAAGAGCTTCGGCGGGAGAGAGAGAGAGAGAATTACTCGGTTGTGGCAGGGACACTAGAGAGGGGAGGATGAGATCGAATTGAAGGCCAACCAATTGTGGTGAGCTGTGATCACGGACGAATTCCTCAAGCGGTCAGCGCCGTATACGTCAAAGAACAGAGACGGCAAGATCCAGAGCTGCTGACTGGTGGGCCCCACAATGCAGCCTCACACTTGCAGCAAGCATTGAAATTTGATTTTGAATAGCAAACAAAGTATATAAATCTTGAAACTTTGTGGTGAGGCCATGTTACACATGATGAAAAATCTGGTGCTCTCAGATTACAAATTGGATAAAGTTTGAGTCAAGTTCAAATTCAAATTTGAATTTAAAATATGTTTCAAACAAACCCTTGAAAAAAATAGTATATAGACTCCAAAAATTACCAAATTTGGCAGGCGAGTTATTTGAAATATGTGAAATCAATTGGGTGATTCAATTCCATTAATTTGTGGAGTTTGAACATGAGCCATCAAATTTCAAGTTACTGTACAATGAATTTAATTTTTAAAATTGGTTTAACTCCAACATACTTTGTACTATTGTTAATCACCAAATTATGAGTCGCATGGTGTTTGTTAACATGAGTTAAGAAAATTTTTGAAACCCTCTGATTTCATGTGTAGACATTAATTTATGTGGGAAGCACTTCTTATATTTAAAACAGATTCACATAATTGATGAGAAAAGTGTTTACTAAAGTTAGGGCCTTTACATAAATTGTAACATCCATGGTCTGTTTATAAACAAATTTGTTGAATTTGAGTATTTGACTCATTCAAATACTTCTTTTATAGATGGCAGATGTGATGCTGTTGCCGGACGGTTGGGTGTTCTCCACGTGCGCCAACTGTCCGTGGGCTTGCCGACCATGCTACGGGAAGTGATCCAACAGTTTGGTTTCATTGAAATGCCATGCTATTGGGGTCAATAGACAGTCGACAGAGGCGTACTTCCATGCACTGTCCTGGTCGACGTCCCTTCTAGTCCACGTCTTCATGGATGTGCTCCTTTTTCGGTCACCACCCTGGGAGCTCGTTTGGAGGACACGTGCGCCATCGCAGTTGGCGAAGCGCTTATGAAGCTTTGCGAGCTTCATCAATATGCCATGGCTGGGACACAATTTGCTCTTCTCCCGGCTTGTGGTACGGCTGGTTTTGAGTGGCAACGTCGTATGGTTGAGACCTATCAACCGGACGGTGACACGACATCAACAACACTAGGGACTTATGCCGCTGCATCCAGCATGGTGGTTATTACGCAGAGTGCAATCATTCTGCAGCAGGTCGAAGCCTTGAGGCAAGCAATTGAACGGGGTGACACTCTTGATTACATCAATGAGAACCTACGTTCATTCCTGGCTCCGACAAATCACCGGCTGAATCAATGCAAGAATCAGATGCATCACATTGGCACTAGACTGCGGCAAGCTCGTGCCGAACTGCAGCAAGCTCACAAGGAACTTCATCAAGCTCGTGATGATCTGCACGTGAGTCAATTGGTGGTGCAGCAACAGCAAGAGCAGCTGTTGGTAATCACCAAGGCACGAGATGAAGCCGTCGAAGAAGCTCAGGGTTGGGAATTCGAGGCAGACCAACTTCAGGTTGACTTGTTGGAGGCCGAGGCACACTTGCTGCACCCAGTCATGTATCCACCGGCTGATGACATGTCGCTGAACATGGGCGAGCAGGTTCTCTCAGATTCTGAGGAGGAGGGAGATCTTGATATACTCGAGTACATCGACTAGGATGCATCGGAGTAGGATGGGGCAACACTACTGCCATCACGGGGCAACATATAGTTAGTTGTTGCTCGAGTTTATTTTGTAGCCATGTTTGTATCATATTATAAATAGCAGTGGTTGTGTAGGAGATAACAATATGTGTATGAAGAATCATGGATACCAAGTATAGTTGAGATGCACTTCCGTAGTGGGAGTCCATCATTTGGGAGTTCACTATTGAAACTTGGTCATGAGATAATATATCTTGTATAAAGTGTGCACTTTATCAATATATGTGAATGTTATGCAATTATCACATTGTCAATGCTCGCACTACTATGGTATGGACTGGATGAAGCAAACAAACATGTTGCTGATTTTTAAATCATGTAGATGCAGAATGGTGCATACACGCTCTACGCCCGAGATGGGAGGCTCTAGTCGGGGTCGTGAGGATGAATCTCCGACTCGGGAGAAAACCACGACACTGCAGCAACAAGTTTCTCAACCACCTGCACCTGAACCTCCGAGAACTCTCGCGGAAATTCTGGCCGCAGTACTCGGCTCACGTGACGAGGAAACAGAGTTCGTCCCATCAAGGGGGGCGACAAGACAATGGGCAACACCAGCACCAACAGAGGTCATATTTGGACTTCTTGGCGACACATCCACCGGTCTTTATGTAGGCCGAGGAGCCTCTGGAGGCGGACAACTTTATCCGCACCCTCGAGGCGAAGTTCAGTTTGCTACGATGCACCAAACAACGGAAGGCGCTGTTCGCAGTGCAACAACTTCAGGGATCCACCGGTGCTTGGTGGGTGAACTACATCGTGTCACTACAGGCAGGTCATGCGGTCATATGGACTGAATTCCAGGAGGCGTTCTGCGCCTACCATATACCTCCCGGTATATTGAAGAGCAAGCTTCAGGAATTTTTGGAGCTGAAGAAAGGCGGGAGGAGTGCTCATGAATACTACCGCGCATTCAATCACTTGGCACAGTACGCGCCATAGTATGTGGGAATGGAAGATACAAAGCGAGAAACATTCTTCCGGGGCCTTAATCCGAAGATGAAGAACCAATTCGCACAATGCAATCGCGACACCTTCAACGACATCGCCAATGCCGCGGTAGTGCAGGAGGATGCTCAGCGCGAGCTCGTTTCTGATAAGTGGAAACGGGGTGCGCCATCGAGCAGCAGCAGTGGTGGTCCACAGAAGTACTGTGTGGTGTTCGCTCACCATCCAGTCAGTGATGGCAGCCACCGGCGCGACCGCAGCAATTCCTCGGTCGTTCTTTCAACGCGATGCGTTTCCGACCGCTATTTCCACAGCAGCAGCAGCAGCAGCAAAGGATGGTCCTGCGTGCATATCCACCTCCACCACGTGCACCGGGATTCCGTCCGCAGCTTGGCAGGAAACCGACACAATACACGTGCTACACGTGTGGTCGTGTCGGGCATTTTTTAAGGGACTACCCCGAATAGTGACAAGGCAGTGGACAAGCACCATATCAGGGTGCCGCTCAGCCACGCAACCCGCACAAGAAACCAGCAGCAAAACCCAGCAACGTCAATCACATAGCTATCAAAGTCGTGCCGGAAGGCGAACCCGTCTTTGCGGGTACGTTTTCTCTACTCCGAAATCCCGTAGTCATATTATTTTACTCCAGTGCTACCCATAATTTTATTATCCAATTAAGTCATCAAATATCAATTACCTATCATTCCCACAAAATGTCCATATTGGATTTGCTCTGCGGGTGAGAAAGTAGCAGCCGATAGGATGGTCTATATCTGAATTCTCTATTTATATTAGAGAGTTAGAAGCTTGACACCATCTTAGGAATGTCGTGGCTGCACCATCATGGTGCTGTTCTCGACATTGTTCCACGTGTGCTCCATTTAAACTCTCCACTACATGAACCACACACTCTCATTCTAGACCGCCTTATCCAAGAAATTCCAACCACATCCAACACGGAAGCCACAAGTTTGATGACATTTGAGTGGTCCGTGAATATCCGGAGGTGTTTCGCGACGACCTTCCGGGTATGCCACCGGATAGGGACATCTTGTTCAAGATTGAACTTATTCCAGGAACCACGCCTATTTCTCGAAGGGCGTACAATATGGCACCAAATGAGTTAGCAGAATTAAAAGAGCTTTTGAAGGACCTGCTGGACAAAGGTCTCATATGCCCAAGTTCATCACCTTGGGGCTGCTCCGCATTGTTTATAAAGAAGAAGGACAAGACGTTACGTCTATGTGTGGACTATTGTCCGGTCAACACCGTGACGATCAAGAACAAGTATCCACTACCGCACATCGATATCTTATTCGATCAATTAGTGGGTGCTATGGTTTTCTCAAAGATGGATCTTTGGTCCGGATATCATCAAATAAAAATCCGACCGGAGGATATACCAAAGGCGGCATTCTCTACGAGATACGGACTCCATGAATATCTCATCATGTCGTTCGGACATATCAACGCGCCGGCTCACTTCATGTATTTAATCAATTCAGTTGTTCATGCCGGAGTTGGACAAGTTTGTCGTGGTCTTCATCAATGATATTTTGGTTCATTCTAAATCGGAGGAAGAACACGACAAACACTTCCATATCGTGCTCCAGCGATGGCGAGATCACAAGCTTTATGCAAAATTCAGCAAGTGTGAGTTTTGGATCAGCCAAGTACCTTTTCTTGGTCACATTATTTCAGCGGAGGGTATTGCTGTTGATTCAAGCAAAATTGTGCAAGTGCTTAAATGGAAATCTCCAATGTCCGTACACGAAGTTTGCAGCTTTCTTGGGTTAGCAGGTTATTATCGAAGGTTCATTCTGAGCTTTTATAAAATTGCTTAAACAATGACAGAGCTGCTAAAAAAGGGGACCAAATATATTTGGAACAAGGCATGTGAGGATGCATTTCAAGCATTGGTGAAGCATCTCACAACAGCCTCAGTGCTAGCTCAGCCAGACATGACCAAATCTTTTGATGTTTATTGTGATGTGTCTGGCATTGGTCTCAGTTGCGTGTTAATGCAAGAAGGCCGTGTGATCGCATATGGCTCACGGCAGCCCAGAAATCATGAGAAGCATTACCCAACTCATGACCTTGAGCTCGCTGCCATGGTACTCGCTTTGAAAATGTGGAGGCATTATTTACTTGGCAATCTAGTGCACCTCTACATCGATCACAAGAGCCTGAAATATATCTTGACTCAGAAGGAGTCTAATATGTGACAGCGAAGATGGTCAGAGCTGATCAAAGATTATGAAATTGAAATTCACTACTGTCGGTACCCTGGAAACCGTACACCCCCTGAGGTTATAAAGATCTCAAAGGAAAGTCATCTACTTGATTTGAAGACCTTCGGAGGCCCACGTGTCAGATATAACCGGACCCGCTTCTCCAGCATGGTTAATCCCAGGGTCGCCACGTGTACTATAAAACCGGAGCTACCGCCCACAAGGGGGAAGCTCCGGACCATGTACCGAGATGGCACCTCCGGACTTAACCCCAGACCGAGAGAAGCTCCGGACCTGACACGTGTCAGGTAGCTCCGGAGCTGCCTGTTTCCCACCACATGCTCCGGAGCTGCCACGTGTCCAACCATCGGAGCTTCAGCCTCTGACCTCCAAAAGACTCCATAACGGCATCGGATCTTCAAAGGAGAATCAAGGACTTCAAGACCCGATTATGTGTCATTAATACCATATTAATGACACACGATCGGATGACCTTAATTACCAGTAACGGTGCTGTCAAAGCCCATTACCCGGTCGTTAAGGACAATTAAATGTGTTGAATAAGTGTCAATACTAGTAACCGCCAGGGCCACATGTCAGGCCAGGCTAACTTGTAACGGTCTGCCCTTGTACTATAAAAGCACAGGCTGACGACGGACTCTAGACGTTCAATGATGCTACACTTGTGCCATAGACACTCGTCACAAGCTCATACAGCTAATATAACACCAACACATCCGTGGAGTAGGGTATTACGCTCAGGCGGCCCGAACCACATAAACCTCTGTGTCTCTTGCGTCATTTACTATTCACCTTCTTGAATCTCCGCGCGCCCACACCGAACATCAAACTCCTCTAACACTTTAGTAGTGTTGGGAGATCTGCCGGTTCCAAACCACCGACAGTTGGCGCGCCAGGTAGGGGCGCCTGAGATTTTGAGAATGGTGAACTCAGCTGCTGGATCATCCAACGGTCAACCTGCTGCTCAGGCTGTTGGGGGCAATCCCTCCAATATACAACCACCCACAGGAGCGTCAGCACCAGCAGGAGTGACACTCCCACCACCACCGCCTCCACCAGCAAATCAAGCTGGGCAACGCGATGGTGCGCCAGCGTCAATCACTGCGTCAGCAAATCATGACAGCCTGGAACACGCGCTCCATGCAGCGCGTGCTCTTCTCCAACGCCCACCACCTCCGGATGCATCCCGGGATGCACTGGAACAGTGGAGGGCCGATGTGGAACACATGGTTGCAGCAGCAGCCGATCGCATCAGCAACCAGGGTCCTCCTCCTTCAGGACGGGCCCCATCACAGCCACGGACCCTGTCTGGCAGACTTGGTCCGCACGTGTCCAACAACAGGAGACGTGCAGCGTCACAGCAGGTGACGTCGTTACCCTCCAGGGCACGACGCACCCACACGGTATCCAGGCTTTCGACTCATGACCTCCGGGCGGAGCTTGATCGCCGATACCGCCAACAGGACGGCCGAGTCCATATTGAGCGTGCTCGTGAGAGACGAGAAGCTCAGGACGTTCTTGCTCCTGAAGGAGTGGGAGGAGGCTGTTCAGCCCTGGCCATGCATTTGCGTATGGTCAGGTGGCCAAAGAAGTTCCGGCCTCACCTGCCGGAAAAATTCGACGGGACTGTCAATCCCGCCGAATTTCTTCAAATCTACTCCACTGCAATCTTGGCAGCTGGAGGAAACGAGGCCGTGATGGCCAATTATTTTCCAGTGGCCTTAACTGGGACCACCAGGTCTTGGTTTATGAGCCTTCCACCCAACTATATCAACAGTTGGGAGGAGCTGTGCCGGCAGTTCACTGCCAACTTTTGGAGTTCATACACCCGACCAGGCACTGAACTGGACCTTTTTGCAGTCGTGCAAAAAGGGGGGAATCCCTGCGATCATTCATCCAGAGGTTCTCTCAGGTACGAAACACTATCCCTTCTATCTATAGCGCCTCTGTCATTGTAGCATTCAGACAGGGTGTACGGGACAAGAAGATGTTGGAGAAACTGGCGATCAAGGAGATCACCAGCGTCACGAAACTCTTCAGCTTGGCTGATAAATGTGCCAGAGCTGCGGAGGGCCGTGAGATGCACTCCAAACCAACCCTGGAGGGTCACAAGAAATCCTCCAAAGAAGAAGCCGCTACCTCCGGGGGTGGCAAGAAGAAAAAGAAGACCAACGGCAAGAAGAAGCCGTCGGCCGGCACATCCAACGTTGCAGCTGTTGCAGCTCCAGGTGGCCGGGGGCCACGCCCCGAAAAGCGACCTCAACCGTCTTCTGAAGACGGTAGCAAGCCCAAGGTGTGGTGCCCAATCCAAAAAACGGGCAGCCACAGTCTGGAAGACTGTCGGGAGGTCCAAAACCTTGCCGAGCGCTATAACAAGCGTCGGGAAGAATCTCCTTTCCGATAGAGGGAAGGAAAGCAAAAAGTCAACGAAGCTCCGGCTGAAGAGGAATTAGGTTTTCAGGATCCCAAAAAGGTCCTGAAGGTTGTCTACACTTCTGTCGACGATGATTCCGATGTCTCTGACAACGAGCGTCAGAAGACCATGAACACCATTTTTGGTGGATCATGGGACATCACCTTCCGTCGCGTCATCAAGACTATGCGTCGGGAGATGGCTGCTGTAGCTCCTACAGTCAGGTCGGAACCTCATCGGAAGTGGATGGACACAGCCATCACTTTTGATGCTTCGGACTGCCCTCGGAGCATGGTTGGAGCAGGTCAGTTACCTTTGATGGTATCTCCTACCATCAACAACATCCAGCCCCACCATGTCATGGTAGATGGAGGTTCGGGGCTTAACCTCATAAGCTTCGAAGCTTTTACTAAGCTTCAACTCCGACCTTTGGATCTCCACCCCTCTCGACCTTTCTCCGGAGTAGGTCCGTGGGCCATTACCCCACTCGGAGCTATTACTCTCCCCGTTACTTTTGGGACACGGGAGAAGTACCACACCGAGAAGTTGGTCTTCGATGTCGCTCAGATCAACTTACCCTTCAATGCCATCTTGGGTAGGCCTGCCCTGTACAAATTCATGGCAGTTGCTCATTATGGTTATCTAGTGTTGAAGATGCCAATGCCAGTAGGCGTTCTCCGGATCTGCGGAGATTGTACTGCCGGAGTAACTGCTCTGGAAGAACTCCATGCACTCACCACGGTGCAAGAGGAGGACTCCAGGCAGGAGCAAGCTACAAAACCCCGAGCATTTGTCAACGAGGCTCGACTTCTGCACCTCGTGTGCAGCCAAGCGGCGACACCGACATTCCCGTCAAAGTCATCCAAATTGGTTCCGATGCCCCTCAGACCACCCTTATATCGGGGGGATTGAACGACAAATAGGAACTCGCGCTCATCACTTTCCTCTGGGCTAACGTCGACATGTTTGCTTGGCAACCGTCACAAATGCCTGGGATCCCTAGGGAAGTGATTGAGCACAATCTGAAGATCTACCACGACGCCCAGCCTGTGCATCAGAAGCCTCGGAAGCAATCCGTAGAGCGACAGAACTTCATCCGACAAGAAGTGAAGAAGTTACTCGAAGCTGGATTCATCCGAGAAGTCTTCCATCCAAAATGGCTGGCAAACCCAGTCGTTGTGCCCAAGGCCAGTGGGAAGCTTCGGATGTGCATCGACTACACCACACTAAATAAGGCATGTCCAAAAGATCCATTCCCACTACCTAGAATAGATCAGATAGTGGATTCCACCTCCGGGTGTGAATTACTGTGTTTCCTAGACGCATATTCCGGGTATCATCAAATCAGGATGTCTAGGGAAGATGAAGAGCATACTTCATTCATCACAGTAGATGGATTGTACTGTTATACAGCCATGCCCTTTGGTCTCAAGAATGCAGCTTCATTAGAGATATACTGGAAGTGTACGTCGATGACATCGTGGTCAAGGTCAGGGACAAGGAGTCACTCCTTCACACCTTGCAGGCTGTCTTCGACAAGCTACGGGTCACCCGCACAAAGCTAAACCCAGACAAGTGTGTCTTCGGGGTTAGCTCCGGAAAACTTCTCGGTGTCCTGGTAAGACACCGGGGCATAGAAGCTAATCCGGCAAAGATTAAGGCCATTGAAGATATGCGGCCACCAACCCGCATCAAAGACGTCCAAAAGTTGGATGGATGTCTAGCAGCCCTCAGCCGGTTCATTTCAAGACTGGCGGAACGGGCACTCCCCTTCTTCAAGTTATTGAGGAAGTTCGGACCATTCCAATGGTCCGAAGAAGCAGAGAAGGCATTCCAGGAGCTGAAACAGTTCCTCACCACCCTACCAATTCTGGTAGCTCCGAACCCTGGTGAGCCTTTATTACTTTACATTTCAGCAACTGATGAAGTCGTCACTATGGTTCTGGTTGCGGAGAGACCAGAGCTACCTCATACTCAGGAATCCAGACCCCTTCGGGAGGATCTGGAGATACCTGAAAGCGAGTCTGGGTCCCAGCTCCCAGACTCGAATCCACATGAAGTCACTTCAGGAGACCCAGACCCCTCCGGAAGGGTCCAGGTCGCTTCTGAAGAAGCCCCGGGTTCCTCCAGCCAGGACCCGGAGGTCCCCGAAGAAAATCTGAATTCCTCCGAAAGGATCCGGGTCACTGAAGAGGAAGCTCCGGACCCCTCCGGGAGGGTCCGGACCATTCAGCGCCCAGTGTACTTCATTAGTGAAGTACTACATGATGCCAAGACTCGATACCTAGAGGTGCATAAGCTGCTCTATGCAGTTCTTATTGCCTCCAGGATGCTTCGCCATTATTTCCAAGCTCACAAAGTCTCAGTGGTGACCTCTTACCCACTTCGAGCAATCTTGCATAATCCCAATTCAACCGGGAATATTGCAAAGTGGGCAGCGGAATTGGCTGAATTTGATCTTGAATTTATTTCAAGGCAAGCAGTCAAGAGTCAAGCAGTGGCAGATTTTATGGTAGAATGGACTCCCTCTCCATCAAACCCTAGGGGCCCCAGTGAGCAGAAGACGGAGCATCAAGCTCCAGCCTTCACCGAGCCTCACTGGACCCTCTATTTCGACGGCTTCATGCAGAAGCAGTGGGCCGAAGCTGGAATCCTTCTCCTTGCACCGACCGGGGAGAAGGTGAAATACATGGTACACCCTGACTTCAAGGCGACCAACAACATGGCAGAGTACAAAGCCCTCATCTACGGACTAAATGTGGCACTGTCATATGGTGTCAAGCAACTGCTGGTCAAGGGAGATTCACAACTCATCATTAAGCAGGTGAAGGGTGAATGTTCCTGCAATAATCTCCAGCTAGCTGCTTACCTGCTTGAAGTCCAGAGGCTTCAGAAGGACTTTGAAGTCCTAGATCTCCACCATGTCCAGCGTGCCCACAATGCTGAAGCCGACGAACTCTCGACAAAAGCGTCAACAGGAGCTCCGGCTCCAGACGGAATTTTTGTCCGGAGGATGTCAAAGCCAACAGCTCAGCCTGCCAAACTGAGCGAAGGGGGCGAGATCAGCATCCCGAAGCTGACGGTCCCGATGGCCCTGTTACCATGGCAGCCATCAAGGGTCGTAGGTGCTGCCGGAAGCTCCGAGCAACCCAGCACGCAAGACTGAAAAGCTCAAGCTAGTTCCGATGCATGGATCTCGGAGATCCGGAGCTACTTGAAAGACAACATCCTTCCTGACGATGATGTATCCACTGACCGGGTAGTCAGATTGGCTAAAAGATACACGCTGGTAGAAGGGGATCTCTACTGGCGCGGTACCAACGACATCCTAATCCGGTGCATCACAAGGGAAGAAGGCTGCAAGCTCCTCGCAGAAATCCATGGAGGCGAGTGTGGGAACCACGGGTCTTCCCGCACGCTGGTGGGTAAAGCCATTCGGCATGGCTTCTACTAGCCTACAGCACTCCAAGATGCAACTGAGCTGGTGAAGAAATACGAAGCATGTCAATTTCATGCAAAGCAAATTCACACACCGGCTCAGCCCCTACAAATGATACCTCATACATGGCCTTTTTCTGTGTGGGGGATGGACATCTTGGGACCTTTCCCAAGAGCCGTCGGAGGTTACAAGTTCCTGTACGTCGCCATTGATAAGTTCACCAAGTGGCCGGAAGCAACTCCAGTTGTGACAATCAACAAGCAATCTGCTATCAACTTTTTGCAGTCCATTGTATGCAGATTTGAAGTCCCAAACAAAATCATCACTGATAATGGGACCCAATTCACAAGATCTGCATTTCAAGGATATTGCGAAGACCTCGACATTCAAGTTTGCTATGCTTCTGTAGCCCATCCAGCCAGCAATGGCCAAGCTGAGAGAGCAAATGCTGAAATCCTTAAAGGACTCAAAATGCGCACCTATGAGCGCTTGAAAAAACATGGAGCCAACTGGATCGAAGAGCTTCCGCCCACCTTATGGGCCAACAGGACATCTCCAAACCGGTCAACTGGAGAGACACCCTTCTTTCTAGTGTACGGAGCTGAAGCAATCCTTCCTCCGGAAATCACCTTGGGTTCACTCCGGGTCTGGACCTTCGACGAAGCCGCGCAGGACCAGCTCCGGCGTGAAGACCTAAACCTCCTTGAGGAGGGAAGGTGCCAAGTAGCTATTCGGAATGCCCGATATCGCCAAGCCCTACGGCGTTATCATCAGCGGCATGTACACAACCGACAGCTCAAGGAAGGCGATCTGGTGCTACAGAGAATACAATCCAGAGAAGGGTTAAACAAACTCTTCACCGGCTGGGAGGGACCCTTCTGAGTGATTAAAGTATCCCGTCCCGGAAGCGTTCGCTTGGCTACCGAGGATGGGACACCTCTCCCAAATCCTTGGAACATCGAGCACCTCCGTAAGTTCTACACTTAATACCACGGAGGTGAGTCTTGAGTAACTTGAGGTGTATGTTATAAAGTCATTGTACAGAGTCGGGTAGTTCCTCCGGGAGAACAGCCGGACCTTTCCTGAAAGGTCCGCAAAGTTCATGCAACACTTGTCACAGTCTCAGGACTAAAAGTGTAGCTAGCTACCCTGGGTCAAACGAGAAATGAAACACGCTTAGCCTGGTTTCGTACCCTAAGAGTGTACTTGTTTCCCCTGTACCCCGGACCTATAATGAAAGACATCTTCATGTGAAACAGACTCCACGTGCATTTATTTTGTACAGGCTCAACATTTTTTATTTTTCTCTTTCTTGTCTATAACAAAGACGTGCAATTCTTAAGAAATTTTAGTTCGACCGGTTTATATACAATACGAGTTGTATTGTCAATTCTTTTGCATTCAAATATTGTTCCTGGCTAACTCGCCTGAAAGCCGCCAAGCCAATCTAGGGCTGGAGTGTGCTATTGACTTAGCCTGGTCAAGCACCCTAAGTACGCCACTCTACCTACACCCCGTCAGGCCGAAGTAAGGCGAGTCCAAATATAATTGAATCCGGAAGAAAAGGCAACGCATTCGATTGTGTCTAGAATCGCGTTTGACCTAAAACTTTCTTGAGAATCGTAAGCCACGACGAAGTTTTAGGCAAGAAACGAATTTTACTATTTTTCTTGATTTCAGTGTGTAGGAAAAATAAAATACACGTCGATGGAGAAAAGCCGGAGCTAACAAAGCTCCGACTCCCCTAGGTGGCTTGTAATCGATGTTACGCATTGAAAACGAGCATCACCGGAGTAATCAAGCTCCGGTAAAGCTAGGGGGGCCAGCCGTCGACGCTGAATAAAAGATGGTGAGAAGACCCCGCAAACGGAGTCTGCTGCCAACAAACTAAGTGTTGGCAAAGGTCACTGCCGGAGCTACTAAGCTCCGACACCCCTGAGGACTAACTATCAATGCTCTACGCGTTGATAGAGACTATTGCCGGAGCTACTAAGCTCCGGAGATAGACAATGCCGGAGCTTCTAAGCTCCGACAACCGCAGGGGGCCTTCATTATCGAAGACTTCGGACCTAAATTCTACAAGTTCTGAGCAAATGAGTCTTCCACAAAACGTAATATCCTCTTGGTGCATGTTCACAATCAAATTGTGTACATCTACCAGAGGGCCAAGTGAAGACAAAAGTGTTGAAGACAAAAAGTGAAATTCACAAAAATTTGGGGATTTCATTTATCTGGAGAAAAGGATTACATCTGGAGACAAGGGATTACAAAATTGAGGAAGAAGAAGAGAAAGTACAAGTGAGAACTACAGAGATAGTCCTAGACCCTATGGAAGAATTGGGCGACCTTCTGGGCAACCTCCGATACGTTGGCTCGGGCAGCTTCACCTTCTCCTTCAACCGGACCTTCAAGCACCGGGTCCAGAGGAAATTGGGAGTTCCGGCTGGTGTAGCACGTCAGCACATACTCTGCGACGTTCTTTGCCAGGGATTGCCCCTCAACCTCCAATTGGTCCGCGATGACATTGCCCACCTTGGAGAGTTTGCTGCCTGCCGAGCTCAACGCCTGCAACGATAGGTCTGGCTCCGGCTCTGGATCATCCGAGCGCAACGGGCTGAAGCCCATAGGTGTTAGCGCGTCGTTGGCCTTGCCCAGGAACTCCCAAATCTATAGGGAGTCCGCAGTCCTCAGGCCCTTTATTTATTCCAGGGATCTTCTGGCCGCCACCAGTTCAGAATTCTCGCGGGCGAGGCGCTCAACTTCTTTGGCATTTTGCTGAATCTTCTCAGCAACCCGCTTCTCGAGTTTTCCGAGCTCCTAGTCCCAGAGGTGGATCTTGTTCCAGCGGTCGACCAGGTCCTTCTCTCTGCCCCTCACTTTCTTCTCCCTGGCAGTAAGGGCACACACCTGCTCGTAGAGTTCCTGCCCTCGCACCCAGGCTTTCTCCTCTTCCTCATGGCAGTGCTCTTCCAATTTCTTGGCGCACTCCTCAAGGCCCTTGTCAGCCAGAGCCACCTTCTCGGTGAGCTCCTCCTCCCTCCTCAGGACGTCATCCCACAGCTCTAGGAGTTTCTGCTCTTCATCCTCGAGCCGTTTCTCCCTCTCCTCAAGTGCCTCCTGGCACTTGATGAGTGTAGTGTTAATGGCCTCAAGACTTTCATGGCGTTCATCAGCCGCACTATTGGCTGCTTTGGCCTGATCGTAGATCTCCCAGGATTGAGCGTCGAGGGCGCGAGTCAAACTCTCCCTGTCATCCAGTAACTTACCCCAGTACTCCAGGCGAATCCTCTCCCGCTTGATCCACTCCTTGTCACCCGCTAGTCTCGACTGCGCCAGCTTGGTCTCGAAGTAGAGCCGGTTACGCCACCGCATAAGGGTTTGGCGCTCCTCTTCAAGAGCCTTGCTGTCGTGGAAGAAGGCCAGTTGGATTTGACGCAGACTGGAACATGCGTTTTCAATAGACAGTGACAAAGGGATAGGTTCCAGACCTGCTGGGGTCTCCTCCGCTGGTTCCAGCGGGTTTTCAGATACAAAAATTGGGTCCCACTCCACAAGAGTGGTCCCCTGAGTCTCCATGGCACTAGGTACGTCCTCCCGGAAGGCCTCAGTCGCCATCAAGGAAGGCCCCGCCGCCAGGTCTTCATTCACCCCCTCAGACAGGGGGCCAGTGACTTCGTTTGGGCACTCCGGCTCGACCGCAGGTACCTCCGACGTCGTCACTTCCGGAGCAGGAGCCGCTGCTGGCTCCGGTCTGGGCACCTCCTCCGATGGGGGCTCGGGCTCCGACATCTCTCCGACAACCGGCTCGGAAGCCGAAAGATCTTCAACATCGACCGGCTTAGCGTCCGGTGCTTCGGAGGTAGCCGGCCCAACTGCCAGAACTTCCTCAGCTTCCGGCACACACGCCGGGACTTCAATCACCTCCGGGTCGACCGCCGGAGCTTTGACACTTTCCGGCTCCAGGGCCGGAATCACAGCTTCTTCCGGCTCAACGGCCGGAGCTTCCATCATCTCAGCACCAGGACCCGGAGTTTCAACCCCCGGGACAGGTGTCGCTGGCGCATCTTCACTCCCGTGGTCCGGCGCTACCACGGGAGCCTATGGGGATGAGTCGAGGTCCATGACCACGACACCCAGCGCCGGAGCTGTCGCAGCTTCAGCCACCACTTAGGGCGGCACCAGGACTGGAGCAGAAGCTCCCACCCTCACGGCTTCAGCCGCTGTGGCCGAGAGTGGAGCCTCACTCCCCTTCTTGGGTACGCTGCAGATGATGAACGAAGGAACTTAAAAAATAGTTACTATAATTAAAGCAACTATCCAAGGTAAAGATTAAAAATTACCTTGGGAGGCTTCCGAACCAGCTTGCGCGGAACCTTTTTCCCGGGCGTTCTGGGCTGGTCATAGCCGGCGTGGAAGCTCCGGAAGCCCCCCCGGAACTCGTCGCGGCCACGGGTGTTTCCCGAGTCGAGGCCCCCCTTGATCGGGAAGAACCCCCGGACCTAGAGGCCTCCACCGGCCCAGGTGCTGGAGTCGCATGCCCGGAGCTAACACCCCGGGAGGACCCCACTGCGGGAACAGTCACGCCCCGGGAGGACCCCACTACGGGAACATTCGCCGCAGTCGTAGAAGACCTTCCCCTGCGGGGAGAAGGAGCCGACGCAGAAGTAGCGGGCCTGACGGACCTTCCGTCGGCGTACTGCAGCTTCCTCTTCCGGCTCATGGGTTCATCCGCCAGCTCCTTGCCCTTGCCGACGACCTCTTCCCTCGGCTTCGGAGCTGGGTCGGAGCGATCCCCGGAATGCCCGAGGATGGCTACCCCGGTGGTTGATCTTCTCTTGACGACACCAAGGTCGTCAAGCACGGGCATCTTCCGCCGGAGCTCCCTGCTGAACTCCACTTCCACGTTCAAAGGAAGAAGAGCTGATGGCGGAGTCAAGTCGTCGCCATCGACATCGATGTTGTGCTGGAACTTCTTGAGGTGGAACTCCAAGGTTTTCCCCACCATGTTGGACTTCAACCCGGTCTCGACCCAGTCATCGTCCATCACGCTGTTGAGGGCCCAAGCAAGTTTCTCTCTCTTCTTCAGCGGTGCCCACCTGTTGACCAGGAAGTTACAAAACACCGCTTGAGGGGTTAATCCCCCCTCCACGCACTGGCGGATCCTGGTCAGAACAGGGTTGAAGGCGTCCGCGAGCATCGGAGCTTCACTCCAGATCGTCGTGTCAATGTTGGGGAGGCCTTCGGGCAGCTCCAGCCTCTCGTGCTCCTCCACCTGGATGACTATCCAATCCTTCTTCTAGTCATCCCACTTCCCAGACGTAAACGACCGGAGGTACTTGAATGGGCACTTCTTGCGCTTCACGAAGTAGTAGAAGCCAAGGTACTCATTGCTCCTACCGGTAGTATGGACAGTGAAGAAGGTCCGGAAGAGTTCGATGCAAGGGGGGATGCCCACCCACATCTCACAAAAGTGGACGAAGATAGGCACGAGGAGAATGGAGTGAGGACCAAGGTGGTATAGTTGCAGACCATAAAAGTCTAGGAGCATCAAGAAAAAGGAAGAAAAAGGTGGGATCAACCCCACCATAGCGTACGAGGAGAAGTACACCATTTCGCTAGAGTGCTCCTTCTCGAACGGGAGCTCTCCACCGGCGCAGACCGAGCGGCTGAAGAAGTCTGAGGACCATCCCATGAGGGCGCAGACCTTCTTCAGGTCACTATCGGTCTTCAAGCGACTCTCGCGGAGACCCAACTCCATCACGGCACGGCTAGGCAAGAGAAGAAAAGCGAAGCACAAGTTGGGAGTTTGAGCGCAAGATCAGATGGGAGGCGTGAAGAACTCCTGACGGTGCGCGCTTTCCTTCTTAAGTAAGACCTCGCAACGCTTGGATCGAAACCGCAAGGAAGTCGAAGATACCATTCAAAAATTCCACCCAGCCGATGACAAGGGGGCCCGGGACCACCCCGACGATCAAGTCGAGGTTCTTACCCAGGCCAACGGTTGTCATCATGAGGCGGGAAACCCGAAGGCGGCGGCCTGACAAGGCGCGCGGAACCGATACGGTTTTCGTATCGGGAACCAGCGACCTTCAATTGCGTGAGATCCGCATGCCAAAGATCTCATCTGCCGCACGCGGGATACGCCACGCGGCGAGGATTTAACTCCAAATCCTCGCCAACGGCACCTCCGAAGACCATTGAAGACTCAGTTCAAAAGTCGCGAGGATGGACCCACCTCCGGCGGAATGAGTTCACCCCAGTGGTCTTCCCCGGAGGTAGGTCCAGGGGGCCACTGTCGGTACCGTAGAAACTGTACACCCCTTGAGGTTATAATGATCTCAAAGGAAAGTCATCTACTTGATTTGAAGACCTTCGGAGGCCCACATGTCAGATATAACCGGATCCGCTTCTCCAGCATGGTTAATCCCAGGGTCGCCACGTGTACTATAAAACCGGAGCTACCGCCCACAAGGGGGAAGCTCCGGACCATGTACCGAGATGGCACCTCCGGACTTAACCCAAGACCGAGAGAAGCTCCGGACCTGACACGTGTCAGGTAGCTCCGGAGCTGCCTGTTTCCCACCGCATGCTCCGGAGCTGCCACGTGTCCAACCGTCGGAGCTTCAGCCTCTGACCTCTGGAAGACTCCATAACGGCTTCAGATCTTCAAAGGAGAATCAAGGACTTCAAGACCCGATTATGTGTCATTAATACCATATTAATGACACACGATCGGATGACCTTAATTACCAGTAACGATGCTGTCAAAGCCCATTACTCGGTCGTTAAGGACAATTAAATGTGTTGAATAAGTGTCAATACTAGTAACCGCCGAGGCCACATGTCGGGCCAGGCTAACTTGTTACAGCCTGCCCTTGTACTATAAAAGGACAGGCTGGCGACGGACTCTGGACGTTCAGTGACGCTACACACGCGCCATAGACACTCGTCACAAGCTCATACAGCTAATATAACACCAACACATCCGTGGAGTAGGGTATTACGCTCAGGCGGCCCGAACCACGTAAACCTCTGTGTCTCCTGCGTCATTTACTATTCACCTTCTTGAATCTCCACGCGCCCACACCGAACATCAAACTCCTCTAACACTTTAGTAGTGTTGGGAGATCTGCCGGTTCCAAACCACCGACAACTACCATCCCGACAAGGCAAATGTGGTCGCTGATACGCTGAGCCGCAAGTCTCACGTCAATAATCTGTCCATTATCGCGATGAAAGAGGACGAGACGAGTTTATACTTGGTTCCATATGGAGCATTATATAATCTTACTCTCATTCCTACCATACGAGAGGAGATTATGGAAGCTCAAAAGAAAGACGTGGGTATGTCACAAATTCGGAGGAGAATGAAGACTGGGGAAGTGAAGTGTTTCCAAAGTGATGAGCATGGTACTCTATGGTTCAACGACCGTATTGTGGTACCCTGTGATTTGACACTTCGGAAGAAAATCTTGGATGAAGCTCACTTGTCCAAGTATTCTATTCATCCGGGCAGCAACAAGATGTATCAAGATCTACAAATAATATTTTGGTGGACACGGATGGAAAGAGAAATTGCAAAGTACGAATCTGAATGTGATACGTGTCGGTGGGTGAAAGGCAACCACATGAGAAAAGTCAGACAGCTGCAACCACTGAAAATTCCGGTGTGGAAGTGGGAAGATATTAGTATGGATTTCATCGTCGGTTTGCCTCTCACATTCCACAAGCATGATTCGTTTTGGGTGATAGTCGACTGACTAACCAAATCAGCTCATTTTATACCTGTACATACAAAGTACATTGCCAAGAAATATGCGGAGTTGTATATTGCAAGAATCATGTGCTCTCATGGTGTTCCCCGGACAATTATTTCAGACCGCAGTGCACTATTTGTTTCTCATTTTTGGGAGCACCTGCACGCGTCGTTGGGGACGAAACTGATCCGATGCTCCGCATATCACCCGTAGACCGATGGTCAAACTGAACGGGTGAATCAAGTTCTAGAAGATATGCTACGCGCTTGTGCCATCCACCACGGTAAAAACTGGGATGATCATTTAGCTTTGGCAGGGTTCTCATATAACAATGACTATAAAGCTAGAATCAAGATGGTGCCATACGAAGCTCTCTATGGCCAAAATGTTGTACACCACTCAACTGGTGTGAATCCGGCGAGCAAGTGATATACGGTATTGATCTCGTGAATGAAGCCGAAGAACGAGTGCAAGTGACCCAAGCCAATCTCAAGGCTGCTCAATCTCGGCAGAAAAGTTATGCGGATAAAAGACGTAGACCTCTCCACTTCGACATAGGAGACCACGTTACCTTTGTGTCTCTCCGATGAAAGGAATTCATCGTTTCGGAGTGAAGGGAAAGTTTGCTCCACGATTTATCGGACCACTCACTATCGTTGAAAAATGCAAACCCGTGGCCTATCGTTTGGAGTTACTGGCGTCACTTGCTGGTGTTCATAATTTATTCCACATTTCTCAGCTGCGGAAGTGCCTTAAATCCCCAGCTGAAATCTGCACCCAAGACCTTGAAGCTCTCCAACCGGATCTCACTTATTCTAAGTATCTGATCCGAATTAACGATGAAAAGACTCACGACACCAGGAACCGGACTTTGTACTTCTACAAAGTCTTATGCAGTAACTATACCACTGAGGAAGCGACATGGGAAAGCAAAGATTATCTCCGATCAAACTATCCGGATTTATTATCATCTAATACCCGGTAATCTTTTTACCTCCGTCTTTGTTATTTGTAATCTCGGGACGAGATTCTTTTAAGGGGGGATGTAAAAGCCCTAAAAATTCATAGTGCAAAGTTCATATAGGAGACTTAAAATTTTGAATGGTAAATAAATAAAAAGGAAATGGGAAAAAGGTTGGTGAATTAAGCCCTACAATAGGGAATTCAAAAAATTCAAAAAAATCTCACGTTTAAATCTTTACAAAATAAAAATCTGAGTTCACCATTAAATTCCAAATATTCCAAATAGTCTCTCTGCAAAGTTTCAAAAAGTTTGAAGCACATTTGGTATATAATTCAGTGGAAACATTGAAATCTTTCAAATTCAAATTTGTATTTTCATTAAAACTTGATCAATTCAAAGTTTTGATTTCAGAATACAAATCCTAAATAATTGTTTGGACCTATCTGGAAATTTTCATGAATTTTGGACATTAGTTGGTAGGATATTTGCTGAACCAGAGGAGGATAGACTTATGGGGGTGGTGGGACCCACTGCTCAGTGAGGCTTCTACGGGAGTGCTCTGCGGCAGTTCACCACGGTGACACTGCACCGCATGCAATCGCTAGCGAGCTGCTTGCCGACAAGCTCAAGATTATGGCCGAGTTTCTTCATCCTCCCAACAACGAAGTGGTGCATAAGACTTCCCTCTACCTTCCCAAGCTTTTGGTTCCCTGTTTCGTCGGCTACAATGAGGTTATTTTGCAGTTTTGCCGACGCCGCCGTTTTGCCGCCGCTAGGAAGCCTACTGCCTCCCCGTTGCACTGGTGCTGAAGGCCACCTCTCAAGCTGCTCCCAGAACAAAATAGGATCACCAAGACAACACCTTTCTCACGGTAAAAACAGTTCTTTATTTCATCCCCTATCGAGCAAATGATTCAAGTTTTACTTTCGGCCATTGCCCATGAACTAGCTAGGTTCTCCGTTCAATTCACTTTCTACGTGCAACCATCCTTTAATTCGTTCATGGATATCGTTCCACACCTCATAGCGCACACGCCTACCAATTCTCAGTGAAAACCATGGAACGGACCTAGAGTATTTCGAGTTTTCGTAGCCGCCCTAGGAAAACTCATCGGCTTACCGTCGGACTTGAGGTTTCCGGCCATTTCATTCATATTGCACTCCATTTTCGTACTCACCATGATCCAAGGTATCTTCTGGATTTTTTCCCGGGTCGTTTGAGCTCGATTTAAGGATTTCCGACCATCGTCAGAACCCTAGTTCCGCCTCCGCCATCATGCGCTTGTCTCTGGCCGTCGCCGACTCGACTGGACCTCACCATCGTGTTGTGTGTCTGATTTTAGGGATGGGCAGCCAAGACCGAGCTGAGAGGAGCTCAATGCAGCAAAGCCAGCAGGGTGCCACCGCTGCTCCCATGAGGAGCGTCGCCTCCATCGCAAGGTTGATGAAGCCGGGGGGGGGGGTCCCACGCGCCAGTGAGTTTATATCCTTGATGGGATCTGCTGTGGCTAGGGATCAGGTGCGGCTGCGTGGTTTAACCCTGTGGCCCTCGGTGTGGCCCAGTTGCGATTGGCCCATTTTAATGGGTGGGACTGGCTGGGTTTATTTAAACTTTTCCTTTTACAAATAATTCTAGATTTTGTGCGAACTTCTAAAATTCATTACTCCTAGTATACTTGATCAAATAATTCCAAATAAGTTTTGGTAGACTCATATTCATCCCAACTTTGCAGTGGTGCAATTTGTTGGACATTAAAGTCCTAGAATTTTCATAATTAATTCCTTTGATCTACCTTTTTAGGAAATTAATTACCTCTATTCTACTAATTGTAAAATTCCCAATTTAGGTCGGAGCACTCTTAAAAATACCCTGGATCTCCAGTAAAAATTTCATGTTCATTGGACTTCATTTACTGGACCAAACAGTGTGTAAATCTCCTATGCCCATGGAAAATTCAAAAATGTACAGAAGCATTTCCAGATTTCATTCCAACCTTGTAAAATCAATTTCTCCCAGTAGGAAGCACAGAAAATTATGAAAAAAATTTCCTAGAATCAGTGAGACCTCCTCTACCGTGATCATCTCCTGTTATCCATGAAAAACATCCAGATTTAATACTAAATTTCAGAGAAGGCTTTCACTTGTTGGAAGTTTAGCGACAACGAGCTTCCTTGAACGTCTCCAATTCTTGGTTCAGATATTCCTCATAGAACCTAGTACCCACTGTGAAAATTTCAAAGCCAATTAAAATCATATTCTTACCAGATCCGTATTTATATGATCTTTTATATAGTTTCACTATCACTCATGTACATTATATATTGCATATCATATAGTGACCGAGATCGAGGTGGAGCCGGAGGCCTTGGATAGCATCCTCCAAGAAGCTAACTTACCCTCTGACTCGCAGCCGGGCAAGCCCTGGTTTGCATGTAAAGGCTAATTTAAATTTTCTATTTGTATCACATATGTCTAGGATGAGTTTTGTGCATTAGGGCTATGGTGCTTGTTAGTCCACTTGAATGACCAACAAATCCCATGGAGTATTGGGTAGGTCTACAGCTAGACGAGTAGAAAATTCTATGCTAATGTTTTGAGGAATCTGGTAGAAGTCGAGTAGTTTGAATCTACTCGCGAGATAGAAATTTATCACACGGGATGGATTTGATCAAAGAATGGTTTATGAATACGAATTTGAGACCAAGCTGGATGCATCCGCGACTTGACTCAAGTTAGTTCCGAACACAACACCCTGCGTGAGCATCTCACATAAGCATGTTGCAAAGCATAGCAAAACGTCCATATCAACCAAAACACACCAAAAACATAGCAAATGGATACTAAGAAATCATTCCAATAATATAAAGCATGTTCGAAACATTTTACATGAAAATTTGGAACATTACGATCAAGCTTCGAACCTTGCCAAAGCTAACCGGAGCTTGAGCCGAAGCTTACTAAAGCTAGTACAACCTAGCGCCAGAGCTTACCAAAGCTAGTCGGACCTAATGCCGGAGCTAATCAAAGCCAGTTAGACATAGTGCCGGAGCTAACCAAAACTAGTCGGAACTAGTCAAACCAAAAGCCGGAGCTAGCAAAGTCATGCCGGAGCGAACCAACATAAGTAGGACCTAGCAAAACATATCGGACCTTACGTCGGACCTTGCAAAAGCTCAGAGCTAGAGTCGGACCTTGCTAAAAAAGATGTTTTAGCAGAATTTCAGAACTTTTATTATCAAAGCCAATGTATTCAGTACAAGCCAATGTATTCAGCACACATAGGTCTCAAGTCTCACATGCGTAGCCCTGCTTGTTTTGATTGAGGACTGATCCGTGTGCGGTCCTGCTAGAAAAGTTTGAACTATACCGGATGCATACTGGCGATATGGGGACCAGGAAACCGATGTAGTTGGTTAACATGGATGTCGAGGCTTACCCTACCATTTTATAGGAGTGGGTTGAGGGCAGCAAGGTGTAAATCTATCGACGGGCATAGAGATGTTTCGCGCGGAGACCTCCTGCCCATTACAGAAGGACCAGTTCGACATTCGGGTTTCCTTTGAAAGGTTGTTGGATACAACATAGTATTGAGGTGTGATTCACTCCATTTCCGAAATGGTGTATGTGACGTGTTATCCGGGTGTCTACTGATTGCAATCACCGTCCCTCACGATTATTTGAGTACCGCTTGTTCACTGCGTTGTGACGTAGTAAATACTGAAGTAGCCAGGAGAATAAGATGTATTAAATTATAATTGCTTTGCAACTTTGATTGTTATAGAATATGCTCACTAAAGTTACTTTTATTGAACCTTTAAGCTGCTGTTAATAACAATTAATGATAACATGTAGGTGAGTCATTTACTGCTATATATATTCCCTTGTTAAGTATCTCTACAGGTAGAGTTCTATTTTTAGATGAGACAGTTAAATCTTGCTGAGCCTTCTTGCTCACGGTTGTTATATTAAGTTTTCTGCAGGTGAGATGTATGAGGAAGGGCCCGAAGATGAGGCGATGCCCCCATCGGGGTATACCGCCGAGTGGGAGCCCTGCACGCTGTCTTGATTGTTTGTGTGCTGCTAGTGTGTAGCGTCCCCGGGCTGGACGGCTGCACTTTTGCGCAGCTAGGCTGAGAGTTTAGCTATGAGTATTACTTCCGCTGAATATTAAGTCTTGTAAAAGACTTCCGCTGTTTATATAAATAAAACTTTTTGTTTTGTCGTATTCTTTTCGTGTGTGCTGTTCGGTGCCGCATCACATGGCACCACCCTCTGCGATTCCTAGAATGTGTGGAACCGGTCCTCACACCATCTTGATCCAAAAATGGTAGATCCTTTCTTGGAGACTAAACAAAATATTTGAAATTCAAATCTGAAATCCAAAACTTGATTTGATCAAGTTTCAATCAAACTTCAAATTTGAATTTAAATTTGAGGCCTTTCAGTGCACTTATTTGATTACATAGCAAATGACCTCTAATAACTTTGAAATTTTGATGGATGAATATTTAGAATACTTAGAAGCCATTGGTGAACTCAGATTTTTATTTCAACAAGGTTTGAACAGGAGGTACCCTTGAGTTTTTGAATTCTTCATTTGAGGTTTTGAATTGATTTGCTTTTTAAACTGCCATTTTAACTTCTTTTCTCATCCTTGTTTTTATCCCTTCTTAGTCAGACTTTGCACTATGAAATTTAGGGATTTTACATCTAGATCATAACAACATCTACACCTACCACGTACATGGACTCTACAATCAAACAAGAAACACTTCGCCCAAGTATATTAATAAAGAGAGACTTATAATACTATTATTATAATGCATAAAGTCAGAAATACAAAAAAAGATACATAAGTCATACATTTACCAATTTGGACTCGGGACTAAAGGCTCCTCTCTATAGCTAACCTCCACCAAGGAATTGGAGGACTAATGTATACAAGAGAGTGAATGCTCAAGTGGTGTGCGGAGTGAGGGAGCCCCCTACCCCCAATTTATCACCATCATGATCTCCAAGCCGTGAGAGGCCAACACGTGGTGGTTGACCGTGTTTGGCGCGAATACCAGGTCGGGCGACCTGGTGGTTCGGCTGAACTGCAATCGGCTCCAATCGCGCCGAAACTTCTCTATGACACTGTTATATTGGCCCCCATCATGGGTACGGGTGATTCCCTTGATTTTTAGTTGGTTTCTACTCTGAGTGGGCCCATGAATCCTTGTGCTTGCACCTGATTGGTGGGAAGTGTGTTTCCTTGCCTTGTAGCCGTGCATTCACCTCAAATCTGCATATAATACCTGCATGCACCAATTTCTCCAAGTACAAGTTGAACTAGGTCATTCCTAACTATGATGTGTGTAAGAAATATTCATTCTATCACATCATCGAGTTATTTTGATGGTCGAAATCGGTATATAATGACCGTCAACAACCTCCCCCAACCTTACCCTTTGCTCGTCGTGAAGCAAGGATAAAGACTTAGGTTGTTCATCAGAAGTTGCTACTATGTCCTATTTTGCAAAAGTACCAAGTGCACAACAAAGTATTATACCTTGCATTGAATAAATTGGCTATGGTACCTCACCCTTATTCTTAGTCATTATGGGGCTTATGCATTTTCCTTTTCTTGGGTTGTTGAAGGACATATTAGCAAAATTAGCATGCATCACCTAATGTATGAGTTCCACTCAAATTTCTGGAGGATTTCAAATGGTTTTGGATTTAAGTTCCTCAAATGATGCACTGAATCACTCCTACGTCGGAAGTGGTATTTGTATCCTCACCAAGGCTATGACTTTCTTGTCCTACATCTAAATAAGGCTTGTATGTGGAGCTTGGTAGGGATAAAGAGTAGGCATATTTGCAACACGTATATTGCTATGTCAGAAGAGTAAGCCTTAGGAGAAAACAAATCTTACTTTTGATCAAGATTTGTGCAAGTGAGATGGAATATTTGTGAAGTTGTTTGGATTTTGAGATGACTCCTATTTGTGTAGACTCTCTTAATCGCAGGGATGAAACATGGCCACTAATTTTTTCTCATGCTTATGATGTAATCATACATTTTCTTTCTCTTTTTTATCATTCTTATTATATAAGCATGCTTTTTTTCATTTCTTATGTAGACATGTCTTCTACTCCCTTTCTATACAACAAATGTGATGAGAGTACTAAGCATGAAAGACATGGAGTTTCTCTTTTTATTGTGGAATGATAATATGAAGGAATTTTGCTAGCTTCTAGTGTAGAAGTTTAGCACATGCCCGTGTAATCTTGATCTTAAAAGTATGAAAAGATTCGCACATAGGTCTATAATAATTTGACAAAGCTCAATGTGAAGGAAAAAGTATATGTATAAGGTTTATCTAATTCAAATCATCATATGGCTTTGGTAGGAATTTCTATCAGATGAGGAACTCCCATTTTAAATTTTCTACAAGAAATTATGTTTCACTTTCAACTAGGATATTAGCAGCTCTTATCACTATATCATATCTCACAACAACCTAGAATTGGACATAGCTTTTGCTACCCACAATTTCCATGTTTCAGGCAAGAATATTCTAATACAATAAACCCAGTACTTGGAGAATACTAAGTTGTATGCAAGGGACTAGAGAAAATAAAACAAAGGAACTATTCATCATAACAACTTATGCAAAGTAAAATATTCTTACCGCACATCCTTTATTTTATTAACCTAACCTATACTACATTATTATTTAGTTTTTTTAAGATGCATATGTGGTGGAAAGAAAGAAATAAAATAAAGGAATACAAATGGGGTGTGATACAAGTTACCTCAAGTAGGGGTCCTCCCCCAAGCTCGTTCTTGGTTAAGGTCCGCGATAGGGCCTGAAACCCTATTTACGGATGTAGGCCATGAGGTTGGCCTAACCTTGTTGCAGCATGGATTTGACATTGGAGGGTTGAGTGTCAATGTTGGGTTGCCTCCCATGAGTTCCATGAATGTGGTCGAGGAGAGTATTGTTGATGTCTCGCATCCACACCTCAAGGGTTCCATAGGTTGGATGTACCTTGTTATTCTTTGGCTAAGGTAATGATAACCCTTGGCTACAAAGGAATGACGTGCACTTAACATGCGTTGAGTGTGTTTCATCATTCATTGGATAAGGTGTATCATACCTTCTTGCCATAAAGAAATATTTTGTTCCCCTCATGCATTGGGAGTGATTCGTCATTCCTTGGCTAAGTTAATGATAACCTTTAGCCACAAAGGAGTGACATGTACCCAACACGTGTTGAGTGTGATCCATTATTATTGGCTAAAGTACAACATACCTATAACTGTGATATGTTATTCCTTGGATAAGGTAAAAAATACCTTCTGGCCACATAGGAACAACTTGCACCTAATATACATTGGATGTGATCTTGTCATTCCTTGCTTAAGGTATATCATACCTTTTAGCCGCAAAGGAATAACATACACCTAATTATGGTGGCAATTCCCTTGAGCTTGAATGAGTGCTTAGAATAGTTGAGAGCATAGTGCTCTCACATACTCGTAGCAGCCCATTGGTTGCTCACGAAGGGTTTCCATGTCAAATCTGTGGCCTCGTCTAGTTATGGTTGAATTGCGGGCTTAATTCCTGATAGGTAGAAACCATCATAATTTACTCCATTGCTAAGAGATATTGAAATGGAATCCTCTTAGAGTTTCCAACAATCGGTTCTTTGAATGCCCGCGTAGTAATTTTACTCCTGCAAACTTCATCTCTATGATAGAGAGGGATGGTTAGCTCCCGATACTTGTACAAATGAATTTTCAAGTTAGGTAACCGAATCTTCATTTGTATGCACGTGGAAGAACAAGACCAAAGATGCATTGGGTCCAATTTCCAGTGTATTCCATGAACAATGTATGAATCATTGCTACGAGTGGGGCTTTATGCATAAATAAATTTGAACATTTTCTAAAGCCTCTACTCATAGCAGTGCAAGTGATATAAATACACTATATGGATCCCTTCATCTTGTAAAATTTCTAAGCATCATATTTTTTTACACAAGAGCAAATGTTATCAATTGGATCATGGCAAACAAGATTCTCAATTTTCTCCCCCTAAACATTTTTAATTTCTTTCCTAGGAATTTTAAATTTAGTGATCCACGAATGAACAAGTTTCAAATGAAAATTATGGACATCAGTATTCCTAGGTTGGTACATACTAATTCAACCATTAAATTATTCCATAAGCATTACCTAGGCAGAAAATGTCTATGTCAATTTTAGCAATGCTGAAACTCTAGGTACTTGTTTAAATTTATTCTCATGTAAGGTGCCATTCCTTTTTGAAGAATCAAAAAGAGTAGTGCCCACACTTACTCTCGTGAGGATGCATAAGAATTGAATAATGAGAAGGTGCAAACCTTCCTTACCAGTGTAAGCAATAGTCATTCAATCCTAATGCAATTCAGACGACGAAATATTTGAAACTTGTACCTCAATTGAGGAGCAGTATAGATTGAAAGTCGTTGTGTAAGAAACTCACAACCATGAATTTTGGTGTAGCCTTCATGTTCAATTCCAAGTTGAGGTTGGAGTTGAATGGGCTTCATCTTGGGCCACCATCTTGAGTATTCCTCCATCATGAACCAAAAATGAGATTGATGGAGAGGTATGCATGGGGCCTTCCAACCTTTTTACAAGTTTTATCCTGGCCGCACTAAAATCAAGAACAAACAAGACAACTCGACAACGGGTTATGTTAGCTCAAAAACATGTTGTAACCCTTGTTCAATTGTTTTGCTCAACTTGAAACAACTTGCAAATGCAATGAATATTCAAGGAAATATTTTTGGTTTGAATTAGGAAGATGAATTTAAGTGGTTACGCCCAAGGTTCATATCCAAATAAATTTATTTCCTAATTCAAAATTTTAGTTTTATGATGGATGGAAATTTTGCGTTCAATTATGCAAGTGTGAAAAATCAAACATGCTAAATGCAAATGCAAGGGTTGATGGGAATTTCAAATATGCAATTCGGAAATCAAATATGAGACAAATACCAATTAACCTATTGGCAAGGACTCACCGAATTTTTGAAGTCCGATGAGTGGGACTTAACTCCGTCTTGTTTAGTTCAATGATTTATTGTCCAATCCCGAAGTTGAAGATGTAGACAACTTCCCTTGATTAACATGCCAAATCTCCTTTGGCATGTCAGTTGGACAAGTGGGCCACATAATGGCCCTAGCCTCTCCGTCATCTTGATGAGGACTTGTTGATGTGGTGACAACTTCTCCCTCTTCAAGATATTCTTTCGTGAGCATGGTGAGGCTTGTCCTTCCATTGGGGTGCCACTTCGACCTTCTTGATAATCCTGAAGGTCAACCAATACATTGATTATGGATGAAAATATTCCTTGGGCATGATGACATAAAGACTCCACAATCAAACAAAAAACGCTTCATCCACAATGTCACATGCCCTAGGTTGCACGGGCTTGGTCGAAGTGTAGAAATCCCAACAAGCGATTGTGGGAAATCTTGGATCTTGAATGCTCTTTAAGTTTCTTATCCTTGGCCAAGAGTTTCATGTGAATGTTGTTTTGATTTCTTGCTTGGCCATGGAAAAGATGCTTCAAGGTAGGCTAGTTGAACTTTAATCCATTGAAATTCCATGGCCTCCTTGATTATAAGGGTGGTGTTGACTCCACCTTTGACCTCCTTGTGGATAATAGCCATTGGAGTTGCTGTTTGGAAGGAAGAATCCTCATGGGTTTTGGGAAATGATTCCTGAAGTGGCCCATGTTGACATGGATTTTCACAAATCATGTGAATATCCATGGCTTGGATCATCCAAACACTTCTCCATTGGCTTGATCTTCATGATACATCAACAGGAGGTGTAGATCCTTAGCTAGCATGTCCACCTTGTTAAGTGGTTTTCATGCCAAGCTAAAGGAACTAGAGCACTCTTCAATCCAACGCTTGAGTAGAGACCATATTCTCATCCATGTTTAATGATAATAGGACTCCTTCAGCTCCAGCACAAAGGTGGTCATGGATTGATGGACCAACCCATGACATGAATGTTGGATGAAGAGGCAACTATCCACCCTATGGTGGAGGCAAAACAAGAAGAACTCTCGGAGCCTCCCCCAAGCTTGAGGATGGATGACTTTTTCTACTACATGAAGCTAAATTCTTCCGCGAAAGGCAATGGAGTTGCCTAGCGGACATTTGTTGAGGTATGCCTTAAATGATCTTGCAGTTGAGCAATTGCGTCCTCATTGGCCGTCCCAGGAAATGGGTTAGCCAACACCACCCTGTTTTCACACAAAAGGAGAAAACAAACATGGGTAATCATGTCTAATAACTATTAGTACCTATTGCTTAATTACATGTGATAGCTATCCTTCACTTACTTTTCCTTCCTCGGCAACAACGCCAGAAATGCTTGTTGATGTTTCATAACATCACATATCATCTCCAGTAAGAGATGAGGTATGTAACTACATATGAATATGCTAATAGTGAATACTAGGGCTTAGTCGTCCAACATATCGGGCACTGGCTTACCCTGGTTTGTTAGGTGACTCCCGCCAAGAGACTACTTCATAGCCGAACGTGGAGGATTACAATGTACAGATAGGGGTGTCACCACCTACCACCTACCTCTACAAACCGTGGACTGCGATGCATCTAACGCTACTTAACTATCAAGCACCATGCTTTCATGCTAAGTAAGTACCATAAGAGTTGCAACGTAATATTCATCCTAAGGCAATGACTAAACTAAACATCGTTGAACCAATGTTGGATCCAAGCACTAACATATTTGTATTAACATAATCATATTATTACCCAATTGTACTACAAAGAAGGTGTATGAAGTTTATGATAACATGATAATGGCATTATGTCTAGATCATAGTTGTAACACTCTCATTTTCATGCATCATGCATTGCATAAGTTCATATACATGTTTAACATTGCTCCACATAAAAAGGCATGAGTTTAGAATGAATTTAAAGCAAAACCGCACTCAAAAGTTCTGAGGAGTGCAGACCAGTTCGTATTTGGTGCAGACTTGTCCTATTTCTCTTTGACCTCGCTAGGACATGTCCTTTTTTGCTGTGGACTAGTCCGTTTTTCTCTCTATACCGCTTTCGTACTTGTCTGGTCCATTGCGGACTAGTCCGGTATTCCAATTGCTTGAAATTTTGCCAAGTCCCTAGACTTTTCTGGACTTGTCTGACATCTAGAGGACTTGTCCGTTTTACCCTCTCACTAAAATCGGACTTCTCCGGTTTTGGCCAGAATTGTTTGTTTTCTCTCTGATTAAGATCGAACTTGTTCGATATCTCTCTGACTAATTCGGACTAGTCCGACCTTTTGCGGACTTGTCCGGTTATCGCGATTCTGAATTTATCTTTTGTTCCCCGACGTGTTTTTGGGTTTTACCTTAAGTGGGCCTAAGGACATTGTGTCTAACTCTTTTTGGAGCCCATGTGGGATCCCACACTGGCCTCCACCCACCCCAAACTTGAAATCCATCAAACCCTAGCCCTCCACCACTATATAAACAACCCACCCCTTGACTTTACATACTTTTGCCTCAATTGAAAGTTCACAAACCCTAGCTCATGGGTAGCCGCCATCAAGGAGGGAGAAGGAGATCTCAAGCAAGAAGAAGAAGAGAAGGAAAAAAAAGAGGATCAAGATCTCCATCAAGTTTTCGTTCTTCATCAACAATTCACCATCAAGTTCCTTCATCAACCCTATATCGCCAAGATCCAAGTGTTGCCTCCAAAACCCTTGATTCATCGGAGTTCTAAATACCTGGTATACCTACTACTTCTTCTTTCTCACGTGGATTCAACCCCGTTTTTCCAAATTCACGTTGATCTAGAAAACCCTAATCTGCTGTTTTTGCGAAGGGCGAACTAGTCCGACCCCATGGCGGACTAGTCCGATCTGGCTGACTGATTTTGTCTTAATAAATTATAAATTGATTCGAATCAACTACAAACTTGTGTAGACTTGTTAATAACCATTGTAAATGATTAGTGAACATTATCAACAACTCATTATCTATTTTTCTTCGCATTTGCATTAATCATGCATGTCATGACATATTGAGTAATATATGTGCACTTATTGATTGTGATTCTCGTCTTGTATGTTTATTGCGCAGTTTAGACCGATTTGCGCTAGAGAGTACTGCAGAGGATCTCCAGCACAAGGAGTTTGAAGACTTTGACCCAAATCAAGCCCAAGAGCAAGACAAGTGACCTTGAACATTTTGATCCAATTTTAAGATAAATGTTTTGTTTGCAAAACTGCATGCTTGTGTCAATTTGGTAGAGTTCCTATGATAGGAAGTTCACTAGCTTTGTTTAACCACCCTTGTCACCTAGAATACATGGTAGATAGTCGGGAAGGGCTCCTTACCTTTGCTTTGCTTAATTAATTGGTATGGGAAAAACAACTATACCATTTAATTATGCATTAATGAAATTATGGTTAATATGAACTGGTTAATATGAAATGGTAATGGGAGATCTAAGCCAGCATGGTATGTGGATGGGTTGGATGTCATGGTAGTTTGCTTGCCTTAGATCTAAGGACCGGTTCATGCAAGAATAAGCCTGAACTACAGTGCCACCACGAGGCCAAGTATGGGTGCGGTGTAGCCAATTAATTAGGGTATTGCTAGTATTGAGCGAATCATTTGGCGCATCGGTGAAGGGGGGTCGGATTATGTTTGGATTTGTGGCAGGACTCCCTGGGATCCAAACAGCACAAGAGGGGGCCCTTGGTTCAAGATGTGCTCAGTTGGAGGCATCGCCACCTGTGAAACCTCAGTGGGTCCGTACATGCTAGTAGTCCCTTTGTAGAGGCTATTTTGTGATCTCTTGGCCATACACCAAAGGAAGTGTAATTGGCATGAGGGAAGTTCTTTAGTCGTCGACAGGTGATGAAATCACAAACATGTGGGTAAATTGGTACAATCTCTGCAGAGTATTAAAACTATCATGATAGTCGTGCTCCCGGTTAAGAGCAACTAGATGACCTACATGATTAAAGGTGTTTTGATATTGGGATGGTTTGGTAATGGTTATGGGATGGTATTATGGTTTATGGCAATTGATATGGTTAATGGTAATGAGAAATCTTGTATATGGATGATGGTAGTGAAATATGGACTAGTATTATTGTAACTTCTTGGTTTATGATGGCTTTACTTCACATACGTACAATATACTGCTTTTCAAATGTTTTGACGTACTTTTCAACACTTAGCCATTATTATATTTGTCAAATGAATCAGCTACATGTCATACTTTCCACACTTGCTGGGTATGACATGTAACCACACTTGCAATTCCCCCACCAACGATTGCAAGTTAGGATTGGTAGTATAACGATGATAACACGGAGTTCTAGGCCGTGTCTGCCGTCAGCTTGCTTGTGGATTGATTGGAGCTGCGCTACCCTTATGCTTATTTTGATTAGTTTGCTTAATTAGTTTATTTCCACTGCATCAGTTTGAACTTGTCATCATCTTTCATTAGAGCTTGTATTTGAGGATTTTCTGAATTCTGTAATAAAATGGGTTAATTAATCTTGTTCCGTGGTAATTTTTTGTATATCCTTTTTGTGAATGCACTCGTGTATGTGTGTTGAACGTCCAGGGCACACATATGTGTTCACTTTGTTCATTCTCGAAACCGGGTGTCACAAATTAATATCAAAGAAACACATTTACCGTAGGACGCAACCTAGATAGAATGTACCCTTTAGAGCACATAGGAGCACCCAGGAATCAATGTGTTCTAGCTTGGTGTGCTGATTGCTATGTATTGCTTCTTGTGTGCTTAGTAGAGGATTTTAGGATGCTTTAGCATTGCCCTGTCCTCATAGGCTAATATAGGTAGTTGCTTAGTTTCTGTGAGACCTATGTGTGCTGAATACATTGGCTTTGATAATAAAAGTTTTGTGCTGCCATAACATCTTTTTAGCAAGGTCCAACTCTAGCTTTGAGCTTCTTCAAGGTCCGATAATAGGTCCGACTTTCTTTGTCTAGATCCGATATGTTTTTTGGTAGCTCCGGTGATCTTTGTCTTTAGCTCCGGCATGTCTTTGATAGCTCTGGCATGTCTTTATTAAGCTTCACTATGTTTTGCTAGGTCTGACTTATGTTGGTTAGCTCCAACATGTTTTTCTAGCTTCGACTTTTGGGATGGCTAGGTTGTACTAGCTTTGGTAAGCTCCAGCACAAAGTTGTACTAGCTTTGGTAAGCTCCGGCGCTAGGTTGTACTAGCTTTGGTAAGCTCCTGCTCAAGCTCCGGTTAGCTTTGGCAAGGTTCGAAGCTTGATCGTAATGTTCCAAATTTTCATGTGAAATGTTTCAAACTTGCTTTACACTTATGAAAAGGTTGCTTAGTATTATTTTACTAAGTTTTTGGTGCGTTTTGGTTGATATTGCTAATATCGTTTTGATATGCTTTGCAACATGCTTATGTGAGGTGCTCACGTAAGGTGTTGTAGTTTTGGAACTAACTTGAGTCAAGTCACTGACTTGGGCTCATATGGATTGGTTGTTTGTTCATGTGCGGGTGTTGCTTGAGTTTAAGTCATGGCTGGTGACAGGATCCTTTGGACTAGTCTCAGGGAGGAGATGAGGTTCCAACAACCAAATTCAGGGGGAATTGTGGTTGAGCGGTCAGGAGGTCGCGCAGGATGATGGAATCGAGGGCAGTGCATATGAAGGTTACTGGACGTCGAAGGAAGGTGTTTGCACGTATGCATGCGGTGCATGACGTGGCAACATGGTTACGAAGATGGTTTATGAATGGAAAGATCTGGTTGGAAGGATCGGATCGTATCGGTTGAAGACTTTGGCTGCGTCGGAGTCGATTATGGCTCCGTATGGAAAGAATCGAGTTGGTTATGATAGGATTTCGTGTGGGTCACGAATTTGAGTTGTTTTAGGAATGTTGGATACGTTCCTTAGGTATCTGGAAGTCTTAAGATTGCTTCTATCTGCGTATAGAAGAGTCCTAAGCAGTTATGGAAAGTTTCGATTCGTGATCGGAGTAGGATTAGAGTCCTAATTTGAGTTGAGTTGGCTTTCGAGCTGATTATATAAGCAAGGGCAAAGCTCATGGTGCACGACTTTGGGGCTGTTCCTCTTCTGTTATATTGAATAAAATTTGTAGTTTGAAGGAACTTTTGTGCCTTGTTCGTCCGACTTGTTCCAGACAAGTTTTACTCGTCAAGTTTCTGTACAGCACTACCTTTCGTCGGTGGTTTTATCATAACTCGAGTTTTACAGATCCAATTGACGTGATTCTTTTTGTGTTGTCTTAACAATTTTATTATCTATTATCTGTCAAAATTTCACGGTCATTGGATTTGTGGTTTCTTATCTACATGAGTTTCTTTGCAGCGTTCCAGAACTGTTTTTCTCGGGTAGGACAGATCGACCTGTGTTCGATCTTTCGATCATAACTTGAGTTTCTCTCGACAGATTTGAGTGATTATTCTTGTGTTTTCTTCTTGACATGATTCTCTCTAATATATATCACATTTGTCCTGGTGAAACACGTTTAGATTAGTCTCACACACAATTTCTTTAACATATCGTTTTTCTGCCAAAGGGGTTGGGATTTAATTGTTTCCGGTGCGTAAGATTTTTAAATCTACCATTCACCCGCCCTCTGGTAGCTTTTCACGTGCTCTTCGATCCTACAATTGGTATCAGAGCCACGGTGCTCTAATCATTGGGATTTGCACATGTTTTTGACTAATCATGATAGAGAAATACGACGCCAAACCTTATGTGTTTGCTGGTATTGATTTTCAGGTTTGGAAGGCACGCATGGAGGCTTTCATCCAGGTGCAAGGCTTTGCAATATGGGAGAATGTGTACAATCCTTATGAAGTGCCGTCAAATGATCAAGTTGAAGCTACAAATCTGAGAGATGTCGATAACAACAACAAGGCTTGAAACTTGATCATACAAGGATTAACTCAAAGCGACTTCTACCGTGTCGCACACCTCCGATCTGCATACGATGTGTTGAAGCACTTCGTGACTACCACGAAGGATCCAACATGATCAAGGAGGTAAGGCAACACATGTTCAAGAAAGAATACATGCGCTTCGAGATGCAACCCGGTGAGTCTATTGATGACCCTTTTGCTCGCTTTAATAAAATTCTCAGCAACTTGCGTAGTGTCAATGTTAAGTTTTCAAATGCTGAAAATGCTCGACAATTGTTAAGTGCATTAGATATGTCAATTTGGGAGATGAAAGTCACATCTATTCGTGAATCTATTGTCATGAGTACAATTACTTTAGATGTGCTTTACTCTAAACTCAAAACTCATGAAATTGACATCTTATCACGTAAAAACCCAAATAAGTCTATTGCATTTGTCTCACAATGAGATATGCCTAGCTCCGGCCAATCATCATCTTGCAATACTCTTGCTTTGTTGTCCTCACTAACCCTGGAGCAGATCGAGGAATTTCCAGAGGAGGAGCTAGCACTTCTCTCTACTATGTTTTCAAAAGAATTGCAAAATGTGAGAACTAGAAGGAAAGGAAGCTCCGAACCTCAACAATGCTTCGAATGTGGTAAGACAGGACACTTTCATACCGAATGCCCTAACCTTTCAGGTTCTACTTCCCGAGAAGGAAAACAATCAAGGACGAAGCACTCCTCAACAAATGATAAGAAGAAGAAGAAGGGTTTTACTGGTCGCCAACTGGTGAACAGTTTTATCTCCGCACTCCAGGAACTTGGCTCAAGCGACATGGACATTGGAAGTGACGAAGATTATTTGGCCAACATATGCTTCATGGCAAGCAAAACAAGATCAAGATCAAGTCAGGAGGATGCAAAAAACAACAGTGACGACGATGAGGTATGTTCTACCTGTAATGAAATGTGTGATGCGATTTCTTGTGCAACTATTATTGTTAAGAAAAAGGACAAAAATCTTAGGGATAATGCTGCTAAAATTGAATCACTAGAATCTGAAATCAACCATTTAAAAACCTTGATTCCTAGTCATGATTCTTGTCCCTCGTGTGACTTAATCTATGAACAATTGTCCACATTAAGAACTGCACATTCCTCTACTCTAGATAGACTTGAACTTGAAATTGAAAAGAACAAAAAACTTGTTGCACTTGACATTGGAAACTTAAAAGATGCTTCTTGTTCTACAATTGATTTGCATTGTTCTAGTTGTGATGATCTTGAAAAGAAACTAAAAGATGCTATGAATGAAGTTTCTATATTGAATAATTCTTTATGATGAAGTTAAATATTGTTCCAATTGCAAATTAAGAGGAAAAACTTCATGTGAAAATTGCCTTGATCTGTCCAATAAACTTGATAACATGCATAGGACATTAGATCAGTTTTGTAATGGGAATAAGAACCTAAACATGCTGCTGAATTCTTCCAGGTCTTGCAATGATAAAACTGGTTTAGATTTTGATTCTCATGCTCATGCTAAGGCACATCCACCTAAAATTGTAAATTCATTAGGAAGTGGTTTGATTCATACTGTTCCTAACCAAAAAGAAGTGGTTTTCAATTCTGCAGGAGTGTTGTCTCATTCGGTTTCAAATAAAAATATTGCTTGCTCATCTAGACATGAACACAAAGTTAAATTTCATTGTACCTACTGTGGTAGATATGGTCATGTCATAGATTTTTGTTATATACTAGCTAAATAACAGAAAAGGGAAACAATGATTGCTATATCTTATAACTTTCATGCAAAATTTGCTGCACATATTAAACCGAATGTCACGAACATGCAACCTGAGTCAGAAACATTCAAAGTTTACCTCCGGAGCTACTGATTTTTGTGCTACACAAGTAACACCTTATAGGTCAGTAGTTAAGAATAAAAAACCTCAAATTTGACTCCTAAACCTATTGTTTTAGCTCAACATTCGCGTGTTTTTTCTGCTACATGTCGTGTGACTCAGTACTGGATACCTAAATGCTTTTTGACTAACCCCAGTATTGAGTCATCAACGTATTGTGCTTCTATGTAGGATGTATGATTGAGGAAGGAGAGCATTTGGATTGTGGATTCAGGTTGCTCACGCCACATGACCGGTAACAAAGAATGGTTCTCCTCCCTCTCTTTTGTGTCACGAGTAGAGAATGTTACTTTTGCCGATAATTCTTCAACTCCTATAATTGCTAAGGGTTCGGTTAGAGTAAATGATCACTACACTTTGAAGGATGTGGCACTTGTTAAAAATTTGAAATACAACCTGCTTTCTATTTCACAATTGCTAGATGAAAATCTAGAAATTATTTCACTAAAAAATGCTGCAAAGTTGTAAATTCAAACAATGAGCTATTTTTAACATGTCACGATTTAGAAGAGTTTTTAAAGCTGATTTTGATATGTCTTCCTCTAAGCATAGGTGTCTAGTTGCTAATGATTCAAAGGACTTATATTTTTGTAGACATGCTAAGATGGTTGCAGGATCACATACTCCTCTCACAATGATCATGACAACTAAACCGGGTCAACTTTTGCACCTTGACACCGTAAGACCTTCACGTGTTCAACCATTCAGAGGTAAATGGTATGTTCTTGTTATTGTTGATGATTATTCTAGCTACTCTTGGGTTTACATTATGGCGTCTAAGAATGAAGCTTTAGTCACTTTAGAACTTTATTTCTTGGATTATCAATTGATCACCCAAGATCTTTAAAGGCAATTAGAAGTGATAACCGAACTGAATTTAAAAATCAATCTTTTGATCACTTTTGTGCTAAAAATGGAATAGATCATTATTTTTCTTTGCCATATGTATACTGCAAGGATTCCGGTTTATCGCAACGAAAAAATTTGTCGCAATAAGTTGTTTTTCGTAGCAATAGGTCGATGTCGCAACGAAAAAGATCGTGGCGATAGTTTTTATGAATCGTCGTAATAATTGCCTCATCGATAGGTTATTTGCGATGCACTGGAATCCATGGCGATAGATATGGTATTGCAACGATTCTACATCGGTGGCAAATAGGACGCTATTGCAACATTTTCTTGTACTGCGATGATTTAACGTATCGCAACAAATTGTACGGTATTGCAATGGGTTCACCATCGTGGCAAATTGTACGGTATTGCAACGATTTCATATTTGTGGCGAATAGTATGTTGTTACAACGATTTAGCGTATTGCGACGATTTAACGTATTGCAACAAATAGCATGGTATTCCAACGATTTCAGATTCGTGGTAATTGTATGTGGTTGCAACGATTTCACAGGCCTAGCAATAGTATGGTATTGTAATGATTTCACATTCGTGGAAAATAGTATGTTATTGCAACGGTTTAGCGTATTGCGACGATTTAACGTATTGCAACGAATACCATTGGTTGCAACGATTTCGCAGGCGTGGCAATAGTACGGTATTGTAACGATTTCACATTTGTGGCAAAAAGTATGGTATTGCAACGGTTTACCGTATTGCGAAGATTTAACGTATTGCAACGAATAGCATTGTATTGCAATGATTTCACGTTCGTGGTAACAGTATGTGATTGCAACGATTTCGCGTTCGTGGCAAATACTACAGTATTGCAACACTTCACAGCCGCGGCAAATAGTAACATATTGCAACGAGTTATGGTGTAGCGACGATTTACCATATTGCAACGAATATCACGGTATTGCAACAATTTCACATCCGTGCCAAATAGTAGGGTACTACAACGGTGTCACAGCCGTGGCAAATAGTATCATACTGCGATGAGTCAACAAACGTGGCGAATAGTACCGTATTGCAACGATTTCATATCCGTGGGAACTAGTCTGGTACTGCAACGATTTCGTATCCGTGGCCAATAGTTGGGTATTGCAACGAGTCCACAAACATGGAGAATAGTACCGTATTGCAACAATTTCAGATCCGTTGGAACTAGTATGGTGTCGCAACGATTTCGCATCCGTGGTGAATAGTTTGGTATTCCAACGATTTCTTATCTGTGGCAATAGTGTTTTAATGCAATGGTTTTTGAGTCGTTGCCAAATGTTTATACTGCAACGTTTTGTCATTCTATTGTCACATTTTATCATCCGTATTGGCAATAGCTTCCTCTTGCAACAATGTATCATTCATGATGAGAACTTCATAATGCCACATTTTATAATTAGCGGCAGTAGAACCCGAATGCACCAGGTTTGAAAATTAGTGGCAACAGAATCACGAGTTTAATAATAAACATCCATCAATTGATATTACAACACGCATAACAACACTGAAGGATTACTTAAGCGACGTGTTTGCATGCTAAGAGTTTTCCTAAGCTGACCGGGACTAATTGTTGGAGCAAGTGGCTTTTGGCGGTTCCTAATTTGTTGGACCTTCTGTGGAGTGGTTGCCATCATTTTGTGCATTTCAGCCATCATTGAGTTGCGCATGTCCTGCATTTCCTTAGCTGTCTGTTCACGATCAGCTACTATCTGACCTTGTAAGTTGTGGACTTGAACGATTAACTCTTCATTCTTCTGGTTTATGCACTCCATCTGGGTGGTTAAGCTATCATTTCTTCCTTCCAACTCCTGCACTGTTTCATTGAGGCCTGCATTTCTATCTTCTAAGTTTCGAACATGGTCCCTGAGGTGTTCAGACATCTGTATACGCATACGTTCACATTCAGGACCAGTTGGGTTAGCCATATAACCACGCCCCCAAAGCTGTGATCCTACACAATCGATTGAGGATCTATAACAACACTGGAAGATGTGGTTTGTCTCCTCATTTGGAATTGGGCCTCCCTGCTCAGCTTCCACGTCGTCCACTTGGGCACGTGCCTGGATCTATATACAAAAAGAAAAGTCACAAGTAATTTGCAAATATTTATTTAATTGGGGATTGTTTGAAGTGTTACTCACATGTACAACTTCTGGTAGCTTGTTTGTCCAGTTACCGTTCTCCAACAAATGGCTTGCCTCCCACAGTTGTATGTCATCGGGTTCTTCTTCGGTCTCTGGGTCTTGCTACATAAAATACAAGTAAACTTCAACATGTCGGTATACATATTGTTTGTAGCGCAAAGTAAAAGCGTGATTTATTTTTCATACCTTCTCGTAACTAAGTTGGCGTAGGATTTGGAGCCAAGCAAGAGACACGCCTTTTGTCTTCTTCAATTTTGAAAATTGGTGCTGCTTATTGATTGTAATAATTTTAAGAATTAATTCCACGAATGAAAGTAAATGAAATATTTATTGTATGATGCGAAGCAATTAAAAAGTTAGCTGACCTTGAATCGCTCAGACCCAAAATATTATATTAGGTGCAACCACTCGGGCGTCATTACGTCAGCGGGCTGGTTTCGTATACGTCCTTCATCGGTTGAATAACTCTTATAGGTGGCATGCAAAGTCGAGCGCCACCCCTTGTAGCGCTCACCAGCAATTTTCAAAATTTTTCTTGCGCTCTCTGGTGTGTCTTCCATGTCCCAGAAATCTTGTATATTGTATAACAAGTTGATGTAAACGTACAGGATGGAGATTGCAAGAAAAAAATACTTGTGTGGGGGTGTGACAACACTAACCAGAATGTCTTGTACTATATCTCTCTTGTTACTATGGCCAACCTCTGCCCACTTCCTTGCACCGGTGAGGGATGCATGTCTTTTTGTAAACATAACCACATCATCGACAAAGTGCCGCTTATTAATACCAACCGCAGCACCCAACCTAGCGGAGAACTGAATTCGTAGCTTCACATGTTGCGTTCTACTAACTTGGGATGCATAGCGCGTTCTGACAACCTTAAGTCCTTTAGCCACACTTCTTCCTAGCTTCCATCCTTCTATTACATTGATTCAAATGGTAAATGATTAAAGAAAATTATCGCCTCAACAAGTTTAGTATCATGTACAAATAGTGTGGAAAGAAGAAAAGTCCGATGTCCATACCATCTTCAGGACGAGTGCAGCAAATACGAGCGTGGGAGGACCGCGTCGTGCCAGCACCATTTTGTTCTGTAGTACTCCCTCCTGGTTTATATTAATTGTCGCCCACAAATGAATTAAAAATGAACTACTATGGTAGTTAGGACTGTCCTAATGACACCTATTTTGATGGGGGGGGGGTTACATTATTGACTTCTTTGTTGCTGTTCATATCCTAAAATGAGCCATCAGGTACACATGTCAGTGGCGGTACGCACTGGTAGTACTTTAGAGGATTTTCAGTCCATGAGCGTAGCAGGCAAGATTGTGAGGGGGCATGCAGCTGGCAACGATAGACTAGACAAAGATAGGGTTCGCCGGTTCGGTCTAACTGACATCAAATGGAGCGCGTCTTGAAGAGAATTATTAGTTGCAGGGCAAGTAATGAACGCCAGCGGTAGCAGGTGGCGAATGCAAGACAGATAAGGCAGGCAACTTGCGGGATTGAAATCCTTCGCAATACTGCACCTGCATTAGCTGCCACTGACATGTGGGCCCATGAGACATCGGGTCTACATGTCAGTGGCGGCTACTGCAGGTGCAGTACGGCATAGTGCCACCTTGCGACACTCAGCAAATAGAGGGTTCGGTCTCGCCGAAACTCTCGAGGAGGATTGGTGGCAGGGCAAGTAATGGCCAGGGATTTGCGGGCGGCGGGGTAATCATGGCACACGAAGGATCGAACGTGGCGATGGGCGAGGGAGATGCGTTGGGGAGGATACTGAAGTGACCAGCAGCAGGGCGTCGGCGTGGGCGCCAGTGCCAGCCGGAGTGGCCGGCGGTGAGAGAGCACAGCGTGGAGGCATAAAAAAATCACGCCATCATCACACAGGCTGATGAACTGTTAACTATAAAGACTAAGTACTAATAAGGAAGTTGAATCGCAAGGAATGCTAAAACAATTTGTAGAGCCTAGGAAAGAATTCAAATGACCATGATACACCCATCATCAATATATCTAAAGGACAGAACGTAGTCCCTCAAAATGCTCCAAATTCAATGCCAAAGGAGTAGAGTAAAACACTAACACGCTCTGCCAAAACAAATGGCACGGTAGAGAGGCAGGTAGTAATGTGATGTGATATGGGTAGTTGGAAGCTACTACCGAGGATAGAGTTGGAGTGGGACAATTTTTCAGCTCCAAAAGTAAAATTACGCTGGGGCGGAAGGAGTGTTTCTGGTTTGTATATCTATACCTGCTAATGGTTCATGCATCGTAGTAGTACCAGGGAGTGAAGAACCTCGGGGTTCCTGGACATCATGTGCTGCAATATTCTCTACGTACCATGCAAACGATTTAATGTTGTCTAAATTTGTTTAATTTTGATAGTAAACACATTTATAGTTATACCAGGTCCTTGTTGGCCACCATGAATGCTTGTAGACGACATCACGGTTTGATGTATTGTTCCTAATGTAAAGAGCGATGTAAGTAGTCATTCCAAATAACAGTGATAACGTCAGATTACATGTCTAACGTAGATTTTGGATCGGACGGTGTGCTTTCTATAAACTGCAGTGTTTGTTACTAACGGAGGAATTAGAAAAGAAAGAACAGAAAAAAACGTACGATTCAAGAAAGCCACAAGAAAGAAAAAGTGAAAACCATGGGAACTAAAAATCTTAGGAATACAAATTTGTGAAACATGGATGACAGTACAACATTTGGAGTGGTTGATCAGATAACCCGTGCGTCATTTACTTCTAAATCCAGAAATTACATACTAGTACCTCTTGTTTTTAGTATTTGTCACATTCCCGGCCAGGAATTGAACTAGAAATACACTACCGTAATAAGCTGTCGGAGCAACATTTATTTAGGGACAAATGTAGTGTGTGTGTGTGTCTATATATATATATATATATATATATATATATATATATATATACACATAACTAAATTAAATTCGTGAAACGAAAGACCACATTTCTTCTTTGTTAATTTATTTAATCTTCGTATATTAGGATGGATCGTGTATAACTTAACTAGGCCAAAACTGCATGGATCGTGTACAACCAAGCCAATATAGCTCTATAAAAAGACGGCATGGATCGTGTAGTTTACCTAGCACAAAACTGGAGTCCGGGATGCGATGTCGCAGGGAGGTGTCGGCGACGAAGAGGTTTGGTAGAGCCCATCAAACTTGGTCACCCAGCATTGTACCCAGGAGTCGACACCACCAAGAGCTTCGATGCGTCACTGCGAGATCCATGGGAGAAAAATTGTAAAAACCGTGGGAATGAAAACACGGGAATTTCTTAGGAATACAAGTATGGAACACAAGACAGAGAGACAACACATTTTGGAGTACTGCGAGACCACCGAAAAGGTGGGGCAGCGGTGTGTCGGGAACGGAGGCCAGTGTTTCCATTTAAACTAATCGTGGCTGAAATAGGGTTACAATAATAGGCGGGACTGAAACTGGAGGCGCAGGTAGTGAAAATTGAATTGTCAAAATCTCAAATGTGGCGCGCCAAGTAGAACGAAAAATTTTCGCGGGAGTGGAGAATTTGACGCAAGCCGTGCCCTTGTGCACGCATCCAATCGTGATTAATTACATCTCATGTCGCGTCGATTCCTGCACATGGCTGGTGCGTGTAGCTAGAGGGGTAGACTTTGTCTTAGGACAACTTGCTCGCTTCTTAATTCATCTTTGTTGCCATGCATGGAGATCAAAATCTAAAAGCAGTCATCTGCTAGCTAGTGGGACATTCCAAAAAAATACCAAAAAACTATGAATCGCCAAATGTATATGTATGTGCTAATGCAAATGATATGCGAATACAGCCAAGTGCACGAAACGATGGTAAACAATCAGCATTTTGTAACATTAATCACAATGAAACGATAACATGTAGTATATACTACTACATACTAAAAGTACATTTTCCCATGCGCCGACTACAAATGAAAAAAATTGAGTGAAAGAACAAAAAAGAGGAGAAACGCAGCCTCAACCACGATCTCAATGGAGTTTCAACAAAGAGTCGTCGATTGTCGCAGCACAACGAACCCTTGGCTAGACATTGAACAACAGTTATCTCGCCCCTTTTTCACAAAGGAGATGTTTTTCGATACTGCTTAGGACGCATTGCTCATGAACAAAAAAGACATTTATCATTAAAATAGAAACAACACATATTACAAACAAGAACTATGAAATCACGTAGAAGACAAGAAAAAGAAAAACTACAAATACTACTCTACTCGGAGTCGTCGGAGATCTCCTCCACCTCCGCCTCCGCCGCTGCTGCCGCCGCCGCCTCCTACGCCGCTACCACCGCCGCCTCCTCTGCTGCCGCTGCTGCTGCCGCCTCCTTAGGCAATTGAGTCCGAAGCTTCCGGGCGACGGTTCGCAGAATATGCTGGCGGCCCTCCACCCCAGTCACCTCCCCGATCGTCTCGTAGAGGACGTTGAGACGACCAGCCACAAACCCTAAGCCGAAGCAGTAGTGGCCGGCGGTGTCCATGCTGAAGCAGACGGGAAGTTTCCCAAGACCCAGACGCTCACACGAGCGAGATGTATCATAAAATACATCCCGCGCCAATATGTAGAGCTTTTTTACTTGCCTGGCGGTGGCAGAGAGGTGCTCGGTGGCCTCCTTCAGGCGCCGATCGAGTTCATCGAAGCAGTGTTCGACGAGGCAGACAGTCTTCTGAACCCAAACGAGATGAGGAGTTGTGGGCGCCACGGGCGCAGAAGGGGACGGAGGAGGTGCGGGCGCCGCCTCCAGTTCCACCTGCATTGGCTGCAACGGCAACGGAGAAGAAGGAGGTTCGGAGGACGTCGACGGCCTGGAGCGCTTCGGTCCGGGGCTACCTATTTGTGCGGTGACGGAGTTGCGGAGAAAGAGTGAGAGGTGGTCGGCGATGGTGAGGCGGTGAAGGAAGAGAAGTTTGGATGCTACGATCTATGGAGATGGAGGGGTGCGGCGGAGACGCAAGAGGACGGGTGTGCCTTTATAGTGGGTCCTCGTCCCGTGGGAGTGGAGATGATCGGACGCTTCAAAAACTGCGCTTTCGAATTAATCCAAACCGCCGTTGGCTTCCATCTCCGCTTCACACGAAGTTTTTTAATTTGACATGCAAAGGGTCCAGGGTATGCAGTGGCCCACCTGGCATACTTTGTAGGTCCGTCCAGCGGTGTTTGAGTTTTTCAGTTCCAGTTTTTAATTTTGACATGCAAAGGGCCAATTCGGCCCAAGGTATATGCAATGTTCCAGTTTTTTTGAGTTTGTCATGCAAAATACCTCCATCACGTTTCATGACGTTACACGTTTTCTCTTATTTTTAGAAAGATCGTCATATATATATATATATATATATATATATTTGAAAGATTGTCAGAAGACACAAGAAAAAAGTACAAGACGATGAACACACCACACATTCATGCATTCATTAACACACACAAACACACACACCACACACACACACACACAAACACACACACACACACACACACACACACACACACACACACACATATATATATATATATATATATATATATATATATATCACAAACCCTCGTTCATGTTTTCTGTTTGACATGCAAAAGACCTCAATCATGCATGTTTGATGACGTAAGTGTTTTCTAATTTTGTTGAAAGATCGTCATATTTGAGACTCGTTGATCATGTTTGGGGTGTAGCAAGCATGCATGGACAAGTAACATATGCACTTGAAAACCTCACGACGATCATGTTTGATGACAACATTATTATGTGTTTTCTCTGTTTTTTGTTGAAACATCGTCATATATAGTTTGAGGCTCGTTGATCATGTTGGGCGTGACAACTAACATGTTGTTTTCTCTTTTTGTTGAAAGATCGTCATATATATATATATATATATATTTATATATATAAATATTTATATACATATTTAAATATTTATATATATATATATGTATATATATATTGTTTGGCTCGTTGATCAATCATCCTATGTTTGGGGCGTAGGGTAGCATGCATGGACAACTATAATTAACATGCATGTGAGAGAGACGTCGATGATCATATGTACCCCCTCCGTCTCCATGAACTTGACGCTTTGTCGTAGTTCATTTTTTAACTCCAAAAGCCGCACCAGAAGAGCTTGTTTATTGGCTCATGGACATGGAAAATTATTTGTACCTAGTACAAAAAGTATAAGTTGGTTGGCGTTGCCGTTCGTACGCGAAGGATGTGGCCAGGTAGTTGCTCTTGCAGGTGTATGGTAATTACGTAACTGTTTGGTCAGGTCATGTGGTTAGTCCACGATGCACCCTAAACCCTGTGTTGAGGCCGTGTATTTGTCATTTGTGCGTACACTCTAGTGACATGTGACAAAGTGCTCAGTCATCAATTGCGTTTGATTTGACATCGAAGTTTGATTGGAGATAGATCATCCATTTCTTTATGTCTTGGATCATCCAAATTAACGTTTGGTTGGATGGACTGGAAGATCCAATTTTTTGTTGGTAGGTTGGATGAAACTTGATTGGGATTATTGAATCATCAAAGTTGATAATTTCATAATATTATTCGTGCGCATGATGATGGATCGTGCACGCCGAGCACCGAGTTATTCGGATCGCTGAGCAATGTTCGGACATGGAGTTCGTGTGTGCTCGTGCACCCTGCAAGATTTGGTGCGCTCTCGTACGTGGCAATCATCAGGGCTGGGTGGTACGGTCGTGGGAACCGTTCAGTGCGCCCTTGGCTGTAAGATTTGGAGCGTGAGTGTACGTGGCAACCATTTGGGCAGGGTCGCACAGAGACGGTTGTGTGCGGAAGGGCCGCAGAGAATTCAATTTTGGTGTTTGGGAACACGGTATTTTTGGAGTTTTAGAGCAATTAGCAATACCATGGTATTTGAGATTACTATGGTATTTTTTATAGAATGGTGTTTGTCAACCAAACAGTCCTATGTTTTGCAAAATCGTGGTATTACAAAACTGTGTTACTGAAATACGTACTTTGGTATTGCCATGTCATTTTAAAAACTTTAGTTTCCAAAACTTTAGTATTCAAAAATTGTGTTCCCAAACACAGCCTAAAGCTCTGGGCCTAGGCGGGCGGAAATAAATTTTCTGCGGCCCTGCCGCACAACGTCGCGCGTGCTCCCCCGCCCCGCACGCCATCCCATGGAAATCCCGCTAAGACACTTCGCTTCACACTGGGTTTGTTGTCTGGACACCGAAGGATGGAAATCCCGCGTGTCCCGCTCCCACGATTATGCACGATGTTGTGCGGCAGGGTCGCAGAAAATTTGTGGGCTACTGCCTAGGGCCAGGCCGGTGGGTGGGGGTGGTCACGTCCTACTAATGTTAGTTCAATGCTTTGTACAAAACATCAAATAAAAGAATAAGGAGGGAGTATTTATTAGATACAGTATAATATTACTAATGTGTTAATTTTCCATATGCGATGTTTTCGATAAAAGGAGGAGTTTTTCGTTAGTGCATGTACTGGAGTAGGACACATTATTCATGAACATAAAATAAAAGACATTTTTCATTAACATAAAAACAACACATATATTACAAACAAGAAAAAAACACATAGAAAACAAAAGAAAAAACTACTACTCATCCTACTCTACTCGGAGGAGGCCTTGTCCACCTCCGCCTCCGCCGCCGCCTCTGCCGGCGGTGCCTCCGCCTCCGCCTCCGCATCCGTCGCCGGCGCCTCCGCCGCAACCGCCGGCGGAGCATCCTCCAACACTAGACCGAACTTCTTCCGGCTGACGGCCTCCACGTGTTGCTCGCAAAACCCATCCCCGGCCTCCTCACCGATTGTCTCGTAGAGACAGTCGAGATGAGAGGCAACAAAGCCTAACCCGAAGATGTAGTAGCCGGCGGAGTCCATGCTGGCGTGGTGGGGAAGGACACCAAGTCCCAGTCAGCGTCAGGAGTGAGATGTATTGTGAAATACATCATGCGCCATTTTGTCGAGCGCGTTTGCTTGCACGTCTGCGGCGAACAGGCTTCCGGTGACCTCCTTAAGCTTGCCGTTGAGTTTGTCGATGCTTTCCTCCATGAGGCGGACAATCTCCTCATAGTCGGACGGAAGAGGTGCGGGCGCCGCGGGTGGAGACGGGAGTGGAGGAGGTGCGGGCGCCGCCTCCAGTTCCACCGGCCTTGGTGGCGATGGAAACGGAGAAGGAGGCTCGGAGGACATTGATGACCTGGAGTGCTTCGGTGCGGGGCTACCCATTTGTGCGGCGACAGAGGTGCGAACAAATAGAGAGAGAGGTGGTCAACGGTGATGCGGCGGAGAAGCAAGAGGAGAAGTTTGGAGGCTAAAATCGATCGAGAGGTGCGGCGGAGAAAAAGAGGAAGGTGTGCCTTTATAGCGGGTCGTCGTCTAAGCGCTTGAGTGGAGAGATGATCGGACGCTTCAAAAATTGTGCTTTTGAATCGTCGGTTAGAGTTACTCCAAACTGCGGTTCGCCTCCTCTCGGTTATCGCAAGTGTTTTCACAAGTGTGTTCATTTGTTCGTAAAATTAGAACACGTAGCGGCTAGCGCCTACGCCTGTCGTTTCTTCAAAAGACGAGTACAGCGATACATAATGGCAGCATTTGATCGATTAATTTGATGAACCACGTACGTAGGTAGTGAGAGCTGTGTGCTTATTAGATCACAGCGCCGAACCACGGAATCCCACAGCCACAGCAGATCCGCGAATACCGAAAACACTCACTGGCGTGTGGACCCCGCCAGGCCTACGTGTTCCTCGGGCCGGCGGCGCGCGGGGCGGCGCTCGTGGTTCTCGCGGCAGCGCGCTCCAGTGAGCCTCACCGGAACCGAGTTCCTGGCCACCGCAGCGCCTAGTTTTGGGCGCCTAACCTTAAAATCATGCGCTGAACACGATGGTACCCTCGGTGTAGCTCGCTGACAGCCGGAAACGGCGGCACATCAGCGGCGGCGGCGGCTAGGGTTCTGGCCATGTCGGAACCACCGCCCCATAGCTAAAACTCTTCGGAAAAGGCTTGGGCAGTCTCCTAGGAGTATGAGGGTGGTGATAGGGAGGTGCAATCGTCGTCTAAAGGCCAGCAAAAAATCGTCGACGGCGACATAGGCGGTTATTCAATAGCGGAGGGAAGAACTCGTGTTTCTCGAGCTCTGGTTGATCATTTTTGATAATTCCAGTTCGAGAGGGTGCCCAACGAAGTGAATAAACTATTTTCTAGCAATTGTGAAGAATAATTACGTGTGCAAACCGAATTGAAACAGAAACCTAATGAGTTCATATGCTTCGGCCGATAGTAAAACTTGAATAGTTTGCTCGATACTTACGTAAACGACGAATGGCTTTCACTGTCGTGCAGAGAGTGTCCAGGCGCACCACATTGCTGTTGCGGTTGTGAGCTGAGGTGGCCTGAGTCGGGGGTGCGATGGAGGAACAGAGAGGCGACGGTGAGTCCTTCCCGAGGTCCGCCGGCAGAACTGCAAAATCACCGTCGATGGTTGAGGAAACAACACCAAAGTTTCACTGGTTGATAGAGAAGAGGGTGGCGCATCACTTCTCTGTTGAGGGCTCGGCAAGAGGGTCTTCTGGTTGGCAGGCAACGGCCGTGCAGCGCCAGCGGTCGGAAAATGCACGCGGGAACGAAAATGAGAAGAGCTTCGGCGGGAGAGAGAGAGAGAATTACTCGGTTGTGGCAGGGACACTAGAGAGGGGAGGATGAGATCGAATTGAAGGCCAACCAATTGTGGTGAGCTGTGATCACGGACGAATTCCTTAAGCGGTCAGCGCCGTATACGTCAAAGAACAGAGATGGCAAGCTCCAGAGCTGCTGACTGGTGGGCCCCACAATGCAGCCTCACACTTGCAGCAAGCATTGAAATTTGATTTTGAATAGCAAACAAAGTATATAAATCTTGAAACTTTGTGGTGAGGCCATGTTACACATGAGGAAAAATCTGGTGCTCTCAGATTTCAAATTGGATAAAGTTTGAGTCAAGTTCAAATTCAAATTTGAATTTAAATTATGTTTCAAACAAACCCTTGAAAAAAATAGTATATAGACTCCAAAAATTACCAAATTTGGCAGGCGAGTTATTTGAAATATGTGAAATCAATTGGGTGATTCAATTCCATTAATTTGTGGAGTTTGAACATGAGCCATCAAATTTCAAGTTACTGTACAATGAATTTAATTTGTGAAAATTGGTTTAACTCCATCATACTTTGTACTATTGTTAATCACCAAATTATGAGTCGCATGGTGTTTGTTAACATGAGTTAAGAAAATTTTTGAAACCCTCTGATTTCATGTGTAGACATTAATTTATGTGGGAAGCACTTCTTATATTTAAAACAGATTCACATAATTGATGAGAAAAGTGTTTACTAAAGTTAGGGCCTTTACATAAATTGTAACATCCATGGTCTGTTTATAAACAAATTTGTTGAATTTGAGTATTTGACTCATTCAAATACTTCTTTTATAGATGGCAGATGTGATGCTGTTGCCGGACGGTTGGGTGTTCTCCACGTGCGCCAACTGTCCGTGGGCTTGCCGACCATGCTACGGGAAGTGATCCAACAGTTTGGTTTCATTGAAATGCCATGCTATTGGGGTCAATAGACAGTCGACAGAGGCGTACTGCCATGCACTGTCCTGGTCGACGTCCCTTCTAGTCCACGTCTTCATGGATGTGCTCCTTTTTCGGTCACCACCCTGGGAGCTCGTTTGGAGGACACGTGCGCCATCGCAGTTGGCGAAGCGCTTATGAAGCTTTGCGAGCTTCATCAATATGCCATGGCTGGGACACAATTTGCTCTTCTCCCGGGCTGTGGTACGGCTGGTTTTGAGTGGCAACGTCGTATGGTTGAGACCTATCAACCGGACGGTGACACGACATCAACAACACTAGGGACTTATGCCGCTGCATCCAGCATGGTGGTTATTATGCAGAGTGCAATCATTCTGCAGCAGGTCGAAGCCTTTAGGCAAGCAATTGAACGGGGTGACACTCTTGATTACATCAATGAGAACCTACGTTCATTCCTGGCTCCGACAAATCACCGGCTGAATCAATGCAAGAATCAGATGCATCACATTGGCACTAGACTGCGGCAAGCTCGTGCCGAACTGCAGCAAGCTCACAAGGAACTTCATCAAGCTCGTGATGATCTGCACGTGAGTCAATTGGTGGTGCAGCAACAGCAAGAGCAGCTGTTGGTAATCACAAAGGCACGAGATGAAGCCGTCGAAGAAGCTCAGGGTTGGGAATTCGAGGCAGACCAACTTCAGGATGACTTGTTGGAGGCCGAGGCACACTTGCTGCACCCAGTCATGTATCCACCGGCTGATGACATGTCGCTGAACATGGGCGAGCAGGTTCTCTCAGATTCTGAGGAGGAGGGAGATCTTGATATACTCGAGTACATCGACTAGGATGCATCGGAGTAGGATGGGGCAACACAACTGCCATCACGGGGCAACATATAGTTAGTTGTTGCTCGAGTTTATTTTGTAGCCATGTTTGTATCATATTATAAATAGCAGTGGTTGTGTAGGAGATAACAATATGTGTATGAAGAATCATGGATACCAAGTATAGTTGAGATGCACTTCCGTAGTGGGAGTCCATCATTTGGGAGTTCACTATTGAAAACTTGGTCATGAGATAATATATCTTGTATAAAGTGTGCACTTTATCAATATATGTGAATGTTATGCAATTATCACATTGTCAATGCTCGCACTACTATGGTATGGACTGGATGAAGCAAACAAACATGTTGCTGATTTTTAAATCATGTAGATGCAGAATGGTGCATACACGCTCTACGCCCGAGATGGGAGGCTCTAGTCGGGGTCGTGAGGATGAATCTCCGACTCGGGAGAAAACCACGACACTGCAGCAACAAGTTTCTCCACCACCACCACCTGAACCTCCGAGAACTCTCGCGGAAATTCTGGCCGCAGTACTCGGCTCACGTGACGAGGAAACAGAGTTCGTCCCGTCAAGGGGGGCGACAAGACAATGGGCAACACCAGCACCAACAGAGGTCATATTTGGACTTCTTGGCGACACATCCACCGGTCTTTATGTAGGCCGAGGAGCCTCTGGAGGCGGACAACTTTATCCGCACCCTCGAGGCGAAGTTTAGTTTTCTACGATGCACCAAACAACGGAAGGCGCTGTTCGCAGTGCAACAACTTCAGGGATCCACCGGTGCTTGGTGGGTGAACTACATCGTGTCACTACCGGCAGGTCATGCGGTCATATGGACTGAATTCCAGGAGGCGTTCTGCGCCTACCATATACCTCTCGGTATATTGAAGAGCAAGCTTCAGGAATTTTTGGAGCTGAAGAAAGGCGGGAGGAGTGCTCATGAATACTACTGCGCATTCAATCACTTGGCACAGTACGCGCCATAGTATGTGGGAACGGAAGATACAAAGCGAGAAACATTCTTCCGGGGCCTTAATCCGAAGATGAAGAACCAATTCGCACAATGCAATCGCGACACCTTCAACGACATCGCCAATGCCGCGGTAGTGCAGGAGGATGCTCAGCGCGAGCTCGTTTCTGATAAGTGGAAACGGGGTGCGCCATCGAGCAGCAGCAGTGGTGGTCCACAGAAGTACTGTGTGGTGTTCGCTCACCATCCAGTCAGTGATGGCAGCCACCGGCGCGACCGCAGCAATTCCTCGGTCGTTCTTTCAACGCGATGCGTTTCCGACCGCTATTTCCACAGCAGCAGCAGCAGCAGCAGCAGCAGCAGCAGCAGCAAAGGATGGTCCTGCGTGCATATCCACCTCCACCACGTGCACCGGGATTCCGTCCGCAGCTTGGCAGGAAACCGACACAATACACGTGCTACACGTGTGGTCGTGTCGGGCATTTTTTAAGGGACTACCCCGAATAGTGACAAGGCAGTGGACAAGCACCATATCAGGGTGCCGCTCAGCCACGCAACCAGCACAAGAAACCAGCAGCAAAACCCGGCAACGTCAATCACCTAGCTATCAAAGTCGTGCCGGAAGGCGAACCCGTCTTTGCGGGTACATTTTCTCTACTCCGAAATCCCGTAGTCATATTATTTTACTCCAGTGCTACCCATAATTTTATTATCCAATTAAGTCATCAAATATCAATTATCTATCATTCCCACAAAATGTCCATATTGGATTTGCTCTGCGGGTGAGAAAGTAGCAGCCGATAGGATGGTATATATCTGAATTCTCTATTTATATTAGAGAGTTAGAAGCTTGACACCATCTTAGGAATGTCGTGGCTGCACCATCATGGTGCTGTTCTCGACATTGTTCCACGTGTGCTCCATTTAAACTCTCCACTACATGAACCACACACTCTCATTCTAGACCGCCTTATCCAAGAAATTCCAACCACATCCAACACGGAAGCCACAAGTTTGAGGACATTTGAGTGGTCCGTGAATATCCGGAGGTGTTTCGCGACGACCTTCCGGGTATGCCACCGGATAGGGACATCTTGTTCAAGATTGAACTTATTCCAGGAACCACGCCTATTTCTCGAAGGGCGTACAATATGGCACCAAATGAGTTAGCAGAATTAAAAGAGCTTTTGAAGGACCTGCTGGACAAAGGTCTCATATGCCCAAGTTCATCACCTTGGGGCTGCTCCACATTGTTTATAAAGAAGAAGGACAAGACGTTACGTCTATGTGTGGACTATTGTCCGCTCAACGCCGTGACGATCAAGAACAAGTATCCACTACCGCACATCGATATCTTATTCGATCAATTAGTGGGTGCTATGGTTTTCTCAAAGATGGATCTTTGGTCCGGATATCATCAAATAAAAATCCGACCGGAGGATATACCAAAGACGGCATTCTCGACGAGATATGGACTCCATGAATATCTCGTCATGTCATTTGGACATATCAACGCGCCGGCTCACTTCATGTATTTAATCAATTCAGTGTTCATGCCGGAGTTGGACAAGTTTGTCATGGTCTTCATCAATGATATTTTGGTTCATTCTAAATCGGAGGAAGAACACAACAAACACTTGCATATCGTGCTCCAGCGATGGCGAGATCACAAGCTTTATGCAAAATTCGGCAAGTGTGAGTTTTGGATAAGCCAAGTACCTTTTCTTGGTCACATTATTTCAGCGGAGGGTATTGCTGTTGATTCAAGCAAAATTGTGCAAGTGCTTAAATGGAAATCTCGAACGTCCGTACACGAAGTTTGCAGCTTTCTTGGGTTAGCAGGTTATTATCAAAGGTTTATTCTGAGCTTTTATAAAATTGCTTAAACAATGACAGAGCTGCTAAAAAAGGGGACCAAATATATTTGGAGCAAGGCATGTGAGGATGCATTTCAAGCATTGGTGAAGCATCTCACAACAGCCTCAGTGCTAGCTCAGCCAGACATGACCAAATCTTTTGATGTTTATTGTGATGTGTCTGGCATTGGTCTCAGTTGCGTGTTAATGCAAGAAGGCCGTGTGATCGCATATGGCTCACGGCAGCCCAGAAATCATGAGCAGCATTACCCAACTCATGACCTTGAGCTCGCTGCCATGGTACTCGCTTTGAAAATGTGGAGGCATTATTTACTTGGCAATCTAGTGCACCTCTACACCGATCACAAGAGCCTGAAATATATCTTGACTCAGAAGGAGTCTAATATGCGACAGCGAAGATGGTCAGAGCTGATCAAAGATTATGAAATTGAAATTCACTACTGTCGGTACCCTGGAAACCGTACACCCCTTGAGGTTATAAAGATCTCAAAGGAAAGTCATCTACTTGATTTGAAGACCTTCGGAGGCCCACGTGTCAGATATAACCGGACCCGCTTCTCCAGCATGGTTAATCCCAGGGTCGCCACGTGTACTATAAAACCGGAGCTACCGCCCACAAGGGGGAAGCTCCGAACCATGTACCGAGATGGCACCTCCGGACTTAACCCCAGACCGAGAGAAGCTTCGGACCTGACACGTGTCAGGTAGCTCCGGAGCTGCCTGTTTCCCACCACATGCTCCGGAGCTGCCACGTGTCCAACCATCGGAGCATCAGCCTCTGACCTCCAAAAGACTCCATAACGGCTTCGGATCTTCAAAGGAGAATCAAGGACTTCAAGACCCGATTATGTGTCATTAATACCATATTAATGACACACGATCGGATGACCTTAATTACCAGTAACGGTGCTGTCAAAGCCCATTACCCGGTCGTTAAGGACAATTAACTGTGTTGAATAAGTGTCAATACTAGTAACCGCCAGGGCCACATGTCGGGCTAGGCTAACTTGTAACGGTCTGCCCTTGTACTATAAAAGCACAGGCTGACGACGGACTCTAGACGTTCAGTGATGCTACACTTGCGCCATAGACACTCGTCACAAGCTCATACAGCTAATATAACACCAACACATCCGTGGAGTAGGGTATTACGCTCAGGCGGCCCGAACCACATAAACCTCTGTGTCTCTTGCGTCATTTACTATTCACCTTCTTGAATCTCCACGCGCCCACACCGAACATCAAACTCCTCTAACACTTTAGTAGTGTTGGGAGATCTGCCAGTTCCAAACCACCGACAGTTGGCGCGCCAGGTAGGGGCGCTTGAGATTTTGAGAATGGTGAACTCAGCTGCTGGATCATCCAACGGTCAACCTGCTGCTCAGGCTGTTGGGGGCAATCCCTCCAATATACAGCCACCCACAGGAGCGTCAGCACCAGCAGGAGTGACACTCCCACCACCACTGCCTCCACCAGCAAATCAAGCTGGGCAACGCGATGGTGCACCGGCGTCAATCACTGCGTCAGCAAATCATGACAGCCCGGAACACGCGCTCCATGCAGCGCGTGCTCTTCTCCAATGCCCACCACCTCCGGATGCATCCCGGGAAGCACTGGAACAGTGGAGGGCCAATGTGGAAGACATGGTTGCAGCAGCAGCCGATCGCATCAGCAACCTGGGTCCTCCTCCTTCAGGACGGGCCCCATCACAGCGACGGACCCTGTCTGGCAGACTTGGTCCGCACGTGTCCAACAACAGGAGATGTGCAGCGTCACAGCAGGTGACGTCGTTACCCTCCAGGGCACGACGCATCCACACGGTATCCAGGCTTTCGACTCATGACCTCCGGGCGGAGCTTGATCGCCGATACCGCCAACAGGACGGCCGAGTCCATATTGAGCCTGCTCGTGAGAGATGAGAAGCTCAGGACGTTCTTGCTCCTAAAGGAGTGGGAGGAGGCTGTTCAGCCCTGGCCATGCATCTGCGTATGGTCAGGTGGCCACAGAAGTTCCGGCCTCACCTGCCGGAAAAATTCGACGGGACTGTCAATCCTGCCGAATTTCTTCAAATCTACTCCACTGCAATCTTGGCAGCTGGAGGAAACGAGGCCGTGATGGCCAATTATTTTCCAGTGGCCTTAACTGGGACCGCCAGGTCCTGGTTTATGAGCCTTCCACCCAACTATATCAACAGTTGGGAGGAGTTGTGCCGGCAGTTCACCGCCAACTTTGGGAGTTCATACACCAGACCAGGCACTGAACTGGACCTTTTTGCAGTCGTGCAAAAAGGGGGAGAATCCCTGCAATCATTCATCCAGAGGTTCTCTCAGGTACGAAACACTATCCCTTCTATCTATAGCACCTCTGTCGTTGTAGCATTCAGACAGGGTGTACGGGACAAGAAGATGTTGGAGAAACTGGCGATCAAGGAGATCACCAGCGTCACGAAACTCTTCAGCTTGGCTGATAAATGTGCCAGAGCTGTGGAGGGCCGTGAGATGCACTCCAAACCAACCCTAGAGGGTCACATGAAATCCTCCAAAGAAGAAGCCGCTACCTCCGGGGGTGGAAAGAAGAAAAAGAAGACCAACGGCAAGAAGAAGCCGTCGGCCGGCACATCCAACGTTGCAGCTGCTGCAGCTCCGGGTGGCCGGGGGCACGCCCCGAAAAGCGACCTCAATCGTCTTCTGAAGACAGTAGCAAGCCCAAGGTGTGGTGCCCAATCCAAAAAACGGGCAGCCACAGTTTGGAAGACTGCCGGGAGGTCCAAAACCTTGCCGAGCGCTATAACAAGCGCCGGGAAGAATCTCCTTTCCGATAGAGGGAAGGAAAGCAAAAAGTCAACGAAGCTCCGGCTGAAGAGGAATTAGGTTTTCAGGATCCCAAAAAGGTCCTGAAGGCTGTCTACACTTCTGTCGATGAGGATTCCGACGTCTCTGACAACGAGCGTCAGAAGACCATGAACACCATTTTTGGTGGATCATGGGACATCACGTCCCGTCGCGTCATCAAGACTATGCGTTGGGAGATGGATGCTGTAGCTCCTACAGTCAGGCCGGAACCTCATCGGAAGTGGATGGACACAGCCATCACTTTTGATGCTTCGGACTACCCTCGGAGCATGGTTGGAGCAGGTCAGTTACCTTTGATGGTATCTCCTACCATCAACAACATCCAGCCCCACCATGTCATGGTAGATGGAGGTTCGGGGCTTAACCTCATAAGCTTCGAAGCTTTTACTAAGCTTCAACTCCGACCTTCGGATCTCCACCCCTCTCGACCTTTCTCCGGAGTAGGTCCGGGGGCCATTACCCCACTCGGAGCTATTACTCTCCCCGTTACTTTTGGGACACGGGAGAAGTACCGCACCGAGAAGTTGGTATTCGATGTCGCTCAGATCAACTTACCCTTCAATGCCATCTTGGGTAGGCCTGCCCTGTACAAATTCATGGCAGCTGCTCATTATGGTTATCTAGTGTTGAAGATGCCAATGCCAGTAGGCGTTCTCCGGATCTGCGGAGATCGTACTGCCGGAGTAACTGCTCTGGAAGAACTCCATGCACTCACCACGGTGCAAGAGGAGGACTCCAGGCAATAGCAAGCTCCAAAACCCCGAGCATTCGTCAACGAGGCTCGACTTCTGCACCTCGTGTGCAGCCAAGCGGCGACACCGACATTCCCATCAAAGTCATCCAAATTGGTTCCGATGCCGCTCAGACCACCCGTATATCGGGGGGATTGAACGACAAATAGGAACTCGCGCTCATCACTTTCCTCCGGGCTAACGTCGACATGTTTGCTTGGCAACCGTCACAAATGCCTGGGATCCCTAGGGAAGTGATTGAGCACAATCTGAAGATCTACCACGACGCCCAGCCTGTGCATCAGAAGCTTCGGAAGCAATCCGTAGAGCGACAGAACTTCATCCGACAAGAAGTGAAGAAGTTACTCGAAGCTGGATTCATCCGAGAAGTCTTCCATCCAAAATGGCTGGCAAACCCAGTCGTTGTGCCCAAGGCCGGCGGGAAGCTTTGGATGTGCATCGACTACACCACACTAAATAAGGCATGTCCAAAAGATCCATTCCCACTACCTAGAATAGATCAGATAGTGGATTCCACCTCCGGGTGTGAATTATTGTGTTTCCTAGACGCATATTCCGAGTATCATCAAATCAGGATGTCTAGGGAAGATGAAGAGCATACTTCATTCATCACAGTAGATGGATTGTACTGTTATACAGCCATGCCCTTTGGTCTCAAGAATGCAGCTTCAACTTTTGTACAAGCTATGTACAAAACTTTTGAAGAACTCATTAGAGATATAGTGGAAGTGTACGTCGATGACATCGTGGTCAAGGTCAGGGACAAGGAGTCACTCCTTGACACCTTGCAGGCTGTCTTCGACAAGCTGCGGGTCACCCGCACAAAGCTAAACCCAGACAAGTGTGTCTTCGGGGTTAGCTCCGGAAAACTTCTCGGTGTCCTGGTAAGTCACCGGGGCATAGAAGCTAATCCGGCAAAGATTAAGGCCATTGAAGATATGCGGCCACCAACCCGCATCAAAGACGTCCAAAAGTTGGATGGATGTCTAAGCAGCCCTCAGCCGGTTCATTTCAAGACTGGCGGAACGGGCACTCCCCTTCTTCAAGTTATTGAGTAAGTTCGGACCATTCCAATGGTCCGAAGAAGTAGAGAAGGCATTCCAGGAGCTGAAACAGTTCCTCACCACCCTACCAATTCTGGTAGCTCCGAACCCTGGTGAGCCTTTATTACTTTACATTTCAGCAACTGATGAAGTCGTCACTATGGTTCTGGTTGCGGAGAGACCAGAGCTACCTCATACTCAGGAATCCAGACCCCTTCGGGAGGGTCCGGATATACCTGAAAGCGAGTCTGGGTCCCAGCTCCCGGACTCGAATCCACATGAAGTCACTTCAGGAGACCCAGACCCCTCCGGAAGGGTCCAGGTCGCTTCTGAAGAAGCCCCGGGTTCCTCCAGCCAGGACCCGGAGGTCCCCGAAGAAAATCCGGATTCCTCCGAAAGGATCCGGGTCACTGAAGAGGAAGCTCCGGACCCCTCCGGGAGGGTCCGGACCATTCAGCGCCCAGTGTACTTCATTAGTGAAGTACTACATGATGCCAAGACTCGATACCTAGAGGTGCATAAGCTGCTCTATGCAGTTCTTATTGCCTCCAGGAAGCTTCGCCATTACTTCCAAGCTCACAAAGTCTCAGTGGTGACCTCTTACCCACTTCGAGCAATCTTGCATAATCCCAATTCAACCGGGAATATTGCAAAGTGGGCTACGGAATTGGCTGAATTTGATCTTGAATTTATTTCAAGGCAAGCAGTCAAGAGTCAAGCAGTGGCAGATTTTGTGGTAGAATGGACTCCCTCTCCATCAAACCCTAGGGGCCCCAGTGAGCAGAAGACGGAGCATCAAGCTCCAGCCTTCACCGAGGCTCACTGGACCCTCTATTTCGACGGCTCCATGCAGAAGCAGTGGGCCGAAGCTGGAATCCTTCTCCTTGCACCGACCGGGGAGAAGGTGAAATACATGGTACACCTTGACTTCAAGGCGACCAACAACATGGCAGAGTACGAAGCCCTCATCTACGGACTAAAGGTGGCACTGTCATATGGTGTCAAGCAACTGCTGGTCAAGGGAGATTCACAACTCATCATTAAGCAGGTGAAGGGTGAATGTTCCTGCAATAATCTCCAGCTAGCTGCTTACCTCCTTGAAGTCCAGAGGCTTCAGAAGGACTTTGAAGTCCTAGATCTCCACCATGTCCAGCGTGCCCACAACGTTGAAGCCGATGAACACTCGACAAAAGCGTCAACCGGAGCTCTGGCTCCAGACGGAATTTTTGTCCGGAGGTTGTCAAAGCCAACAGCTCAGCCTGCCAAACTGAGCGAAGGGGGCGAGATCAGCATCCCGAAGCTGACGGTCCCGATGGCCCTGTTACCATGGCAGCCATCAAGGGTCGTAGGTGCTGTCGGAAGCTCCGAGCAACCCAGCACGCAAGACTGAAAAGCTCAAGCTAGTTCCGATGCATGGATCTCGGAGATCCGGAGCTACTTGAAAGACAACATCCTTCCTGACGATGATGTATCCGCTGACCGGGTAGTCAGATTGGCTAAAAGATACACGCTGGTAAAAGGGGATCTCTACCGGCGCGGTACCAACGGCATCCTAATGCGGTGCATCACAAGGGAAGAAGGCTGCGAGCTCCTCGCAGAAATCCATGGATGCGAGTGTGGGAACCACGCGTCTTCCCGCACGCTGGTGGGTAAAGCCATTCGGCATGGCTTCTACTAGCCTACAGCACTCCAAGATGCAACTGAGCTGGTGAAGAAATGCGAAGCATGTCAATTTCATGCAAAGAAAATTCACACACCGGCTCAGCCCCTACAAATGATATCTCCTACATGGCCTTTCGCTGTGTGGGGGATGGACATCTTGGTACCTTTCCCAAGAGCCGTCGGAGGTTACAAGTTCCTGTACGTCGCCATTGATAAGTTCACCAAGTGGCCGGAAGCAACTCCAGTTGTGACAATCAACAAGCAATCTGCTATCAACTTTTTGCAGTCCATTGTATGAAGATTTGAAGTCCCAAACAAAATCATCACTGATAATGGGACCCAATTCACAAGCTCTGCATTTCAAGGATATTGCGAAGACCTCGACATTCAAGTTTGCTATGCTTCTGTAGCCCATCCAGCCAGCAATGGCCAAGCTGAGAGAGCAAATGCTGAAATCCTTAAAGGACTCAAAATGTGCACCTATGAGCGCTTGAAAAAACATGGAGCCAACTGGATCGAAGAGCTTCCGCCCACCTTATGGGCCAACAGGACATCTCCAAACCGGTCAACTGGAGAGACACCCTTCTTTCTAGTGTACGGAGCTGAAGCAATCCTTCCTCCGGAAATCACCTTGGGTTCACTCCGGGTCCGGACCTTCGACGAAGCCGCGCAGGACCAGCTCCGGCGTGAAGACCTAGACCTCCTTGAGGAGGGAATGTGCCAAGCAGCTATTCGGAATGCCCGATATCGCCAAGCTCTACGACGTTATCATCAGCGGCATGTACACAACCGACAGCTCGAGGAAGGTGATCTGGTGCTACGGAGAATACAATCTAGAGAAGGGTTAAACAAACTCTTCATCGACTGGGAGGGACCATTCCGAGTGATTAAAGTATCCTGTCCCGGAAGCGTTCGCTTGGCTACCGAGGATGGGACACCTCTCCCAAATCCTTGGAACATCGAGCACCTCCGTAAGTTCCACACTTAATACCACGGAGGTGAGTCTTGAGTAACTTGAGATGTATGTTATAAAGTCATTGTACAGAGTCGAGTAGTTCCTCCGGGAGAACAGCCGGACCTTTCCTGAAAGGTCCGCAAAGTTCATGCAACACTTGTCACAGTCTCAGGACTAAAAGTGTAGCTAGCTACCCTGGGTCAAACGAGAAATGAAACACGCTTAGCCTGGTTCTGTACCCTAAGAGTGTACTTGTTTCCCCTGTACCCCGGACCTATAATGAGAGACATCTTCATGTGAAACAGACTCCACGTGCATTTATTTTGTACAGGCTCAACATTTTTTATTTTTCTCTTTCTTGTCTATAACAAAGACGTGCAATTCTTAAGAAATTTTAGTTCGACCGGTTTATATACGATACGAGTTGTATAGTCAATTCTTTTGCATTCAAATATTGTTCCTAACTAACTCGCCTGAAAGCCGCCAAGCCAATCTAGGGCTGGAGTGTGCTATTGACTTAGCCTGGTCAAGCACCCTAAGTACGCCACTCTACCTACACCCCGGCAGGCCGAAGTAAGGCGAGTCCAAATATAATTGAATCCGGAAGAAAAGGCAACGCATTCGATTGTGTCTAGAATCGCGTTTGACCTAAAACTTTCTTGAGAATCGTAAGCCATGACGAAGTTTTATGCAAGAAACGAATTTTACTATTTTTCTTCATTTCAGTGTGTAGGAAAAATAAAATACACGTCGATGGAGAAAAGCCGGAGCTAACAAAGCTCCGACTCCCCTAGGTGGCTTGTAATTGATGTTACGCATTGAAAACGAGCATCACCGGAGTAATCAAGCTCCGGTAAAGCTAGGGGGGCCAGCCGTCGACGCTGAATAAAAGATGGTGAGAAGACCCCGCAAACAGAGTCTGCTGCCAACAAACTAAGTGTTGGCAAAGGTCACTGCCGGAGCTACTAAGCTCCGACACCCCTGAGGACTAACTACCAATGCTCTACGCGTTGATAGAGACTATTGCCGGAGCTACTAAGGTCCGGAGATAGACAATGCCGGAGCTTCTAAGCTCCGACAACCGCAGGGGGCCTTCATTATCGAAGACTTCGGACCTAAATTCTACAAGTTCTGAGCAAATGAGTCTTCCACAAAACGTAATATCCTCTTGGTGCATGTTCACAATCATATTGTGTACATCTACCAGGGGGCCAAGTGAAGACAAAAGTGTTGAAGACAAAAAGTGAAATTCACAAAAATTTGGGGATTTCATTTATCCGGAGACAAGGGATTACATCTGGAGACAAGGGATTACAAAATTGAGGAAAAAGAAGAGAAAGTACAAGTGAGAACTACAGAGATAGTCCTAGACCCTATGGAAGAATTGGGCGACCTTCTGGGCAACCTCCGATACGTTGGCTCGGGCAGCTTCACCTTCTCCTTCAACTGGACCTTCAAGCACCGGGTCCAGAGGAAATTGGGAGTTCCGGCTGGTGTAGCACGTCAGCACATACTCTGCGACGTTCTTCGCCAAGGATTGCCCCTCAACCTCCAATTGGTCCGCGATGACATCACCCACCTTGGAGAGTTTGCTGCCTGCCGAGCTCAACGCCTGCAACGATAGGTCCGGCTCCGGCTCCGGATCATCCGAGCGCACTGGGCTGAAGCCCATCGGTGTCAGCGCGTCGTTGGCCTTGCCCAGGAACTCCCAAATATGTAGGGAGTCCGCAGTCCTCAAGCCCTTTATTTCTTCCAGGGATCTTCTGGCCGCCACCAGTTCAGAATTCTCGCGGGCGAGGCGCTCAACTTCTTTGGCATTTTGCGGAATCTTCTCAGCAACCCGCTTCTCGAGTTTTCCGAGCTCCTACTCCCGGAGGTGGATCTTGTTCCGGCGGTCGACCAGGTCCTTCTCTCTGCCCCTCACTTTCTTCTCCCTGGCAGTAAGGGCACACACTTGCTCGTAGAGTTCCTGCCCTCGCACCCAGGCTTTCTCCTCTTCCTCATGGCAGTGATCTTCAAATTTCTTGGCGCACTCCTCAAGGCCCTTGTCAGCCAGAGCCACCTTCTCGGTGAGCTCCTCCTCCCTCCTCAGGACGTCATCCCACAGCTCTAGGAGTTTCTGCTCTTCATCCTCGGGCCGTTTCTCCCTCTCCTCAAGTGCCTCCTGGCGCTTGATGAGTGTAGTGTTAATGGCCTCAAGCCTTTCGTGGCGTTCATCGGCCGCACTATTGGCTGCTTTGGCCTGATCGTAGATCTCCCAGGATTGAGCGTCGAGGGCGCGAGTCAAACTCTCCCTGTCATCCTGTAACTTACCCCAGTACTCCAGGCGAATCCTCTCCCGCTTGATCCACTCCTTGTCACCCGCTAGTCTCGACTGCGCCAGCTTGGTCTCGAAGTAGAGCCGGTTACGCCACCGCCTAAGGGTTTGGCGCTCCCCTTCAAGAGCCTTGCTGTCGTGGAAGAAGGCCAGTTGGACTTGACGCAGACTGGAACATGCATTTTCAATAGACAGTGACAACGGGATAGGTTCCGGACCTGCTGGGGTCTCCTCCGCTGGTTCCAGCGGGTTTTCAGATACAAAAATTGGGTCCCACTCCACAAGAGTGGTCCCCTGAGTCTCCATGGCACTAGGGCCGTCCTCCCGGAAGGCCTCAATCGCCATCAAGGAAGGCCCCGCCGCCAGGTCTTCATTCACCCCCTCAGACAGGGGGCCAGTGACTTCGTTTGGGCACTCCGGCTCGGCCGCAGGTACCTCCGACGTCGTCACTTCCGGAGCAGGATCCGCTGCTGGCTCCGGTCTGGGCACCTCCTCCGATGGGGGCTCGGGCTCCGACATCTCTCCGACAACCGGCTCGGAAGCCGAAAGATCTTTAACATCGACCGTCTTAGCGGGCGGTGCTTCGGAGGTAGCCGGCCCAACTGCCGGAACTTCCTCAGCTTCCGGCACACACGCCGGGACTTCAATCACCTCCGGCTCGACCGCTGGAGCTTTGACACTTTCCGGCTCCAGGGCCGGAATCACAGCTTCTTCCGGCTCAATGGCCGGAGCTTCCATCATCTCAGCACCAGGACCCGGAGTTTCAACCTCCGGGACTGGTGTCGCTGGCGCATCTTCACTCCCGTGGTCCGGCGCTACCACGGGAGCCTATGGGGATGAGTCGAGGTCCATGACCACGACACCCGGCGCCGGAGCTGTCGCAGCTTCAACCACCACTTAGGGCGGCACCAGGACAGGAGCAGAAGCTCCCACCCTCACGGCTTCAGCCGCTGTGGCCGAGAGTGGAGCCTCACTCCCCTTCTTGGGTACGCTGCAGATGATGAACGAAGGAACTTAAAAAATAGTTACTACAATTAAAGCAACTATCCAAGGTAAAGAATAAAAATTACCTTGGGAGGCTTCCGCACCAGCTTGCGCGGAACCTTTTTCCCGGGCGTTCTGGGCTGGTCATTGCCGGCGTGGAAGCTCCGGAAGCCCCCCCGGAACTCGTCGCGGCCACGGGTGTTTCTCGAGTCGAGGCCCCCCTTGATCGGGAAGAACCCCCGGACCTAGAGGCCTCCATCGGCCCAGGTGCTGGAGTCGCATGCCCGGAGCTAACACCCCGGGAGGACCCCACTGCGGGAACAGTCACGCCCCGGGAGGACCCCACTACGGGAACATTCGCCGCAGTCGTAGAAGACCTTCCCCTCCGGGGAGAAGGAGCCGACACAGAAGTAGCGGGCCTGACGGACCTTACGTCGGCGTACTGCAGCTTCCTCTTCCGGCTCACGGGTTCATCCGCCAGCTCCTTGCCCTTGCCAACGACCTCTTCCCTCGGCTTCGGAGCTGGGTCGGAGCGATCCCCGGAATGCCCGAGGATGGCTACCCCGGTGGTTGATCTTCTCTCGACGACACCAAGGTCGTCAAGCACGGGCATCTTCCGCCGGAGCTCCCTGCTGAACTCCACTTCCACGTTCAGAGGAAGAACAGCTGATGGCGGAGTCAAGTCGTCGCCATCGACGTCGATGCTGTGCTGGAACTTCTTGAGGTGGAACTCCAAGGTTTTCCCCACCATGTTGGACTTTAACCCGGTCTCGACCCAGTCGTCGTCCATCACACTGTTGAGGGCCCAAGCAAGTTTCTCTCTCTTCTTCAGCGGTGCCCACCTGTTGACCAGGAAGTTACAAAACACCGCTTGAGGGGTTAATCCCCCCTCCACGCACTGGCGGATCCTGGTCAGAACAGGGTTGAAGGCGTCCGCGAGCACCGGAGCTTCACTCCAGATCGTCGTGTCAATGTTGGGGAGGCCTTCGGGCAGCTCCAGCCTCTCGTGCTCCTCCACCCGGATGACTATCCAGTCCTTCTTCTAGTCATCCCACTTCCCAGACGGAAACGACTGGAGTTACTTGAATGGGCACTTCTTGTGCTTCACGAAGTAGTAGAAGCTAAGGTACTCATTGCTCCTACCGATAGTATGGACAGTGAAGAAGGTCCGGAAGAGTTCGACGCAAGGGGGGATGCCCACCCACATCTCACAAATGTGGACGAAGATAGACACGAGGAGAATGGAGTGAGGACCAAGGTGGTATAGCTGCAGACCATAAATGTCTAGGAGCATCAAGAAAAAGGAAGAAAAAGGTGGTATCAACCCCACCATGGCGTACGAGGAGAAGTACACCATTTCGCTGGAGTGCTCCTTCTCAAACGGGAGCTCTCCACCGGCGCGGACCGAGCGGCTGAAGAAGTCTGAGGACCATCCCATGAGGGCCCGGACCTTCTTCAGGTCACCGTCGGTCTTCAAGCGACTCTCGCGGAGACCCAACTCCATCACGGCATGGCTAGGCAAGAGAAGAAAAGCGAAGCACAAGTTGGGAGTTTGAGCACAAGATCAGATGGGAGGTGTGAAGAACTCCCGACGGTGCGCGCTTTCCTTCTTAAGTAAGACCTCGCAACGCTTGGATCGAAATCGCAAGGAAGTCGAAGATACCATTCACAAATTCCACCCAGCCGATGACAAGGGGGCCCGGGACCACCCCGACGATCAAGTCGAGGTTCTTACCCAGGCCAACGGTTGTCATCATGAGGCGGGAAACCCGAAGGCGGCGGCCTGACAAGGCGCGCGGAACCGATACGGTTTTCGTATCGGGAACCAGCGACCTTCAATTGCGTGAGATCCGCACGCCAAAGATCTCATCTGCCGCATGCGGGATACGCCACGCGGCGAGGATTTAACTCCAAATCCTCGCCAACGGCACCTCCGAAGACCTTTGAAGACTCAGTTCAAAAGTCACGAGGATGGACCCACCTCTGGCGGAATGAGTTCATCCCAGTGGTCTTCCCCGGAGGTAGGTCCAGGGGGCCACTGTCGGTACCCTAGAAACTGTACACCCCTTGAGGTTATAAAGATCTCAAGGGAAAGTCATCTACTTGATTTGAAGACCTTCGGAGGCCCACATGTCAGATATAACCGGATCCGCTTCTCCAGAATGGTTAATCCCAGGGTCGCCACGTGTACTATAAAACCGGAGCTACCGCCCACAAGGGGGAAGCTCCGGACCATGTACCGAGATGGCACCTCCGGACTTAACCCAAGACCGAGAGAAGCTCCGTACCTTACACGTGTCAGGTAGCTCCGGAGCTGCCTGTTTCGCACCGCATGCTCCGGAGCTGCCACGTGTCCAACCGTCGGAGCTTCAGCCTCTGACCTCCGGAAGAATCCATAACGGCTTTGGATCTTCAAAGGAGAATCAAGGACTTCAAGACCCGATTATGTGTCATTAATACCATATTAATGACACACGATCGGATGACCTTAATTACCAGTAACGGTGCTGTCAAAGCCCATTACTCGGTCGTTAAGGACAATTAAATGTGTTGAATAAGTGTCAATACTAGTAACCGCTGAGGCCACATGTCGGGCCAGGCTAACTTGTAACGGCCTGCCCTTGTACTATAAAAGGACAGGCTGACGATGGACTCTGGACGTTCAGTGACGCTACACACGCGCCATAGACACTCGTCACAAGCTCATACAGCTAATATGACACCAACACATCCGTGGAGTAGGGTATTACGCTCAGGCGGCCCGAACCACGTAAACCTCTGTGTCTCCTGCGTCATTTACTATTCACCTTCTTGAATCTCCGCGCGCCCACACTGAACATCAAACTCCTCTAACACTTTAGTAGTGTTGGGAGATCTGCCGGTTCCAAACCACCGACAACTACCATCCCGACAAGGCAAATGTGGTCGCTGATACGCTGAGCCGCAAGTCTCACGTCAATAATCTGTCCATTATCCCGATGAAAGAGGACGAGACGAGTTTATACTTGGTTCCATATGGAGCATTATATAATCTTACTCTCATTCCTACCATACGAGAGGAGATTATGGAAGCTCAAAAGAAAGACGTGGGTATGACACAAATTCGGAGGAGAATGAAGACTGGGGAAGTGAAGTGTTTCCAAAGTGATGAGCATGGTACTCTATGGTTCAAGGACCGTATTGTGGTACCCTGTGATTTGACACTTCGGAAGAAAATCTTGGATGAAGCTCACTTGTCCAAGTATTCTATTCATCCGGGCAGCAACAAGATGTATCAAGATCTACAAATAATATTTTGGTGGACACGGATGGAAAGAGAAATTGCAAAGTACGAATCTGAATGTGATACGTGTCGGTGGGTGAAAGGCGACCACATGAGAAAAGTCAGACAGCTGCAACCACTGAAAATTCCGGTGTGGAAGTGGGAAGATATTAGTATGAATTTCATCGTCGGTTTGCCTCTCACATTCCACAAGCATGATTCATTTTGGGTGATAGTCGACCGACTAACCAAATCAGCTCATTTTATACCTGTACATACAAAGTACATTGCCAAGAAATATGCGGAGTTGTATATTCCAAGAATCATGTGCTCTCATGGTGTTACCCGGACAATTATTTCAGACCGCAGTGCACTATTTGTTTCTCATTTTTGGGAGCACCTGCACGCGTCGTTGGGGACGAAACTGATCCGATTCTCCGCATATCACCCGTAGACCGATGGTCAAACTGAACGGGTGAATCATGTTCTAGAAGATATGCTACGCGCTTGTGCCATCCACCACGGTAAAAACTGGGATGATCATTTAGCTTTGGCAGAGTTAGAATCAAGATGGTGCCATATGAAGCTCTCTATGGCCAAAATGTTGTACACCACTCAACTGGTGTGAATCCGGCGAGCAAGTGATATACGGTATTGATCTCGTGAATGAAGCCGAAGAACGAGTGCAAGTGACCCGAGCCAATCTCAAGGCTGCTCAATCTCGGCAGAAAAGTTATGCGGATAAAAGACGTAGACCTCTCCACTTCGACATAGGAGACCACGTTACCTTTGTGTCTCTCCGATGAAAGGAATTCATCGTTTCAGAGTGAAGGGAAAGTTTGCTCCACGATTTATCGGTCCACTCACTATCGTTGAAAAATGCAAACCCGTGACCTATCATTTGGAGTTACTGGCGTCACTTGCTGGTGTTCATAATTTATTCCACATTTCTCAGCTGCGGAAGTTCCTTAAATCCCCAGCTGAAATCTGCACCCAAGACCTTGAAGCTCTCCAACCGGATCTCACTTATTCTGAGTATCTGATCCGAATTAACGATGAAAAGACTCACGACACCAGGAACCGGACTTTGTACTTCTACAAAGTCTTATGCAGTAACTATACCACTGAGGAAGCGACATGGGAAAGCAAAGATTATCTCCGATCAAACTATCCGGATTTATTATCATCTAATACCCGGTAATCTTTTTACCTCCGTCTTTGTTATTTGTAATCTCGGGACGAGATTCTTTTAAGGGGGGATGTAAAAGCCCTAAAAATTCATAGTGCAAAGTTCATATAGGAGACTTAAAATTTTGAATGGTAAATAAATAAAAAGGAAATGGGAAAAGGTTGGTGAATTAAGCCCTACAATAGGGAATTCAAAAAATTCAAAAAAATCTCACGTTCAAATCTTTACAAAATAAAAATCTGAGTTCACCATTAAATTCCAAATATTCCAAATAGTCCCTCTGCAAAGTTTCAAAAAGTTTGAAGCACATTTGGTATATAATTCAGTGGAAACATTGAAATCTTTCAAATTCAAATTTGTATTTTCATTAAAACTTGATCAATTCAAAGTTTTGATTTCAGAATACAAATCCTAAATAATTGTTTGAACCTATCTGGAAATTTTCATGAATTTTGGACATTAGTTGGTAGGATATTTGCTGAACCAGAGGAGGATAGACTTATGGGGGTTGTGGGACCCACTGCTCAGTGAGGCTTCTACGGGAGTGCTCTGCGGCAGTTCACCACGGTGACACTGCACCGCATGCAATCGCTAGCGAGCTGCTTGCCGACAAGCTCAAGATTATGGCCGAGTTTCTTCATCCTCCCAACAGCGAAGTGGTGCATAAGACTTCCCTCTACCTTCCCAAGCTTTTGGTTCCCTCTTTCGTCGGCTACAATGAGGTTATTTTGCAGTTTTGCCGACGCCGCCGTTTTGCCGCCGCTAGGAAGCCTACTGCCTCCCCGTTGCACTGGTGCTGAAGGCCACCTCTCAAGCTGCTCCCAGAACAAAATAGGATCACCAAGACGACACCTTTCTCACGGTAAAAACAGTTCTTTATTCCATCCCCTATCGAGCAAATGATTCAAGTTCTACTTTCGGCCATTGCCCATGAACTAGCTAGGTTCTCCGTTCAATTCACTTTCTACGTGCAACCATCCTTTAATTCGTTCATGGATATCGTTCCACACCTCATAGCGCACACGCCTACCAATTCTCAGTGAAAACCATGGAACGGACCTAGAGTATTTCGAGTTTTCGTAGCCGCCCTAGGAAAACTCACCGGCTTACCATCGGACTTGAGGTTTCCGGCCATTTCATTCATATTGCACTCCATTTTCGTACTCACCATGATCCAAGGTATCTTCTGGATTTTTTCCCGGGTCATTTGAGCTCGATTTAAGGATTTCCGACCATCGTCAGAACCGTAGTTCCGCCTCCGCCGTCATGCGCTTGTCTCTGGCCGTCGCCGACTCGACTGGACCTCACCATCGTGTTGTGTGTCCGATTTTAGGGATGGGCAGCCAAGACCGAGCTGAGAGGAGCTCAATGCAGCAAAGCCAGCAGGGTGCCACCGCTGCTCCCATGAGGAGCGTCGCCTCCATCGCAAGGTTGAAGAAGCCGGGGGGGGGGGGGGGGGGTCCCACGCGCCAGTGAGTTTATATCCTCGATGGGATCTGCTGCGGCTAGGGATCAGGTGCGGCTGCGTGGTTTAACCCTGTGGCCCTCGGTGTGGCCCATTTGCGATTGGCCCATTTTAAATGGGTGGGACTGGCTGGGTTTATTTAAACTTTTCCTTTTACAAATAATTCTAGATTTTGAGTGAACTTCTAAAATTCATTACTCCTAGTATACTTGATCAAATAATTCCAAATAAGTTTTGGTAGACTCATATTCATCCCAACTTTGCAGTGGTGCAATTTGTTGGACATTAAAGTCCTAGAATTTTCATAATTAATTCCTTTGGGCTACCTTTTTAGGAAATTAATTACCCCTATTCTACTAATTGGAAAATTCCCAATTTAGGTCGGAGCACTCTTAAAAATACCCTGGATCTCCAGTAAAAATTTCAAGGTCATTGGACTTCACTTACTGGACCAAACAGTGTGTAAATCTCCTATGCCCATGGAAAATTCAAAAATGTACAGAAGCATTTCCAGATTTCATTCCAACCTTGTAAAATCAATTTCTCCCAGTAGGAAGCACAGAAAATTATGAAAAAAATTTCCTAGAATCAGTGAGACCTCCTCTACCGTGATCATATCCTGTTATCCATGAAAAACATCCAGATTTAATACTAAATTTCAGAGAAGGCTTTCACTTGTTGGAAGTTTAGCGACAACGAGCTTCCTTGAACGTCTCCAATTCTTGGTCCAGATCTTCCTCATAGAACCTAGTACGCACTGTGAAAATTTCAAAGCCAATTAAAATCATATTCTTACCAGATCCGTATTTATATGATCTTTTATATAGTTTCAGTATCACTCATGTACATTATATATTGCATATCATATAGTGACCGAGATCGAGGTGGAGCCGGAGGCCTTGGACAGCATCCTCCATGAAGCTAACTTACCCTCTGACTCACAGCCGGGCAAGCCCTGGTTTGCATTTAAAGGCTAATTTAAATTTTCTATTTGTATCACGTATGTCTAGGATGAGTTTTGTGCATTAGGGCTATGGTGCTTGTTAGTCCACTTGAATGACCAACAAATCCCATGGAGTATTGGGTAGGTCTACAGCTTGACGAGTAGAAAATTCTATGCTAATGTTTTGAGGAATCTGGTAGAAGTCGAGTAGTTTGAATCTACTCGCGAGATAGAAATTTATCACACGGGATGGATTTGATCAAAGAATGGTTTATGAATACGAATTTGAGACCGAGCTGGATGCATCCGCGACTTGACTCAAGTTAGTTCCGAACACAACACCCTGCGTGAGCATCTCACATAAGCATGTTGCAAAGCATAGAAAAACGTCCATATCAACCAAAACACACCAAAAACATAGCAAATGAATACTAAGAAATCATTCCAATAATATAAAGCATGTTCGAAACATTTTACATGAAAATTTGGAACATTACGATCAAGCTTCGAACCATGCCAAAGCTAACCGGAGCTTGAGCCGAAGCTTACTAAAGCTAGTACAACCTAGCGCCAGAGCTTACCAAAGCTAGTTGGACCTAGTGCCGGAGCTAATCAAAGCTAGTTAGACATAGTGCCGGAGCTAACCAAAACTAGTCGGAACTAGTCAAACCAAAAGCCGGAGCTAGCAAAGTCATGCCGGAACTAACCAACATAAGTAGGACCTAGCAAAACATATCGGACCTTACGTCGGACCTTGCAAAAGCTCAGAGCTAGAGTCGGACCTTGCTAAAAAAGATGTTTTAGCAGAATTTCAGAACATTTATTATCAAAGCCAATGTATTCAGTACAAGCCAATGTATTCAGCACACATAGGTCTCAAGTCTCACATGCGTAGCCCTGCTTGTTTTGATTGAGGACTGATCCGTGTGCGGTCTTGCTAGAAAAGTTTGAACTATACCGGATGCATACTGGCGATATGGGGACCAGGAAACCGATGTAGTTGGTTAACATGGATGTCGAGGCTTACCCTACCATTTTATAGGAGTGGGTTGAGGGCAGCAAGGTGTAAATCTATCGACGGGCATAGAGATGTTTCGCGCGGGAGACCTCCTGCCCATTACAGAAGGACCAGTTCGACATTCGGGTTTCCTTTGAAAGGTTGTTGGATACAACATAGTATTGAGGTGTGATTCACTCCATTTCCGAAATGGTGTATGTGACGTGTTATCCGGGTGTCTACTGATTGCAATCACCGTCCCTCACGATTATTTGAGTACCGCTTGTTCACTGCGTTGTGACGTAGTAAATACTGAAGTAGCCAGGAGAATAAGATGTATTAAATTATAATTGCTTTGCGACTTTGATTGTTATAGAATATGCTCACTAAAGTTACTTTTATTGAACCTTTAAGCTGCTGTTAATAACAATTAATGATCAACATGTAGGCGAGTCATTTACTGCTATATATATTCCCTTGTTAAGTATCTCTACAGGTAGAGTTCTATTTTTAGATGAGACAGTTAAATCTTGTTGAGCCTTCTTGCTCACGGTTGTTATATTAAGTTTTCTGCAGGTGAGATGTATGAGGAAGGGCCCGAAGATGAGGCGATGCCCCCATCGGGGTATACCGCCGAGTGGGAGCCCTGCACGCTGTCGTGATTGTTTGTGTGCTGCTAGTGTGTAGCGTCCCCGGGCTGGACGGCTGCACTTTTGCGCAGCTAGGCTGAGAGTTTAGCTATGAGTATTACTTCCGCTGAATATTAAGTCTTGTAAAAGACTTCCGCTGTTTATATAAATAAAACTTTTTGTTTTGTCGTATTCTTTTCGTGTGTGCTGTTCGGTGCCGCATCACATGGCACCACCCTCTGCGATTCCTAGAATGTGTGGAACCGGTCCTCACACCATCTTGATCCAAAAATGGTAGATCCTTTCTTGGAGACTAAACAAAATATTTGAAATTCAAATCTGAAATCCAAAACTTGATTTGATCAAGTTTCAATCAAACTTCAAATTTGAATTTAAATTTGAGGCCTTTCAGTGCACTTATTTGATTACATAGCAAATGACCTCTAATAACTTTGAAATTTTGATGGATGAATATTTAGAATACTTAGAAGCCATTGGTGAACTCAGATTTTTATTTCAACAAGGTTTGAACAGGAGGTACCCTTGAGTTTTTGAATTCTTCATTTGAGGTTTTGAATTGATTTGCTTTTTAAACTGCCATTTTAACTTCTTTTCTCATCCTTGTTTTTATCCCTTCTTAGTCGGACTTTGCACTATGAAATTTAGGGATTTTACATCTAGATCATAACAACATCTACACCTACCACATACATGGACTCTACAATCAAACAAGAAACACTTCGCCCAAGTATATTAATAAAGAGAGACTTATAATACTATTATTATAATGCATAAAGTCAGAAATACAAGAAAAGATACATAAGTCATACATTTACCAATTTGGACTTGGGACTAAAGGCTCCTCTCTATAGCTAACCTCCACCAAGGAATTGGAGAACTAATGTATACAAGAGAGTGAATGCTCAAGTGGTGTGCGGAGTGAGGGAGCCCCCTACCCCCAATTTATCACCATCATGATCTCCAAGCCGTGAGAGGCCAACACGTGGTGGTTGACCGTGTTTGGCGCGAATACCAGGTCGGGCGACCTGGTGGTTCGGCCGAACTGCAATCGGCTCCAATCGCGCCGAAACTTCTCTATGACACTGTTATATTGGCCCCCATCATGGGTACGGGTGATTCCCTTGATTTTTAGTTGGTTTCTACTCTGAGTGGGCCCATGAATCCTTGTGCTTGCACCTGATTAGTGGGAAGTGTGTTTCCTTGCCTTGTAGCCGTGCATTCACCTCAAATCTGCATATAATACCTGCATGCACCAATTTCTCCAAGTACAAGTTGAACTAGGTCATTCCTAACTATGATGTGTGTAAGAAATATTCATTCTATCACATAATCGAGTTATTCTGATGGTCGAAATCGGTATATAATGACCGTCAACAACCTCCCCCAACCTTACCCTTTGCTCGTCGTGAAGCAAGGATAAAGACTTAGGTTGTTGATCAGAAGTTGCTACTATGTCCTATTTTGCAAAAGTACCAAGTGCACAACAAAGTATTCTACCTTGCATTGAATAAATTGGCTATGGTACCTCACCCTTTTTCTTAGTCATTATGGGGCTTATGCCTTTTCCTTTTCTTGGGTTGTTGAAGGACATGTTAGCAAAATTAGCATGCATCACCTAATGTATGAGTTCCACTCAACTTTCTGGAGGATTTCAAATGGTTTTGGGTTTAAGTTCCTCAAATGATGCACTCAATCACTCCTACGTGGGAAGTGGTATTTGTATCCTCACCAAGGCTATGACTTTCTTGTCCTACATCTAAATAAGGCTTGTATGTGGAGCTTGGTAGGGATAAAGAGTAGGCATATTTGCAACACGTATATTGCTATGTCAGAAGAGTAAGCCTTAGGAGAAAACAAATCTTACTTTTGATCAAGATTTGTGCAAGTGAGATGGAATATTTGTGAAGTTGTTTGGATTTTGAGATGACTCCTATTTGTGTAGACTCTCTTAATCGCAGGGATGAAACATGGCCACTAATTTTTTCTCATGCTTATGATGTAAGCATACATTTTCTTTCTCTTTTTTCTCATTCTTATTATGTAAGCATGCTTTTTTTCATTTCTTATGTAGACATGTCTTCTACTCCCTTTCTATACAACAAATGTGATGAGAGTACTAAGCATGAAAGACATGGAGTTTCTCTTTTTATTGTGGAATGATAATATGAAGGAATTTTGCTAGCTTCTAGTGTACAAGTTTAGCACATGCCCGTGTAATCTTGATCTTAAAAGTATGAAAAGATTCGCACATAGGTCTATAATAATTTGACAAAGCTCAATGTGAAGGAAAAAGTATATGTATAAGGTTTATCTAATTCAAATCATCATATGGCTTTGGTAGGAATTTCTATCAGATGAGGAACTCCCATTTTAAATTTTCTACAAGAAATTATGTTTCACTTTCAACTAGGATATTAGCAGCTCTTATCACTATATCATATCTCACAACAACCTAGAATTGGACATAGCTTTTGCTACCCACAATTTCCATGTTTCAGGCAAGAATATTCTAATCCAATAAACCCAGTACTTGGAGAATACTAAGTTGTATGCAAGGGACTATAGAAAATAAAACAAAGCAACTATTCATCATAACAACTTATGCAAAGTAAAATATTCTTACCGCACATCCTTTATTTTATTAACCTAACCTATACTACATTATTATTTAGTTTTTTTAAGATGCATATGTGGTGGACAGAAAGAAATAAAATAAAGGAATACAAATGGGGTGTGATACAAGTTACCTCAAGTAGGGGTCCTCCCCCAAGCTCGTTCTTGGTTAAGGTCCGCGATAGGGCCTGAAACCCTATTGACGGATGTAGGCCATGAGGTTGGCCTAACCTTGTTGCAGCATGGATTTGACATTGGAGGGTTGAGTGTCAATGTTGGGTTGCCTCCCATGAGTTCCATGAATGTGGTCGAGGAGAGTATTGTTGATGTCGCGCATCCACACCTCAAGGGTTCCATAGGTTGGATGTACCTTGTTATTCTTTGACTAAGGTAATGATAACCATTGGCTACAAAGGAATGACGTGCACTTAACATGCATTGAGTGTGTTTCATCATTCATTGGCTAAGGTGTATCATACCTTCTTGCCATAAAGGAATATTTTGTTCCCCTCATGCGTTGGGAGTGATTCGTCATTCCTTGGCTAAGTTAATGATAACCTTTAGCCACAAAGGAGTGACATGTACCCAACACGTGTTGAGTGTGATCCATTATTATTGACTAAAGTACAACATACCTATAACTGTGATATGTTATTCCTTGGCTAAGGTAAAAAATACCTTCTGGCCACATAGGAACAACTTGCACCTAATATACATTGGATGTGATCTTGTCATTCCATGCATAAGGTATATCATACCTTTTAGCCGCAAAGGAATAACTTACACATAATTATGGTGGCAATTCCCTTGAGCTTGAATGAGTGCTTAGAATAGTTGAGAGCATAGTGCTCTCACATACTCGTAGCAGCCCATTGGTTGCTCACGAAGGGTTTCCATGTCAAATATGTGGCCTCGTCTAGTTATGGTTGAATTGCGGGCTTAATTCCTGATAGGTAGAAACCATCATAATTTACTCCATTGCTAAGAGATATTGAAATGGAATCCTCTTAGAGTTTCCAACAATTGGTTCTTTGAATGCCCGCGTAGTAATTTTACTCCTGCAAACTTCATCTCTATGATAGAGAGGGATGGTTAGCTCCCGATACTTGTACAAATGAATTTTCAAGTTAGGTAACCGAATCTTCATTTGTATGCACGGGGAAGAACAAGACCAAAGATGCATTGGGTCCAATTTCCAGTGTATTCCATGAACAATGTATGAATCATTGCTACGAGTGGGGCTTTATGCATAAATAAAGTTGAACATTTTCTAAAGCCTCTACTCATAGCAGTGCAAGTGATATAAATACACTGTATGGATCCCTTCATCTTGTAAAATTTCTAAGCATCATATTTTTTTTTACACAAGAGCAAATGTTATCAATTGGATCATGGCAAACAAGATTCTCAATTTTCTCCCCCTAAACATTTTTAATTTCTTTCCTAGGAATTTTAAATTTAGTGATCCACGAATGAACAAGTTTCAAATCAAAATTATGGACATCAGTATTCCTAGGTTGGTACATACTAATTCAACCATTAAATTATTCCATAAGCATTACCTAGGCAGAAAATGTCTATGTCAATTTTAGCAATGCTGAAATTCTAGGTACTTGTTTAAATTTATTCTCATGTAAGGTGCCATTCCTTTTTGAAGAACCAAAAAGAGTAGTGCCCACACATACTCTCGTGAGGATGCATAAGAATTGAATAATGAGAAGGTGCAAACCTTCCTTACCAGTGTAAGCAATAGTCATTCAACCCTAATGCAATTCAGACGACGAAATATTTGAAACTTGTACCTCAATTGAGGAGCAGTATAGATTGAAAGTCGTTGTGTAAGAAACTCACAACCATGAATTTTGGTGTAGCCTTCATTTTCAATTCCAAGTTGAGGTTGGAGTTGAATGGGCTTCATCTTGGGCCATCATCTTGAGCATTCCTCCATCATGAACCAAAAATGAGATTGATGGAGAGGTATGCATGGGGCCTTCCAACCTTTTTACAAGTTTTATCCTGGCCGCACTAAAATCAAGAACAAACAAGACAACTCGACAACGGGTTATGTTAGCTCAAAAACATGTTGTAACCCTTGTTCAATTGTTTTGCTCAACTTGAAACAACTTCCAAATGCAATGAATATTCAAGGAAATATTTTTGGTTTGAATTAGGAAGATGAATTTAAGTGGTTACGCCCAAGGTTCATATCCAAATAAATTTATTTCCTAATTCAAAATTTTAGTTTTATGATGGATGGAAATTTTGCGTTCAAATATGCAAGTGTGAAAAATCAAACATGCTAAATGCAAATGCAAGGGTTGATGGGAATTTCAAATATGCAATTCGGAAATCAAATATGAGACAAATACCAATTAACCTATTGGCAAGGACTCACCGAATTTTTGAAGTCCGATGAGTGGGACTTAACTCCGTCTTGTTTAGTTCAATGATTTATTGTCCAATCCCGAAGTTGAAGATGTAGACAACTTCCCTTGATTAACATGCCAAATCTCCTTTGGCATGTCAGTTGGACAAGTGGGCCACATAATGGCCCTAGCCTCTCCGTCATCTTTATGAGGACTTGTTGATGTGGTGACAACTTCTCCCTCTTCAAGATATTCTTTCGTGAGCATGGTGAGGCTTGTCCTTCCATTGGGGTGCCACTTCGACCTTCTTGATAATCCTGAAGGTCAACCCATACATTGATTATGGATGAAAATATTCCTTGGGCATGATGACATAAAGACTCCACAATCAAACAAAAAACGCTTCATCCACAATGTCACATGCCCTAGGTTGCACGGGCTTGGTCGAAGTGTAGAAATCCCAACAAGCGATTGTGGGAAATCTTGGATCTTGAATGCTCTTTAAGTTTCTTGTCCTTGGCCAAGAGTTTCATGTAAATGTTGTTTTGATTTCTTGCTTGGCCATGGAAAAGATGCTTCAAGGTAGGCTAGTTGAACTTTAATCCATTGAAATTCCATAGCCTCCTTGATTATAAGGGTGGTGTTGACTCCACCTTTGACCTCCTTGTGGATAATAGCCATTGGAGTTGTTGTTTGGAAGGAAGAATCCTCATGGGTTTTGGGAAATGATTCCTGAAGTGGCCCATGTTGACATGGATTTTCACAAATCATGTGAATACCCATGGCTCGGATAATCCAAACACTTCTCCATTGGCTTGATCTTCATGATACATCAACAGGAGGTGTAGTTCCTTAGCTAGCATGTCCACCTTGTTAAGTGGTTTTCATGCCAAGCTAAAGGAACTAGAGCACTCTTCAATCCAACGCTTGAGTAGAGACCATATTCTCATCCATGTTTAATGATAATAGGATTCCTTCAGCTCCAGCACAAAGGTGGTCATGGATTGATGGACCAACCCATGACATGAATGTTGGATGAAGAGGCAACTATCCACCCTATGGTGGAGGCAAAACAAGAAGAACTCTCGGAGCCTCCCCCAAGCTTGAGGATGGATGACTTTTTCTACTACTGGAAGCTAAAATTCTTCCGCGAAAGGCAATGGAGTTGCCTAGCGGACATTTGTTGAGGTATGCCTTAAATGATCTTGCAGTTGAGCAATTGCGTCCTCATTGGCCGTCCCAGGAAATGGCTTAGCCAACACCACCCTGTTTTCACACAAAAGGAGAAAACAAACATGGGTAATCATGTCTAATAACTATTAGTACCTATTGCTTAATTACATGTGATAGCTATCCTTCACTTACTTTTCCTTCCTCGGCAACAACGCCAGAAATGCTTGTTGATGTTTCATAACATCACATATCATCTCCAGTAAGAGATGAGGTATGTAACTACATATGAATATGCTAATAGTGAATACTAGGGCTTAGTCGTCCAACATATCGGGCACTGGCTTACCCTGGTTTGTCAGGTGACTCCCGCCAAGAGACTACTTCATAGCCGAACGTGGAGGATTACAATGTACAGATAGGGGTGTCACCACCTACCACCTACCTCTACAAACCGTGGACTGCGATGCATCTAACGCTACTTAACTATCAAGCACCATGCTTTCATGCTAAGTAAGTACCATAAGAGTTGCAATGTAATATTCATCCTAAGGCAATGACTAACCTAAACATTGTTGAACCAATGTTGGATCCAAGCACTAACATATTTGTATTAACATAATCATATTATTACCCAATTGTACTACAAAGAAGGTGTATGAAGTTTATGATAACATGATAATGGCATTATGTCTAGATCATAGTTGTAACACTCTCATTTTCATGCATCATGCATTGCATAAGTTCATATACATGTTTAACATTGCTCCACATAAAAAGGCATGAGTTTAGAATGAATTTAAAGCAAAACCGCACTCAAAAGTTCTGAGGAGTGCAGACCAGTTCGTTTTTGGTGCAGACTTGTCCTATTTCTCTTTGACCTCGCTAGGACATGTCCTTTTTTGCTGTGGACTAGTCCGTTTTTCTCTCTATACCGCTTTCGTACTTGTCTGGTCCATTGCGGACTAGTCCGGTATTCCAATTGCTTGAAATTTTGCCAAGTCCCTAGACTTGTCTGGACTTGTCTGACATCTAGCGGACTTGTCCGTTTTACCCTCTCACTAAAATCGGACTTCTCCGGTTTTGGCCAGACTTGTCTGTTTTCTCTCTGATTAAGATCGGACTTGTCCGTTGTCCAGTCCGGACTTGTTCGATATCTCTCTGACTAATTCGGACTAGTCCGACCTTTTGCGGACTTGTCCGGTTATCGCGATTCTGAATTTATCTTTTGTTCCCGACGTGTTTTTGGGTTTTACCTTAAGTGGGCCTAAGGACATTGTGTCTAACTCTTTTTGGAGCCCATGTGGGATCCCACACTGGCCTCCACCCACCCCAAACTTGAAATCCATCAAACCCTAGCCCTCCACCACTATATAAACAACCCCACCCCTTGACTTTACATCCTTTTGCCTCAATTGAAAGTTCACAAACCCTAGCTCGTGGGTAGCCGCCATCAAGGAGGGAGAAGGAGATCTCAAGCAAGAAGAAGAAGAGAAGGAAAAAAAAGAGGATCAAGATCTCCATCAAGTTTTCGTTCTTCATCAACAATTCACCATCAAGTTCCTTCATCAACCCTATATCGCCAAGATCCAAGTGTTGCCTCCAAAACCCTTGATTCATCGGAGTTCTAAATACCTGGTATACCTACTACTTCTTCTTTCTCACGTGGATTCAACCTTATTTCTCCAAATTCACGTTGATCTAGAAAACCCTAATCTGCTGTTTTTGGGAAGGGCGAACTAGTCCGACCCCATAGCGGACTAGTCCGATCTGGCTGACTGATTTTGTCTTAATAAATTATAAATTGATTCGAATCAACTACAAACCTGTGTAGACTTGTTAATAACAATTGTAAATGATTAGTGAAAATTATCAACAACTCATTATCTATTTTTCTTCGCATTTGCATTAATCATGCATGTCATGACATATTGAGTAATATATGTGCACTTATTGATTGTGATTCTCGTCTTGTATGTTTATTGCGCAGTTTAGACCGATTTGCGCTAGAGAGTCCTGCGGAGGATCTCCAGCACAAGGAGTTTGAAGACTTTGACCCAAATCAAGCCCAAGAGCAAGACAAGTGACCTTGAACATTTTGATCCAATTTTAAGATAAATGTTTTGTTTGCAAAACTGCATGCTTGTGTCAATTTGATAGAGTTCCTATGATAGGAAGTTCACTAGCTTTGTTTAACCACCCTTGTCACCTAGAATACATGGTAGAGAGTCGGGAAGGGCTCCTTACCTTTGCTTCGCTTAATTAATTGGTATGGGAAAAACAACTATACCATTTAATTATGCATTAATGGAATTATGGTTAATATGAACTGGTTAATATGAAATGGTAATGGGAGATCTAAGCCAGCATGGTATGTGGATGGGTTGGATGTCATGGTAGTTTGCTTGCCTTAGATCTAAGGACCGGTTCATGCAAGAATAAGCCTGGACTACAGTGCCACCACGAGGCCAAGTATGGGTGCGGTGTAGCCAATTAATTAGGGTATTGCTAGTATTGAGCGAATCATTTGGCGCATCGGTGAAGGGGAGTCGGATTATGTTTGGATTTGTGGCGGGACTCCCTGGGATCCAAACAGCACAAGAGGGGGCCCTTGGTTCAAGATGTGCTCAGTTGGAGGCATCGCCACCTGTGAAACCTCAGTGGGTCCGTACATGCTAGTAGTCCCTTTGTAGAGGCTATTTTGTGATCTCTTGGCCATACGACAAAGGAAGTGTAATTGGCATGAGGGAAGTTCTTTAGTCGTCGACAGGTGATGAAATCACAAACATGTGGGTAAATTGGTACAATCTCTGCAGAGTATTAAAACTATCATGATAGTCGTGCTCCCGGTTAAGAGCAACTAGATGACCTACATGATTAAAGGTGTTTTGATATTGGGATGGTTTGGTAATGGTTATGGGATGGTATTATGGTTTATGGCAATTGATATGGTTAATGGTAATGAGAAATCTGGTATATGGATGATGGTAGTGAAATATGGACTAGTATTATCGTAACTTCTTGGTTTATGATGGCTTTACTTCACATACGTACAATATACTGCTTTTCAAATGTTTTGACATACTTTTCAACACTTAGCCATTATTATATTTTTCATATGAATCAGCTACATGTCATACTTTCCACACTTGCTGAGTATGACATGTACTCACACTTGCAATTCCCCCACCAACGATTGCAAGTCAGGATTGGTAGTATAACGATGATAATGCGGAGTTCTAGGCCGTGTCTGCCGTCAGCTTGCTTGTGGATTGATTGGAGCTGCGCTACCCTTATGCTTATTTTGATTAGTTTGCTTAATTAGTTTATTTCCACTGCATCAGTTTGAACTTGTCATCATCTTTCATTAGACCTTGTATTTGAGGATTTTCTGAATTCTGTAATAAAATGGGTTAATTAATCTTGTTCTGTTGTAATTTTTTGTATATCCTTTTTGTGAATGCACTCGTGTATGTGTGTTGAACGTCCAGGGCACACATATGTGTTCACTTTGTTCATTCTCGAAACCGGGTGTCACAAATTAATATCAGAGAAACACGTTTACCGTAGGACGCAACCTAGATAGAATGTACACTTTAGAGCACATAGGAGCACCCAGGAATCAATGAGTTCTTGCTTGGTGTGCTGATTGCTATGTATTGCTTCTTGTGTGCTTAGTAGAGGATTTTAGGATGCTTTAGCATTGCCCTGTCCTCATAGGCTAGTATAGGTAGTTGCTTAGTTTCTGTGAGACCTATGTGTGCTGAATACATTGGCTTTGATAATAAAAGTTTTGAATGCTGCCATAAAATCTTTTTAGCAAGGTCCAACTCATGCTTTGAGCTTCTTCAAGGTCCGATAATAGGTCCGACTTTCTTTGTCTAGATCCGATATGTTTTTTGGTAGCTCCGGTGATCTTTGTCTTTAGCTCCAGCATGTCTTTGATAGCTCTGGCATGTCTTTATTAAGCTCCGATATGTTTTGCTAGGTCCGACTTATGTTGGTTAGCTCCAACATGTTTTTCTAGCTTCGACTTTTGGGATGGCTAGGTTGTACTAGCTTTGGTAAGCTCCGGCACAAAGTTGTACTAGCTTTGGTAAGCTCCGGTGCTAGGTTGTACTAGCTTTGGTAAGCTCCAGCTCAAGCTCCGGTTAGCTTTGGCACGGTTTGAAGCTTGATCGTAATGTTCCAAATTTTCATGTGAAATGTTTCGAACTTGCTTTACACTTATGAAAAGGTTGCTTAGTATTATTTTACTATGTTTTTGGTGCGTTTTGGTTGATATTGCTAATATCGTTTTGATATGCTTTGCAACATGCTTATGTGAGGTGCTCACGTAAGGTGTTGTAGTTTTGGAACTAACTTGAGTCAAGTCACAGACTTGGGCTCATACGGATTGGTTGTTTGTTCATGTGCGGGTGTTGCTTGAGTTTAAGTCATGGCTGGTGACAGGATCCTTTGGACTAGTCTCAGGGAGGAGATGAGGTTCCAACAACCAAATTCAGGGGGAATTCTGGTTGAGCGGTCAGGAGGTCGCGCAGGATGATGGAATCGGGGGCAGTGCATATGAAGGTTACTGGACGTCGAAGGAAGGTTTTTGCATGTATGCATGCAGTGCATGACGTGGCAACATGGTTACAAAGATGGTTTATGAATGGAAAGATCTGGTTGGAAGGATCGGATCGTATCGGTTGAAGACTTTGGCTGCGTCGGAGTCGATTATGGCTCCATATGGAAAGTATCGAGTTGGTTATGATAGGGTTTCGTGTGGGTCACGAATTTGAGTTGTTTTAGGAATGTGGGATACGTTCCTTAGGTATTTGGAAGTCTTAAGATTGCTTCAATCTGCGTATAGAAGAGTCCTAAGCAGTTATGGAAAGTTTCGATTCGTGATCGGAGTAGGACTAGAGTCCTAATTTGAGTTGAGTTGGCTTTCGAGCTGATTATATAAGCAAGGGAAAAGCTCATGGTGCACGACTTTGGGGCTGTTCCTCTTCTGTTATATTGAATAAAATTTGTAGTTTGAAGGAACTTTTGTGCCTTGTTCGTCCGACTTGTTCCAGACAAGTTTTACTCGTCAAGTTTCTGTACAGCACTACCTTTCGTCGGTGGTTTTATCATAACTCGAGTTTTACAGATCCAATTGACGTGATTCTTTTTGTGTTGTCTTACCAATTTTATTATCTATTATATGTCAAAATTTCACGGTCATTGGATTTGTGGTTTCTTATCTACATGAGTTTCTTTGCAGCATTCCAGAACTGTTTTTCTCGGGTAGGACAGATCGACTTGTGTTCGATCTTTCGATCATAACTTGAGTTTCTCTCGACAGATTTGAGTGATTATTCTTGTGTTTTCTTCTTGACTTGATTCTCTCTAATATATATCACATTTGTCCTGGTGAAACACGTTTAGATTAGTCTCACACACAATTTCTTTAACAGATCGTTTTTCTGCCAAAGGGGTTGGGATTTAATTGTTTCCGGTGCGTAAGATTTTTAAATCTACCATTCACCCGCCCTCTGGTAGCTTTTCACGTGCTCTTCGATCCTACAATTGGTATTAGAGCCACGGTGCTCTAATCATTGGGGTTTGCACATGTTTTTGACTAATCATGATGGAGAAATACGATGCCAAACCTTATGTGTTTGCTGGTATTGATTTTCAGGTTTGGAAGGCACGCATGGAGGCTTTCATCCAGTTGCAAGGATTTGCAATACGGGAGAATGTGTACAATCCTTACGAAGTGCCGTCAAATGATAAAGTTGCAGCTACAAATCTGAGAGATGTCGATAACAACAACAAGGCTTGAAACTTGATCATACAAGGATTAACTCAAAGCGACTTCAACCGTGTCGCACACCTCCGATCTGCATACGATGTGTTGAAGCACTTTGTGACTACCACGAAGGATCCAACATGATCAAGGAGGTAAGGAAACACATGTTCAAGAAAGAATACATGCGCTTCGAGATGCAACCCGGTGAGTCTATTGATGACCCTTTTGCTCGCTTTAATAAAATTCTCAGCAACTTGCGTAGTGTCAATGTTAAGTTTTCAAATGCTGAAAATGCTCGACAATTGTTAAGTGCATTAGATATGTCAATTTGGGAGATGAAAGTCACATCTATTCGTGAATCTATTGTCATGAGTACAATTACTTTAGATGTGCTTTACTCTAAACTCAAAACTCATGAAATTGACATCTTATCACGTAAAAACCCAAATAAGTCTATTGCATTTGTCTCACAATGAGATATGCCTAGCTCCGGCCAATCATCATCTTGCAATACTCTTGCTTTGTTGTCCTCACTAACCCTGGAGCAGATCGAGGAATTTCCAGAGGAGGAGCTAGCACTTCTCTCTACTATGTTTTCAAAAGAATTGTAAAATGTGAGAACTAGAAGGAAAGGAAGCTCCGAACCTCAACAATGCTTTGAATGTGGTAAGACAGGACACTTTCATACCGAATGCCCTAACCTTTCAGGTTCTACTTCCCGAGAAGGAAAACAATCAAGGACGAAGCACTCCTCAACAAATGATAAGAAGAAGAAGAAGGGTTTTACTGGTCGCCAACTGGTGAACAGTTTTATCTCCGCACTCCAGGAACTTGGCTCAAGCGACGTGGACATTGGAAGTGACGAAGATTATTTGGCCAACATATGCTTCATGGCAAGCAAAACAAGATCAAGATCAAGTCAGGAGGATGCAAAAAACAACAGTGACGACGATGAGGTATGTTCTACCTGTAATGAAATGTGTGATGCGATTTCTTGTGCAACTATTATTGTTAAGAAAAAGGACAAAAAGCTTAGGGATAATGCTGCTAAAATTGAATCACTAGAATCTGAAATCAACCATTTAAAAACCATGATTCCTAGTCATGATTCTTGTCCCTCGTGTGATTTAATCTATGAACAATTGTCCACATTAAGAACTGCACATTCCTCTACTCTAGATAGACTTGAACTTGAAATTGAAAAGAACAAAAAACTTGTTGCACTTGACATTGGAAACTTAAAAGATGCTTCTTGTTCTACAATTGATTTGCATTGTTCTAGTTGTGATGATCTTGAAAAGAAACTAAAAGATGCTATGAATGAAGTTTCTATATTGAATAATTCTTTATGATGAAGTTAAATACTGTGGTAGATATGGTCATGTCATAGATTTTTGTTATAGACTAGCTAAATAACAGAAAAGGGAAAGAATGATTGATATATCTTATAACTTTCATGCAAAATTTGCTGCACATATTAAACCGAATGTCACGAACATGCAACCTGAGTCAGAAACATTCAAAGTTTACCTCCGGAGCTACTGATTTTTGTGCTACACAAGTAACACCTTATAGGTCAGTAGTTAAGAATAAAAAACCTCAAATTTGACTCCTAAACCTGTTGTTTTAGCTCAGCATTCGCGTGTTTTTTCTGCTACACGTCGTGTGACTCAGTACTGGATACCTAAATGCCTTTTGACTAACCCCAGTATTGAGTCATCGACGTATTGTGCTTCTATGTAGGATGTATGATTGAGGAAGGAGAGCATTTAGATTGTGGATTCACGTTGCTCACGCCACATGACCGGTAACAAAGAATGGTTCTCCTCCCTCTCTTTTGTGTCACGAGTAGAGAATGTTACTTTTGCCGATAATTCTTCAACTCCTATAATTGCTAAGGGTTTGGTTAGAGTAAATGATCACTACACTTTGAAGGATGTGGCACTTGTCAAAAATTTGAAATACAACCTGCTTTCTATTTCAAAATTGCTAGATGAAAATCTGGAAATTATTTTCACTAAAAATTGCTGCAAAGTTGTAAATTCAAACAATGAGCTATTTTTAACATGTCACGATTTAGAAGAGTATTTAAAGCTGATTTTGATATGTCTTCCTCTAAGCATAGGCGTCTAGTTGCTAATGATTCAAAGGACTTATATTTTTGTAGACATGCTAAGATGGTTGCAGGATCACATACTCCTCTCACAATGATCATGACAACTAAACCGGGTCAACTTTTGCACCTTGACACCGTAAGACCTTCAAGTGTTCAACCATTCAGAGTCAATGGTATGTTCTTGTTATTGTTGATGATTATTCTAGCTACTCTTGGGTTTACATTATGGCGTCTAAGAATGAAGCTTTAGTCACTTTAGAACTTTATTTCTTGGATTATCAATTGATCACCCAAGATCTTTAAAGGCAATTAGAAGTGATAACGGAACTGAATTTAAAAATCAATCTTTTGATCACTTTTGTGCTAAAAATGGAATAGATCATTATTTTTCTTTGCCATATGTATACTGCAAGGATTCCGGTTTATCGCAACGAAAAAATTCATCGCAATAAGTTGTTTTTCGTAGCAATAGGTCGATGTCGCAACGAAAAAGATCGTGGCGATAGTTTTTACGAATCGTCGTAATAATTCCCTCATCGATAGGTTATTTGCGACGCCCTGGCATCCATGGCGATAGATATGGTATTGCAACGATTCTACATCGGTGGCAAATAGGACGCTATTGCAACATTTTCTTGTACTGCGATGATTTAACGTATCGCAACAAATTGTACGGTATTGCAATGGGTTCACCATCGTGGCAAATTGTACGGTATTTCAACGATTTCATATTCGTGGCAAATAGTATGTTTGTCGACTGTTGGAGTCGGCAGATCCCCTAACACTATGAAAAGTGTTTGAAGGAGTTTGTGGTTCGGTCTGGGCGCGCGGAGATCTAAGAAAGTGAAATGCGATTTGGACACGAGTGACACGGTGGTTTACGTGGTTCGGGCCGCCTGAGCGTAATACCCTACTCCACGGGTGTGTGTTTGTTGTATTAACTTGTAAGCTTCAGAATGTTCGACCCCCTCTGTGTATCGTCGGTTTGTCCTTTTATAGTACAAGGACCAACCGTTACAAGTCAGCCTGGCCCGACATGTGGCCCTGGCGGTTATTAGTATTGATACACGAGATTAATTGTTGTTAATAACCCTGTAACGGATCCGACAGTGCCGTTACAGGTGTTAAGGCTGTCCGATTAATTATCATTAACGTGGAATTAATGGTAATTAATCGGATCTTGAAGTCTGCGGCTGTCCTTTGGAGATCCGGAGCCGTTACAACGTCTCCCGGGGGCTTTATGCATCTAGCTCCGTCGTGTGGACACGTGGCAGCTCCGGAGCTTGCTTGGGAGAAGCGGGAAGCTCCGGGGTGACCTGGCACGTGTCATGTCCGGAGCTTCTCTCGGTCGGGGGCTACCTCCGGAGGTGCCGTTTTAGTACTTGGCCCGGAGCTTCACCCATGCATTTCTATCTTCTAAGTTTCGAACATGGTCCCTGAGGTGTTCAGACATCTGGATACGCATACGTTCACATTCGGGACCAGTTGGGTTAGCCATATAACCACGCCCCCGAAGCTGTGATCCTGCACAATCGATTGAGGATCTATAACAACGCTGGAAGATGTGGTTTCTCTCCTCGTATGGAATTGGGCCTCCCTGCTCAGCTTCCATGTCGTCCACTTGGGCACGTGCCTGGATCTATATACAAAAAGAAAAGTCACAAGTAATTTGCAAATATTTGTTTAATTGGGGATTGTTTGAAGTGTTACTCACATGTACAACTTCTGGTAGCTTGTTTGTCCAGTTACCGTTCTCCAACAAATGGCTTGCCTCCCACAGTTGTATGTCATCGGGTTCTTCTTCGGTCTCTAGGTCTCACTACATAAAATACAATTAAACTTCAACATGTCGGTATACATATTGTTTGTAGCGCAAAGTAAAAGCGTGATTTATTTTTCATACCTTCTCGTAACTAAGTTGGCGTAGGATTTGGAGCCAAGCAAGAGACACGCCTTTTGTCTTCTTCAATTTTGAGAATTGGTGCTGCTTATTGACTGCAATAATTTTAAGAATTAATTCCACGAATGAAAGTAAATGAAATATTTATTGTATGATGCGAAGCTATTAAAAAGTTAGCTGACCTTGAATCGCTCAGACCCAAAATATTATATTAGGTGCAACCACTCGGGCGTCATTACGTCAGCGGGCTGGTTTCGTATACGTCCTTCATCGGTTGAATAACTCTTATAGGTGGCATGCAAAGTCGAGCGCCACCCCTTTTAGCGCTCACCAGCAATTTTCAAAATTTTTCTTGCGCTCTCTGGTGTGTCTTCCATGTCCCAGAAATCTTGTACATTGTATAACAAGTTGATGTAAACGTACAGGATGGAGATTACAAGAAAAAAATACTTGTGTGGGGGTGTGACAACACTAACCAGAATGTCTCGTACTATATCTCTCTTGTTACTATGGCCAACCTCTGCCCACTTCCTTGCACCGGTGAGGGATGCATGTCTTTTTGTAAGCATAACCACATCATCGACAAAGTGCCGTTGATTAATACCAACCGCAGCACCCAACCTAGCGGAGAACTGAATTCGTAGCTTCACATGTTGCGTTCTACTAACTTGGGATGCATAGCGTGTTCTGACAACCTTAAGTCCTTTAGCCACACTTCTTCCTAGCTTCCATCCTTCTGTTACATTGATTCAAATGGTAAATGATTAAAGAAAATTATCGCTTGAACAAGTTTAGTATCATGTACAAATAGTGTGGAAAGAAGAAAAGTCTGATGTCCATACCATCTTCAGGACGAGTGCAGCAAATACGAGTATGGTAGTTAGGACTGTCCTAATGACACCTATTTTGATGGGGGGGGGGTTACATTATTGACTTCTTTGTTGCTGTTCATACCCTAAAATGAGCCATCAGGTACACATGTCAGTGGCGGTACGCACTGGTAGTACTTCAGAGGATTTTCAGTCCATGAGCGTAGCAGGCAAGATTGTGAGGGGGCATGCAGCTGGCAACGATAGACTAGACAAAGATAGGGTTCGCCGGTTCGGTCTGACTGACATCAATTGGAGCGCGTCTTGAAGAGAATTATTAGTTGCAGGGCAAGTAATGAACGCCAGCGGTAGCAGGTGGCGAATGCAAGACAGATAAGGCAGGCAACTTGCGGGATTGAAATCCTTCGCAGTACTGCACCTGCATTAGCTGCCACTGACATGTGGGCCCATGAGACATCGGGTCTACATGTCAGTGGCGGCTACTGCAGGTGCAGTACGGCATAGTGCCAGCTTGCGACACTCAGCAAATAGAGGGTTCGGTCTCGCCGAAACTCTCGAGGAGGATTGGTGGCAGGGCAAGTAATGGCCAGGAATTTGCGGGCGGCGGGGTAATCATGGCACGCGAAGGATCGAACGTGGCGATGGGCGAGGGAGATGCGTTGGGGAGGATACTGAAGTGACCAGCAGCAGGGCGTGGGCGTGGGCGCCAGTGCCAGCCGGAGTGGCCGGCGGTGAGAGAGCACAGCGTGGAGGCATAAAAAAATCACGCCATCATCACACAGGCTGATGAACTGTTAACTATAAAGACTAAGTACTAATAAGGAAGTTGAATCGCAAGGAATGCTAAAACAACTAGTAGAGCCTAGGAATGAATTCAAATGACCATGATACACCCATCATCAATATATCTAAAGGACAGAACGTAGTCCCTCAAAATGCTCCAAATTCAATGCCAAAGGAGTAGAGTAAAGCACTAACACGCTCTGCCAAAACAAATGGCACGGTAGAGAGGCAGGTAGTAATGCGATGTGATATGGCTAGTTGGAAGCTACTACCGAGGATAGAGTTGGAGTGGGACAATTTTTAATCTCCAAAAGTAAAATTACGCTGGGGCGGAAGGAGTATTTCTGGTTTGTATATCTATACCTGCTAATGGTTCATGCATCGTAGTAGTACCAGGGAGTGAAGAACCTCGGGGTTCCTGGACATCATGTGCTGCAATATTCTCTGCGTACCATGCAAACGATTTAATGTTGTCTAAATTTGTTTAATTTTGATAGTAAACACATTTATAGTTATACCAGGTCCTTGTTGGCCACCATGAATGCTTGTAGACGACATCACGGTTTGATGTCTTGTTCCTAATGTAAAGAGCGATGTAAGTAGTCATTCCAAATAACAGTGATAACGTCAGATTACATGTCTAACGTAGATTTTGGATCGGACGGTGTGCTTTCTATAAACTGCAGTGTTTGTTACTAACGGAGGAATTAGAAAAGAAAGAACAGAAAAAAACGTACGATTCGAGAAAGCCACAAGAAAGAAAAAGTGAAAACCATGGGAACTAAAAATCTTAGGAATACAAATTTGTGAAACATGGATGACAGTACAACATTTGGAGTGGTTGATCAGATAACTCGTGCGTCATTTACTTCTAAATCCAGAAATTACATACTAGTACCTCTTGTTTTTAGTATTTGTCACATTCCCGACCAGGAATTGAACTAGAAATACACTACCGTAATAAGCTGTCGGAGCAACATTTATTTAGGGACAAATGTAGTGTGTGTGTGTGTGTGTGTGTATATATATATATATATATATATATATATATATATATATATATATATATATACATACATAACTAAATTAAATTCGTGAAACAAAAGACCACATTTCTTCTTTGTTAATTTATTTAATCTTCGTATATTAGGATGGATCGTGTATAACTAACTAGGCCAAAACTGCATGGATCGTGTACAACCAAGCCAATATAGCTCTATAAAAAGACGGCATGGATCGTGTAGTTTACCTAGCACAAAACTGGAGTCCGGGATGCGATGTCGCAGGGAGGTGTCGGCGACGAAGAGGTTTGGTAGAGCCCGTCAAACTTGGTCACCCAGCATTTTACCCAGGAGTCGACACCACCAAGAGCTTTGATGTGTCACTGCGAGATCCATGGGAGAAAAATTGTAAAAACCGTGGGAATGAAAACACGGGAATTTCTTAGGAATACAAGTATGGAACACAAGACAGAGAGACAACACATTTTGGAGTACTGCGAGACCACCGAAAAGGTGGGGCAGTGGTGTGTCGGGAACGGAGGCCAGTGTTTCCATTTAAACTAATCGTGGCTGAAATAGGGTTACAATAATAGGCGGGACTGAAACTGGAGGCGCAGGTAGTGAAAATTGAATTGTCAAAATCTCAAATGTGGCGCGCCAAGTAGAACGAAAAATTTTCGCGGGAGTGGAGAATTTGACGCAAGCAGTGCCCTTGTGCACGCATCCAATCGTGATTAATTACATCTCATGTCGCGTCGATTCCTGCACATGGCTGGTGCGTGTAGCTAGAGGGGTAGACTTCGTCTTAGGACAACTTGCTCGCTTCTTAATTCATCTTTGTTGCCATGCATGGAGATCAAAATCTAAAAGCAGTCATCTGCTAGCTAGTGGGACATTCCAAAAAAATACCAAAAAACTATGAATCGCCAAATGTATATGTATGTGCTAATGCAAATGATATGCGAATACAGCCAAGTGCACGAAACAATGGTAAACAATCAGCATTTTGTAACATTAATCACAATGAAACGATAACATGTAGTATATACTACTACATACTAAAAGTACATTTTCCCATGCGCCGACTACAAATGAAAAAATTGAGTGAAAGAACAAAAAAGAGGAGAAACGCAGCCTCAACCACGATCTCAATGGAGTTTCAACAAAGAGTCGTCGATAGTCGTAGCACAACGAACTCTTGGCTAGACATTGAACAAAAGTTATCTCGCCCCTTTTTCACAAAGGAGATGTTTTTCGATACTGCTTAGGACGCATTGCTCATGAACAAAAAAGACATTTATCATTAAAATAGAAACAACACATATTACAAACAAGAACTATGAAATCACGTAGAAGACAAGAAAAAGAAAAACTACAAATACTACTCTACTCGGAGTCGTCGGAGATCTCCTCCACCTCCGCCTCCGCCGCTACTGCCGCCGCCGCCTCCTCCACCGCTGCTGCCGCCTCCTTAGGCAATTGAGTCCGAAGCTTCCGGGCGACGGTCCGCAGAAGATGCTGGCGGCCCTCCACCCCAGTCACCTCCCCGATCGTCTCGTAGAGGACGTTGAGACGACCGGCCACAAACCCTAAGCCGAAGCAGTAGTGGCCGGCGGTGTCCATGCTGAAGTAGACGGGAAGTTTCCCAAGACTCAGACGCTCACACGAGTGAGATGTATCATAAAATACATCCCGCGCCAATATGTCGAGCTTTTTTGCTTGCCTGGCGGTGGCAGAAAGGTGCTCGGTGGCCTCCTTCAGGCGCCGATCGAGTTCATCGAAGCAGTGTTCGACGAGGCAGACAGTCTTCTGAACCCAAACGGGATGAGGATTTGTGGGCGCCACGGGCGGAGAAGGGGACGGAGGAGGTGCGGGCGCCGCCTCCAGTTCCACCTGCATTGGCTGCGACGGCAACGGAGAAGAAGGAGGTTCGGAGGACGTCGACGGCCTGGAGCGCTTCGGTGTGGGGCTACCTATTTGTGCGGTGACGGAGTTGCAGAGAAAGAGTGAGAGGTGGTCGGCGATGGTGAGGCGGTGAAGGAAGAGAAGTTTGGATGCTACGATCTATGGAGATGGAGGGGTGCGGCGGAGACGCAAGAGGACGGGTGTGCCTTTATAGTGGGTCCTCGTCCCATGCGAGTGGAGATGATCGGACGCTTCAAAAACTGCGCTTTCGAATTAATCCAAACCGCGGTTGGCTTCCATCTCCGCTTCACACGAAGTTTTTTAATTTGACATGCAAAGGGTCCAGGGTATGCAGTGGCCCACCTGGCATACTTTGTAGGTCCGTCCAGCGGTGTTTCAGTTTTTCAGTTCCAGTTTTTAATTTTGACATGCAAAGGGCCCATTCGGCCCAAGGTATATGCAATGTTCCAGTTTTTTTGAGTTTGTCACGCAAAATACCTCCATCACGTTTCATGACGTTACACGTTTTCTCTTATATATATATATATATATATATATATATATATATTTGAAAGATTGTCAGAAAACACAAGAAAAAAGTACAAGACGATGAACACACCACACATTCATGCATTCATTAACACACACAAACACACACACCACACACACACAACACACACACACAGACACACACACACACACACACACACACACACACACACACACACACGCACACACACACAGACACACACACACACACACACACACACATATATATATATATCACAAACCCTCGTTCATGTTTTCTATTTGACATGCAAAAGACCTCAATCATGCATGTTTGATGACGTAAGTGTTTTCTAATTTTGTTGAAAGATCGTCATATCTGTGACTCGTTGATCATGTTTGGGGTGTAGCAAGCATCCATGGACAAGTAACATATGCACTTGAAAACCTCACGACGATCATGTTTGATGATGTAAGGATCGAAACGCCCAAGAGGGGGGGGGTGAATTGGGCTTTCTTTCAAATTTTAAGACATTTACAAAACTAACAACTTAAAGCCCAATTCCCTATGCAATTAAACTATGCAATCAATGTAAATTAAAGTTGCGGAATGAAGATTGCATAAGAGTAAAAGGGAGAGGGATGCAAACGCTCAAGGGACACGGAGTTTATCCCGTGGTTCGGTAAGATCACAAGGATCTTCCTACATCCACGTTGTGGCACCCACCGAAGGGTTTTGCCACTCCCAAGTCACCGAGACAAGGGGGTTCTTCACTATTCTTCTCCGTTCGCCAACCTCGGCAAGGTGGAGCTCAAGCCTTGTACACTTTGGGATCCTCCGGGCTTCCACAATCTTCTTGGCAAGCTCCGGAAGTTGCACACACCAAGGGACACTCCCTTATGGCCCTCACTACACTAGAGACTCCAATCACCAAGAATGGAGGCACCCAAGCACTATCTCTAGCTAGTTCTAGCCTATCTCTTGGTGTACAAATGATGAGCAAATGATGTGAAAGTGGTAGCTCTATTGCTTGAATGCTCTAAGATGTGTAGAGTATGTCTGGGCTTCAAGTCTTATCGATTTGATAGGTTGAAGGGGTATAAATAGCCAGCTTCCACGAGATAGCCGTTGGAAAAGTAGGCTGACATCACTTCTCTGCGAACACCGGATGATCCGATGTCTCCCCTTCAGTTAACATCGGTCAAAGCCAAATTAGCTGATGTCACTGTGTCAGATATGACCGTTGTTAGACCGATGTTGATCTGTCTTCTCATCGGATGATCCGGTGGCTATTCCTCCAGAATTTTGCTTGATCTTGAGGCTCACTGGAGTGATCGACCGATGTGTGTAAGTCTGCACATCGGATGATCCGGTGCTTCACTTGGTCCAATGGTATTGCAATCTGTGATGATGGACCGATGTCACTGAGCCACTCACATCGGATGATCCGGTGAGTGCATTTGTCTGAGGTCTTCTTCTTCAGTTGAGCCAACTCGACCGATGTGTGTCAACTCAAAGACCATCGGATGATCCGGTGTGTTCAACTTGTTGACTTCGAGTTGTTTTGAGTTGTACTTTTGGAATTTGAACCTGTGACCTCTTTGACACTTGTTTGAAGTGTTGTTTTGATTGTCTTCAAGCATTGAGTGATATCAAGTTAGAGCTTTCACTTCTTGTCTTCATATGATTTGGTTTGATCTCATTCGTTGATTTTATATGGGTCTCCAATGTAATTTTGATTTCATTTGATTGAGTGTTTATTGAGACCTTGCATTCACAAATTCATTAGTAATATCGAATGGTTGTCATTAATCACCGAAATCGTACCTCATGGGGCCTAGATGCTTTCAATCTCCCCCTTTTTGGTGATTGATGACAACACAATAATTTAAAGCACAATAATAATGAATTTGATGATAATACTCAAGTATATATGCAATGAATACAGCGCAGGACACATTAAGCTTGTAAAACGCAAAAGAAATTTGTGGTGCGAAAAGCTCAATTGATTAAAATCATAAGCAAATGAGACAAGTGAAAGAGTGCTTAATTAAAATTACAAAAGAGTACTCAAGCATGAATACAAAGGATAAGCACACACACACTCCCTACACTCCCCCTGAGACTACCACTCCCCCTGACTCTTCTACATCTTCTCCCCCTTTGGCATCAAGACACCAAAAAGGGATCAGAATGCCTATAGACCCTGAGAGCTGGGCGCGAGGACGAACTGAGCACCGTCGCAGTCGTCGGAGCTAGAGTCGCCGGTCGTAGGAGCTGCCGGGGCGACGGGAGCTGGAGGGTCCGCTGCCGGTGCTGGAGGAGAGGAAGCGGGTACTGGAGGAGCCGGTGGAGCTGGAGGAAGTGGAGCGCTCACCACGGACGCCGGCGTCTGCTGGAACAAGATCGTCGCCGGCAGTGGTGAGTGAATCGGTGCGCTAGATGCCAGAAGTGGTGACATACTGATTGAAGGTATAGGAGAAGTAGGCACCTGAGCAACACCTGGAGCCAGTCCCAGTCCAGGCTGCTGTGGAGGAAGGGCGATCCCGGTCTGAGTGTAAAGGTTGGTGATCAACCCTAGGATCCCCATCATGGCCTGCTGGGTCTGCTGCTGCTGGTCGAGGGTACGGCGGTGCATCTGATCTACCAGGTTGGTGAACCGGTCCGTATCCTCTCGCCTCTGACGGGCGATCTCCAGCTGGAGCTCCTGCTGCTGCCGCTGCAGCTGTGCCAGGTGAGCAGCCTGCTCTGCCCTGGCCTGCTCAGCAGCGAGCCTGTCCTGGCGCTGCTGCTCGATCATCTGCTGGAGGAGCGACGTCAGCTCAGACGGCTGCGTCACCTGCGCCTCGGACACAGGAGGTGGTGTCGGTGGCGGAGCAGCTGATCCTCCTGCCTCGGCGTCGTGCTGCCTCGGTGAAGGTGGAGGGGGAGGGAAGTACTCCTCGACACTGTCGTCGGTGTCGCTCTCAGACAAGATGTGCTGCAGGTCCTCCCCCTGAGCCTCAGCCTCAGCAAGCCTCTCGTCCTCCCGCTCTAGGTCGGACCAGTCTTCCTCTGACAGACGGGCCCGAACCTGGCGCTCAACTGGACGACCAAGGCGACGGTCTCCAGGAGCAGAGGCACGATAGTGACTAAAGCGAGTCACACTCTCGTCAGCTAGCTGGGCTTGTGCTGCATGTCCCTCAGGCACCACCATAGAGCAAATGTAACTGATCCAGTGCCCGTAGACCATCTGCCTCATCATGCCAATCCCATCCGTGATCACGTCTTCCATCTCACAGAGGAGTATGTCCACGATATCGAAATCCATCCCGTTCATTATGTAGAACAGGAGGGTCTGCTGCAGACTCGTGAACCCCTCCAAGTAACCTGACCTCGGCAGGAGCGTGCGGCGCAAGGCGAGGTGCACAATGCGCGCAGCTGGGGTCAGGAGAGCCGGAACTCTTGGCTGGTCCGGAGAGAACGAGGGGCCAAACAGAGAGCGGATCTCGTCCAGCTGTGGTGCTACCCCTCCAGTAAGTGGCCTCCTCGGTGGATCTGCCTGCCCATAGACCTTCTCGTGCAAGCAGGTGTCGTGCAGGTCCAACTCAAGAATGTGCCCCAAAGTCTGCCTCGAGAGGTGGTAGCGCTGACCATTGAACATGAAGGCAATCGACCTCCTGCCCTCTGAGATGTACAGGGTCGCGTAGAAGACACGGACCCACTCCTCCACATAAGCACTTCTCTCATAAGATAGCAGCTGCACCAGACCTCTGTACCTCTCAAAGAACGGCCTGATCTCTGTCCCTGCGGCCACTTCAAGCTGAGCCCAATCCATGTAGTTGTGTTGGAACAGCTTGTGGCCACGGCGTCTGTAGGTCTCGTAGAGAGACGCCTGCGTGACCGTCCAGAACCGACTGTCCACCAAAGCTACCCGGGGCTGCAGGTACCACTCCTCAAGCAATACACTCCATCTGAGCTTTCGGATTTGCTTGGCCTTCATCTTCCTGTAGTCCGTCAACCGGACTCCCTCACTGACACGGACGGCCGTGTCCATCTCGTAGATGTCCCTCTCGTCCTCCCTGTCCTCACGACGGTCGGCAGCCGTCGGTCTCGGACGAGGAGCAGCCTCGGCGTGACCCCCACGCGTCCGGGCTGAGCGCCGGCGGATGAGAGGCTCAACTGGCTCCTCCTCGGCGTCGGAGTCGTCGATCACGGGAGGCTGCCTAGCCTCGCAGATCCTCAGGGATCCCCCACGGCCGCGCTCACGCTCCTCGGCGGCGCGAGCGGCCATAAGGGCCTTCTTCTCCTCCTTGGATAGTTTATACTTCTTCGCGGCGGGCTCCACGACGGCCTTGCCCTTGTTCTTCCGGTCACGAGCCATCACGATCACGAGATTGCACGGAGTCGACGACGGGGCGTGAAGCTCAACGGACCGGGAAACCCTAGCGAGATGGCCGGAGAAGATGGCGTCGCTCGGGTGGAGGTTCTTTGATGGAGGGAGGAGCGGTTTGTGCGTGGTGCGGCTGTGGCGGTGGAGAGAGGCGGCAGCGACGCTTGGGAGCGGTGGAGAGGCGTGGAGACGGCGGTGCGGCGCTTGGAGGTGAGGCGGCGCGGGTGGCGGTGGTGTCTGGCGGGAGTGGCACTGGGCGGTGGTGCTGTGGGCGGCGGCAGCCGGGGACGGCGGCGGCGGCGGCGCCTAGGGCGGCGGCGGCGGTGGCTGCGTGCGAGGGAGAGGCGGCGGCGCGAGGGAGAGGCGGCGGCGCGAAGGAGACGGTGGTCGGCGGCGGCGGGAGATAAGGGTGTCGGGGAGAGAGAAAGTCGGGCCGGCGTGCGGGTTTAAATATTGGACCCCAAACCCTAGCCGAAAATTCAACACCGGATGGACCGATGATATGTGAAGTGAGCATCGGTCAATAGCCACAGAAAGGATATTCAAGGAATGCTGTTGACACCGGATGGACCGACGTCTAGGGTTTTGATTATCGGTCGAATAGCACAGTAAGGGTGTTCAAAAGAGTGATGTAGACACCGGATGATCCGACGTAGGAGGAAGTAGACATCGATTGAATTAACCACAACTACAGAAGAGTGAACATCGGATGGACCGATGTTTTTCGGAATGAACGCGTCGGATCATTTGAAATTCAGACAGAATTGGGCTTTGAAGATTGAACACCTATTTGACCGATGAGGGATTGACATAGGCATCGGATAATCCTATGACAACAGAACGAAAGCATCCCATATATGTCCTTTGACCGAACAAACAATCGAGGAGAAACACATGTCTTAGGACTTTTTGGGCAACCCCTTACCCCTCAAGAAGCTAATATGCCAATAGCTTGGCTAGACCTTAACGCGAATGGAACACCGAGAAAAATGGAGGAAAATATCCAAATAAAATGTAAGGCCCATGCTTTGTGAGGTAGAGTATGAAGACTTCTATCTCTTTGAAGCATGATCCTCTAGGCATTAACGTACCTAACATTTTGTTCTTTCCACCTTATATGAGTTGAGATATTGCATTTCAAACAAGTCTCCTTCTCATGAGGTGGGTTCCCCTTTGTGACAATCTACCGTATGCAATGCCAAACAAATTATAGTGCAAGAGATTAAATGAGTGCAAGTTTATATGGCAGGGATCATGCAAGGCATAAAATAAATCTATCTTGCCAAGTTTGAACCTTCCAAAGGCTTCCTCAGGGAAAACTACTTCTAGCTTGCCCCTATCCTTTGGGAGTTAGACAAGACCTATATGATATGCATCCTTACATGAACATGGCAACTTACATGACGTTAGATGCATCTAGCACATTTAATTCACTTCTAAGTCTAGAAAAGGTTTTCTCATCAAGTGGTTTTGTGAAGATATCCGCCAATTGTTCTTCGGATCTAACACCTTGCAAAGAGATGTCTCCTTTAGCCTCATGATCACGCAAGAAGTGATGGCGAATATCAATGTGCTTAGTGCGGGAGTGTTGAACGGGGTTTCTAGCTATCTTAACCGCACTTTCATTGTCACAAAGGAGAGGCACACAACCAATTTTAATTCCAAAGTCCAAAAGGGTTTGTTTCATATATAGAATTTGGGCACAACATGCACCGGCCGCTATATACTCCGCCTCCGCGGTGGACAAAGCCACGGAATTTTGCTTTTTGCTCGACCAAGATACTAGGGAACGCCCAAGTAAGTGGCACCCACCGGAGGTACTCTTGCGATCCACACGACATCCGGCAAAGTCCGAATCCGAGTATCCCAAGAGATGGAAACTGGCGTTCTTGGGGTACCACAAACCTACACTTGAGGTATGCTTGAGATACCGAAGTATCCTAAAGACCGCCTTCTTGTGCGATTCTTTAGGTGCCGCCTTGAAAGCGAGCACACAAGCACACACTAAACATAATATCGGGCCTAGATGCGGTAAGATATAACAATGAGCCAATCATAGAACGATAATGAGATTGATCAATAGGTTTACCGTCCATGTCCGCGTCGAGATGGCAATTTGTCGCCATTGGAGTGCTTCTTGAGCTACAATCTCCTATCTCAAATTTCTTCAAGAGGTCCTTTGTGTACTTCTCTTGATAGATGAAGGTCCCCTCTTGAAGTTGCTTGATTTGGAATCCAAGGAAGAAGTTGAGCTCTCCAATCATTGACATCTCGAATTCCCTAGACATCATTTTGCCAAACTCATGGCTAAGAGCTTTGTTAGTTGAGCCAAAAATAATGTCATCAACGTAAATTTGACAAAGAAATAAATCTCCGTTGATGTCCTTGGTGAAGAGTGTAGTATCCACCCTCCCGATCTTGAATCCTTGCATGACTAGGAAATCCCTTAGTCGTTCATACCACGCCCTAGGTGCTTGCTTGAGCCCGTAGAGCGCCTTGTGTAACCTATACACATGGTTAGGATTCCTCGGATCTTCAAACCCGGGAGGTTGCTCAGCATAAACAAGTTCGTTAATATAGCCATTGAGAAAGGCACTTTTAACATCCATTTGATAAAGCATTATATTGTGATGTGAAGCAAAGGCAAGGAGTATGCGAATAGCCTCTAACCGAGCGACCGGAGCGAATGTTTCTCCAAAGTCTAGTCCTTCAACTTGTGAAAAACCCTTGGCCACAAGTCTTGCCTTGTTGCGGACCACGACGCCATTCTCGTCTTGCTTTTTCCGGTATACCCACTTCGTACCGATGACGTTCTTGTCCTTGGGTCGCTCCTCCAATACCCAAACTTCATTGCGGGTGAAGTTGTTGAGTTCTTCTTGCATAGCCATCACCCAATTTAGATCTTGGAGTGCTTCCTCTATATGAGTGGGTTCTACACACGAAACAAAAGAGTAGTGCTCACAAAATGAGGCGACATGGCGGGAACAAGTACTTACGCCCCTTGAAGGACTTCCAATGATTTGGTCCATTGGATGCGCCTTGGAGATGCGTCCATGCCTCATAAGTGGTTGTGAGGCACTTGGCGGTGGTGAAGCTTGTTGTTCCTCTTGTGGTTGGACTTGATCATGGACTTCTTCTTGTTGTTGGTGTTGTGTGGCTTGTGAATCTTGCATTGGCAATGGATCATCTTTCTCTTCTTCATTTTCATCAACTTGAGGCATCATGGAGGTGTTGATGTTGGAACTTGATGCTCCCCCTTGATCATGGCCCTCTTCAACTTCCGGCTTGATGTCTCCAATGGTCATGTTTTTCATGGCTTCTCGTAGAGGCTCATCATCTATTTCATCATGACCAAAACTCTCCTCTTGGGAGCCATTAGACTCATCAAACTCAACATCACAACTTTCTTCAACTAGACCGGAGGTTTGGTTGAATACTCGATATGCTTTTGAGTTTGATGCATAACCAAGAAAAATACCAACATCACATCTTCTTTCAAACTTACCGAGCCTTTTCTTGCGGTAGATGTAGCATTTGCACCCAAAGACTCTAAAGTAGGAGATGTTGGGCTTTCTCCCAATGAGGAGCTCATATGGGGTCTTTTGGAGTAGTCGGTGAAGATAGACCCTATTTGCGGCATGGCACGCCGTGTTGATTGCTTCGGCCCAAAACTTCTCCGACGTGCCATAGTCATCAAGCATTGCTCTTGCAAGGGTGATAAGGGTCTTGTTCTTCCTTTCAACGACACCGTTTTGTTGGGGGGTGTATGTGGCCGAAAACTCATGCTTCACGCCTTCACGATCACACCACTCCCCAATGTTGTAGTTCTTGAACTCGGTGCCGTTGTCACTCCGGACTTTGATGATGGGAAGTTGAAATTCCCTTTGAGCACGTTTGGCAAAGGTCTTGAAAACTTCCGGAGTTTCACCCTTGTCACCTAAAAACAAAGTCCAAGCATATCGAGAATAATCGTCAACGATAACAAGACAATAGAAGTTACCACCAAGACTTTGATATGTGGATGGTCCGAAGAGGTCCATGTGGAGTAGTTCAAGCGGCTTGGAGGTTGACACCATTGTCTTCATTGGGTGGTGTGAAGCAACTTGCTTCCCGGCTTGACAAGCACTACAAAGCTTGTTCTTCTCAAACGTGACATCCTTCACGCCGGTCACCATCCCAAGCTTGAACGACTTCTTAAGCTTGCTCATCCCAATGTGAGCAATGTGTCGATGCCATAGCCAACCCAAGCTTGTCTTAGTGAAAAGACAAGTGGTCAAGCTAGCATCCTTATTGGAGAAGTCCACCAAGTAAAGATGTCCATGCCGAAATCCTCTGAAGATTAGTTCTTTGCTTGATTCACTAGTTACTACAACACCATTCTTGTCAAAGGTGCACGTTAGTCCAAGATCACATAGTTGTGCAATGGAAAGTAAATTGAAACTAAGTGACTTAACATATAGTACATTAGAAATGGACAAATCATGTGAAATAGCAATTTTACCCAAACCAATTACCTTCCCCTTTGAGTTGTCACCAAAGGTGACTTGTTCATGATTATCGGGGTTCTCTATGGTGGTGAACATACCATCATTGCCGGTCATATGTTGAGTGCACCCGCTATCGAGTACCCAATGTTTTCCTCCGGCTTTGTAGTTCACCTACACACATGAAGTTAGTTTTTGAGTTTAGGCACCCAAGCTAACTTAGGTCCTTGTATGTGTGATACAAGTGATTTTGGGACCCAAAGTTGCTTGGGGAGCTTCCCCTTCATGCCCTTAATATCTTTGCCGATGAACCTTGCCTTCACCTTGCCACCTACTTTGCTTAAGAGATAGTGATAATCATGGAAAGTAGATTTGTAGTTAGGAGGCAATTTGGGAGAAGGACGGTTGGGAAGAGGACACTCCCTCGTGTGGTGTCCGGTGACCTCACAATGTTGGCAATAGGATCCAACTTCTTTGATGAAGCTCGTCCTAAGCTCCGGTGAGGGCACCTTCCCTTTGTTGAGCACCGGGAAGGATCCAAGTCCTCTCTTGTTGAAGCCTTTGGCTTGTTGGTAGAGGATTTCCTTGTGCTTGTCCTCCCCCTTGGAAAGTCTCACCACACTAGTGCGGAGACTTTCAATTTCGTCCATCAATTCCTTCTCCCTAAGGCTTGCTTTCGGAGGCAAAGACTTATCCAAAGTATTAGTGGCATGTGAAATAGTTGATACTTTGCCATCAAGTGTTTCCTTTTTCATGTTTTTCATTTTTAGTTCAATTGCCTCATAAGCAAGGTTAAGCACTTCATGTTTTTGAGCCAAGTCATTGTGCTTTCCCAAGAGTGCTTGGTTTGCTAAGTCAAGCTCATGATGATCAAGCTTGATTTGAGCATTTTCCTCCTTGATTTGCTTGACATGTGTTTTGAGCGTGTCATGCTCTTTAAGTATGGTTACATACTTGTCATGCAAATCGAGCTTCGCACTCTCAAGTTTAGCACAAGCTTGTTCAAGTGCTTTAACCTTGCTCTTTTCCCTTTTTATGATGACATGGTATTCATTAATCATAGATGCTAGTTCATCGGCGGAGAGCTCATCATCATCATCGCTAGAATTGTCACATACCTTAGTGTTACCTTTAGCCATGAGGCACATAGGAGGTGGACGAAGAGGTGAGTTGTCCTTGTCGACGATGGCAAGGCCCGCCAAGTTTTCTTCATCTTCACTCTCTTCATCGCTTGACTCTTCATCCGTGATCCACTCATTTGCCTCGCACATGAAGACTTTTTGAGGCCCTCTTCTCTTCTTTGGAAAGAGCTTGGTCTTCTTGCCCTTGTCAAATTTCTTCTTTCCAAAGGAGCGCTTGGGTTTGACCTCTTCTTCATCTTCATCACTTTCTTCTAGCTTTCTATGCTTTCCTTTGTGGTTGTCCTTCCTCTTGTCGGGTCTTGGACAATCATATGATATATGGCCTTGATCACCACAATTGTAGCATGTCTTGTTTTCATCTTTTCTTGGGAGGAAGGCTTTCTTCTTTGGATCAAAGGAGTATCCCTTCTTTGCGATTTTGGAGTTTAGACGTGAGAATTTTCTCATCATCAACGCAAGCTCATCATCGTCATCTTCACTTGTTGCTTGCTCTTCTTCGCTTGAGCTAGGCTCAACCACTTTCTTTTTCTTGGGAGTTGTTTTCTTGGTTGAAGCCTTGAGAGCAATAGTTTTTGACGATGACTCCTCCATCATTCCAAGTATGCTCATCTCATGAGCATGAATTTCTCCAATGAGCTCCGAGACTTCAATGTTGTCAAGTGATTCCTTTTGGAGCATTGAGTTGATAATGTTGTACTTGGGCTTAGGTAGAAGCATGAGGATCTTGCGGTTGATAAGTCCCTTACCAAGAGAAGCAATGTCAAGTGCGTTAATCTCCTCAATGAGCACATTTAAGCGAGAAAACATTTGGTTAACATTCTCATGAGGAAGCATTTTGAATTCATCATACTTGGATTTTAGCAAGTGATATTTGAGTTCTTTAACACGAGATGAGCCCTCATGAATTTCAATTAGACATGCCCAAATTTCACAAGCTTTCTCTTTACTAGCAATTCTAGCAAAAACGTCTTGACTTATGCACTCATAGATGGCATTTCTAGCCTTAGCATCCCATTTAATTTGATCACCAATATAAGTATGAACTCCAAATCCCGCATGGGTCGCTTCCCAAACTTCGGGAGCAATAGCCTCTAGGTAGGCACGCATGCGTGCTTTCCAATAGGCAAAGTTCTTGCCCTCGAAGGTAGGAACCGAACCCCCATTCTTGGCCATTTAAGCTCTCTAGCGGTGAAGCTAGAATGATCCAATGAGCAACCTTGCTCTGATACCAATTGTAAGGATCAAAACGCCCAAGAGGGGGGTGAATTGGGCTTTCTTTCAAATTTTAAGACAATTAAAAAACTGATAACTTAAAGCCCAATTCCCTATGCAATTAAACTATGCAATCAATGTAAATTAAAGTTGCGGAATGAAGATTGCATAAGAGTAAAAGGGAGAGGGATGCAAACGCTCAAGGGACACAGAGTTTATCCCGTGGTTCGGTAAGATCACAAGGATCTTCCTACATCCACATTGTGGCACCCACCGAAGGGTTTTGCCACTCCCAAGTCACCGAGACAAGGGGGTTCTTCACTATTCTTCTCCGTTCGCCAACCTCGGCAAGGTGGAGCTCAAGCCTTGTACACTTTGGGATCCTCCGGGCTTCCACAATCTTCTTGGCAAGCTCCGGAAGTTGCACACACCAAGGGACACTCCCTTATGGCTCTCACTACACTAGAGACTCCAATCACCAAGAATGGAGGCACCCAAGCACTATCTCTAGCTAGTTCTAGCCTATCTCTTGGTGTACAAATGATGAGCAAATGATGTGAAAGTGGTAGCTCTATTGCTTGAATGCTCTAGGATGTGTAGAGTATGTCTGGGCTTCAAGTCTTGTCGATTTGACAGGTTGAAGGGGTATAAATAGCCAGCCTCCACGAGATAGCCGTTGGAAAAGTAGGCTTACATCACTTCTCTGCGAACACCGGATGATCCGATGTCTCCCCTTCAGTTAACATCGGTCAAAGCCAAATTAGCTGATGTCACTGTGTCAGATATGACCGTTGTTAGACCGATGTTGATCTGTCTTCTCATCGGATGATCCGGTGGCTCTTCCTCCAGAATTTTGCTTGATCTTGAGGCTCACTGGAGTGATCGACCGATGTGTGTAAGTCTGCACATCGGATGATCCGGTGCTTCACTTGGTCCAATGGTATTGCAATCTGTGATGATGGACCGATGTCACTGAGCCACTCACATTGGATGATCCGGTGAGTGCATTTGTCTGAGGTCTTCTTCTTCAGTTGAGCCAACTCGACCGATGTGTGTCAACTCAAAGACCATCGGATGATCCGGTGTGTTCAACTTGTTGACTTCGAGGTTTTTTGAGTTGTTCTTATGGAATTTGAACCTGTGACCTCTTTGACACTTGTTTGAAGTGTTGTTTTGATTGTCTTCAAGCATTGAGTGATATCAAGTTAGAGCTTTCACTTCTTGTCTTCATATGATTTGGTTTGATCTCATTCGTTGATTTTATATGGGTCTCCAATGTAATTTTGATTTCATTTGATTGAGTGTTTATTGAGACCTTGCATTCACAAATTCATTAGTAATATCGAATGGTTGTCATTAATCACCGAAACCGTACCGCATGGGGCCTAGATGCTTTCAGATGACAACATTATTATATGTTTTCTCTGTTTTTTGTTGAAACATCGTCATATATAGTTTGAGGCTCGTTGATCATGTTGGGCGTGACAACTAACATGTTGTTTTCTCTTTTTGTTGAAAGATCGTCATATATATATATATATATATATATATATATATATATATATATATATATATATATTTATATATATATATTTATATACATATTTAAATATATATATATATATATATATATATTGTTTGGCTCGTTGATCAATCATCCTATGTTTGGGGCGTAGGGTAGCATGCATGGACAACTATAATTAACATGCATGTGAGAGAGACGTCGATGATCATATGTACCCCCTCCGTCTCCATGAACTTGACGCTTTGTCGTAGTTCATTTTTTAACTCCAAAAGCCGCACCAGAAGAGCTTGTTTATTGGCTCATGGACATGGAAAATTATTTGTACCTGGTACAAAAAGTATAAGTTGGTCGGCGTTGCCGTTCGTACGCGAAGGATGTGGCCAGGTAGTTGCTCTTGCAGGTGTATGGTAATTACGTAACTGTTTGGTCAGGTCATGTGGTTAGTCCACGATGCACCCTAAACCCTGTGTTGAGGCCGTGTATTTGTCATTTGTGCGTATACTCTAGTGACATGTGACAAAGTGCTCAGTCATCAACTGCGTTTGATTTGACATCGAAGTTCGATTGGAGATAGATCATCCATTTCTTTATGTCTTGGATCATCCAAATTAACGTTTGGTTGGATGAACTGGACGATCCAATTTATTGTTGGTAGGTTGGATGAAACTTGATTGGGATTATTGAATCATCAAAGTTGATAATTTCATAATATTATTCGTGCGCATGATGATGGATCGTGCACGCCGAGCACCGAGTTATTTGGATCGTTGAGCAATGTTCGGACATGGAGTTCGTGTGTGCTCGTGCACCCTGCAAGATTTGGTGCGCTCGCGTACGTGGCAATCATCAGGGCTGGGTGGTACGGTCGTGGGAACCGTTCAGTGCGCCCTTGGCTGTAAGATTTGGAGCGTGAGTGTACGTGGCAACAATTTGGGCAGGGTCGCACAAAGACGGTTGTGTGCGGAAGGGCCGCAGAGAATTCGATTTTGGTGTTTGGGAACACGGTATTTTTGGAGTTTTCGAGCAATTAGCAATACCGTGGTATTTGAGATTACTATGGTATTTTTTATAGAATGGTGTTTGTCAACCAAACAGTCCTATGTTTTGCAAAATCGTGGTATTACAAAACTGTGTTACTGAAATACGTACTTTGGTATTGCCATGTCATTTTAAAAACTTTAGTTTCCAAAACTTTAGTATTGAAAAATTGTGTTCCCAAACACAGCCTAAAGCTCTGGGCCTAGGCGGGCGGAAATAAATTTTCTGCGGCCCTGCCGCACAACGTCGCGCGTGCTCCCCCGCCCCGCACGCCGTCCCATGGAAATCCCGCTAAGACACTTCACTTCACACTGGGTTTGTTGTCTGGACACCGAAGGATGGAAATCCCGCGTGTACCGCTCCCACGATTATGCACGATGTTGTGCGGCAGGGTCGCAGAAAATTTGTGGGCTACTGCCTATGGTCACGTCCTACTAATGTTAGTTCAATGCTTTGTACAAAACGTCAAATAAAAGAATAAGGAGGGAGTATTTATTAGATACAGTATAATATTACTAATGCGTTAATTTTCCATATGCGATGTTTTCGATAAAAGGAGGAGTTTTTCGTTAGTGCATGTACTGGAGTAGGACACATTATTCATGAACATAAAATAAAAGACATTTTTCATTAACATAAAAACAACACATATATTACAAACAAGAAAAAAACACATAGAAAACAAAAGAAAAAACTACTACTCATCCTACTCTACTCGGAGGAGGCCATGTCCACCTCCGCCTCCGCCGCCGCCTCTGCCGGCGGTGCCTCCGCCTCCGCCTCCGCATCCGTCGCTGGCGCCTCCGCCGCAACCGCCGGCGGAGCATCCTCCAACACTAGACCGAACTTCTTCCGGCTGACGGCCTCCACGAGTTGCTCGCAAAACCCATCCCCGGCCTCCTCACCGATTGTCTCGTAGAGACAATCGAGATGAGAGGCAACAAAGCCTAACCAGAAGATGTAGTAGCCGGCGGAGTCCATGCTGGCGTGGTGGGGAAGGACACCAAGTCCCAGTTAGCGTCAGGAGTGAGATGTATTGTGAAATACATCACGCGCCATTTTGTCGAGCGCGTTTGCTTGCACGTCTGCGGTGAACAGGCTTCCGGTGACCTCCTTAAGCTTGCCGTTGAGTTTGTCGATGCTTTCCTCCATGAGGCGGACAGTCTCCTCATAGTCGGACGGAAGAGGTGCGGGCGCCGCGGGTGGAGACGGGAGTGGAGGAGGTGCGGGCGCCGCCTCCAGTTCCACCGACCTTGGTGGCGATGGAAACGGAGAAGGAGGCTCGGAGGACGTCGATGACCTGGAGTGCTTCGGTGCGGGGCTACCCATTTGTGCGGCGACGGAGGTGCGAACAAATAGAGAGAGAGGTGGTCAACAGTGGTGCGGCGGAGAAGCAAGAGGAGAAGTTTGCAGGCTAAAATCGATCGAGAGGTGCGGCGGAGAAAAAGAGGAAGGTGTGCCTTTATAGCGGGTCGTCGTTTAAGCGCTTGAGTGGAGAGATGATTGGACGCTTCAAAAATTGTGCTTTTGAATCGTCGGTTAGAGTTACTCTAAACTGCGGTTCGCCTCCTCTCGGTTATCGCAAGTGTTTTCACAAGTGTGTTCATTTGTTCGTAAAATTAGAACACGTAGCGGCTAGCGCCTACGCCTGTCGTTTCTTCAAAAGACGAGTACAGCGATACATAATGGCAGCATTTGATTGATTAATTTGATGAACCACGTACGTAGGTAGTGAGAGCTGTGTGCTTATTAGACGATGGTAGTCCACATTCTATCCTCGTACCGTCGAGGGAACATCCTTGTGTCAAATTTGTTATCTCTATTGATGACAGGATAATATTCTTCATTAGTGTGGTAGTTAAACTGTCATATACTAATACTCTAGGTTGAGAGCAAACACACATGCATTGTAGAGAATATGATAAATATAGAAATATATATACATGGTAGGAAATATTATTCTATTCTTGGAATACATGTTTGGGACGTAGCATATGTACATCTAACATACATGTGAAAGACCTCGATCATGTTTGCTGACGTTACGTGTTCTCTTTTTGGTTAAGAGATCGTCATGTTTGAGGCTCATTGATCATGTTTGGGGTGTAGCATGCATGGAAAACTAACATGCATGTGAAAGACCTCAATGCATGTGAAATAACATGCATGTTTTTAAAAGCAACATATAGTGTTACCTCAAGAAAAAATAACTTTATGAGAGATTGGGCGCACAAGCACAACAGGTAGAACTTGAGAGATGCACCTACGAATTCCATACGTCGGGATGATCGATGGCAGCCGATCCGCAAACTCGGTGGTAAGATCAGTAGTCGCCAGAGAGCAGCTTGCGGCCAACCTCGAAGGAGACGAAGGCGTCGATGCACGCATAGCTGATCTGCTCGCCGGAGAGATTGTACACGTCCCAGTTGCCCATCCTCACCCTGTAAGGCTCCTCCATGTTGGCGCCCATCACGGCGCTCGCGATGTCCTTCAGCCCCACGCAGCGGAGGCTCGGGCGATCCATCTCCTCCGCCGTGAGCTCGGCCAGGTCCACCGTTTTGGCCACCTTTAGCTGCCAGTCCTTCCATAGTCTGTCAGCGTCACCCTCTACGCCGACGCCGACTAAGTGGTAGTCGGAATCGCCAAGGAAATCTTCCAGCTCGTCGGGGAAGTAATAAGTGCGAATGACCTGGAAGATGAGGCAGCGGCGGCCGACGCAGAGCTGCAGAACGGCGACGGGGTTCTGGTCAGCAGAGTACCTGGGGCGCCACTCGACGTTGAGCCTGACGATGATCTTGTGAAGGCGCCGACGGTGGACGGAGAGGACCTCATCAAGCCAGTCCTCCATGGCCTTGCCGGAGGACGTAACGGTGGTGGTGATCACGTCTTCCTTGAACGTCATGTTGTACAACTAAGTCCCCACCATTGGGTCTCTCTCCTTGTCGTCCCTACGGTTGCCTTTTGCGGCGGCACAACGCAACTCTCTCTCTTGTGCAAAACCTTAGTCTATAACTTTAGTTTGGATTTTAATTGGAAACGGCCCTGGATATATAACTGATGCAGTTATGATATGAGCGAAGGAGTTTCCGAATTTGACGGGCCCGAGCCCGGAGTAAAGAGAGTAATGAAGATTTTTGAATCTTATATACTCTTTCTAATTTTTAGTTCTTATCGTTATGACCACAAGTTGCATGGTCTCAACCTAACACCACGTACAACAACAACAACATTTCTCAAGAGCCCACCCACTGGATATGCCGGGTGGGCCACGGGATACCCTGGGTCCCAGTCACCAGAGAGTAGCTAGTGTGAAAACATGCTCGAGAGATCAGCGGAATCGGGAACTGGCCAATGAAGATGGATGTCAGCTGTGTCACGGTTCATGTATCGAAATGTGCGCCATCTTTTTTCTTCTTCTCCTTTTTCTTATATGTTCGTATTATTTTCCACCAATCTTCTAAGAGCATCCCCAACTCGTTTGCAATTTTTTGTTTGCTATTCTTTCAAATAGCAAATATGCTATCCACACTTAGCATCTTATTCTATGAACATCTCCAACCCGTTTGCTATATGATGTGCTATATTAAAAAAATTATATTTTATTAATATGTAATAATTATTTTAAAATTCAAATAACATTGTTGCAACGGCTATATTGTGATGTTTGTATTTCTAACGGCTATTTTTCAATATTTATATTTCTAACGACTATTTTTCAACGGTTCTATTTCCAACGGTTAATTTTCAACAACTATTTTGCAACAGAAACGAAAATAATGTAGCAGAAATAGGGGATAGCAAACCGGATACCATTTGCTACTAGTAGCACAACGAGAGCTCCATATAGCAAATGGCTAAAAGTAGCAATCCTAATAGCAAATGGGTTGGAGATGATTTTTGCTCTAAATTTGCTAAATAATAGGATATCACACCATATAGGTAATGGCTAAAAGAGCATCTCCAACCCATTAGCTATATGATGTGCTATCATATTATTTAGCAAATCTAGAGCAAAAATCATCTCCATCTGGTTTGCTATTAGGATTGCTACTTTTAGCCATTTGCTATATATCCGTTGAAAATTAGACGTTGGAAATACATACGTTGAAAAAATAGTCGTTAGAAACATAACCATAAAAAAATAGCCATTATAAATACAACCGTTACAATATAGCCATTTGAGCGATGTTATTTGAATTTTAAAATAATTATTATATACTAATAAAATATGAAAAAATTTAATATAGCACATCATATAGCAAACGGGTTGGAGATGCTCATGGAATGAGATGCTAAGGCTATGTTTGGGAACACGGTATTTTTGGAGTTTTAGAGAAATACCGTGGTATTTGATATTACTATGGTATTTTTTACAAAATGGTGTTTGGCAACGAACTCAAAAACTATGTATTGAAAACCACGGTTTTGTCTATACTACGGTATTTTTGGGGTTTAAAAAACATTGGTCCGAACCAAAGTTTTTCTCTTTTTGCATGATCTTGATGCTTGCTACTTTGCTCCCAAACAGTTCCATTTATTGCAAAACCGTGGTATTACAAACCTGTGGTATTAAAATACTTTGGTGTTGCTATGTCATTTTAAAAACTGTGGTTTCTAAAACTTTAGTATTGAAATACTGTGCTTCCAAACACAACCTAAATGTGGATAGCATATTTGTCATTTGAAAGAATAGCAAACAAAAAATAACAAAGGGGTTGGAGATGCTCTTACCCTCCTTTATTTGAAGTTGTACGGTTGAATAGGATACGTGGCCGGCGTACACTTTATGACACACTAGTGAAAGTAAAACACCATATACATTTTATGACACACTTGTGAAAGTTAAAATACACGACACATTTTATTATTATGGAAGTCTATAACTAAGACTCAATCCAAATCGGGCAAAAATTTCGATGAACCTGACTTCTAGTTTGTTTTTGCAAGCCATCCGAAATCATGTATTTTTTTTCTTAACCCTTTTGCAATGACGCCCACGAGCATCTAATCTGGGCCAAAGTTGATACGTACGTACTCCAAAAATTGTGGTTGCGTTTTTTGTGATTTACTACGTGCTTTGCTGTTTGATTGATCATTATGTTGGATCCATGTTGGGTTTGAACAGAGAGTGGGCTTCTCCCTGCTGGTCCTGTTAGATAAACTAGTATAGGTGATAGTCACTTCCTGGATCTCCAGCTCAGTAGAGTTGGAAGTGGAAATATATTCCATTCTAAAAGATAAAAGAGATAAATAGTCCACTAGTTTATCATTAGAACAACAACATTAGAACTATTTTTGCACACCAATGAACAGAAATATAAAGTTCATTACCTTAAATGATACATTACAAATAGTAAAAAAGAAAAACACAAACTACAAACAAGAAAAGATAAACAACACAACTAAGAACAAGAAAAAAAATACTTCTCCACCTCGCTCCACCTACTTCTCTTTCTCCTTCTCCTCCTCCTCCTCCTTGGGCTCCTGGCTGGGCGGGGGCGCCTCCCGCGGCGGAGACGGGAAACCCAGTTTCCTGGATGTCGCCGCCACCAGGTTGTCGCGGCCGGCGACGCCGAGCTCGTCCGCCAGCGTCTCCTAGAGGACGTCAAGGCGAGCGGCCAAGTGCGTCATGCCAAAGATGTAGTGGCTCGTGGTCCCCATTGAAGCATACTCTCGAAGGGGACCAAGCCATGGAGCGCGATGTATTGTCAAATACATTTCGCGCCATCTTCCGGAGAGCCCACTCCATGTCCGAGGGGGAGTCCGGTCGGGGACGCTTCCCCTTGGCGTCCTTCGGCGGGCTTGGCGGTAGCGTTGTCTTGTTAGCCATGGTGTTCTTGGCGCGGTTTTGGGAAGAGAGGAAGAGTGGATGTGTGGAGAAGACGATGGCGTGCTCGGGTGATCTTATAGCCCTGCAGTAACTGCACTGCGGTTAATGCAACTGAGTGGTGGGGCCTCTGTAGTACTGCAGGTGCAGTAGAGGTGGCTGACATGTGGGTCCCATACCATGTGAGGCCCTCATGTCAGCCATGTCTACTGCACCTGCAGTACTGCAGGGGATTTAACCCGCCTGGCTGTTTGTCTATTGACGCGCGCAATAGTGGTGATGGGACGCGAAGCGGTTCCATCTGAATTCAACGATGCGCATGCGCTGCGCGCGTTTAAGGTGAACCGCCTGCGTCATCAGAAACCTAGAGATGGAGTAAGAGGTTTGCAATCAGAGCATACCTGTAAGGCTCTTCCCAATAACCACTGGGGACGGACGACGTACGGGGGGTTAAGGTACACTAGCACACACGTACCGTACATGTATCCGGCCAGCCGTGTAGTTTCCTTTGAACCTCCGGCAGAAGAAAGCGGCATGCAAGTTTCATTCTGTATGGAGAATGTTTGTTGTGTATTCATCAGGAAACACAGATACGACACTTTATATAGGCTAGCTCGTGTAGTGTGAAACAAAAACAAAACCCTTTCGCACTACACAGATTCAAAAGCTAACGTTAATGACTAAACGTAGGCCAACGCAGTTAAACAATGACGTTAGACCAACGTAGTCAACAATAATTGTTACATGTGTGCGTTCTTATCCTTTCTACAGTCTGGTGGGAACGAAATCCTCTGCAGTAACTGCAGTGCAGTTACTGCAGCTGACTGGTGGGGCCAAAGGCTGTGGGGCCCACCTGTCAGCTGCAATAGCTGCACTACAGTTACTTTAGAGGATTTGAGTCCAGTCTGGTGGTGAACCGCCTGCGTCATCGGAAGCCTAAATGGAGTTGGAGGACAGGAATCGGAGCATACCTGGCTGGACCAGGATCGCTTGACGTCAAGGGCAGACCTACAGGGTATGCCGGGTGGGCCCCGGCATACCCTGGGCCAGCCAAGTCAGACAATGAATGGATGGATCAATAATCGATTGATTCTGCTATAGGCGTTTAGGTGGTGTATGCAGGCACTGTGCAGGCTGATGGGAACACATGGGTTCAATTCCTAATTGATTTGTTTCAATTCAATTCTGCTCCTCCGCCATTTCTTTACTATTCAGATTGGATCAGTGCCCCGTGTTGCATTCCAGGAAAATGATTTGCCTAACAATTCAAAGTAGGAGATCTCATGAAGGATTTAGTTTTGAATACTGCGCTATGTGGAATTGCAGAATGGTTTGCCTGACAATTCAAAGTAGGAGATTTCTGGTTGATGCTTTCTAACATGTAATCTTCAATTTGATAATGATTGTGGAAGTGCATCAACAAGATTATTGATTGTTTTCTCCTTTAGTAATAGGAAATGATTTGTTTAAAACATTTTGTTATAGTTTTTGCCTTGATAAGGAAGGCAGGATATTTTTTGGGTCTTGTTTGCTTAAGTTTATCAAATCTAAATTGCATAGTATAATATTTTTTATATGGCATACCCTTCAATAAAAACCTAGGTCCGCCGCTGCTGACGTAGCGATATTTTGCTGCATGCGTGCAGTAAAGGCTGCATCCGCTGTTTGTTTTGATCCGACGGTTGTACTTCCCAGCTATCCTACTAAGGGGTCCATTCAAATCATTTCTTAAACTCTTGCATTCTTGTTTCAACATGAGAAATAGTTTACATGCATATAATAATGCATACTTTAAACATTTAAATAAAACAAACTTCTATCACAAATTAACAAGATTAAAAACACATTAACTATCTTATGTGGTGTGCCACTGTGTGGATGTCCAACTCAGAGTAAGGATGAAAGTGAAACGGTTTTTTGAAGTTGATGGACTAAATAATTGACCCATTTGAAAGTTGAAGGACCAAACTTTGTTTTGATTGAAAGTTTGAGGATGAAGTTGAGTATTGCCAGCTTGATGAGCTCAAGCTCGAAAAGTTCTTGTAAGCTCATTTGTAAAGTTGCATGTACGATACTTTAGCCGCTAGAGGTGCTAGGAGATCGCCCGCAGTGGGGCCTGCAAAGCGGTCTGTAAAGTACTAGTATACAATACTAATAGGTAGCGACGACTGGAAAGAAAAGTGGAGACAATCAACAGAGAGAAAATAAAAGAAAGGACGAGAATAATGTTAGAAAAAGATAGGTAGAAATCCAACGTACCACTGGCCCTATGCCCCTATACGCGGTGTAATCATTACCAGTCGAATGTCCGACTACAATAGCGCGCGTTGCCTTATAGTATTGTCGTTACAACGAGCTCAACTTTCTGAGGTTGGACAAATCGTTCACAGCATGTCAAAATCGCTCGCACGAATTTGTTACGGACACCGGGTATAGGAGTAGTGGTAATGATTACACCGCGTATAGGGGCATTGGGCCAGTGTTACGTTGGGGCCAGTGGTATATAGATGGTGCTACGATCAGGGAATGGTGATTGAAGACACGAGAAGGAAGTACGTCTGGCACCATCTGAGAACAGTATGCACTTGCTCTCCGGTGCATCGTTAAAGGAGACGTATATCGATAAAAGGAGAAATTTTTAATTTGACACGGAAAGGACCCAGTATACAACAACAACTTTTTTCGAAAGCCTGCGGGCGTTATATTAAGCCGAGTAGAAAATGTTTACAGCAGTAGCCTAGGGATTACATGCGATGGTCGGTAGCTGCTAAGATTGCAGCCACCTCCTTACACCCCGCCGCCGACCACAAGGTCAGGTCATCTCGAATAGCCGAAATAATACAATCTAGTATCTATCTATGACTCAGCAATGACTCAGCTGAATCGGGAACTGGCCAATTAAAATGGAAGTCAGCAGTCTCACGGTTCATAAATCAAAACGCGCACCATCCTTTTTCTTCTTCCTTTTTTCATCCATAACCGTGAGACTTCTGGAGTTCCATCTTCACCGCCACATATGTACGGTCCGGGTGTGCCGGAGTGTGGGTGTCACAAAGCATGAGGCCCAAATGCACCTGCAGTACTGCAGGAGATTCGGTTCCGGTGTGTACCTTAACCCCCGTCGTGCGTCCCCGGTGGTGGTTGGAAGAGACCTGCAGGTATGTTTTGATTCCTGTCCTCCAATTCCATCTAGGTTTCAGATGACGCATACAGTTCACCACCAGACAAACCAGTAAAGCCTCGGTGATGAGCGGCATGCAAATTTCTTGATGACAAACTGACTGCAACTTCCTTACCTTATGGACTGGAGTCAGAGTATACCTGTAAGGCTCTTCCCAACAACCACCGGGGACGGACGACATACGGGGGGTTAAGGTACACCGGCACACCCGTACAGTACGTGAACCCGACCAACTGTGTACTAGTGGTTTCCTTCGAACCTCCGGCAGAAGAAAGCAGCATGCACGTTTCATTCTGTATGGAGAATGTTTGTTGTGTATTCATCAGGGAACACAAGATACACTTTATATAGGCTAGCTCGTGTAGTGTGAAACCAAAACAAAACCCTTTCGCACTACACAGATTCAAAAGCTAGAGTTAATGACTAAACATAGGCCAACGCAGTCAAACAATGACGTTAGACCAACGCAGTCAACAATAATTGTTACATGTGTGCGTGCTTATCCTTTCTACAGTCTGGTGGTGAACCTCCTGCATCATCGGAAGCCTAGATGGAGTTGGAGGAAAGGAATCGGAGCATACCTGGCTGGACAAGGATCGCCTGACGTCAGGGGTAGACCTACAGGGTATGCCGGGTGGGCCCCAACATACCCTGGGCCAGCCAAGTTAGAAAATGAATGGATGGATCAATAATTGATTGATTCTGCTGTAGGCGTTTAGGCGGTGTATGCAGGCACTGTGCAGGCTGATGGGAAAGGACACGGCTTGTATACTCCCATATAGTGCTTCCATGTGTGCTCCTACTTAAGTGTCATGATTTTATTGGCCCTTTCATTACCTAACATAATGCCTGATTTAACTTCAACCAATTAGATGATGACACATAAGCGCGGAGTACGCATGGAAGCACAAACGGGAGCATGCGTCATCGGAAACCTAGATGTAGTCCTCATGAAATTTTCATGCCGCTCATCATTGAGTCTTTGCTGCTTTGTCTGGTGGTGAACCGCATGCGTCATCAGAAACATGGATGTAGTTTAGAGGACAGGAATCAGAACATACCTACAGGGGTCTTCCAACCGGGTCGTATGATGGCCGGACACTCTCCAGTCCACTTAGATTGAAGTGGAACCACTCCTACCCAAATGAGGAAAAAAATTTATGGATACGGTATGCATATCCAAGGTTGTGCATACCGTTCCACATTTGTGACATGTGTCCACATGAACGGACGCGCGTAGTAGTGGTGATGGGACGCGGAGCGGTTCCAATTGAATTCAAATATGCGCATGCGATGCGCGTGTTTAAGGCGCCTCGGTGACTGGCGCGCACGTAAAAGCTTGGTGCGCCCGGTCCCATCAGCCGCCTGTACAAATGGCTACAGCTTAAACGAAGGACCAAACCTTCTTCGGCAAACACCAACGTATAATATTTCCTCCGCACCAACTCAACTCTATTTCTGTTTTGGTCGAACTAATTACCTTTGACCAATGATTTATATGGAATTTATTAACTTCAATAACATGTAGTACTAGATTGTATATTATGGAAATATTTTCATGGTGAATCTAAAAGTACAATTCTTGTATTGTTAAAAAAGATCAAAATTGTGTAATTTTCCCCGCATACAATGGGCACTTCGCGTGTCAAATTAAAAATTTCTCCTTTTATCGAAAAACAGCTCCTTTAACGATGGCAGGTACATGGGCTCACGCGTACATTGGGATGAACACCAATCATTCTAGCGTAGTTTCGGCCCAGGAATACAAAGTGACTTAGTGCAGTTTCAGCCCACGAATAACAAGCGTCCCAGCGCAGTGTTGGGCATACTCTGATAGCTTCACGTACGCTTTGTCCTGGCTACCTCCCCGCCGGACCCTTCGAACCAGAACGGTCCCCTCTCCCGATTGCACGAAACACGCCTGGAGGAGCATCTGCCGGCTGCCACGCTCTTGGAGGAGCATCCGCCGGCCGCCACGCTCTTGGAGGAGCATCCGCCGACCACCACGCACTTGGAAGATCATCCGACGTCCACCGGGGTGGTGTAGCATCCGCCGGCCGCCGCACGTGGAGGAGCAACAGCGCTAGGTACAATTGCTCACATAATGTTATTATAGTTCAATCCTCTTACAGATACGCTGATTGAATTGTAGAAAGCGATGTTAGGAGATAAGACATGGATGGGAAAAGACAGGCGTACGATGGAGTGGCAGGATGGAATGAAGTCATTTTTAAATTTAGCATTCCAGGGCCCTCGTGAAGAAGAAACTAAGCCTTGTCCTTGCACGAAATGTCGTAATATTTGCCACGGGAGACGCAAGGAAGTTCATCTTCACTTGCTTCGTAATGGGATGTCATTTGATTATACTTATTGGGTACACCATGGAGAAAAACGAGTTGAGAAAAAAATTGCTGAGCAATCAGCAAATAATGAGGAGATAATTTCTGATGATGCTGCTATGGAAAATATGTCGTCCAGCCGTCTTAGAGGCACTGGTGATCATGGTGGTACTTTAGCAGGTGTTGATGATCCAGAAAATGCTATAAACCAGCAGGAGCCAACTGGGTGTGCAAAGGCATTCTATTACTTATTAAATGATGCCAAAAAGTAGTTGTATCCAGGTTGTGAGAAGGTGACCCAATTATCCTTCATTGTCAGGTTGTACCAGATAAAGTGTTTAACTGGTTTGAGCAAAAAAGCGTGTAAGTTCATCGTTGAACTATTCTCACATGTGCTTCCAGAGGGCCATTGCATTCCTAATACACTTGATAAAGTTCAGAAGGTTGTTCATGACCTCGGGCTGAGCTACGAAAAGATCTACGTATGTGTCAATGACTCTGTGTTATTCCGGAAGGACTATTCTCTGCTGGATCGACGCCCAAAATGTGGTGAATTAAGATGGAAAAATAGTACTGGTGGGGATGCAAGAGAGGCTTTGCCTTGTGGAAAAGCCAAGAAGCTTGTAGCACGCAAGATTCTACGATACTTCCCTCTTATTCCTCGTCTTCAAAGGTTTTATACGGCAGAATCAACGGCATCAAACATGCGCTGGCACAAAGAAGAACGTATTGATGATGGAATATTACGCCATCCAGCTTATTCGAAAGCATGGAAGCATTTGATAGCATTCACCCAAATTTCTCATATGATCCTCGCAACATAAGACTTGGGCTAGCATCTGATGGTTTCAATCCTTTTGGAGTAATGAATGTTTCTTACAGTACATGGCCCGTGATTCAAATCCCTTATAATCTACCACCTTGGTTGTGTATGAAGCAGCCTTATTGGTTGATGTCAATGATAATTCCTAGGCCAAAGTCACCTGGAAACAACATTGATGTGTATCTGCAGCCTTTGATTGATGAGCTACTGAAATTATGGTCTGATGGTGTTGAAACATACGACAGTTCAAAGAAAGATACATTTCTCATGCGAGCTTCTATAATGTGGACAATAAATGATTTTCCAGCATATGCAATGTTATGTCGATGGAGCACAAAAGGTAGGCTAGCATGTCCATACTGCCATGTAAACACTGACGCCTTGTGGTTGAAACATGGACAAAAGTATTGCTACATGGGTCATCGTCGTTTCCTACCTCAGGATCACCGGTGGAATCGGGACAAAGATTCTTTCAACAACAAAATAGAGAATAGAGAGGCTCCAACATCACTATCTGGTCACGAAGTACTCCAACAATACGAGACTTTTGATCAAGTTAGTTTTGGAAAGACGAATAATAAGAGAAAGCACACTGAGGAAGATAGGTGGCATAGTTGGAAGAAGAAAAGTATATTTTTTTCAGCTTTAGTATTGGAAGACATTGCTAATAAGGCATAACTTGGATGTCAAGCACATTGAGAAAAACATTTGTGATAGCATATTGGGTAAATTGCTTAATATGGATGGTAAAACAAAAGATAGTCTACAAGCTCGTTTTGATATGCAGGAAATGGGTATACGGCCAAAGCAACATCCGGTGGGTATGAAAGGAAAGTATGATTGTCCATCAGCATCATATACTTTGGAAAAAGATCAGAAGACCACCTTGTGCAAGTTTTTGGCGGATGTGAAGATGCCCGATGGTTATGCCTCAAACATCAAGAGAAGTGTGGACATAACAACACGTAAGGCATCAGGTCTAAAAACTCATGACTGCCATATTATATTTCAGAAGCTCCATCCTATTGCAATACGTGACATATTGCCTGAAAAGGTTCTTGAACCTTTAATTGAGTTTAGCAGATTCTTTTCTGGAATTTGTTCTAAAGAATTGGCGGAACCAGATTTGGATAAGATGATTGAACAATTTCCTGAAAAAATTTGTAAGCTTGAGATGTTGCTTGCTCCCGCTTTCTTTGATATCATGGTACATCTTCCAATCCATCTTGGCAAAGAAGCTCACTTGGGTGGACCTGTTTCTTACAGATGGATGTATCCAATTGAGAGGTACCTTGGTACATTGAAGAGGTATGTACGTAACAGAGCTCACCCGGAGGGTTCTATAGCTGAGGGATATATTATGGAAGAGTGTATGACTTTTTGTAGCCAGTTCTTGGATAACATCAGCACCAGGCTTAATAGGCCAGAATGTCATGAAGCTGCAGCTAGGAATGAACCTTCTCTCGAGTCTAATATATTTACAGAAGTTGATAATTCTAAAAAAGGGTTTAAATGGGGCGAACTTACTATGGTGGAACTACATAACATCAGGCATTATATTATTTCTAATGTTGAAGAGGCCGCTCCATGGATCAAGTACGTATAACACTCAGAGATGTTCTATACTATATTAATGGATCATGCTTATTGTAGATGGCTAATTTAATTTTGTACCCTTTTCAGTGTGCATTTTGAAGAGCTGAAAAAGATTCATTCTCGTGATGTTGAAAGACGCCATAGAGATGAGTTTGTTTATTGATTTCAGGAACGAGTAAGTACATGCAAGTTTTTACTTTGATGAAATATTGAAGAAATATCTATTCTGAAGTTATTTATACCGATCTAGCTTATAGCTGGGATTTCTAGAAAGATAAGCTGATGCAGCCCTCAGGGATGGAGTGCCTAAACTAACCTTCCTGAACAGAAGTAGCAGAGGTTTATCGATGACCCCTTTTATACTAATTACTATGTACAGATTACAACATTACGCAAAGAAGGCAAAGTAATTGATTATTTGTATGGATTATCTAGAGGACCTGATCGTCGGGCACGTTTTTTTAGTCGATCATTCATAAATGGCTTCTTCTTTCAAACAGCAAAGTGGAAAAGATTTACGAACGCAAAACAGTGGTGTTGTTGTTCGGGATGGTGATCATGAGTGGTATGGAGTAATCAAGAAAATGATTTCTATTGATTTCGAGAAAAATCAAGATGTTATGTTATTTAAATGTGAATGGTTTGATCAGCCTCGTTCCGGTCAGAGCCAAAGCAGAGGCTAGAAAATGGATCGATACGGAATGATAGATGTGGACACTACTATTTCTCAATTTAAGTATGAGCCTTACATTCTAGCCACCCAAGCAGAACAAGTTTTTTACGTTAGAAGTGTGAAGCAACCTAAATGGGCTACAATTGTTAAAACGATGCCAAGAAACCTTTTAGCCATGCCCCTGGAGATGGTGAAAATAATGTCACTGAGGCGATGGAGGCTGAGACATTATTTGATGATCGACGACTTACAGATATAAATGAGGATATGAACACATGGGATAGGAATGACATTGACGGAGCAACCGGTGATGCTTCCGCTCTTTCAAATAAAGATGACGACGATGATGATGATACATATATCATTGATGGTATTGTACCTCCAATATTGAGGGAGGATAGCGAAGATGATGATTTTTTCATATAGGTACTGTGTGAGCTAGGTGTACGTGAACTATGTAATGCAGTTTGTGATCTGTGGCGATAGAACTTAACGCCACCAACCAGTATTTCGTGGTAACGGAACCTAATACAACGATTGTGTTTCATGGCGATAGATCCTATCACCACGAACTTATGAATCATGGCATAAGTTCCTAGTGCAACGTTTGTGTTTCGTGGCGATAGATGCTAACGCCACAAACTATTGAATCGTGGCAACAGATCCTAATTCAAAGATTGGGTTCCGTGGCAATAGATGCTAATGTCACGAACTAGTGAATCGTGGCAACATATTCTAATGCAACGATCACGTTCCCTGTTGATAGATGCTAATGCCAAGAATAGAAATTGTGGCAACAGATTCTAGTGCAACGATCGGGTTCCGTGGCGATAGATGCTAACGCCATGAACTATTGAATCGTAGCAACAGATCCTAATGCAACGATCGGGTTCCGTGGCAATAGATGCTAACGCCATGAACTATTGAATCGTAGCAACAGATCCTAATGCAACGATCGGGTTCCGTAGCAATAGATGCTAACACTGCGAACTATTGAATCGTAGCAACAGATCCTAATGCAACGATCGGGTTCCGTGGCGATAGATGCTAACGCCACGAACTATTGAATAGTAGCAACAGATCCTAATGCAACGATCGGGTTCCGTGGCGATAGATGCTAACACCACGAATTAGTGAATCGTGGCAACAGATTGTAATGCAACGATCGGGTTCCGTGGCGATAGATGCTAACGCCACAAACGATTGAATCGTAGCAATAAATCCTAATGCAATGATCCGGTTCCATGGCGATAGATGCTAACACCATGAACTAGTGAATCATGGCAACATATTCGTGGCGATAGATCCTAATGCCGCAAACTAGTGAGTCGTGGCAAAAGATCCTAATGCAACGATCGTGTTCCATGGCGATAGATGCTAATGCCACGAACTCGTAAATCGTGGCAACAGATTCGTGGCGATAGATCCTAATGCCACAAACTAGTGAATCGTGGCAACAGATCCTAGTGCAACGATTGTGTTCCATGGCGATAGATGCTAATGCCACGAACTAGTGAATCGTGGCAACAGATTCGTGGCGATAGATACTAATGCCAAAAACTAGTGAATCGTGGCAATAGATCCTAATGCAACGATCGTGTTCCGTGGCGATAGATGCTAATGCCACGAACTTGTGAATCGTGGCAACGGATTTGTGGCGATAGATTCTAATGGCACGAACTAGTGAATCGTGGCAACATATCCTAATGCAACGATCGTGTGCCGTGGCGACAGATGCTAATGACACGAACTCGTGAATCGTGGCAACAGATTTGTGGCAATAGATTCTAATGCCACGAACTAGTGAATCATTGCAACAGATCCTAATGCAATGATTGTGTTCTATGGCGATAGATGCTAATGCCACGAACTAGTGGATCGTTGCAACAGACCAAGCTTACTGCAATGATTTAGTGTTTGTTGCAGTACAATTGTTGCAACAGGGTGGAATCCTTGTAGTGGTACCTCAACAAAATGGTGTTGTAGAAAGAAAGAACAGAACCTTAGTTGAGATGGCTAGGACTATGCTTGATGAATATCAAATTCCTAGGAAATTTTGGGCTGATGCGATTGCAACCACTTGTTATGTCTCAAATCGTGTTTTCTTGCGCGCTAAGCTAGGTAAAACACCATATGAGCTCCGGTTTGGACATAGGCCTAGTGTTACGCACTTTCGGGTCTTTGGTTGCAAATGCTTTGTTATGAAACATGGTAATCTTGATAAATTTGAACCTAGATCCATTAATGGCATGTTTCTTAATTATCCATCTCATACTAGAGGCTACTGTGTGCTTTTACTTGACACTAACAAAATTGTGGAGACTTGTGAAGTGTCTTTTGATGAAGATAGCCCAGGTACTAGCTCAAATGTTGCAGGTCGAGATCCATATCCACAGGGGGAGAGCATTTTCTTTGAAGATGAGGAAGAGGTAGAGCGGCTGCCCGAAAATTCAGCAGCTAAAGACATTGTTCGAGCTCCTGATTTTGATTCACAGCCAGCACCGACGACCACCACCATTGCTGGTCCAGATCCTCCTCAAGTCACAAGCTCATCAATTTGTGATGAACATGAAGAATAAGAAGCTTGTGAAGTGTCCACTCCCCTCCGGTTTCTCAAAATTCATCCTCCACAACAGATTATTGGAAGCTTGCACGAACGAGTTACACGGTCCAGGTTTTGCGATCCAAACTCTCATGCTCATTCTGCTTTTGTTGCTTCTTTTGAACCGAAAAATATATCACACGTACTCCCTAATGAATCTTGGATTATTGCCATGCAAGAAGAGTTAGAAAATTTTGAAAGAAATGATGTTTGGAAACTTGTACCTCCACCTCATGGTCACACTTTAATTGGAACTAAATGGGTGTTTAAAAATAAACAAAGTGAGGATGGGGTTGTGGTTAGGAATAAGGCTAGGTTGGTTGCTCAAGGTTTCACTCAAGTTCAAGGTCTAGATTTTGATGAAACTTTTGCTCTTGTTGCAAGATTAGAAGCCATAAGAATTTTGTTAGCTTATGCTGCATCTAAAGGTTTTAAGCTATATCAAATGGATGTTAAAAGTGCTTTTCTTAATGGCTACATAGATGAGGAGGTTTATGTCAAACAACCACCGGGTTTTGAAAATTCATATTTTCCTAATCATGTTTACAAGCCCCTAGAGCATGGTATGATAAGTTAAAAACATTCTTACTTAAAAAGTGGTTTACCATGGGCAAGGTTGATCAAACTCTTTTTGTTCTTAAGCATGGCAATGACTCATTATTCGTTCAAGTGTATGTGGATGATATTATCTTTGGTTGTGCTTCTCATGATCTTGTGTCCAAGTTTTCAGCTATGATGAGTTCAGAATTTGAGATGAGTATGATGGGAGAAATCACGTACTTTTTGGGGCTGCAAATCAAGCAAACCGAGGAGGGTACCTTTGTGCATCAAACGAAGTATACAAAAGACCTCCTAAGGCGCTTCAACATGGAAAAAAGCAAGCCTCTTCGGACACCAATGGGAACAACAACATCACTTGAACTTGATGAAGATGGTGAACCCGTGGATCAAAAAGAATATAGAAGCATGATCGGATCACTTTTGTACCTCACGGCATCAAGACCGAACATACAATTCAGCGCATGTCTTTGTGCACGGTTTCAATCCTCCCCACGTGCTTCACATCATCAAGCCGTCAAAAGGATTCTCAGGTACTTACATGGAACTCAGGAATATGGCATTTTTCTTCCTTCTTCCTCAACCGTTACTTTGAAAGCTTTTTTCCGATGCTGAGTTTAGAGGTTGTAGGATTGATACAAAAAGTACTTCCAGTGCTTGTCATTTTCTCGGTAATTCACTTGTTGCTTGGTCCTCTAGAAAACAAAATTCAGTTGCACAATCCACAGCTGAATCTGAATATGTAGCTGCTGCTAGTGCTCGCTCACAAATTCTTTGGATTGTTCAAACACTTAAGGACTATGGGGTTGATCTAGATAGTGTTCCACTGTTTTATGATAACACTAGTGCCATTTGCACTGCTAAAAACCCTGTGCAACATTCTAGAACTAAGCACATTGATATTAGGTATCACTTTCTCCGTGATAATGTTGAAAAAGGAAACATTGTGCTTCACCATGTAAATACCGAACAACAATTGGTCGATATTTTTACAAAACCTTTGCATTTCACTCATTTTTGTTACATTCGTAGTGAAATAGGGGTTATGCATCCTCATGGCTTACATTGAGGGGGAGTTTTTGAAACCTAGAAGTCTATGTGTGAATCTAAAATTAAAATAATATGAGCATAGTATTTCATAAATATATGACTTTGTGATTCCTTTTACATGCTGGAAGTTCTTACTACATTACTCGTGTTATACATTTTGTAGTTTTTTCCATGTCTAGTAATTGGAATAATTACTTACACTAAAACTGGTCATGGTCGAACTTTCTTGCAGTTTTGAACTTTTTGTGTGCTCACGTGCTTTTAATCATGAAATATTAATCAAGTAATAAACTCACATGTTGAGTTTTTGTGAACAAATATATGTTGAAAAAAGATCAAGAGAATATGCATGCATCACACTTCTTCTTTTGAGATGTCTTATCATTGCACTTAGATATGAACTTGGAAGAAGTTATGTATGACTAAAACCATGTCCTTAAGCTTCTGATTGTCAGATGACATAGGCTTGGCTTGGTTGGTTAGAATAAGGCAGATGCGCATATAATCTCTTGCAAATATCATATGATCTACATTTGTGCCTTGAAAAATAATAAAATGCGGCAACGAATGTCATGCTTTAAGGTATTGAAATAGTTAAGTTTCTGAGATCATGACTTGCTTAAATTGAAAATTACATTTGATCTCTGGCATGGCTTACACTACTTTATGTATCTCATTCTTGTGATAGTGTAAGTAACTTTATACGATGACTTGGATGAGCTTTTTTTTATATGTATATGTTATAATATGCTCATAACAATTAAAATTTCTCATTTGAACCTTGCTGAATACATTGTCAAAGGGGGAGAGACAATATGTGAATTTAAAAAAAAATAAGTATGTAAGGGGTAGAATTTAGTACACATTGCACATATTTACATTTGTTTTTGACATGATTCTTCTCAGGGGGAGAATTTATTTTTCTCATTCTATTTCTGTTTTACAAAGGGGGATAAATTGTTTTCAGAACTTTTAATGTGAATAAGCCAATGTTCGGATCTTAAGTGGTGTTGCCAATGCATTCATCAAGGGGGAGATTGTAAGACCTATGTGTGCTGAATACATTGGCTTTGATAATAAAAGTTTTGAATGCTGCCATAACATCATTTTATCAAGGTCCGAATTTATCTTCGAGCTTTTGCAAGGTCTGACAATAGGTCAGACTTTCTTTGTCTAGATCCCAAATGTTGTTTGGTAGCTCCGGTGAGCTTTGTCTTTAGCTCCGTCATGTCTTTGATAGCTCCGACATGTCTTTGTTAAGCTCCGATATGTTTTGCTAGGTCTGACTTATGTTGGTTAGCTCCGACATGTTTTTCTAGCTCCGACTTTTGGGATGGCTAGGTTGTACTAGCTTTGGTAAGCTCCGGCACTAAGTTGTACTAGCTTTGGTAAGCTCCGGCGCTATGTTGTACTAGCTTTGGTAAGCTCCGGTAGGCTCTGGCAAGGTTCGGAGCTTGATTGTAATGTTCCAAATTTTCATGTGAAATGTTTCGAACTTGTTTTACACTTATGGAAAGGTTGATTAGTGTTCTTTTACTAAGTTTTTGGTGCGTTTTGGTTGATATTGTTTATATTGTTTTGATATGCTTTGCAACATGCTTATGTGAGGTGGCCATGTAAGGTGTTGTAGTTTCGGAACTAACTTGAGTCAAGTCGCGGACTTGGGCTCGTACAGATTGGTTGTTTGTTCATGTGCGGGTGTTTCTTGAGTTCAAGTCATGGCTGGTGACAGGATCCTTTGGACTAGTCTCAGGGAGGAGATGAGGTTCCAACAACCAAATTCAGGGGGAATTGTGGTTGAGCGGGTCAGGAGGTCGCGCAGGATTATTGAATCAAGGGTGGTGCATATGAAGGTTCACTACTACAATAAGCCTCATCACAGGCGGCTCCAAACCTATTATCACAGACGGCTTTTAAAACCGCCTGAAACGAAGAGTCTGTGATAATCCGCAATTTCACAGGCGGAGAAGTGAAACCGCCTGTGAAGACTAATTATCATAGGTGGTTCTTCACTAAGGATAGCCGCCTGTGAAGACCGATTATCATAGGCGGTTCCTTACTTAGGCTAGCCGTCTGTGAAAATACTTTATCACAGACGGGTCGTGCAGCATATATAACCGTCTGTGATAAACGTCTTATCACAGACGGTTATTGAAGAATAACTAACCGTCTATGATAAGAAGTCTTCACAGACGGGTATTGAAGCATTACTAACCGTCTATGATAATTTGTATTCACAGGCGGATTTTGAAGCATAACTAACTGCCTATGATAATATGTCTTCACAGGCGGGTTTTGAAGCATAACTAACCGTCAATGATAATGTGTCTTTACAGACGGTTATTGAAGCATAACTAACCCGTCTATGATAATGGTGTTATCACAGACGGAGTTTACCTATATCAGCCGTCTGTGAAGACCCTTTAACGCAGCCGGTTTCTACCATAACAGACACCGCCTGTGAAAATTAGGTTATCACAGATGTTTCTTTACTTGTATCTAGCCGCCTGTGATAATTGTTTTTCACAGTCATGCAGTACTACTGCTGTTATTTCTAATTTCCAGGTCAATTCAATATAATCACAGAACAAAAAACAACAATCATCACAGAACAAAAGACAACAATATTATCATCACTGAAGTCAATTTCACTAAAACAATATACATACACACAAGTTACAGATACAATTTCATCTCAAAGTTTACAAGTTTTCACTAAAAACTGTTTAGATTGGTATAGTCGCAAAGTTCTGGCACATCAGCTGCTGAACCTCTCTTATCAAAGAACTTCCCCGTTTTGTGCAAAATTTCGCGACGAATGAACTGACAGAGTTCAGAAGCAATCCTGTCGGCTCCTCCATCAGGAATACTTCTACAAACCGGCCATTCTTCGTTCAGATTCTTCTTGTGCTGCAATATAACACATAACAAGGTTTAGAATGTGTTGGTTTGAACAATCTCAAAGTATTGATCAAAGTGAGAGTATACAAGAATTTAGTAGGTATTTTTGGAGCAGTTGTACTATGAGCAATTGAATTTTGAAGTTGGAATCAAAATATGAAAATAATGTTTCTGGTAATATTGAACAGCAGAGAATATAAGCATTAAACTATGCTAGTTACAATGAAAATGAAACACAAAAGTAAGAAAATAAGGTATCGACATTAAGGATAACTTACATCCTCACGATTGACTCTATATACGGCGGCGGTCCGAAGATGCTCGCATACATAATACCCGCATAAGACACTCCCAGCAGGCTGCTTCGGACAAGCATAATACGTTTTAATGTCCAATGCATTCGTATTAGGAGGTCTCTGACCGCCAAGCTGTTCCGCGTAAAACCGCCAAGCGCTGTAATACAAGAAATGTCATATAAAACTTGTCAACACATTCTAAATGTGCGTAAATTAAAATTATTGAATAAACGTACTTTTTCAAAATGGAAAGGAAATCTTTGTAACGATCTGGTGGGTAATCGGCCGAGTCCAAGACTGTTGCCATTCCTTGCGTTGGCTTGATGAAGATCATTATGTAGTGATTACTGCAAACATACAAACACACGTGTTAACAATTACCAATAATTGCTATTTCAATGCCATGTGTCGAACTTACTCGAAGTGGTACGGAGCCTTTACGAGGTCCTGGCCGTCTCTGACAAAGTTAAACATCGCATGTCCTATGTAAGCTGCAACTTCTGCCTTTCTATCCTTCTTAAGTTTTGCAATTGCTCTTTCAAAATCTTTTTTTTTTCATGTGTTTGTACTGGCTTGATTCTCGATTTGCCTGGACGTCGAATAGCGACTTTGCAATCCTAGTAGGGTCAAGGATACCTGTCTTGTGCGCCAACTTTTCATTATCCATGTATTGCATCCTATTGAAGAAGTCCAGAATTGTTATAATCTCATGAAATGCGTATGCGTGTAGTAAGAAAAGCAAATACAAAATATTAGAGCACTTACAAGCACCAGACGAGCAGCAGGTTGATTTCGAGCATGCCCCGATGGAAAAGGGAAAGCAGCTCTTCAAATAAAATGACTCGTTTATCTACTCCAGTGCTCCAGAATGCTTCTTTTGGAATACGAAATGTGACGCACTGAAGACCATATTTTGTGCTGGCAGTGATGTACCACTCATGCATTCTTCTGAGCGCGACGGGTTGTTTGCTAAGTTGTACGGATGTCATTAACGGCTTCCCATTCTCAAATTTAGGAGGAACATCCTCAAGCTTGTATATTGGAACTCCTGGTTTAACTAAAGCCGTTCGCCGATTATACATGACACCGTCTTCTTCCCACTCCTCGATATCTTCTAATGCTGGCTCATGAGAAGAACGAGATGCACTCGATTTTCTAATATTTTCCTTCATAGCTTCCAAATACTTTGTCACTTCTGATGAAGGTTTCTTATTTTCGTATGAGCTAACTTTGACAGGCACTGATGATCGAGGAGTAGTCGTCGGAAGTTGGACACTGGCTTGTTGTTGAACCTGTTGTTCAACTGATTGCTCTTTACTCCCAGCAGTTGGCTCTAGTACTACTTCAAGCTGTTGCTCAACTAGTTACTCTTTACTAGCAACAGCTTGCTCTGGTACTGCTTGAAGTTGTTGTCCAACTTGTTGCTCTTGGATATCATCATCCTTGCTCAGACATAGGGGGAGTGGATCTTCCCGGACTGGGAGTGGATCTTCATGCACTTTCGCCTTAGAAGATGGGGTTGCAGTATTTGGAGATGCGACGGGGCTAGAAATTGGCTCATCGTCCAACACGATATCGCGTCGGTGCGAAAGGATTAATTGGTTGACAGCCTGCCCCAGAGTCACGATCCCCTCAGGTGTGACGTGGTCTATTTCATAATCTTCATAATCATTATCAATGATCTGAAGAACTTGCACCACAGAATAATACAACGGAAGTGGACTCCCGTTGAAGTCACGATCAGGCTTTGCCATAGCAGTGGCAACCTGTTTGGTTTTGTTCCCTGCTCTGCCTATCGGGACAAGAAGACGACAAGATTTGTCGTTAGCAATATCATCGACAGGGAACTTATGGGCTGACCCTGAGCCTGGCACGGAACCAACGCTGCTAGGGTAGGCAGTTGGAGATACTAATTGCTCCTTTTGCACCGGAACCATCATTGTACTCGGTGCCACTAATTGTCCTGATTGTCTAAGTTGTTCCATGATTTCTTGCATATTTTCTTTGACCTTTTGAGCAATTTTTTCATCAAGTGTTTTCTTAAACTTCTCACGTCTTCTATATGTGTCTTTATCTTTAGGGAAACCATCTAGCCAAGACATTTGAGAAGAGACCGCTCGAACCCGTCCGCTGTGTTCAGGGTTTCCCAAGATAGCGGTAAGTTGGTCATTCTCCCTCTTCGGCTTGAAGAGACCCTTCTGTTGCTTTTCAATTACTTCTTTCATTTTATCCTCTACTTCATTCAGAGAGTCGGGCTTTTCAAGTTTGCCCTCGCTGGTCAAACCTGACCGAGCAAAGACCCAGCGTTGAGTTCGCTCATCGCACCCTTCTAATGGGTGAGGATTGCCCTTACTAAGAATTTCGTCTAATATCTTATTCCATTTCTGGACTTTGGGTCCATATCCGGCAGACCACAAGCGATGATGGTATTTGTTCTTTTTTGCAAGCTCTGACCTAGTTGCACTTAGAGCTTTAGCATCAGGTGTGCTCTTTTGACGAACAAACTCTTGCCACTGAGCTTGTGTGATTTTTCCCATCTTCCTCGGACTAGGGACCTTATTGGCCTTAACATAAGCATTCATTTCACTCTTCCAGCATCGAAACGTCTTGCCGCAAGAGACCAATGTTGCTTTATTTACAGCTTCTTCTGTGCCTTTCGGGAACTTGAATTGTTTCTTTATCTTTTCCCACAACTCATTCTTGGTCTGCTCGGGTAATTTCCTCCAATTCTCGGTTGTGATCGGCACAACCTCCCTAACAAGAAAACCGCATGCATTACGGTACTTGGTAACTGAATCCAGTGGTTCTTGGGGAAGCCCACTTGGACCGACCCTTGTTATGTACATGATGCGGTCCAATAGACCCTTATTGGGACCTCGTTGCCCTCGTTTCCGCTTGAGTGAAGCTGAGGATTCATCCATTGGTGAACCTTCTGCGGTTTTAGGAGCCGATGTCACCTCATTGTCTTCGAGATTAATCTAGGTAGAAAAAAATTATAAGACTTCGTATACTTGACAACCAACATTAACTTGAACTGCTGAAGTTAAGATTCGTGATCCATACCTCGTCGGCAGGATCATATTCCGGGTCTAGATCCACTGAAGTCTTTTTAATTTTTATATTCGGAAAAGGATCCGAAGGACTGTGATAGGAGCCTGAACTGCTGGAGTCAGTAAACTCCATATTGTCTTCTTTGTTGTTACAATCAGGACCAGTCTTCTTAGGGCTTTCCATGCTAGATCTAATAAGACAAAAAATCTAATAAATGGCATAACTAAATTTGGTCATATTTAAAACAAATTTTCTCAATTTTGGCTCAATTAAGTAAATTTAGCCAAAACACATTTTTGAAGTTATATAGGTCTAACTAAATTCTTGTATCATAGAGATCGGCATCATATGCTCAGACTCCATCGCCACACCTAGTGTTACCTAGATATGGGCGTGAGGATGCTCCTGGCATCACAAATGAGTTGGCCAGCAACTTTGGTTTGGCTTCAGAGCTAAATATAGCATAACTTTGGTAGCTCAGATTAGGTACAATTGCTCAAATGAAGCTGATGGAGCCACAAGTGCAGACATCTTTGGTTGCACAGATTAGCTACAATTGCTCAAATGAAACTTAGAGAAATAAAAGCAAACTTAGCCAAACTTAGTCTAGCATAGCTAACTCTAAGCAAAAGTAGCCAAATATAGCTAAATATAGCATAACTTAGTCAAAATTAGTCAAGTATAACTATATCTAATGTAACTTAGCCAAAATTAGCCAAATTTGGTCAACTTAACCAAATATAGCTAAATCTTGCACCTAATAGAGAATTATGTGGCATATGCAAGGCCGATGACAGAAATAGGGAATATACTGCTGTTACTAGAGTCTAGAATCATGTTTACCACTAATGTGTCAGAACAGTTTCAGACACACAGAACCAACTACCAATTTATCGTGATATAACCATCCACATAAATCTTGCCCCACCGAACCCTAACCAAAGATGCCACCGAACTTGACAGTTTTTCGAATTCCACCGAACCCTAACCAAGGATGCCTACCATTATCTAATTCCCGAACCCTAACCAAGGATATGCAAGGCGGCAGCGAGGGCGGGGAGGGAGGCGGCACGGCGAAGGAGGATGGAAGGTCGAAGGGTTTAGGGTTTACCTTGAAGCTCGGCGGCGACGGAAATGGCTTTGCTCGGCGTACCTGGAAGTGAGGAGGGCGAAGCTCGGCGGCGACGGCGAAGCTCGGCGACGACGGCGAAGCTCGGCGACGGCGAAGCTCGGCGGCGTACCTGGAAGTGACGAGGGGGAACACTTGGCGGCAAACGAAATTTTGGCAGCCTAACGGCGTCTAAGTGTTTCGCCCGGGTTAGGTTTTTACAATGCTGCCGAGGGGTATATATAGACTCACATTTTCTCAGGCGGATTTTAAGTACCGACCGTCAGGGAAGACTGTTATCTCAGTCGGATTTTACTTACCAACCGCCTGAGAAGATACAATTATCACAGGCGGTTGGTTAGTAACACCCGCCTGAGAAGATACAATTATCTCAGGCGGTTGGTTAGTAACACCCGCCTGAGTTAAACATGGGCCTGTGAAGATATTTACTTATTCTTAATTTGATGAACGCCTACATAAAGACCCCTCACCAACCGGGATGAGGATCCCCTGACTTAATCAGCGGTCACTGACATGTGGACCCGGTCCCACACGTCAGTGACCATGTCACGCGTGCGCGACCTTTCTTTTCCCCGAGGTGCGACCTTTCTTTTCCACTCCGCGCGGCCTTAAAGACGCGCTATCGCTCACAAGCGCATCGCTCACTTTGAATCCTCTTGTTTTCTTCGTCTTCCTCCGCTCCGACGACCCAACACCACTATGGCCGACCTTCCGCCGCCAAGCCCTCCGAGGGAGCCACCTTGCAAGAAACAATGTTGCAGCTCCCCCGAGAAGATCAACGCCGAGCAGCGCCTCCTCATGGCGCGAGAGGCGTACAACAATACGTCTCGCGCCATGAGTGCCTTGGGGCTGGGTACCCTTCCAGAGTATACTGGAATGGGTACCTTGGGCCACTACCTCTACGCCCTCGTGGGGGTGGCTGATCGTCTCGACATTCTGTTCGCGACGATGGCCCAGGTTCTTGGCCCCGAGGGCCGTAGAACGCTGGTGGAGGCGACGGCTAGCAACCTCGGGGTTGCACCACCGGTGCAGCCGGTGCAGCCGGTGCAGCCGGCCCTGTCTCCTGTTGCACCGGTGCCGGAGTCGCCGCCGGAGGACGAGGAGGAGGAGATGGAAGAGGAGTAGGAGTAGGATTTAATTAGTTTTTCTTTTTGTTGTTTTTAGTTGCTTCTGTTTTGTAAATATTGTTAATGAATGAAATCTATCTTTTTTCATCTATGTGATTGAATATTACTTGTGTATCTTTTGTGTTCTTGTGTGTTCTTGTGTAAATATTGTGCATCTTGTGTGTTCTTTTGTGAGATGTGCATATTGTTAATGAATGAGTATCTTGTGTGTTCTTCAACTGTGTGAATGATTGAATATTGTTAATGAATGTAGTGTGTTCATCGTTAATTAAAATTTCACGTCTGAGAAGAAATTAATTTGATATTTACCAAAACATTACAATGTCAGCTATACAAGTTTTAAAAATATTTTGTTCAGGTGGTAGATGTTAATTTTATACAAATGTAGAACAAAGAATCATCGAATTTGGACACAATTTGCAGAATCTAAACATGTTTGAGTATTTATATTGGAATCTAAATAAAAAGAAGCAAGGGATAAGGAAACTGAAGAACAGTATCGGGCATTATCTCAGGCGGTTGTTAAGCAATAACCGCCTGTGAAGATATTTACTTCTTCTTATTTAATATTCTTGATTAAATGTGGTCCTTTAAAAAGGCAAAAATCCACTTTCTTGTAATATTATTGATAAGTAAAGGTTACCATTAAATTTCACTTCATAAATCCTTTTAAATTTGTCAGAACATAAAAAACATACAACAAATGCTATTTTCATTTTTCTATCTTGATGAATATAATGCTTTTTTCATTTATTTTTTTAGTGGACATTTTTAATCATCATACCAACATCTACGAATTTTTTCATATTTTTTTAAATTTTTTGGAATCAATGTGTGTTCATAATTTGATGAATGCCTCATATGAATATGAGCATTTAGTTAGAATGGTGGATAATTTGAAGTTTGACATGTTGGAATGCTTTTAAAAAATTTAAAAAAATTCATACATGTATAAATTATACAAATATGTTCATACCAACAATTTTGAGTGAAGGAACCTTTTTTTTATGAGATACACAAATGTGAATAATATGTGAGTAGAAATTAATTTGATATTTACCAAAACATTACAATGTCAGCTATACAAGTTTTAAAAATATTTTGTTCAGGTGGTAGATGTTAATTTTATACAAATGTAGAAGAAAGAATTATCGAATTTGGACACAATTTGCAGAATCTAAACATGTTTGAGTATTTATATTGGAATCTAAATAAAAAAGAAGCAAGGGATAAGGAAACTGAAGAACAGTATCGGGCATTATCTCAGGCGGTTGTTAAGCAATAACCGCCTGTGAAGATATTTACTTCTTCTTATTTAATATTCTTGATTAAATGTGGTCCTTTAAAAAGGCAAAAATCCACTTTCTTGTAATATTATTGATAAGTAAAGGTTACCATTAAATTTCACTTCATAAATCCTTTTAAATTTGTCAGAACATAAAAAACATACAACAAATGCTATTTTTCATTTTTCTATCTTGATGAATATAATGCTTTTTTCATTTATTTTTTCAGTGGACATTTTTAATCATCATACCAACATCTACGAATTTTGTCATATTTTTTTAAATTTTTTGGAATCAATGTGTGTTCATAATTTGATGAATGCCTCATATGAATATGAGCATTTAGTTAGAATGGTGGATAATTTGAAGTTTGACATGTTGGAATGCTTTTAAAAAAATTAAAAAAATTCATACATGTATAAATTATACAAATATGTTCATACCAACAATTTTGAGTGAAGGAACCTTTTTTTTATGAGATACACAAATGTGAATAATATGTGAGTAGAAATTAATTTGATATTTACCAAAACATTACAATGTCAGCTATACAAGTTTTAAAAATATTTTGTTCAGGTGGTAGATGTTAATTTTATACAAATGTAGAAGAAAGAATCATCGAATTTGGACACAATTTGCAGAATCTAAACATGTTTGAGTATTTATATTGGAATCTAAATAAAAAAGAAGCAAGGGATAAGGAAACTGAAGAACAGTATCGGGCATTATCTCAGGCGGTTGTTAAGAAAAAACCGCCTGTGAAGATATTTACTTCTTCTTATTTAATATTCTTGATTAAATGTGGTCCTTTAAAAAGGCAAAAATCCACTTTCTTGTAATATTATTGATAAGTAAAGGTTACCATTAAATTTCACTTCATAAATCCTTTGAAATTGTCAGAACATAAAAAACATACAACAAATGCTATTTTTCATTTTTCTATCTTGATGAATATAATGCTTTTTTCATTTATTTTTTCAGTGGACATTTTTAATCATCATACCAACATCTACGAATTTTGTCATATTTTTTTATATTTTTTGGAATCAATGTGTGTTCATAATTTGATGCATGCCTCATATGAATATGAGCATTTAGTTAGAATGGTGGATAATTTGAAGTTTGACATGTTGGAATGCTTTTAAAAAAATTCATACATGTATAAATTATACAAATATGTTCATACCAACAATTTTGAGTGAAGGAACCTTTTTTTTTATGAGATACACAAATGTGAATAATATGTGAGTAGAAATTAATTTGATATTTACCAAAACATTACAATGTCAGCTATACAAGTTTTAAAAATATTTTGTTCAGGTGGTAGATGTTAATTTTATACAAATGTAGAAGAAAGAATCATCGAATTTGGACACAATTTGCAGAATCTAAACATGTTTGAGTATTTATATTGGAATCTAAATAAAAAAGAAGCAAGGGATAAGGAAACTGAAGAACAGTATCGGGCATTATCTCAGGCGGTTGTTAAGAAATAACCGCCTATGAAGATATTTACTTCTTCTTATTTAATATTCTTGATTAAATGTGGTCCTTTAAAAAGGCAAAAATCCACTTTCTTGTAATATTATTGATAAGTAAAGGTTACCATTAAATTTCACTTCATAAATCCTTTGAAATTGGTCAGAACATAAAAAACATACATTAAATGCTATTTTTCATTTTTCTATCTTGATGAATATAATGCTTTTTTCATTTATTTTTTCAGTGGACATTTTTAATCATCATACCAACATCTACGAATTTTTTCATATTTTTTTTAAATTTTTTGGAATCAATGTGTGTTCATAATTTGATGAATGCCTCATATGAATATGAGCATTTAGTTAGAATGGTGGATAATTTGAAGTTTGACATGTTGGAATGCTTTTAAAAAAATTAAAAAAATTCATACATGTATAAATTATACAAATATGTTCATACCAACAATTTTGAGTGAAGGAACCTTTTTTTTATGAGATACACAAATGTGAATAATATGTGAGTAGAAATTAATTTGATATTTACCAAAACATTACAATGTCAGCTATACAAGTTTTAAAAATATTTTGTTCAGGTGGTAGATGTTAATTTTATACAAATGTAGAAGAAAGAATCATCGAATTTGGACACAATTTGCAGAATCTAAACATGTTTGAGTATTTATATTGGAATCTAAATAAAAAAGAAGCAAGAGATAAGGAAACTGAAGAACAGTATCGGGCATTATCTCAGGCGGTTGTTAAGAAATAACCGCCTGTGAAGATATTTACTTCTTCTTATTTAATATTCTTGATTAAATGTGGTCCTTTAAAAAGGCAAAAATCCACTTTCTTGTAATATTATTGATAAGTAAAGGTTACCATTAAATTTCACTTCATAAATCCTTTTAAATTTGTCAGAACATAAAAAACATACAACAAATGCTATTTTTCATTTTTCTATCTTGATGAATATAATGCTTTTTTCATTTATTTTTTCAGTGGACATTTTTAATCATCATACCAACATCTACGAATTTTGTCATATTTTTTTAAATTTTTTGGAATCAATGTGTGTTCATAATTTGATGAATGCCTCATATGAATATGAGCATTTAGTTAGAATGGTGGATAATTTGAAGTTTGACATGTTGGAATGCTTTTAAAAAAATTAAAAAAATTCATACATGTATAAATTATACAAATATGTTCATACCAACAATTTTGAGTGAAGGAACCTTTTTTTTATGAGATACACAAATGTGAATAATATGTGAGTAGAAATTAATTTGATATTTACCAAAACATTACAATGTCAGCTATACAAGTTTTAAAAATATTTTGTTCAGGTGGTAGATGTTAATTTTATACAAATGTAGAAGAAAGAATCATCGAATTTGGACACAATTTGCAGAATCTAAACATGTTTGAGTATTTATATTGGAATCTAAATAAAAAAGAAGCAAGGGATAAGGAAACTGAAGAACAGTATCGGGCATTATCTCAGGCGGTTGTTAAGAAAAAACCGCCTGTGAAGATATTTACTTCTTCTTATTTAATATTCTTGATTAAATGTGGTCCTTTAAAAAGGCAAAAATCCACTTTCTTGTAATATTATTGATAAGTAAAGGTTACCATTAAATTTCACTTCATAAATCCTTTGAAATTGTCAGAACATAAAAAACATACAACAAATGCTATTTTTCATTTTTCTATCTTGATGAATATAATGCTTTTTTCATTTATTTTTTCAGTGGACATTTTTAATCATCATACCAACATCTACGAATTTTGTCATATTTTTTTATATTTTTTGGAATCAATGTGTGTTCATAATTTGATGCATGCCTCATATGAATATGAGCATTTAGTTAGAATGGTGGATAATTTGAAGTTTGACATGTTGGAATGCTTTTAAAAAAATTCATACATGTATAAATTATACAAATATGTTCATACCAACAATTTTGAGTGAAGGAACCTTTTTTTTTATGAGATACACAAATGTGAATAATATGTGAGTAGAAATTAATTTGATATTTACCAAAACATTACAATGTCAGCTATACAAGTTTTAAAAATATTTTGTTCAGGTGGTAGATGTTAATTTTATACAAATGTAGAAGAAAGAATCATCGAATTTGGACACAATTTGCAGAATCTAAACATGTTTGAGTATTTATATTGGAATCTAAATAAAAAAGAAGCAAGGGATAAGGAAACTGAAGAACAGTATCGGGCATTATCTCAGGCGGTTGTTAAGAAATAACCGCCTATGAAGATATTTACTTCTTCTTATTTAATATTCTTGATTAAATGTGGTCCTTTAAAAAGGCAAAAATCCACTTTCTTGTAATATTATTGATAAGTAAAGGTTACCATTAAATTTCACTTCATAAATCCTTTGAAATTGGTCAGAACATAAAAAACATACATTAAATGCTATTTTTCATTTTTCTATCTTGATGAATATAATGCTTTTTTCATTTATTTTTTCAGTGGACATTTTTAATCATCATACCAACATCTACGAATTTTTTCATATTTTTTTTAAATTTTTTGGAATCAATGTGTGTTCATAATTTGATGAATGCCTCATATGAATATGAGCATTTAGTTAGAATGGTGGATAATTTGAAGTTTGACATGTTGGAATGCTTTTAAAAAAATTAAAAAAATTCATACATGTATAAATTATACAAATATGTTCATACCAACAATTTTGAGTGAAGGAACCTTTTTTTTATGAGATACACAAATGTGAATAATATGTGAGTAGAAATTAATTTGATATTTACCAAAACATTACAATGTCAGCTATACAAGTTTTAAAAATATTTTGTTCAGGTGGTAGATGTTAATTTTATACAAATGTAGAAGAAAGAATCATCGAATTTGGACACAATTTGCAGAATCTAAACATGTTTGAGTATTTATATTGGAATCTAAATAAAAAAGAAGCAAGAGATAAGGAAACTGAAGAACAGTATCGGGCATTATCTCAGGCGGTTGTTAAGAAATAACCGCCTGTGAAGATATTTACTTCTTCTTATTTAATATTCTTGATTAAATGTGGTCCTTTAAAAAGGCAAAAATCCACTTTCTTGTAATATTATTGATAAGTAAAGGTTACCATTAAATTTCACTTCATAAACCCTTTGAAATTGGTCAGAACATAAAAAACATACAACAAATGCTATGTTAATTAACTGACGCGCCGCACGAGGTCTGCGGAGAAGTTAAGAAGCCGTGGTGCAGGGGACGCGTGCGACGGAAGGATCTCTGAAGATCGTCTTCCACAGTGGCTTAATTGTGCGCCGCACGAGGTCTGCAAAGAGTTCAATGCGCAATGAACAAAATATTTTGTTCAGTTGGTAGATGTTAATTTAATACAAATGTAGAAGAAAGAATCATCGAATTTGAACACAATTTGCAGAATGTAAACATGTTTGAGTATTTATATTGGAATCTAAATAAAAAAGAAGCAAGGGATAAGGAAACTGCAGAAGAGTATCGGGCATTATCCCAGGCGGTTGTTAAGTTATACCCGCCTTAGATAAACATATTTGCAGACGGTTGTTAAGTACCAACCGTCTGTGAAGATTTTTACTTTTTTTTTCTCAGGCGGTTTATAAGTAATAACCGCCTGAGATAATCATTTTTGAAACTACAATATGTTATTTAACGGCCTGAGAAGTGTTAATTAACTGACGCGCCGCACGAGGTCTGCGGAGAAGTTGAGAAGCCGTGGTGCAGGGACGCGTGCAAGGATCTCTCAAGATCGTCTTCCACAGTGGTTTAATTGTGCGCCGCACGAGGTCTGCAAAGAGTTCAATGCGCGGGAAACGAACCGCTCCCTCGTCTACTCCGCACAGACCTATATAAGGCGCGTCGTCGGTTATGGACAAGCACAAAACTTTTCTCCACTCCTTTCTTCTTCTCCTAGCCCGCCGCCGATTAACCACCACAGCCATGGCCAACCTTCCGCCACCTAGCCCGCCGAGGCAGCCACCCTGCAAGCGGATACGCTGCAGCTCCCCCGAGAGGGTGAATGACGACCAGCGCGTTCCACCGCCGGTGCAGCCGGAGCCACCGGTACAGCCGGAGCAATCGGCTCAGCCGGAGAAGCCGACCCTCTCTCCTGCTGCATCGTCGCCGGAGGAGGAGGAGGAGGAGGAGGAGGACTTCGACGACGACAACGATGATGACGATGATGACGACGAGTCGTCCTCCGACGACGGCGACGATGAGTCGTCCACCGACGACGGCGACGACGAGTCGTCCACTGACGACGGTGACGACGACGGCGGCGACCACCACCATGGTGACGACTACGATGACGACGACGAGTCGGAGGAGGACCGCTTGGCTTGGTTTGAGAAGCTGGCGGAGAGGATGGAGGAGGCGGGGCCGTAGTGTAGTTTTAGGATTTCAATCAAGTGTTCTTGTACATTTTTCTTGTGTTTTGTACATATTTCAATCAAGTGTCAATGAATACTGGTGGATAATTTGAAGTTTGACATGTTGGAGTGCTTTTAAAAAAATTAAAAAAATTCATACATGTATAAATTATGCAAATATGTTCGTACCAACAATTTTGAGTGAAAGATCTTTTTTTATGAGATACACAAATGTGAATAATATGTGAATAGAAATTAATTTGATATTTACCAAAACATTTCAACGTCAGCTATACAAGTTTTAAAAATATTTTGTTCAGTTGGCATTATCTCAGGCGGTTGTTAAGTAATACCCGCCTGAGATAAAAATCTTCCCTGGCGGTTATTAAGTACCAACAGCCTGTGAAGATATTTACTTCTTAATTAATAAATATCATCTCAGGCGGTTGGTAAGTAAAACCCGCCTGCGATAAAGTTAAAAACCGCCTGTGAAAAACCTACGTCTATATAAGGACCCCTCACCGCAGTCAAAACGCAACCCTGGAGAATTTATATCGACGCCGCCAGGCTGTTGAAATTTCCCCTGCGCCGCGCCGCCGCTCAACCCCGCACCGCCACTTCTCCACCCAGCCGGCCCACCGTGCTGACGCCTCCCCACCGTGCTGACGCCTCTGCAAGGTAAATGTAGTTTCCTTACTTTTTCTTTGTATATTTTCATTAGCTGATAAGCTGTTAGTTTTTTGTGTTCTGGTATATGGATTCTGTCCTTTTGCATGTGTAAGGACTGTATGGATTGTGTTCTGGTATATTGATGTATGGACTATATGGATTGTTTCCTTTTTGTACCTATTATGTGACATGAATATGATGTTTAATTAACAGATGCTATTGTAATATATATAAGATGCATCTGGGCCTTGTTTCCCGATATAACGGACTGGATCCCACCCAGACCTAGCCCATGCTGCTGGGCCTGTTTCCCCCTTTGACTCCGTCTGCCTCAAGACGTCGCCCGTCTCCTACATTAGTCGCCCTAATCATACTTATTATGTCTCTGTAAATTCATTTTATAGAAGACCTTTAGAGAATATTTGTGGCCAAATTTTGTAAATCTGACAAAAAATTCTATTATTGAAGCATGGACCGTCGAGCGTGGATGTATAACATGCCAAGACCCGATCCTATGTACATTCGTAATGTTGCAAATTTTATTGAAGCATCCAAGAGACATGCGAAGTTGCAAAAGATAGATGACATATTATGTCCATGTATCGACTGCGAAAATAAGATTGCTTGGACGGATACTATAGTAATCCAATCTCATTTGGTGAAAAGAGGTTTCAAAAATAACTACACAATATGGACAGAGCATGGTGAGTTAGATACACATGATGTGGATAAAGATGATGAGAGAGGCTCAGATGATGATAATGTTCATATCGATGATGGTAGTGACAATCAAGCTGGTGATGATGATGATGAGTTCGATTGTGAGGAGATGTTGCGTCACATTGAACCATATGTACTGACTTCTATGGGAGCAAGCAAAGGTTTAAGTAAAATGGAGACATTGCAGAATGCGGCCACAGAGCTTTTATATGATGAATCAAACAGTTGTGATAAAGAGTTTACTACATTGCGTGCAGTCTTAGAACTACTAAAGTTGAAAGCTACGCACGGATGGTCCGATTGTAGTTTCTCTGATCTTTTGAATCTTCTGGCAGAAATTCTTCCAAACCAAATAAACTGCCTAGAAGCACTTATAAAGCAAAGAAACTTCTTTGCCCGATGGCACTAGGTGTGACAAAAATACACGCTTGTGTGAACCATTGTATTCTGTATCGCAAAGAGCATGAGCTCGCAACTAGATGCCCCATTTGTGGTGTCAGTAGATATAAGAAGGACTACAATCACCAGTATGTTACCAACATGAAAAAGACTCAGAAGAATAAGAAGTTTATTATTGGTCCTGAAGATGACGATGACGATACTTCTGGTGATGCAGACGGAAAGAATAAGAGAAAAATTCCTGCATTGGTGATGTGGTACCTTCCGGTAATTGATCGCTTGAAGCGTTTGTTCTCAAACCCTAGGGAGGCTGAACTTATGCGTTGGCATTCCGAGGAACGCAAGAAGAATGAAAAACATATACGACACCCTGGTGATGCAACACAGTGGAAAAGTTTTGATATTCAGTATCCAGAATTTGCGAAGGAAATCAGAAATGTGAGGTTTGCCTTGGGTACAGATGGAATGAATCCGTTTGGTGAAAAAAGGAGCATACACAGCACATGGCCCGTGGTCTTAACTATGTACAACCTACCGACGTGGTTGTGTCACAAAAGGAAATATATCTTATTATCTGTTCTTATCCAAGGTCCGAAACAACCCGGCATCGAAATTGATGTGTTCTTGGAACCTTTAATGGAAGATATGGCGAAATTGTGGAATGAAGGGGTACGTACATGGGATGAGTACAAGCGTGAGTATTTCACGCTAAGAGCAATGATATTCGTTACCGTGCATGATTATCCCGGACTGTTTACATTATCGGGACAAATGAAAGGGAAGAAAGGTTGCGTTAGGTGCGTGGATAGAACTGGATATCTATACCTCACTTCATCCAGAAAGACGGTGTACATGAGACATCGAGTATAGGAAGATGAAAGAACAATTTGATAACAAAATCGAAAAAGATACTGCACCGAAACCTTACAGTGGAAAACTTGTGTTTGAAATGGTCAAGAACATTCATATTGCTTTCGGTAAGGGAAAAAAGAGTAAAGGAATTAAGAGAAAGAAAAGTACATCTTCGGATGATACAACTGACATGGCTTTCAAGAAACAATCAATTTTTTTCAAGTATCTTCCGTATTGGAAGAATCTGGAATGTTGCCATAGTATTGATTTGATGCACGTTACAAAGAATGTATTTGACAGCATCATTGGGACCTTGCTGGACATGCCGAGGAAGACAAAGGATGGATTAAATTCACGTATGGACCTAGTAAATCTTGATTTGAGACCAGAGCTTCATCCAGTAGAAAAGGCGAACAGGAAGCATTACCTTCCCCCAGCCAGCTACAACTTGACGCTAGAAGAGAAAAAAGCAATTTGCGAATGCTTGCGTGGGATCAAAGTGCCCACAAGTTTCTCATCCAATATCCGCAAACTAGTCTCGATGAAAGACTTGTCTTTATTCGGTTATAATTCTCACGACTGTCACATGATGATGACAGTTTTCCTTGCCATTGCAATAAGAGTAATCAAACCTGAGCATATAAAAGTTGTCATCACACGTTTGTGTTACTTCTTCAATGCAGTATCGCAAAAGGTGATAGCACGTGAAGATTTAGACTATCTGAAAACATACATCGTCGAGACAATGTGCAAGCTTGAGATGTGTTTCCCACCATCCTTTTTTGATATGCAAGTACACCTAATCATACATCTTGTTGATCAGATAAAAGCATTGGGGCCACTATATTTACATCATATGTTTTCGTTGGAGAGATATTTAGGAGTATTAAAAGGTTATGTGCGGAACCGTGCTCACCCAGAGGGTTCAATTATGGAAGGATACACCACTGAAGAAGTGATTGAGGGTTGCGCTGATTACATCAAAGATGGAAAATCGATAGGTGTGCCTATACCGGTACATGAGGGTAGACTACGTGGGAGAGGCAAAGTGGGTAAGAAAACTTTTATTGTTCAAGATTACAAGAATGTACACCGTGCACATTTTGGTGTACTACAACAGCTCGCAATAGCTGAGCCGTACATCGAGGAACACCAAATTGAGCTTCGTGATAAAAACCAAGACCGCAAAGAGGACTGGATCATGAAAGAGCACAGAAGATGTTTCACTGAATGGTTAATGGACAAAAATATATCATACGGAAACACTATAGAAGAGGCAACAATGAAAAAATTAGCTTGTGGCCCATCTGCTTTGGTAACATCATGGCAAGCATATGACATCAATGGTTACACATTTTACACTAAAGAAAAAGACGGTAAGAGTGTTGCACAAAATAGTGGTGTTCGTATGGAGGCTTATGATTCACAAGGGCAGAAGACCACATACTTCGGGTTCATAGAGGAAATATGGGAACTCGATTATGGCGAAAGAATGGTAATGCCCGTATTTAAGTGCCAATGGGTCAAACATCCTGATGGTTTGAAAGTGGACAATTACGGACTGACACTGGTAGACTTGAATAAAGTGGGTTACAAAGATGACCTGTGGGTTCTCGCCGATAATGTTGCACAAGTTTTTTATGTTCAAGATCCAGAAACTGAGAAGTTGCACGTAGTTGTTTCTGGAAAGCAAAATATTGTTGGGGTTGACAATGTGGGAGATAATGAAGAGGAATATAATCAGTATGAAGAGATGTACCTTTTCACCGAACCAGAAAACATCAAGCGCGTAGAGAGAAGCATTAAAAAGAATTTGAAACCCTATATGCGAGAAGATATCAATGCTGGAAAAAATGTATATAGCAATGCGAGATGATATATATTGTATATATTTGTATCTTCTGAAATCAACTTAGAACAATGTTGGTATATGGATTGTGTCCTTTTGCATTTGTGTACATATGCGTTTGGACTCAATGATTTGGAAGTTTGGAAGTTTGGTCTTTCTTCAGATAATGATGTCTCGGGCGTGTAGCCGATTGAAGGAGGAGCGCTTGGCGTGGCGCAAGAACCATCCCCATGTATGTACATATGGCACACCGGTCACATGGTTGTATATACATATGTATCTGTAATGGACTGATGAACTTAACTGTAGTTTGTTTTTCCGTGTTGTTTGTTTTTGGTATTTTCAATTTCTCCGCGTAGGGTTTCTCTGCGAAGCCTGAATCGGGAGATTTATTGAAGTGGCAGTGCATCGTCCCCGGTAAAGAAGGGGTAAGTCATGAAGAACAAGCACAATATGAGTTTAACTATCGTCCTCCTATTAATAAATTTCTTTTGCAGACTGAATGGGAAGATGGTTACTACCCCCTGACAATCTCCTTCTCTGAGGACTATCCCTTGGTGCCTCCAAGATGCTCCTTTCCAATTGGGTTCTTCCACCCAAATGTCCATCGTTCGGGAGCACTCTGCATCGGGATTCTTGATCAAGAGACTGTAAGATAGACCTATTTTGTTCATGTAATTATTACTTATAATTTTTGTCGAACTTATTTGAACTGGTTTCTTATATTGCTTAAATTATATTTCGTAGGGGTGGTGCAGTGCTTTTACAATCAAAACTATACTACTTGAAGTTCAGCGTTTGCTGCATCAGCCAAATGTGCCTGATGTTGAAAATGATTGCTATAATCTACTTATCAAGGTTAGATGACACTTTGACTTAGTGACCAATGTAGGTTATTCATTCCTCCTTCGACATTTGTTAATATAAATAATGTCAATATTTTCAGGATCCAGCGGAATATAAGAGACGTGTTCGGGAGCAAGCAGGACGGTACAATTTAGATTGATTGATGGGAGCTTCATCGTCGATCTACAATGAATGTAGCATGATTTTTGTTCAGTGTGTAAAGAAATTATCTTTGAACAATTGTAAAACCTCTAATGGTGTATTATCACAATTAAGCCAGCCTCACTGGTGATCGAGCATTTCCTATAATGCATTACTGTACTAGTATCCGCTAGCTCATCTGTGTTTTTTTCCTGATACAATTTTGCCTGCACGACTACATGCGGCTGTGATATATAATTGCAACTACATCCCTGTAATTTCAATGAAAACCGCTTATGATAATTAAACAATGACCGCCACTGAAAATACATGATCTTCTTAAGCCGTTGTTAATCAAGAACCGGCTATGAAGTTCGTTGCATTACAGACGGTTATTAATTAAGAACCGCCAACGAAGATCATGTATTTACTCAGACGGTTGTTCCTTAAAATCCATCTGTGAAGTTCATTGCATTACAGACGGTTATTAATCAAGAACCGCCAACGAAGATCATGTATTTACTCAGACGGTTGTTTCTTAAAATCCGTCTGTGAAGTTCATGGCATTGCAGGCGGTTAATAATTAATAACCGTCTGTGAAGATCATGTATTTACCCAGACGGTTGTTTCTTAAAATCCGTCTGTGATGTTCGTTGCATTACAGGCGGTTCTTAATTAAGAACCGATTCTGAAGATCATGTATTTACCCAGGCGGTTGTTCTTTAAAATCCGCCTGTGTTGTTCTTTCATCACAGACGGTTATTATATCATTCGTCATCACAGTCGCATATTTTTAAGGACCGCCTGTGTTTGAAAAATTGAGGCGCCTGTAAAAATGCTTTTTGTAGTAGTGGTTACTGGACGTCGAAGGAAGGTGCTTGCACGTATGCATGCAGTGCATGATGTGGCAACATGGTTCCGAAGATGGTTTATGAATGGAAAGATCTGGTTGGAAGGATCGAATCGTATCGGTTGAAGACTTTGGCTGCGGCGGAGTCGGTTATGGCTCGGTATGGAAAGTATCGAGTTGGTTATGATAGGATTTCGTGTAGGTCACGAATTTGAGTTGTTTTAGGAATGTGGGATACGTTCCTAAGGTGTTTGGAAGTCTTAAGATTGCTTCTATCTGCGTATACAAGAGTCCTAAGTAGTTATGGAAAGTTTCGATTCATGATCGGAGTAGGATTAGAGTCCTGATTTGAGTTGAGTTGGCTTTCGAGCTGGTTATATAAGCAAGGGAGGCCAAAGCTCGTGGAGCACGACTTTGGGGCTGTTCCTCTTGTGTTCTATTGAATAAAATTTGTAGTTTGAAGGAACATTTGTGCCTTGTTCGTCTGACTTGTTCCAGACAAGTTTTACTTATCGAGTTTCTGGACAGCACTATCTTTTGTCGGTGGTTTTATCATAACTCGAGTTTTACAGATCCAATTGACGTGATTCTTTTTGGTTTGTCTTCAAAACTTGATTATCCATCATCTGTCAAAATTTCACGGTCATTGGATTTGTGGTTTCTGATCTACACGACTTTCTTTGCAGCATTCCAGAACTGTTTTTCTCGGGTAGGACAGATCGACCTGTGTTCGATCATTCAATCACAACTTGAGTTTCTCTCGACGGATTTGAGTGATTATTCTTGTGTTTTCTTCTTGGCTTGATTCTCTCTAATATATATCACTTTTTGTCCTGGTGAAACACGTTTAGATTAGTCTCACACACAATTTCTTTAACAGATCGTTTTTCTGCCGAAGGGGTTAAGAGTTCATTGTTTCCGCTGCGTAAGATTTTTAAATCTACCATTCACCCCCACTGATAGCTTTTCACGTGCTCTTCGATCCTACAGTTTCATATGCCTTGATGCATGTAGTTGGGGACGTTTTCTAAATTCTTCTCTATTGCTTTTCTTCAGATGGTGATACTCGCAACCAAAGGGATGGCAATGACGAGGAGGAGAATAATGGAGCACCTCAGAACAAAAATGGACAAGGACCTGCCTAGGGAGCTATCAACCTTAAGCAGCTATTGGCTATGCAAAACCAGCTCATGCAGACCATGATACAGACTATGGGATAGCTGGGCTGGCAACAACAACCATCAGCCCCACATGCCTCCACCGCCACCCCTGCCTCCTTATAACCAGTTGGGGGAGTTCTTGAGGACTAGGCCACGGCTTTTGCTCAAGCTGCTGACCCTATGGATGTCGATGATTGGCTCAAGTCCGTGGAGAAGAAACTTGCAATTGTCCAATGTAGTGACCGGGAGAAGGTGCTATTCGCATCTCATCAACTTGTTGGAGCAGCTGCCGATTGGTGGAATTCACTATGCAACGCCCATGAGAACCATGAGAGGATTACTTGGGGTGAATTCAAGGAGAGCTTCTGTTCTCATTATGTGCCGGAAGGTGCTATGATCTTGAAGTGGCAAGAATTTGAAAACTTGAGACAAGGAAGATCGTGTGTGGGTGAATACCTCAATAAATTCACTCAACTCTCAAGGTATGCGCCTGAGGATGTGAGCCAGGACAGCCGAATACAATACTTATTCATGAGGGGCTTAGGCAATGAGATCCAAGCACAATTGTTGAATTGTGATTATGCCAAATTCCAAAAGCTTGTGGACAAAGCAAATGTGGCCGAGAACAAGGTCCATGAAATGGATCAAGACACCAAGAGGAAGGCGCCATATCAAGGACATCAACGAGGAAGTAATATGCGCCCTCGCTTCGCACCACCTAATGCGCCTTATTAAAGCTCTTCTGCGCTAGTACAGCGCCCTGGATATGCACCGCGCCTAGCTAAGTTTGTGCAGCAACGCCCTGTCATGCAAGCACCTATGCCTCCAATGCCTTTTGCACCTCGTGCTAATTTTCCTGGTGCAAATGTTCAGAATCAAGTTCATCCCAATAATTTTAGTGCAGTTAGGAAGTGCTATACATGTGGAGAGGCAGGACACTTTGCAGTTCAATGTCCTAAGTCAGGCCTTGGTCAAGAAAGTAATGCTCCAAGACAAAACCCAAGACCCAATGGAGGGTAGACGCAAGGCAGCAGTGGACAGCATAATTTTGCTCGTGGCAATGTGAACCATGTCTCTACAGAGGAATCTCAACAAGCGGATGACGTGGTAATTGTTATTTTTCTCACAAACTCCAACCTGTCGACTATGTTATTTGATTCCGGAGCATCGCATTCATTCATTGCATTGAAATATGTTGCCAAGTATAGTTTGTCTATCTCTCATATGAAGTATACTCTATTGGTTAAGTTTCCCAGAGGAGAGATGAGGACAAATATAGTATGTCCAAAAGTAAGCCTTAGAATAAGAGGGGTAGACTTCTTTACCAACCTCATTGTTTTGGATTCTCAAGGATTAGACATTATACTTGGTATGGATTGGTTGAGAAAGCACAATGGAGTCACTGAATGTGCCACAAAGACGGTGAAGTTGATTAATGAGGAAGGGATCACCATAGAGTTTGAAGCATCTCAACACGCACCGAAGCAATTGGAGCTGAACCACATGGACGGTGCCGTGATTGAGGAGATTCCAGTGGTGTGTGTGACACCCGGTTCCGAAAATGAACCAAGTGTAGTATATGTGTGCCCAAAATGTTCAACAAACATATACAAGTGCAATCACAAAAGGATATACAGAAAATTACCACATAATAAGTTTAATTAAGCACTTTTATTACACAATTCAGAATATCCTTGAATACAAGCTCTAATGATTATTAATGACAAGTTGAACTAATGCAGCAGAAATTAACTAATTAAGCAACTAAGCAAACTAAGCAATGGGATATATGGTGCGGCTCCAATCAGTACACAGGCAAGCTGACGGCATACACGGCCTAGAACTCTGCATTATCATCGTTATACTCCCAAATCTGACCTCCAAGTGTTGGTGGGGGAATTGCAAGGGTGAGTACATGTCGTACTCAGCAAGTGTGGAAAGTATGACATGTAGCTAATTCAAATGATGAATATAATAATGGCTAAGTGCTGAAAAGTACATCAAAACATTTGAAAAGAAATATATATTATATGTATGTGAACTAAACCCATCATAAACCACAATAATTACCATAGTATAAGTCCATATTCCAATCCATCACCATTACCATTAACCATATCCAATTCCATAATTGAATCCATAACCAGCCATAACCATATTATCAACCATAACCATTACCAAACCATCTCAAATACCATGTTCCCTCTAATCATGGAAGTTGTCTAGGTGCTCATAACCGGGAGCACGGCTATCATGATAGTTTTTATGACACTCTGTAGAGTTTGTACCACTTCACCCACGTGTTTATGATTTCATCACCTTTTGATGACTTTGGATCCTCTATTATGTCGTCTCACACTTCCTTAGGTGTCTGACCAAGAGATCAAAAAATAGCCTTTACAAAGGGACTACTAGCATGTACGGACCCACTGAGGTTTCACCTGTGGTGATGTCTCCAATTGAGCACATCTTCAACCAAGGGCACCCTCTTGTGCCATTCAGATCCCAGGGAGTTCCGCCTCAAATCCAAACCCCGATCCGACTCCCCTTCCCCGGTGCGACAAATGATCCATGCAATACTAGCAATACCCAAATTAATCAGCTACGCCGCACCCATACTTGGCCTCGTGGTGGCACTGTAGTCCTGGCTTATTCTCGAATGAACCGATCCTTAAATCTAAAGCAAGCAAACCACCATAACATCCAACCCATCCACATACCAGGCTTGCTTAGATCACCCATCACCATATCACATTCACCAGTTCATATTGACCATATTCTTATTAATGCATAATTAAATGTATAGTTGGTTTCCCGTCCTAATTAATTAAGCGAGGCAAAAAAGGTAAAAAGCCCTTCCCGACTCTCTACTATGTATTCCAGGTGACAAGGGTGGTTAAACAAAGATAGTAAACTTCCTATCATAGGGATTCCAATCAAATTGACAAAAGCATGCAGTTTTGAAAGCAAAACATTTATTGTTGAAACATGATCAATATGTTCAAGGACACTTGCCTTGCTCTTGGGATTATTGGGATCAAAGTCTTCAAATTCCCAGTGTTGGAGGTCCTCTGCAGCACCCTCTAGCACAAATCTGTCTAAACCGCGCAATAAACATACAAGACAAGAATCACAATCAATAAGTGCACATATATTACTCATTATGTCATGACATGCAATATTAATGCAAATGCGAAGCAAAAACTAGTTAATGAGTTTTAATGATGTTTAATAACTAGTTTTCATAGATCTTAGCATGTTTGGATAGGTTTGTAATTGATTCAAAGCAATTTAGATTTAATTGAGTAGGAAACATACAGCAAAATTGGACTAGTCCGATGTAGGGCAGGACTAGTCCGCCCTTCGCAGAAATAGCGAATTAGGGTTTTCTAGGTTGACGTGAATTTGGAGAAACGGGGTTGAATTAACGTGAGAGAGAGGAAGTAGAAGGTATACCAGGTGTCTATAACTCCAATGAATCAAGGGTTTTGGGGGCAACACTTAGATCTTGATGATCTAGGGTTGATGAAGGAACTTGATGGTGGATTGTTGATGAAGAACGAAAACCTGGCGGAGATCTTGATCACTTGATCCTCTTTCATTTCCTCCTCTTCTTCTTCTTGCTCGGTATCTCCTTCTCCCTCCTTGATGGCAAATCTCCACGAAGTAGGATTTGTGGTCCTTCAATTGAGGCAAAAAGATGTAAAGTCAAGGGGTGGGGTTGTTTATATAGAGGTGGAGAGTTAGGGTTTGATGGATTCCGAGTTTGGGGTGGGTGGAGGACGGTGTGGGATCCCACATGGACTCCAAAAAGAGTTAGACAAGACATCCTTAGGCCCACTTAAGGTAAAACCCAAAAACGTCATGAACAAAAGATTAATTCGGAATCGTGATCACCGGACAAGTCCAAAAAGGGACGGACTAGTCCAAAGTTAGTCAGAGAGATATTAGACAAGTCCGGACTACATCGGACAAGTGTGAACTTATTCAGAGGGAAAACAAACAAGTTTGTCCAAAACCGGACAAGTCCGATTTTAGTTAGGGGAAAAACGTACAAGTCCGCTAGATGTCAGACAGGTTCGGACAACTCTAGGGACTTGGTGAAATTTCAAGGTTGGGGCGACCTGACTAGTCCACTATGGGCCAGACAAGTCCGAAAATGTACAGAGGCAAAAATCAGAATAGTTCGCACTAAAAAGGACATGTCCGAGTGAGGTCAGAGAGAAATCGGACTAGTCCGCATCGAAATCGGACTAGTCCGCACTTCTGAGAACTTTTGAGTGCGGTTTTACTCCAAATTCATTTTAAACTCATTCATTTTTATGTTGCTTAATATTAAACATGTATATGAAATTATGCAATGCATGATGCGTGAAAATTAGGGTGTTATAGACCTACCACCATTAAAATGAATCTTGCCCTCGAGATTTGGTGTAGAAGAGAAAGATAGGGGAATTCCTTCTTGAGATCATCCTCCAGCTCCCAAGTTGCTTCCAATTCTGTATGATGCTTCCATTGCACATTACACCATCGAATCACCTTGTTCCTTGCGAATCTCTCCTTGGTCTCCAAGATTTTGACCGGTTGCTCGGCATAAGTCAAATCTGCCTCTAGTTCCAATTCTTCCATTGGCACTTGTTCTTCCGGCACTCTCAAGCACTTCTTGAGCTTGGAAACATGCATACCATCATGAACATGTGATAAGTGAGCTGGCTTCTCCAACTTATATGCTACTTCTCCTCTTTTGTCCAAAATCTTGGATGGCCCAATGTATCGAGGTGCTAGCTTGCCTCTTATTAAACCTCTTATGATCTCTCATGGGTGACACCTTGAGGTAAACAAAATCTCCTATTTCAAAGGCTAGTTTCCTTCTCGTATTGTCCGCATAGCCTTTTTGCCTTGATTGAGCATCCCTAAGGTTTTCACGAATAACCTGGACTTGTTTTTTGGCTTCTTGCGACATATCAGGTCCAAACACTTGATTTTATCCTATCTCATTCCAGAACGAAGGCGTCCTACACTTCCTCCAGTATAGTACTTCATAGGGTGACATTTTTAAGCTTGCTTGATAACTATTGTTATTTGAGAATTCCGCATATGGAAAGCTTTTGTCCCAACTCCTTCCATGCTTCAAGGCACAAGCTCTTAACATATCCTCTAAAATCTGATTGGTCCTCTCAATTTGTCCATCCATTTGAGGGTGATATGCTGAGCTAAAATTCAACCTTGTTCCCAATGCTTCATGTAGTTTTTGCCAGAACCTGGGGGTAAATTGAGAACCTCTATCCGATACTATGTTCTTTGGGACTCCATGTCGGCACACAATATGCTGCATATATAAGTCTGCCAGTTGTATTGCAGTATACATGGTTTTGACAGGGATGAAGTGAGATGACTTGGTCAACCGATCCAAAATAACCCATATTGAGTCATAACCGGACTCCATGTCGGCATGCCAATTTCTTCCCACTTCCGTTTCAGAATCTTCAATGGCTGCAATAATCCAGTTGGCCTTTGTTGTTCAGCATTGACTCGTTTGCACACATCACACAACGCTACATATTCAGATATGTCCTTTTTCATGCTAGCCCACCAATAACATGTCTTCAAGTCCTTGTACATCTTCGTACAACCGGGGTGAATTGAGTACGGCGAGTCATGTGCCTCCTTCAATATCGTTTCTTAGATATGCTTATCATTTGGAACAACAATCCTTTTTCCAAGCCATAAAGTGCCATAGTCATCCTCTCTGATATCCTGGCTCAAGGTTTAATAGGATTGATTGAATAACTCATACCACCAAAGTATACCTTCTTTTTCGGAAGCTCACCTGCAAAGAACTCTGAGGTTAAGTGTGCTTGGTCCCGAGCAATTTACGGATGGATGACCGACCGGGACGTCCTCCCGGGTGCGCACGAGTGAGGAAAAAATGCATAGAAAAGACGAGTGTTGTTTTGTGGGGCTAGTCTGTGATGCTATAGAGCTGCCAGAAGTAACGACCGCCAGGCCAGTAGTGGCTTGGGTGTTACAGAATGGAATCAGAGGCGACCCTCACGGTTTCACGGGTGCGTACGGGTCAAGGAAGTGGGTACGTACGCATGATGCATGGGTCCTCTAGGAGGGACAGAGTATGGTATGTATGCCAGTAATGAACGTATGGACATGGCCAAGACGTGACGTTCCTGGCTTGGGAGTTGACCGACGAGGACAACAGTCATCTAAGAAGGGTGGATTGTGACATCCTGGCTCAAGTTTTAATAGGATTGATAGAATAACTCATAACACCAAGGTATACCTTCTTTTCCAGAAGCTCACCTGCAAAGAACTCTAAGGTTAAGCGTGCTTGGCCCCGAGCAATTTACAGATGGGTGACCGTCCGGGACATCTTCCCGGGTGCGCACGAGTGAGGACAAAATACGCAGAAAAGATGTGTGTTGGTCTGTGCGGCTAGTCTGTGATCCTATAGAGCTGCCATAAGTGACGACCGCCAGGCCAGTAGTGGCTGGGGTGTTACATCCTCATCAAACCTGAACTCTCTCCCCTCCTGGGTCCTTTCCTTGATTTCCTGAATTTCCTCATCCCTTGTTTGACCTTCTCGAATTTCTTGCTCCAAGGCCGGATTTAACTCCATTATCCCCATCCCATTCACAAATCCAAGGTTCAACCGTTCAAACTCCTTACATAACTCGGATGGCAGCTCTCGAACCATGAGCTGGTGACTTACTCCTTTTCTACTCAAGGTATTGGCCACTACATTAGCCTCTCCGGGTTGATAGTTGATCCCCAAATCATAATCCTTGATGAGCTCCAACCATATTCGTCGCCTCAAATTCAGGCCCGTCTGTGTGAAAATATACTTGAGACTCTTATGATCCGTATGAATTTCACACCTATGTACAAGGATATAATGTCTCCAAATCTTGAATGCATGTACCACGGCTGCAAGTTCCAAATCATGTGTAGGATAATTCTGCTCATGTTTCTTCAATTGTCTCGAGGCATATGCAACCACTTGACCTTCTTGCATGAGCGCACATCCAAGTCCTTGTCTTGATGCATCACAATAGATATCAAAACTTTTACTCACATCTGGCAATATCAAAACTGGGATTGTAGTTGGCCTCTTCTTCAACTCCTCAAAGCTTCCTTGACATGCTTGAGTCCATTGGAAAGCTTTCCCCTTCATTAATAATTCAGTCATGGGTTTGTCTATTTTCGGTAAGTCCTAGATGAATCGACTGTAATATCCAGCCATTCTGAGGAAACTCCTTATTTCCTTTACATTATGTGGCGGTTCCCATTTCAACACGTCTCTCACCTTTCTGGGGTCGACCGATACTCCTCCTCCTGAGATGATATGACCCAAAAACGACACCTCTTTCAACCAAAACTGGCACTTGCTGAACTTGGCATACAATTGATGATCCCTCAATTTATGAAATGTAAGCCTCAAATGTTCCTCATGCTCCTCCTCGCTTCTCGAGTAGATCATAATGTCATCAATGAACACTACAATGAACTTATCCAAGTACTCCATTAAGACCTTGTTCATGAGGTACATAAAATACGCAGGTGCGTTTTTCAATCCAAGGGACATCACGGTGTACTCATAATATCCATACCGTGTCCAAAAAGTTGTCTTGGGTATGTCTGATGGTTTTATCTTCATTTGAAAGTAGTCTGACCTCACATCAATCATGGAGAAGACACAAGCACCTTTCATTTGATCATACAAGACTTCTATGCGTGGCAAGGTGTACATGTTCTTGATGGTCACCTCATTGAGATCTCGGTAATCCAAACACATCCTTTGGGATCCATCCTTCTTATCCATGAAAAGAACTGGCGCTCCCCAAGGTGAAGAGCTTGGACGAATAAAACCCTTCTCTAGTTGCTCTATAATCTCCTTGAGTTCCGCTAACTCCTTAGGAGGCATTGTATATGGCCTCTGAGCTATAGGTGTAGTTCCAGATATTAAATCAATAACAAACTCAATGTCTTGATTCTGTGGCATACCTGGCAAATCGTCCGGAAACACATCCAAGAATTCACACACCACTGGAATTTGTTCAATTGCGGCACCATTTATGTGTTTCAACTCCAATTGCTTCAGTGCATGTTGAGATGCTTCAAATTCTATGGTGATCCCTTACTCATTGTTCAACTTCACTGTTTTTGTGGCACACTCAATGACTCCATTGTGCTTCCTCAACCAGTCCATACCAAGTATAATGTCCAATACTTGAGAATCCAAAACAATGAGGTTGGCAAAGAAGTCTACCCCTCTTATTCTAAGGCTTACTTTTGGACATACTATATTTGTCCTCATCACTCCTCGAGGAGACTTAACCAATAGAGTAAACTTCATATGAATGATAGGTAAACTATACTTGGCAACATATTTTGATGCAATGAATGAATGTGATGCTCCAGAATCAAACAACATAGTCATTGGGATAGAGTTTGCAAGAAACATACCAATGACCTCGTCATCTGATTGCTGAGCATCCTCCGTAGAGACATGGTTCACGTTGCCGCGAGCAAAATTCTGCTGTCCACGGTTCCCATAAGTGGTTGTCCTCCATCGGGTCTTGGGTTATGTCTTTGAGCATTGCTTCCTTGACCAAGGCCTGACTTAGGACACTGATGTGCAAAGTGTCCTGCTTATCCACATGTATAGCACTTCTTAATTGCACCAAAATTATTGGGACGAACTTGATCCTGAAAATTTGTACCAGGAAAATTGGCTCGAAGCGCAAAAGGCATCAGAGGCCTAGGTGCTTGCATGACAGTGCGTTGCTGCACAAACTGAGCTAGGCATGGTGCATAACCAGGGCGCTGTACTAGAGCAGAATAGCTATAATAGGGCACATTAGGTGGTGGAAAGCGAGGGCGCACATTACTTCCTTGTTGTTGTCCTTGATATGACACCTTCCTCTTGGTGTCTTGCTCCATATCACGTACATTGTTCTCCACAACAATTGCTTTGTCCACAAGCTTTTGGAAGTTGGCATAATCACAATTCAGCATGGTACCTGGATCTCATTGTTCAAACCTCTCATGAACAAGTATTGCTTCCAGCTGTCCTTGCTCACATCCTCACGCGCATATCTTGAGCGTTGAGTGAATTTATTGAGGTATTCAACTACACTCGATCTTCCTTGCCTGAAGTTCTCAAACTCTTGCCTCTTCAAGATCATAACACCTTCCGGCACATAATCAGAATGAAAGCTTTCGTTGAATTCAGCCCAAGTGATCCTCTCTTGATTTTCATGGGCGTTGCACAATGTGTCCCACTAATCGGCTGCTGCTCCAACAAGTTGATGTAATGCAAATTGAACCATCTCCCGGTCACTGCATTGGACTATTGCAAGTTTCATCTCCATGGTCTTGAGCCAATCATCGGCATCCATAGGGTCAGCAACTTGAGCAAAAGTTGGCGGTCTGGTCCTCATAAACTCCCCCAACCGGTTATGAGGAGGCGACGGTGGCGGTGGAGGCATGTGGGGATGATTGTTGTTGTTGCCAGCCTGCAGCTGTCCCACAATCTATATCATGGTATGCATGAGCTGGTTTTGCATAGCCAAAAGCTGCTCAATATTGATAGCTCCCTGGGCAGGTCCTTGTCTATTGTTGTTCTGAGGTGCTCCATTGTTCTCCTACTCATCATTGCTATCCCTCTGGTTGCGAGTCCTCACCATCTGATGAAAAGCAAGATAGAAGAATTTAGACAATGTCCCCAACTATATGCATCAAGGGATATGAACTAAGAAACTACCTATACTAGCCTATGTGTACATGGCAATGCTAAAGAATCCCAAAATCCTCTACTAAGCACACAAGCACCAAAACATAGCAAAGAACACACCAAGCAAAAACACATTGATTCCTATGTGCTCCTATGTGCTCTAAAGTGTCCATTCTATCTAGGTTGCATCCTACGGTCCGGTTCTGATACTAATTTGTGACACCCAGTTTCGAAAATGAAACAAGTGCAGTATATGTGTGCCCAGGATGTTCAACACACATACACAAGTGCAATCACAAAAGGATATACAGAAAATTACCACAGAACAAGATTAATGAAGCACTTTTATTACACAACTCAGAATATCCTCGAATACAAGCTCTAATGATTATTAATGACAAGTTGAACTAATGCAGCAGAAATTAACTAATTAAGAAACTAAGCACACTAAGCCAAGGGATATATGGCGCAACTCCAATCAATCCACAAGCAAGCTGACGGCGAACATGGCATAGAACTCCGCATTATCATTGTTATACTCCCAAATCTGACCTGCAACTGTTGGTGAGGGGATTGCAAGGGTGAGTACATGTCGTACTCACCAAGTGTGGAAAGTATGACATGTAGCTGATTCAAATGACGAACATAATAATGCCTAAGTGCTGAAAAGTACATTAAAACATTTGAAAAGCAATATATATTATATGTATGTGAAGTAAACCCATCATAAACAACAATAATTACTATAGCATAAGTCCGTATTCCATATCTGTTAACATTACCATTTACCATATATGATGCCATAATTCAATCCATAGCAAGCTATAACCATATTATCAACCATAACCATTACCAAACCATCCCAAATTCCAAGTTCCCTCTAATCATGGAAGTTGTCCAGGTGATCATAACCGGGAGCACGGCTATCATGATTGTTTCTATGACACTTTGCAGAGTTTGTACCACTTTACCCACGTGTTTGTGATTTCATCACCTTTCGATGAATTTGGAACCTCTATTATAGTGTCTCACACTTCCTTAGGTGTGTGGACAATAGATCACAAAATAGCCTTTACAAAGGGACTACTAGCATGTATGGACCCATTGAGGTTTCACCAGTGGCGATGTCTCGAACTGAGCACATCGTCAACCATGGGCCCCCTCTTGTGCCATTCGCATCCCAGGGAGTCCAGCCTCAAATCCAAACCCCAATCTGACTCCCCTTCCCTGGTGCACCAAGTGATCCATGCAATACTAGCAATACCCTAATTAATCAGCTACGCCGCACCCATACTTGGCCTCGTGGTGGCACTGTAGTCATGTCTTATTCTCGCATGAACCAGTCCTTACATCTAATGCAAGTAAACCACCATAACATCCAACCCATGCACATACCAGGCTTGCTTAGATCACCCGTTACCATATCACATTGACGAGTTCATATTAACCATAATCTCATTAATGCATAATTAAATGTATAGTTGTTTTCCCGTCCCAATTAATTAAGCGAGACAAAAAGGTAAAAAGCCCTTCTTGACTCTCTACATGTATTCCAGGTGACAAGGGCGCTTAAACAAAGCTAGTAAACTTCCTATCATAAGGATTCCCATCAATTTGACACAAGCATGCAGTTTTGAAAACAAAACATTTATTGTCGAAACAGGATCAATATGTTCCAGGACACTTGCCTTGCTCTTGGACTTGATTGGGATCAAAGTCTTTAAATTCCTGGTGTTGGAGGTCCTCCGCGGCACTCTCTAGCGCAAATCTATCTAAACCGCGCAATTAACATACAAGACAAGAATCACAATTAACATACAAGACAAGAATCACAATCAATAAGTTCACATATATTACTCAATATGTGATGACATGCATGATTAATGCAAATGCAAAGACAAACTAGTTAGTAAGTTGTTAATGATGTTTACTAACTAGTTTTAATAGCTTTTAACAAGTTTGGATAGGTTTGGAATTGATTCAAAGTAATTTAGATTTAGTTCAGCAGGAAACATACAACAATGAGACTAGTCCGCTATAGGGCCGGACTAGTCCGCTCTTCACAGAAACAGTGGATTAGGGTTTTCTAGATCGACGTGAATTTGGAGAAACGGGGTTGAATTCATGTGAGAGAGAGGAAGTAGAATGTATACCAGGTGTCTAGAACTCAATTGAATCAAAGGTTTTGGGGGCAACACTTGGATCTTGACGATCTAGGGTTGATGAAGGAACTTAATGTTGGATTGTTGATGAAGAACGAAAACTTGATGGAGATATTGATCACTTGATCCTCTTTTGTTTTTGCTCCTCTTCTTCTTCTTTCTTCAGATCTCCTTCACCCTCCTTAATGGCGGCTCTCCACGAACTAGGGTTTGTGGTCATTCAATTGAGGCAAAAGGAATTAAAGTCAAGGGATGGGGTTGTTTATATAGAGGTGGAGAGTTAGGGTTTGATGGATTTCAAGTTTGGGTGTGTGGAGGCCGGTGTGGGGTCCCACATGGGCTCCAAACAGAGTTAGACACGACGTCCTTAGTCCCACTTAAGGTAAAACCCAGAAACACGTCGTGGAACAAGAGATTAATTCCAAATCGCGATCACCGAACAAGTCTGAAAAGGGTCGGACTAGTCCAAAGTTAGTCAGAGAGATATCGGACAAGTCCGGACTACATCGGACAAGTTCGAACTTAGTCATAGGGAAAACGTACAAGTTTGGCCAAAACTGGAAATGTTCAATTTTACTCAGAGGAAAAAACGAACAAGTCCTCTAGATGTCGGACAAGTCCGGACAAGTCTAGGGACTTCACGAAATTTAATGGTTGGGGGCAACCGGACTGGTCCGCTATGGGTCGGAAAAGTCCGAAAATGTATAGAGGCAAAAACAAGAATAGTTTGCTCTAAAACGGACATGTCCGAGCGAGGTCAGAGAAAAATCGGACTAGTCCGCACCAAAATCGGACTAGCCCACACTTCTAAGAACCTTTGAGTGCGGTTTTACTCTGAATTCATTTTAAACTCATTCCTTTTTTATGTTTCTTAATATTAAACATGTATATGAACTTATGCAATGCATGATTCGCGAAACTGAGGGTGTTACAGTGTGTGAATTCTTGGATGTGTTTCTGGACGAGTTGCCAGGTGTGCCACCTGATCGCGACATTGAATTTGTTATTGAATTAATGTCTGGAACTGCACCTATACCTAAGAGGCCATATAGGGTGCCTCCTAAGGAGTGAGTGGAGCTCAAGAAGCAGATTCAAGAGCAGCTAGAGAAGGGTTTTATTCGCCCAAGCTCTTCACCTTGGGGAGTGCCCATTCTTTTCGTGGATAAGAAGGATGGATCACAAAGTATGTCCGTGAATTACCAAGCTCTCAATGAGGTGACCATCAAGAACAAGTATACCTTGCCACGTATAGAAGACTTGTTTGATCAGATGAAGGGTGCTTGTGTCTTCTCCAAGATTTATTTGAGGTCGGGATACATTCAAATGAAGATTAGACCATTGGACATACCCAAGAAAGCTTTTCGGACATGATATGGATCCCATGAGTATACAGTTATGTCCTTTGGATTGACCAATGCACCTGCATACTTTATGTACCTCATGAATAAGGTCTTCATGGAGTACTTGGATAAGTTCGTTGTGGTGTTCATTCATGACATCATGATCTACTCAAAGGATGAGAAGGAACATGAGGAACACTTAAGGCTTACATTGCAGAAATTGAGGGAGCATCTGTTGTATGCCAATTTCAGCAAGTGCCAGTTTTGGTTGAAAGAGGTGTCATTTTTGGGGCATATCATCTCTGGAGGAGGAGTATCGGTTGTCCCAGGAAAAGTGAGAGATATGTTGAAATGGGAACCACCGCATAACGTAAAGGAGATCTGGAGTTTTCTTGGAATGGGTGGATATTACCGCCGGTTCGTCAAGGACTTCTCCAAAATAGCCAAACCCATGACTGAATTATTAATGAAGGGGAAAGCTTTCCAATGGACTCAAGCTTGTCATGAAAGTTTTGAGGAGTTGAAGAAGAGGTTAACCATCGCGCCTGTGCTAGTTATTCCGGATGTAAGCAAAAGTTTTGATATATATTGCAATGCGTCAAGACAAGGACTTGGATGTGTGCTCATGCAAGAAGGTCAAGTGGTGCATATGCATCGAGACAATTGAAGAAACATGAGCAGAATTATGCAACACATGATTTGTAACTTGCAGCTGTGGTACATGCATTGAAGATTTGGAGACATTATATCCTTGGACATAGGTGTGAAATATATACGGATCATAAGATCCTAAAGTATATTTTCACACAAACATATCTTAATTTTGAGGAAACGAAGATGGTTGGAGCTAATCAAGGATTATGATGTGGGATCAACTATCATCCAGGGAAGGCTAATGTAGTGGCCGATGCCTTGAGTCGGAAAGGAGTAAGTCACCAACTCACGGTTCGAGAGCTGCCATCCGAGTTATGCATGGAGTTTGAGTGGTTGAACCTTGGATTTGTGAATGAGATGGGGATAATGGAGTTAAATCCGACCTTGGAGCAAAAAAATCGAGAGGGTCAAACAAAGGATGAGGAAATTTAGGAGATCAAAGAAAGGACCCAGGAAGGAAGGGAATTCAGGTTTGATGAGGATGACCATGGTACTTTATGGCTTGGAAAGAGGATTGTCGTGTCTAATGTGAAGCATATTCGAGAGAAAATATTAAAAGAGGTGCATGACTCACCATACTCAATTCATCCCGGTTGTACAGAGATGTACAAGGACTTGAAGACATGTTATTGGTGGGCCCACATGAAAAAGGACATAGCTGAATATGTAGCGTCGTGTGGTATGTGCCAACGAGTCAAGGCGGAACATCAAAGGCCAGCTGGATTATTGCAGCCATTGAAGATTCCAAAATGGAAGTGGGAAGAAATCGGAATGGACTTCATAGTTGGTTTACCGCGTACTTAGTCCGGTTATGACTCAATTTGGGTAATTGTGGATCGTTTGACCAAGTCAGCTCACTTCATCCCTGTCAAAACCAAGTATACTACAATACAACTGGCAGACCTATATATGCAGCATATTGTGTGCTGACATGGGGTTCCAAAGAGGATAGTGTCAGATAGAGGTTCTCAATTTACCTCCAGGTTCTGGCAAAAATTGCATGAAGCATTGGGATCAAGGTTGTATTTCAGCTCAACATATCACCCTCAAACGGATGGACAAACTGAGAGGAGCAATCAAATTTTAGAAGATATGTTAAGAGCTTGTGCTTTGAAGCATGGGAAAAGTTGGGACAAGAGCTTTCCATATGCAGAATTATCATATAACAATAGTTACCAAGAAAAAGCTTGAAAATGTCACCCTATGAAGCACTTTATGGAAGGAAGTGTAAGACACCTTTGTTCTCGAATGGGACTGGAGAAAATTGAGTCTTTAGATTTAACATGCTGTGGAAAGCCGAGAAACAAGACTAGATTATTCATGAAAACTTGAGTGCAGCTCAATCAAGGCAAAAAGGCTATGCGGACAATTGAAGGAAACTAGCCTTTGAAGTGGGAGATTTTGTTTACCTCAAGGTGTCACCAATGAGAGGTCATAAGAGGTTTAATATGAGAGGCAAGCTAACACCTCGATACATTGGGCCACTCAGATTTTGGACAAAAGAGGGGAAGTAACATGTTGTGTTTCATGTTTCCCAGCTCAAGAAGTGTTTAAGGGTACCGGAAGAACAAGTGCCAATGGAAGAATTGGAACTAGAGACACATTTGACATATGCTGAGCAACCGGCCAAAATTTGGGAAACCAAGGATAGGGTCACAAGGAACAAGATTTTTAGATGGTGTAAAGTTCAATGGAAGCATCACACGGAATCAGAGGCAACTTGTGAGCTGGAATATGATCTTAAGAAGGAATTCCCTATATCTTCTCATCTGCGTTGAATCTCGAGGGCGAGATTCATTTTAAGGGTGGTAGGTTTGTAACACCCTCATTTTCATGCATCATGCATTGCATAAGTTCATATACATGTTTAACATTGATCCACATAAAAAGGAATGAGTTTAAAATGAATTTAAAGCAAAACCGCACTCAAAAGTTCTGAGGAGTGCGGACTAGTCCATTTTTGGTGCGTACTAGTCCGATTGCTCTCCGACCTCGCTCGAACATGTCCATCTTTGCTGCGGACTAGTCCGTTTTTCTCTCTGTACCGCTTTTGGACTTGTCCGGTCCATTGCGGACTAGTCCGCTATTCCAATTCCTTGAAATTTTGCCAAGTCCCTAGACTTGTCTGGACTTGTCCGACATCTAACGGACTTGTCCTTTTTCCCCTTTGACTAAAATGGAACTTATCCGGTTTTGGCCAGACTTGTTTGTTTTGCTCTCTGATTAAGTTCAGACTTGTCCGATGTCCAGTCCGGACTTGTCTGATATCTCTCTGACTAACTTCGGACTAGTCCGGCCTTTTGCGGACTTGTCTGGTGATCCCGATTCCGAATTTATCGTTTGTTCCCCGACGTATTTTTGAGTTTTACCTTAAGTGGGCCTAAGGACGTCGTGTATAACTCTTTTTGGAGCCATGTTGGACCCCACACCGGCCTCCCCCCATCTCGAACTCGAAATCCATCAAACCCTATCCCTCCACCTCTATATAAACAACCCCACCCCTTGACTTTACATCCTTTTGCCTCAATTGAAAGTTCACAAACCCTAGCTCGTTGGTAGCTGCCATGAAGGAGGGAGAAGGAGATCCCAAGCAAGAAGAAGAAGAGGAGGAAACAAAAGAGGATCAAGATCTCCATCAAATTTGTTTTCTTCATCAACAATTCACCATCAAGTTCCCTTATCAACCCTAGATCGCCAAGATCCAAGTGTTGCCTCCAAAACCCTTGATTCATAAGTGTTCTAAACACCTGGTATACCTTCTACTTCCTCTTTCTAACGTGGATTCAACCACATTTCTCCAAATTCACGTTGATCTAGAAAACTCTAATCCGTTGTTTCTGCGATGAGCGGACTAGTCCGGCCCAACAGTGGACTAGTCTGATCTGGCTGCCTGATTTCTACTGAATTAACTCTAAATTGATTTGAATCAACTTCAAACTTGTGTATACTTGTTAATAACCACTTTAAATGATTAGTGAACATTATCAATAACTCATTAACTAGTTTTTCTTCGCATTAGAATTAATCATGCATGTCATGACATATTGAGTAATCTATGTGCACTTATTGATTGTGATTCTTGTCTTGTATGTTTATTGCGCAGTTTAGATGGATTTGCGCTAGAGAGTGCCGCGGATGACCTCCAGCACAAGGAGTTTGAAGACTTTGACCGAAACCATGCCAAAGAGCAAGGCAAGTAACCTTGAACATATTGATCAAGTTTTAAGATAAATGTTTTGGTTGCAAAACTACATGCTCGTGTCAATTTGATGGGATTCCTATGATAGGAAGTTTACTAGCTTTGTTTAACCACCCTGGTCACCTGGAATACATGGTAGATAGTAGGGAAGGACTTTTTACCTTTGATTCACTTGATTAATTGGGATGGGAAAACAACTATACCATTTAATATGCATTAATGATACTATGATTAATATGAACTGGTTAATATGACATGGTAATGGAATATCTAAGCCAGCATGGTATGTAGATGGGTTGGATTTCATGGTGGTTTGCTGGCCTTAGATCTAAGGACCGGTTCATGCGAGAACAAGCGAGGACTACAGTGCCACCACGAGGACAACTATGGGTGCGGCGTAGCTGATTAATTAGGGTATTGCTAGTATTGAGCGGATCATTTGGCGCACCAGGGAAGGGGAGTCGGATTGGGTTTGGATTTGTGGTGGGACACCCTCGGATCCGAATGAAACAAAAGGGGGCCCTTGGTTGAAGATGTGCTCAGTTGGAGGCATCGCCACCGGTGAAACATCAGTGGGTCCGTACATGCTAGTAGTCCCTTTGTAGAGGCTATTTTGTGATCTCTTGGCCATACACCAAAGGAAGTGTAATCGGCATGAGGGAGGTTCTTTAGTCATCGATGGGTGATGAAATCACAAACACGTGGTAATGTGGTACAAACTCTGTAGAGTATTAAAACTATCACGATAGTCGTGCTCCCAGTTAAGAGCACCTTGATGACCTACATGATTAGAGGGGTTTTGTTATTGTTGGGATGGTTTGGTAATGGTTATGGGATGGTATTATGGTTTATGGCAATTGATATGGTCAATTGTAATGAGAAATATGGTATATGGATGATGGTAGTGAAAGATGGACTGGTATTATGGTAATTTCATGGTTTATGATGGGTTTACTTCACATACGTATAATATACTGCTTTTCAAATGTTTTGGCGTACTTTTCAACACTTAGCCATTATTATATTCATCATTTGAATCAACTACATGTCATACTTTCCACACTTGTTGAGTACGACATGTACTCACCCTTGCAATTCCCCCACCAATAGTTGCAGGTAAGGATTGGGGGTATAACGATGATAACACAGAGTTTTAGGCCGTGTCTGCTTGCCTGTGGATTGCAAGTCAGGATTGGGGGTATACTTTCCACACTTATTTTGCTTAGTTTGCTTCATAAGTTTATTTCTGCTGCATTAGTTTGAACTTGTCATCATCTTTCTTTGGATGTTGTATTTGTGAATATTGTGAATTCTGTAATAAAAGTGGTTAATTAATCTTGTTTTGTGGTAATTTTTTGTATATCCTTTTGTGAATACACTTGTGTATGTGTGTTGAACGTCCTGGACACACATATGCATTTACTTGGTTCATTCTCGGAACCGGGTGTCACAATAGCAACATCTACACCTAGCACATACATGGACTCCACAACCAAACAAGAAACGCTTTGCCCAAGTATATGAATAAACAGAGACTAATAATACTATTATTATAATGCATGGAGTCACAAATACAAGAAAAGATACATAAGCCATACCTTTCCCAATTTGGACTTGGGACTAGAGGCTCCTCTCTATAGCCTAACCTCCACTACGAACTTGGAGAACTAATGTATACAAGAGAGTGAATGCTCAAGTGGTGTGTTGAGTGAGGGAGCCCCCTAACCCCTATTTATACCCATTAAAGCTCAGTCTGGCGCCAGAAAAAGCGACAGAATCAATCGCCATCGTGATCTCCAGGCCGTGAGGTGCCAACATGTGGTGGTTGACCGCTTTTGGCGCGAATACCAGGTCGGGTGACTTGGTGGTTTGGCCGACTTGCAAACGGCTCCAATTGCGGCAAAACTTCTCTGTGACACTTTTATTTGGGCCCCCATAATGGGTATGGGTGATTCCCTTAATTTTTAGTTGGTTTTCTACTCCGAGTGGGCCCATGAATCCTCGTGCTTGCGCCTGATTGGTGGGAAGTGTGTTTCCTTGCTTTGTGGCCATGCATTCACTTGAAATTTTCATATAATAGCTGCATCCACCAATTTCTCCAAGTACAGGTGGAACTAGGTTATTCCAAACTATGATATGTGTAAGAAATATTCGTTCCTTCACATAATCTAGTTATATTGATGGTCAAAATTTGTATATAAAGACCGTCAACAATGGGCTCGGACGGTTTGTCTTGCTTCTTCCGCCATTCCTTTTTTGGCGGTTTGGTGGACTTGGGCCTTTCGGGAGGGCCGGACTTCTCTGTCTTCTTAGGGTGTCGTCGTGGACGATAAGGCAGGTTCTCCACATAGGTCAATTCCCTCTTGAATGCAATGAGCGGTTCCACCTTTGGATGTGGGACTTTGACCTCTTGAATGCGTTTGACATTTGGCCCATATTTTATATGAATCATGGAGCATTGCTCCAACTTTGGGTGAAAGTTAAACTTCACCTCCTTGCCATTGATATGGAAGTAGATTTCTCCAGCACTCACATTTATGTTAGTCTTCACGGTACTATGGAACGGGTGTCCAAGAATGTGCAGCGTATCCTTCTCGACATCCATGTCGAGCACCACAAAATCGACACGTATGAAGCAATTCCGGATTTTCACCAGAACATCTTCACCGGTACCCACCAGATAATGAATTGAAGAATCATCTAGTTGGAGTTGCATTGGTGTTGGAGTAAGATCTGTGAAGTTCTGGTTGTCGAAGACCACCTTGGGCATCACACTCACACTTGTTCCAAGGTCACAAAGTGCCTTGTAAAAGTATTGATCCCCAATTGAGCAAGATATGATGAGGTATACAAGGTCCTTCAGCCAGTTGCCTCCCCGTAGAGAAATTATGTTGACATTTTCCACGGGAGGTTCGGGTTGTCCTGGCATCTTGCCATTTCCACTGGTGGGACAACAGCTGCAGTTGAGCCAACTGAGTTTCCAGCATCTTGTTGAAGCTCAGTTGATTCTTAAAGCCCGAGGATAGTCCTTCAATCTTGGCATTGATATTCTCTAGGGTCTTGTCATTAGTCGACAACTTCTTCGGTAGAGCATCATTGATCTTCAAATGGCTAATGGAAAGTTCTCTCAAGTTGGGTTGATTTCTATTGTTGCCATTGTTGTTGTACCCTCCTTGAAGTAGAGGGCATGGTTGACCCCATCCTTGACCTCCTGGACGATAGCCATTGTTGCTCCCATTATTGGCTACGTATAAAGCATCCTCACGGTTTTCTTGACAGTCATTACCCAAATGGCGTGTGTTGCCACAGACTTCACAAGTGATGTGAGAGTATAGGGCATAGGCATTGCCACATACATCACCAATGACTTGTCCATAAACCTTCTTCATGAGGAGGTCCAATTTGGCAGCGATCATGTCCACCTCCTTCAAGGTGTGTAGGCCTCGCTGATGGGTATTGAGACGCTCATCGCTCCAACCCATGTTTGACACCATCTTCTCAATTAAGTATTTAGCTTTGGGAACCGTCAATGAGAAGAAGGCACTTGCAGCAGCAGCATCAACATGATCACGTGCGAAAGGAATCAACCCGTTGTAGAAGTTTTGGATAATCAGCCAGTCATCCATCCCATGTGGGGACGGGCCAAGATGTACTCTTGAAGCCTTTCCCAAGCCTCGGGAATAGACTCCTTGGCATCTTGTTGGAAGCTTGAAATTCTTCCACGTAGGGCATTAGTCTTGCCCGACGGGAAGAACTTGGCGACGAATACCATAGAACACTTCTCCCAAGTGTCTACAACACTTTGGTTCGTGTAGAATCACTGCTTCGCCCTCCCAGGAAGGGTGAACGAAAAGAGCCTAAGACGGACGACACCACGAGATACGTCCTTGATCTTAAAAGTGTTGTAGATCTCAAGGAATTGTTGCAGGTGAGCACTTTCATCCTCGTGAGCCTTCCCACGAAATTGGTTGGCTTGCCCATAGTGATCAGGCAAGTCATGATTTTGATGTTCACGTCTCCCGGGTCAATAGTGGGCCCAACAGGCACATTGTTAGCACAGGGAGTCGAAAACTTGCAGAGGGTCTTCTGGGCTATTGGCGTTTCGGTTGCTGGTGCTGTTGCACTGGCTTGCTTTGGTGCACGAAGCTTCTGAGGAGTAATGACACGAGGTCGATTTTCCAGAAGGGATTCGAAATCTTCGACAAAGTTTTTCAGCAAGCGGAAACCAAACATACACTACCGTGTTTTCACATAAAATCTGAAAAAAATGGTTATCCTACTAAAATCTAATCAGTGTCCTATCCCATTAACTCAATCATGCAATACTTCAGCGGCCTTTCCTGGCAACATTGCCTAAAATGCTTGTTGATGTTTCTTACATCACAACTAAAAACTCGCAAGCGCACAGAAACTATTGAAGTAGCATTTCCCCTTAAAGTGTATTCCAAGAGTGTCATTTATATTTTCCCAAAGGAAGGCTAAGTGGAAGTAAAACAATCATCAAATGAAGGGGGTAGATTAGTCTCGATAGTGTTCTAGTGAGGATGGGTAATAGATATGTGGATGTATTGTGACACACACAAGAGTATCCTATTCTAATGGGGGTAAATGGGTCAAAGAGGGATTAGGCTAAGAGTTAGCTAGATACTCCTACTATGCTTCTTGTATACATATACATAGCCTAAGTTAGATACTAATGATCATTTCAATGGCGAATTCTCATGCTAAGTTGTTCAACACATCGGGAACGGGTTTAGCCCTAGCAATACTAGGATGACTTTCACAATGAGCCTGTGGAATAGCCACACATGGAGGATTACAAGGGCAGATAGGGTTGTCACAACCTACTACCTACCTCTTTAATTCGTGGGTCTATGAGACATCCAATGCTACTTAACTATCCTAGAACCATGCTAGCATATTAAGTAAATACCTTAAGAGATGTAGCACAACTCATCCTAAGGCAATGACTAATCTAAACATCGTTGAACCAATGTTGAAACATAGCATAAGTCATTCATATTAATATGATCATTTCATAACTATTTAGACTATAGTGGGGGTTTGTAGTTTTTATGATGATATATTGAGAATGGTATAGCGTACTACTCGTACCACATACATGGAATCCACAATCAAACAAGAAATGCTTCATCCAAGTATATAAATAAAAGAAGATTAAAGTTAACATGTTTATTAACAATAACGTCAGAAATACAAATAGGAATATGAGAGCCATACCTTTCCCAATTTGGAATTGGGAAGAGACTCCTTCTACTCCTTTCCTACTTGGACTATGGACTAGAGGCTCTCCTCTCTAAAGCCTAAACTTCTCTAAACCTATGGAGAGTAGTGGATACAGTAGAATGAATACTCAAGTGGTGTATTTGTGAAGTGAGGGTAGGGGGTCCTACTTATAGGTGGAGAAGGGTCGGTTCCCGCTACCAATTGCGCGTGAATCGGTCATCAACGACTTCAGGAAGCTGGGAGGAGCCAACACGTGTTGATTGACTATGTTTGGCGCAAAGACCTAGTCGGCCGACTACGAGGGTCGCAGACGATCAGGGCTCCATTTGGGTTGTGTTTTATCCAGGTCACTAACAGGTGGGTCCCCTTCACCGATATAGGTTATACACCGTTGGATGGCCTCGAATACTTCTATTTGTGTGCCATTTGATCCATTTGGTGCACCAAGTTGGTGCTTGATTGGCTGGTATGGTATTTTTTATGATTGCTCCCCCTCTTCCTCATTTCTTGCATAAAATGCTTGCATGCACTATTTCTCCAAGGACAAGTGAAAATAGGTTAAATAGAAAGGTGATGTGTGCAAGAAATGTTATTTCCTTCACATAATTGAGTTATATTGACAGGTGAAATTGTATATAACAACCGTCAACACGGTTCCCAAGAGCAGGTGCCAGAGGCGGTGGCGCCGGCCTTAGCGTCAGGTCCAAGGGGCCTCAACTGTCGAGCGAGCTGGGAGACCAAGATCTCCGGAGCTGCCAGGCCTGCTGGTAAGGCGCAATTTCTGCCTTCACTATTTTTCATTGCTTCTTCGCGCTGATGGGTTAGCTTTGGCTTTTCAGGGCATCGACGGCCGACATAGTACCCTTGGTGCTAGCGCGGGTGAGCTTTATGGTTTTGGCCCCTCCCAGAACTGGGACAAAACCCGTTGCGGAGCATCTTGCGATTGAGGATGCACCGACCTCTGGCAACGCTGCTGCCCTTGTCGCTGTTCCTCGTGCTCCTATGCCTGACAGAGAGGATGCGCTAAGGCAGTGCTATGGGAGGAGGTTCCCAACTTGGCCATCATTGTTACCCCTAGTGGGGTGGACCCGCCCATAGTTGAGATAGATCCAGTGCCAGATGTCAGTGGCGCGCAAGACGGCGACTCGCCAATAGCGATTGTCGACACTCTGCGGCGGGGGAGAGTACCTAGGCACCGGGTGGCAACGTGCTCATTCCTGAAGCTCCAACCGGGGAGCCATCTGTAGGTTCGAACAGCACGTGTAAAGCTACCAGAGGGAGGGAGTGAATGGTAGATTAAAACTTTTTTAGCAGAAGCAATGAAAACCCTCGGTAGAAAAATGATCTGTTAAATAATTCATGGGTGAGAGTAATCTAGATGTGTTTAACCATGGCAAAAATGATATATATCAGAGATAATCAAGTCACAAAGACGAGACAACAAGAATCACTCAAATCCGTAGTGAGAAACTCAAGTTACGATCGAAAGATCGAACAAAGGTCAATCTGTCCTAACCGAGAAAAACAGTTATGGAACACTGCAAAAAAAACTTGTGTATACAAGAAACCACAATTCCAATGACCGTGAAATTTTGACAAATGATAGAAAATTAAGTTGTGAAGACAATCCAAGAATAATCACGTCAATCGGATCTGTAAAACTCGTGTTATGATAAGACCACCGAAGAAAGGTAGTGCTGTGCAGAAACTCGACGAGAAAGACTTGACGAAAGCAAGTCAGACGAACAAGGCACAAAAGTTGCTTCAAACTAAGGATATTTTTATGAAACCACAAGAGGAACAGCCCCAAATTCATGCACCATGAGCTCTGGCCTCCCTTTGCTTATATAACCAGCCCTTAGGCCAACTCAAACCTAACTAGGACTCTAATCCCACTCAATTCATGAATAGTAACTTTCCATAACTGCTCAGGACTCTTCTATATGCAGATAGAAGCAATCCTAAGACTTCCAAACACCTTAAGAACGTATCCCACATTCCTAAAACAACTCAAATTCATGACCCACACGAAATCCTATCATAACCAACTCAAAACTTTCCATATTTGAGTCAAACCCAACTTAGCCGCAGGCTGAGTCCATAACCTAGTCGGTTGGACCTTTCCGACCAATTCTTTACGTCCACATCTCTTCATCACGCCTCGGAACCATGTAACCACGTCCATGCACTCCTTGCATATGTGCAAACATCTTCCAACGACGTCCATCCTACATGCATATGCATTGTTCTTGATTCAAACATGTTGCGCGACCTCCCGACCAACTCAACCACAATTCCTCCCAAACTTGGTTGTTGAACCTCATCTTCTCCCTAAGACTAGTTCAATGGATCCCGTCAACAGCCATGTCTTGAACTCAAGCAACACCTGCACATGAATAAACAACTGATACTTCCGAGCACAAGTCCTCGACTTGACTGACGTTTGTTCGGAAACTACAACATCTTACGTGAGCACCTCACATAAGCATGTTCCAAGACCACAGTAAAATGATATCAGCCATATCAACCAAACGCACCAAAAACTTAGCAAATGAATACTAAACAATATTTCCAACAATGTAAAGCAAGTTCGAAACATTTCACAATAAAAGTAGGAACATTGCGATCAAGCTCTGAATCTTGCCAAAGCCAATAGGAGCTTGAGCCGGAGCTAGAAAAACATGTCAGAGCTAACCAACAAAAGTCAGACCTAGCAAAACATATCAGAGCTTAACAAAAACATGTCGGAGCTGTCAAATACATGCCGGAGCTAAAGACAAAGCTCACCGGAGCTACCCAAAAACATGTTGGACTTTGACAAAGCAAGTCAGACCTATTGTCAGACCTTGCAGAAGCTCGGAGCTAGTGTCGGACCTTGCTAAAAAGGGTGTTTTGTCATAATTTTAGAACTTATATCATCAAAGCCAATGCATTTAGTACAAGGCAATGTATTCAGCACACATAGGTCTCCCAATCTCCCCCTTGATGGCATTGGCAACACCACTTAAAATCCGAACATTGGCTTATTCACATTAAAAGTTTTGAAAAGAATTTCTCACCCTTTGTAAAATAGAAATAAAATGAGAAGAAGGACAAATTCTCCCCTAGAGAAGAATCGTGCCAAAACAATTTGTGAATATGTGCAATGTGTAATCAAATTCTCTCCCTTGCATACTTATCTTTAAAAATTCACATATTATCTATTATCTCTCCCCCTTTGACAATGTATTCAACAAGGTTCAAAAGAGAAATTTTAATTATTATGAGCATATTATAACATATACATAAAACAAAGATCATCTAAGTCATACTATCAAGTAACTTACACTATCACAACAATGAGATACATAAAGTAGTGTAAGCCATGCTAGAGATCAAATGTAATTTTCGGTTTAAGCAAGTCATCATCTCACAAACTTAACTATTTCAATACCTGAATGCATGACACTTGTTGCTGCATTTTATTATTTTTCAAACCACAAATTTATATCATATGATATTTGCAAGAGATTATATGTGCATCTTCCTTATTCTAACCAACCAAGCCAAGCCTATGTCATTTGACAATCAGAAGCTTAAGGACATGGTTTTAGTCATACAAAACTTCTTCTAAGTTCATATCTAAGTGCAATGATAAGCCATATTAAAAGAACAAGTGCGATGCATGCATATTCTCTTGATCTTTTCTCATTTTTATTTGATCATAAAATCTCAACATGTGAATTGTTGATTGATTAATTTTTCACTATTAAAAGCACTTGTGAGCATGCTACAAGTTCAAAACAGCAAGAAAGTTTGATGATGACCAGATTTAGTGTAAGTAATTATTTCCAATTACTAGTCATGGAAATACTACAAAATGTATAACATGAGTAATGTAGTAAGAACGTTCAGCATGTTAAAGGAATCACAAAGTCATATATGTATGAAATACTATGCTCATATTATTTTACGTTCAAATTCACACATTGACTTCCCAATTTTCCAAACTCCCCCTCCATTTAAGCCATGAGGATATTTAACCCCTATTTCACTACGAATGAAACAAAAACGAGTGAAGTCCAAAGGATTTGTAAAAATGTCAGCCAATTGTTGTTCGGTATCTACATGGTGAAGCACAATGTTTCCTTTTTCAACATTATCACAGAGAAAGTGATACCTAATGTCAATGTGCTTAGTTCTAGAATGTTGCACGAGGTTTTTAGCAATGCAAAAGGAACTAGTGTTATCACAAAATAGTGGAACACAATCTAGATAAACCCCATAGTCCTTAAGTGTTTGAACAATCCAAAGAATTTGTGAGCAAGCACTAGCAGCAGCTACATATTCGGATTCAACTGTGGATTGTGCAACTGAGTTTTGTTTTCTAGAGGACCAAGCAACAAGTGAATTACCAAGAAAATGTCAAGCACCAGAAGTACTTTTCCTATCAATCCTACAACCACCAAAATCAGCATCCGAAAAAGCTTTCAAAGTAATGGTTGAGGAAGAAGGAAGAAAAAAGCCAAATTCTTGAGTTCCATGTAAGTACCTAAGAATCCTTTTGATGGCTTGACGATGTGAGGCACATGGGGAGGCTTGAAACTGTGCACAAAGACATACGCTGAATTGTATGTCTGGTCTTGAAGTCGTGAGGTACAAAAGTTATCTGATCATGCTTCTATATTATTTTTGATCCACGGGTTCACCATCTTCATCAAGTTCAAGTGTTGTTGCTGTTTTCATTGGTGTCCGAAGAGGCTTTCTTTTTTCCATGTTGAAGTGCCTTAGGGGGTCTTTTGTATAATTCGTTTGATGCACAAAGGTACCCTCCTTGGTTTGCTTGATTTGCAGCCCAAAAAGTACGTGAGTTCTCCCATCATACTCATCTCAAATTCTGAACTCATCATAGCTGAAAACTTGGACACAAGATCATGAGAAGCACAACCAAAGATAATATCATCCACATACACTTGAACGAATAATGAGTCATTGCCATGCTTAAGCACAAAAAGAGTTTTACCAATCTTGCCCATGGTAAACCCCTTTTCAAGTAGAATGTTTTTAACCTATCATATTGTGCTCTAGGGGCTTGTTTGAGACCGTACAAGGCTTTGGACAGTTTGTAAACATGATTAGGAAAATCTGGATTTTCAAAACCCAGTGGTTGTTTGACATAAACCTCCTCATCTATGTAGCCACTAAGAAAAGCACTTTTAACATCCATTTGATAAAGCTTAAAACCTTTAGAAGCAGCAAAAGCTAACAAAATTCTTATGGCTTCTAATCTAGCGACAGCAGCAAAAGTTTCATCAAAGTCTAGACCTTCAACTTGAGTGAAACCTTGAGCAACCAACCTAGCCTTATTCCTAACCACAACCCCATCCTCACTTTGTTAATTTTTATACGCCCATTTAGTTCCAATTAAAGTGTGACCTTGAGGTGGAGGTACAAGTTTTCAAACATTATTTCTTTCAAAATTTTCTAACTCTTCTTGCATGGCAATAATCCAAGATTAATTAGTGAGTGCATGTAATATACCTTTCGGTTCAAAAGAAGCAACAAAAGAAGAATGAGCATGAGAGTTTGGATCACAAAACCTGGACCGTGTGACTCGTTCATGCAAGCTTCTAATAATTTGTTGTGGAGGATGACTTTTGAGAACCCAGAGGGGAATGGACACTTCACAAGCTTGTTCTTCTTCATGTTAATCACAAATTGATGAGCTTGTGACTTGAGGAGGATCTGGACCAGCAATGGTGGTCGTCGGTGCTGGCTGTAAATCAAAATCAGGAGCTGGAACAATGTCATTAGCTGCTGAATTTTCCGGCAGCAGCATCACTTCTTCCCCATCTTCAACAAAAATGCTCTCCCCCTGTGGATATCGATCTAGACCTGCAATGTTTGAGCTAGTACCTGTGCTAGGTTCATCAAAAGACATTTCACAAGTCTCCACAATTTTTTTAGTATCAGGTAAAAGCACACGGTAGCCTCTATTATGAGATGGATAATCAAGAAACATGCCATCAATGGATCTAGGTTCAAATTTATCAAGATTACCATGTTTCTTAACAAAGCATTTGCAACCAAAGACCCAAAAGTGTATAACACTAGGCCTATGTTCAAACCGGAGCTCATATGATGTTTTACCTAGCTTAGTGCGCAAGAAAACATGATTTGAGACATAACAAGCAGTTGTAATCGCATCAGCCCAAAATTTCCTAGGAGTTTGATATTAATCAAGCATAGTCCTAGCCATTTCAACTAAGGTTCTGTTCCACGACACCTTTTTTTTTGAGGTACATATGGTGAAGAAAATTGATGATCTATTCCATTTTCAGCACAAAAGTGATAAAAAATGGATTTTTAAATTCGGTTCCGTTATCACTTCTAGTTGCTTTTAAAGATCCTGGTTGATCAATTGATAATCTAATAAATAAAGTTATAAAGTGACTAAAAGCTTCATTCTTAGATGCCATAAAGTAAACCCAAGAGTATCAAGAATAATCATCAACAATCATAAACATACCATTTACCTCTGAAGGATTGAACACGTGAAGGTCCTACGGTGTCAAGGTGCAAAAGTTGACCTGGTTCAGTTATCATGATCATTGTGAGAGTAGTATGTGAACGTGCAACAATCTTAGCATGACTACAAGAAGAACACACAATTTCTTTGTCCCCTTTAAGCTTTGGCAGCACACGTATGCAATCAAGAGCACTAATACGCGTTAGATGATCAAAGCCTACGTGACCAAGTCTACGATGCCAAAAATATAAGTCCTTTGAATCATTAGCAACTAGACACCTATGCTTAGAGGAAGACATATCAAAAATAGCTTTAAAAACTCTTCGAAACTGTGACATGTTAAAAATAAGCTCACTGTTTGAATTTACAACTTTGCAGCAATTTTTAGTGAAAATAATTTCCAGAATTTCATCTAGCAGTTGTTAAACAGAATGCAAGTTGTATTTCAAATTTTTTACATGTGCCACATCCTTCAAAGTGTAGTTATCATTTACTCTAACTGAACCCTTAGCAATTACAGGAGTTGAAGAATTATCAGCAAAAGTAACATTCTCTACATGTGACACAAGAGAGAGGGAGGAGAACCATTGTTTTTTACCAGTCATGTGGCGTGAGCAACCTGAATCCACAATCCAAATGTTCTCATTCCTCAATCGTGTAACCTACATAGAAACACAATACGTCAATGAATTAATACTGGGGTTAGTCAAAAGGTATTTAGGAATCCAGTACTGAGTCACACGACGTCCAGCAGGAATAACAGGCGAAATCTGAGATAAAACAGCAGGTTTATGAGCCAAAGCTTGAGGATTTTTGTACCCAACTACCGTCCTACGAGATGTTACATGTGGAGCATGAAAAATAGTAGGTTTGGGAGCAAACTTTGCATGTTTTCGACTCATTACAGCAGATTACATGTTCCTATCATTCGATTTAGCAAGTGCAGCAAATTTTGCATTAAAGTTATGAGATCTAGCAATCATTCTTTCTTTCTTTTTGTTATTTAGCTAGTCTATAACAAAAATCTATGACATGACCATCTCTACCAGAGTAGGTACAATGAAATTTAACTTTGTGTTCATGTCTAGAGGAGCAAGCAACATTTTTATTTGAAACCGAATGAGACAACACCCCTGCAGATTTGAAAACCACTTCTTTTTGTTTATGAACCGTTTGAATCAATCCACTTCCTAATGACTTTACAATTTTAGGTGGATGTGCATTAGCATGAGCATGAGAATCAAAACCTAAACCAGTTTTATCATTGCAAGACTTGGAAGAACTCATCAGCAAGTTTAGGTTCTTATTCCCATTACAAAACCGATCTAATGTTCGATGCACGTCATCAAGTTTATTGGACAGATCAAGGCAATTTTCACATGAAGTTTTTCCTTTTAATTTGCAATTGGAACAATATTTAACTTCATGAGAATGTAAAGCATTGTTCAATATAGAAATTTCATTCATAGCATCTTGTAGTTTCTTATCAAGATCATCACAAGTAGAACAATGCAAATAAATTGTAGAACAGCTAGCATCTTTCAAGTTTTTATCATTAAGTGCAGCAAGCTCTCTGTTCTTTTCAATTTCTAACTCAAGTTTATCAAGTGTGGAGGTGTGCACACTTCTTAATGAGGACAATTGTTCATATATTAAATCACATGAGGGACATGCATCATCACTAGGAATCAATGTTTTTAAATGGTTGTTTTCAGATTCTAGTGATTCAATTCTAGAAGCAATATCCCTAAGATTTTTGTCCTTTTTCTTAACTATAATAGTGACACAAGAAATAGCATCACACATTTCTTCGCGAGTACGACATACCTCTTCATTATTGCTGTTGTGTTCAGCCTCCTCCATACTAGATCTTGACTTGCTCGCCATGAAGTACAAGTTTGCCAAATCATCTTCATCTTCGACACTTCCAATGTCCACATCGCTTGACCAAGTTCTTGAAGTGCGGAGGTAAAACTGCTCACAAAATTCACGTCCTATAAAACCCTTCTTTTTCTTCGTATCTTTTGCAGGGGGGGGTGTTTCGTCCTTGTTTGCTTTTCATCCTAGGAAGTAGGAACTGAAAGGTTAGGGCAATCTGAACGAAAATGTCCTGTCTTACAACATTCGAAACATCATTGAGGTCAGGAGCTTCCTCTCCTTCTAGTTCTCACATTTTGCAATGATTTTGAGAACCTAGTAGAGAGAAGTACTAGCTCCTCCTCTGGAAACTTCTCAATCTGTTCAAGGGTTAGAGAGGACAACAAAGCAGGTGTACCATAGGATGAAGATTGGCCGGAGCTAGGCATATCACGTTGAGAAACAAATGCAAGAGACTTGTTGCGGTTCTTACGTGAGATTATGTCGATTTCATGAGTTTTCAATTTAGAATAAAGAACATCTAATGTAAGTGTACTCATGCTCATATGATAGTATATTCACAAATAGATGTGACTTTCATCTCCCAAATTGACATGTCTAATACACTTAGTAATTGCCTAGCATTTTCAGCATCTGAAAAATTAAAATTGACACTACACAAGTTGCTGAGAATTTTGTTAAAGCGAGCAAAGAGGTCATCAATGGACTCACCGGGTTGCATCTTGAACCGCATGTATTCTTTCTTGAAGATGTCTTGCCTTACCTCCTTGATCGTGTTGGATCCTTCGTGGTAGTCACAAAATGCTTTCCACACATCGTATGCAGATCGGAGGTGTGCAACACGGTCAAAGTCGCTTCGAGTTAATCCTTGTATGATCAAGTTTCTAGTCTTGTTTCTGTTGTCGAGATGTCTCAGATTTGTAGTTGTAACTTGATCGTTTGACGGAACTTCGTAAGGCTTGTACACCTTTTCCTATATTGTGAAACCTTGTGCCTGGATGAAGGCTTCCATACATGCCTTCCAAACCTGAAAATCAATACCACTAAAGACACAAGGTTTTGCGGAGTATTTCTCCATGATGATTAGTCAAAAACACATGCAAATCACAAATATTAGCACCGTGGCTCTGATACCAAATGTAGGATCGAAGATCACGTGTAAAGCTACCAGAGGGGGGTGATTGGTAGATTAGAACTTTTTCAGCGGAAGCAATGGAAACCCTTGCCAGAAAAAATGATCCGTTAAAGAATTCGTGGGTGAGACTAATCTAGACTTGTTTAACCATGATAAAAGTGATAGATATCAGATAGAATAAAGTCACAAAGACGACACAACAAGAATCACTCAAATACATAGAGAGAATCTCAAGTTACGATCGAAAGATCGAACAAAGATCAATCTCTCCTACCCGAGAAAAATAGTTCTGGAACACTGCAAAGAAACTCGTATAGATAAGAAACCACAAATCCAATGACCGTGAACTTTTGATAGATGATAGAAAATTAAGTTTTCAAGACAACCCAAAAAAAATCACATCAATCGGATCCGTAAAACTCGAGTTATGATAAGACCACCGAAGAAAGGTAGTGTTGTGCAGAAACTCGACGAGAAAGACTTGACGAAAACAAGTCGGAAGAACAAGGCACAAAAGTTCCTTCAAATTAAGAATTTTATTGATCAAACCACAAGAAGAACAGCCCCAAAGTCGTGCACCACGAGATCTGGCCTCCCATGCTTATATAAGAAGCCCTTAGGCCAACCCAAACCTAACTAGGACTCTAATCCTACTCAATTCACAAATCATAACTTTCCATAACTGCTCAAGACTCTTCTATATGCAGATAGAAGCAATCTTAAGACCGCCAAACTCCTTAGTACCGTATGCCACATTCCTAAAACAACTAAAATTTGTGACCCACATGAAATCCTATCATAACCAACTCAAAACATTCCATATTTGAGTCAAATCCGACTCAGCCACAAGTTGAGTACATAACCTAGTCGGTTGGACCTTTCCGACCAATTCTTTACGTCCACATCTCTTCATCACGCCTCAGAACCATGTAACCACATACATGTACTACTTGCATACGTGCAAACATATTCCAACGACGTCCACGATACCTTATATGCATTATTCTTGATTGAAACATGTTGCGCGACCTCCCGACCAACTCAACCACAATTCCTACCGAACTTGGTTTTTGAACCTCATCTTCTCCATAAGACTAGTTCAATGGATCCCGTCACCAGCCATGTCTCGTCCTCAAGCAACACCGGCACATGAATAAACAACTGATACTTCCGAGCACAAGTCCTCGACTTGACTCACGTTAGTTCTAAAACTACAACATCTTACGTGAGCACCTCACATAAGCATGTTGCAAAACCACACTAAAACGATATCAGCCATATCAACCAAACGCACCAAAAACTTAGCAAATGAATACTATGCAATCTTTCCAACAATGTAAAGCAAGTTCAAAACATTTCACATTAAAAGCAGGAACATTGCGATCAAGCTCTGAATCTTGCCAAAGCTATCCAGAGTTTGAGTCGGAGCTTACCAAAGCTAGTTCAAACTAGCGCCGGAGCTATAAAAATATGTCATAGCTAACCAACAAAAGTCAGACCTAGCAAAACATATCGGAGCTTAACAAAGACATGCCGGAGCTATCAAAGACATGCCGGAGCTAAAGACAAAGCTCACTGGAGCTACCCAAAAACATGTTGGACTTTGACAAAGCAAGTCGGGACTATTGTCGGACCTTACAAAAGCTCGGAGCTAGAGTTGAACCTTGCTAAAAGGGTGTTTTGGCAGAATTTTAGAACTTATATCATCAAAGCCAACATATTTAGTACAAGCCAATGTATTCAGCACACATAGGTCTCACACCATCAAGTTACCGACCGCTGGTGTCTGCAACAGAGTAAGCTGAAGAGGCGGAGAGACACCTGTCTGTGGCGACAGACACATCGATCTCCCTCTTAGAGGCTGTTGCTGTGATGCAGCCCATCTTGCTCCAGACGCAGGCTGGTCTCGCCCGGGAGGGGGATTAGCTTGCAGAAGAGCAGTACCTTATGAAACAGGTCGATGCTAAGAAGAGGGAGCTCGAGGTGAGGGCATGAAGGCCCACATTGATGTTGATGCCCGAATTAGGTTGTGCGAGGACAAACGGCTAGAGCTGGCATGCCGCACGGTTGCTATTGCCGATCAGGAATGGGACTTGGTGATGAGGGAAGAAGAGGTCTCCCGGAGCCTCAGTGTGTTGGAGGAGAGGTGTCGAGCCGTGCAGGACTCGGAGCTCACCATCAAACACAGGGAGGAGGACTTGGAGCACCGTGCTCGAGAGCTCGCCGAACGGGAGGAATCGGCGCAAAAAGAGGTACAAGACCTCCAGGCCTCCCGCGCAGCCGAGGCAAAGTGGATCCAGGATTTCGTGGCTCGTGTCGAGGCAGTGTTAGAACACCTCGGACTTGGTCTTGTGCCATGCGGGGAGCTATCTCATGGGGTGACCTAGCGGCTCCCAGTCTTGGACTCCTTCTGCTCGACATTGAGGTCGGTGAATATTGTCCTTGCAAAATGGCTAAAGGTCGAAGCGAGGGAGCTAGCGGAGCAGGTGGCCTCCCATTTTCTGTTGTGCTACCAGAGCTTGTATCCGGCAATCCCTCTGGATCCTTTAGACAAGGGCCCCCAGCAGAAGGAGGGGGCGAGGGACCAAGTCCAGGGCCTCGCCAAGTTGGTGGCTTCCTTGTTCCAGCGGTACTGAGACCGGTGGCCCCCAGGCAGGGCACCTTTGTAACTGGGCCTGGCCCCTGTGTAAATAACTCTTAATAAATTTGAATTCATGATTAGCTTGTTGGCTTGTCTTGTGGTTCTCAATTCGTCCCTCCGAGTCCTTAGCTGCGTAAGGGCTCAAAGAACCTCACTGAGTCTGTTAGCTTTTGGGAGCGAATTTGTGACATCGTGGCTCAAGGATTAATAGGATTCATAGAATACTAATATCACCAAGGTATACCTTCTTTTCTGGAAGCCCACCGGTAAAGAACTTTGGGGTTAAGCATGCTTAGCCCGAAGCAATTTATGGATGGGTGACTGACCGGGAAGTTTTCTTGGGTGCGCACGAATGAGGATAAAATGCGCAGAAAAACTAGTGTTGGTCTGTGAGGCTAGTCTGCGATCCTAGAGAGCTGCCAGAAGTAACGACCACTAGGCCTGTAATGGCTAGGGTGCTACAAATGGTTACAGAGCCGACCCTTGCAGTTTCAGGATACGTACGAGTTAGGGATGTGGGTACGTACGCATGACCCGTGGGTCCTCTAGGAGGGACACAGTATGGTACGTATGCTAGTACTGAACGTATGGACGTGGCCAAGAGGAGACATTCCTAGCTTGGGAGTTGACTGTCGAGAACGTCAGTCTTGTAAGGGGTGTGGATTGTGAAATCCTGGCTCAAGGCATAATAGGATTGATAGAATACTCATACCACCAAGGTATACTTCTTTTCCGAAAGCCCACCTGTAAAGAACTTTGAGGTTAAGCGTGCTTGGCCCGGTGCAATTTACAGATTGGTGACTGACCGAGAAGTTTTACCAGGTGTGTATGAGTGAAGACAAAATGCATTGAAAAGACTAGTGTTGCTCTGTGGGGATAGTTTGTGATCCAAGAGAGCTATCAGAAGTAACAACTGCGAGACCCGTAATGGTTGGGGTGTTACACAATCAGTCGCACGCTTAACGTAGCCATTCTTGCGCCGTTTGACGTCATGCATGTGGAACCCTCCTTAGAGGCCTCCTCGTTGGTGTGGCCAAGCGGTTGGGCACGCCTACCAATTGATCGCAGGATGTCGCCGACGGGCACCCAGCAAAGCGGGGGGGCTTGGGTTGTTGACGCCGGGGGGCCGCCTTGGGAGCGCCGAACTTGGTTTGGAACTCATGGTCGTCATCAAAGAAGTGCTTGACTGTGATGCTGAGAAGGAAGCTGCCGAGCCATGCAGCACCCACCCTTAACATATAGAGATGTCGACGGGGGCCTCCTTGGTAGCTGCCGGACTTGGATGCTCCAGCGTCACCCACTATCAACACATAGAAACATCGACGGTGGGCCTCTTGGGAGGTGCCAAGGTTGGATGCTCCCGTAAAATCACACTTAATTCTAGATATGAATTTCAGTGGCCAGTTAAATTCGAATTTATTTGGGTTCAAGATATGGTCATGTACATAAACTTGAACCTATTCAATTCCTTTTTCTTCTCATGTTTTAAATTTTATTAACATGAGAAACATACTTCACCAATAATCTTAAAATAATTCAAATATCATCTCTGCAAAAATTTTGGAGTATTTGAATGTGGTTTGCTTGGGCAAATCAATTTATAGTACCTCATATACTCAATTAAACAAATAACATATAGCTACTGTATACACATGCCCTGTCAAGAACATTCAAATCTGAGGCTATAAATTTTCTATAGTCTTCTAAAATTTCAAATAAGCTCCTTGAAAAGTTTCATGAATTCTGGAGTCCATTTGTTATTTTATTTGAGACGATCAGCAATTTTGAATCAAGTTCAAATTCAAATTCAAAATCTGGTCAAATATACTGGAACATAAAGATCTAAACACACCTTTGTGTTCATCACATTTTTCTAGACTTATCCATGAAGTTTCATGATTTTTGGAGTTCATTTACCATTTCTAAATGAATTACTAAAGTGGTAGTAGCTGTAAGGCTGACTGGCGGGGCCCACCAGTCAGCAGCCCACGTGCGCCGCAATCCAGAGCGCGCCACCGTGACGGCGTGCATGCCCAGCGCGACAGCAGCGAGCTGCTTCCATTTGATCCCTATAAATCTCGCCCTTGCTCCTCCTTATCACTCCCCCGGTCGAGATTATCGTCTTCCCTCTCGCTGAGCCGACGGTCTGCGCCATTTTCGCCCCGCGCGCAAGATTCCGACCGCCGGCGCCGCGCGCCCGTTGCCGGCCAACCGGAAGCCTCTCGCGCCAAGCTCTCAACAGCAAGGATGTTCCCCACTTCCTCCTCTGTCCTATGGTTCACTCCTTTCGTTCCTTCCTTGATGTTTTGGCTGGTATTTTGAAGCTACACCGGAGCTCGCCGTCGAGGTTACCGTGCGCCGTCTCTGTTCCATTGTGCCAGGCCGCTGCGAGCAGTTTCGTTCTTCGACTCCAACAACAAAGTGGTTCGCCTAGACACCCTCTGCACGACGGTGAAATCCGTTCCTCATTTACGTGAGTATCGAGCAAGTTATCTAAGTTTTACTCTCGGCCGAAGCTTATGAACTCGCTCGGTTTTTCATTCAATTCGAGTTCCACACTTAATCACTCTCCACAATTGCTAGCAAATAGTTTCTACACTTCCTTGCGCACCCTCTCGAACTGGAATCACCAAAAATGATAGACCATAGCTCGAGAATCACGAGTTCTTCCCTCCGCCATTAAGAAGTTGCCTCTGTCGCCGTCGGCGATTATTTTGCCAGCCGTTACACGACGATCTCACCTTCCCATCACTGTCCTCATGGTTCAATAAGACTTCTTGAGCCTTTTTCGAAGAGTTTTAGCCATGGAGCGACGGTTCTGACATGGCCGGAACCCTAGCTGCCACCGCCGCCGATGCGCCGCTGTTTCCGACCGTCGGCAAGCCTCACCGACCCCACCATCGTGCTCAGCGCAGGATTTTCAGGATGGGCGCCTAAGATTAGGCGCTGCAATGGCTGGAAACTCGGATCCGGCGAGGCACGCCGGAGCGCGCCGCCACGGGAACCGCGAGCGCCGGCGCCGCGCGCCGTTGGCCCGAGGAAGACGAAGATGTGGCAGGGTCCACACGTCAGTGAGCATGTTCCTTGGTTCGTGGATCTGCTGTGGCTGCAGGATTCCATGTGGCTACGTGGGATAAAACCGTGTGCACCCGTGTGTTGCTCTGACCAGAGCATGCCACATCAGCTGGTGGGGCCCAGGCGCTATTGTTTTGAATTCAAACTAATTCAAACAATTCTAGATTTGGCTCCAACATAGAAAATCCATAACTCTCTATAGACTGCTCCAAAAACCTTCAAACAAATTTTGTTTGAAAGCCCTTGAGCTCTAGTTTCTGTTAGTTCCAATAAGGTTTTGTGCAACTTAATTTTAAATGCTGTAGAAAACAATCTTTCCAAAAACTAATACAATTTTTACAGATGAACTTTCCACTGGAAAAATTCCAAAAATTCGCATAAAATACACTGTCCCATTGTTAATTCCAGAAAAAGTTTGGGAGCCATTGCACCTGCATAACCCTCTGTATAATTCAGTTACCTTTTTCAGTCATTGAATTATTACAGCTGTTCAGTTGTTTTGTTATGTCCCAAATTTGATCTGGACACTCCATCAATCATATACTAACTCCTGTAAAAATTTAAGATTTAATTGACTTAGTATCCTGGTCCTAATTCAGTTGCCAACTGAATGTTAATTGAAAAGCTAAAATTCAGTTATAAAATAATTCCAGAAATTCTTGCCAACTTTGAAATTCAATATCTCCTTCACCAAAGCTTAGAAATTTATGAAACCAACTTTGCTAGAACCAGAACAACAACCTCTATCATGATCATCAACTGGCAGCTATGTTCAAACTATAGTTTCTTCTCTAAAATTCTTGGAATTTATTGCTTGCCATAATTTTAGAGACAACAAACTACTTTGATCATCTCCTGTTCTTTGCAAGAGTATTCCTTGTAGTCCCTATGATCTACCATAAAAATCCCAAGGCTAAAGATAATCATTCAGTCACTATAACCATAGTTAGAAGCTTATGAACTATATCTACATTATAATTTACTAGCGTTCATATATACATGTCGTGTAGTGATCGATATTGACGAACAGCATCGCTTGGAGGAGAAGGCCAGGGTGTCCACTTGAAGTCCTTGGTGGAGTTTTTAGAGAAGGACCACTAACAATGGACATTTAATCGAGTCGCAAACTATGGCAAGCCCCGGTTTGCATTTAAAAGTTTTACAGAATTTTGCAGTATTTCTCACATTACGTCTTAAGTTTCATATGTGCATTACGTATAGGGTGATTGATACTCCACTTGCATGACCACAAATCCCAGGGGTTGGTTGCAAAGGTTTACAGCTTGACGTGTAGAACTGCCAATGCTAATAAAGTAGATATACCGGTAGAAGTTGAGTAGTTGAAATCTACTCGCGAGATAGGAATAATAGTTCATATGAGGGGGAAAGATGAAAGAATGGCTTATGAAATGAATACGAGACCGAGCAGGGGAAATAGGAGTCGACGAGATGGAGTCTCAGGCGCATAGCCCTGCCTGTGTCGCTTGAGGACCGTGCCGTATGCGGCACCGTTGGGCAAGCTTGAACTGTACCGGTTGCATAATGGGATATGGGCCCAATAAACCGATGAAACTCCAGACTATAGTGTGGAGACTCCTCGGTTGTCCTTGAATGGAGATGCCAAGGCAGAACGGTGTAAATCTCCTAGCAGAATGTTTTGACGTGTCCGTGTAGAGGACCTTTTGCTCGGGATGAAGAGGTTTGTCGACATTGGGGTCTTGGGTGAAAGGTGGACACGTATAATGCGGGGAGGAGAGCACATATGTGTCTCACGCGGGTGTGCGTGTCGTGCAGTCCGGGTGTGTCCTGATTGCAATCACCGTCCCTGGCGGTTATTTGAGTACCACTTGTCTGTCGCTGTCGTGACGTAGTAAATACTAAAGAAGCAAGAAAAATATGTTGTATTGAATTATAATTGCTTTGCAACCTTGATTGACTTAGAGATATCAAAAATTAAAGTTTACAGTTTCCTCGTACTTTAGCTGTAATAGCATTATTTGCTTTGAGCATGTCATATCATCGGCAAAGCGTTTCATATTTGATTGTGAAGTCTATGATGTGCCATGCTTGAAGAATGTCATTTGCTACTTAAAACATGATTATAAGGATCCACTTGTAGGCGAGTCTACTTATGCTATTCCTTACCTATGCTTAGTACTCACCTTTGCATATGTCTAGTAAGACGGGTTAGTCTTGTTGAGCCTTATGCTCACGTTTGCGCTTTAACGATTTTTGCAGGTATTAGGTTTATTTCTGCTGTTCAGGTTGTACATGGGATCTCGAGGTATCGAGATAATTCTCATGTGAACCACGCCGCTGCTAAGTGTTCTTCATGTTGCTAGTGATAAGCATCCTAAGGCATGGACGTCTTCTCTCCTGCTTGGTTAGGTGAGGTTATGAGTATGTACTTTCCGCTGCGTGTGTACTTCTGTTGTACACTCTTTTGTAAACTCTTCTTATTATGAAATGATACCTCTATATATTTTGGTATCCTTTTCGTGTGTGCTGTTAGGTGTCGCATCGCATGGCACCACCCAATGAGATCATCGGATGTGTGGACTCTGGTCCCCAAAGACATGGTATCAGAGCTTCATTGGGAATAGCCACTCGAAAAGAGCCTATCTTTGAAAACTCCGAAGTAGTCGAGTGAGGATTAGCTATATGCCCATTAAGGACTATTATTAGTATAAGTTATAAAGGTGGTAAACTAACTTATATGTTATTAATTCTGTAACGACGCTCTGACTTCAGGTAAGAGGTAAGGTACGCCACCGTAAGCGGATCAATTGCGGTAAGCTCACCATGCGAGAGGTAGCATGGAAGTTTTCCGTGGCTTAGCACAGAAAAGTTAATAGGAGTCTCTGAAACTTTCCATGTTTCTGAGAAACTATGACATGCGGTACCCCAGCGTGCTTCAAAGTTAGTGGGAGCCCCCGTCGGGTGGTGTATAACCCGATAGTATGCCTCTCTAGAATCATTCGTATTCTATGGGAGCATGCGAAACATGTATGCCCGAGTGTGTATAAGCCTGTTCGTACGGGAGTCTTTGCTGTACAGACGTATTTACAGCCATGTACCTCGAGACATGACCTTGCTCGAGGGCGACTCACACCAGAGTCGTATGCATTTACTTTTGTATATATGCTCGTGACTGTCTGTCGTGTTTCCCCGTGCCGCCCTTGAGGTGTGAAGGTGTGAAAGGGGATTGTTTGTCTTTTGCAGCATTGACTACAGTAGCAACCCGTGTAGCACACGTTTGCGAGTGAACGATATTAGGACCACCTATAAACGTATCCGGATATACCGGTTAGAATTTTCTTTGGTGAACCACGTAGTACCGTCAGTATCGACTTTGATACTTGACCATCCCCACCGTCAGAATGGTTGCATTACATTTTTGGAAAGTTCGACTACCAGTTTCTGGTAATATTTGGACCTTGCAAGGTGAATATCACTCATAACTCTTGAAGAGTCAAGGTTCTTTATTTCTGGCAGAGGTTTGCTCAATTTCGCCAGGTCGTAATCTTGGTTAGTTGCAAAATAACATATGGATATGTTATATGGATAGAAAGATCATCAAGTCCACTACAAAGTTCATTTTGGTCTTTAGGACTGAAAACGATCCTACCTTGGCGTAATCTGAACTCCACAAAAACTACTACAAATGTCTTATCCAATTACACAGTCTCTGTATTTTCACCATAACTTCTTGTAGAAAAATCTTCTGTCCTATTGTGATACATATCTGTAGAGGGCAGAAGCATCACTACAACTTTGTAAATTGAAGTGTTTTCTAATTCGACACTGAACCAATCCAAATCCCAGGTTGAAACTGGTACACTACAGATCTGCTGGCAGAAAACCAGTCAACTCATCGGTCGAATTTAGACAGTCATATCTCCTAATATTAAAGCTTTACATAGTCATATGTATACATTTCTGGAAAGCTCAAGAAGTCCTCTATCAAATTTCTATTCAACTCCTTGTCTGAATCTTTCACTGCCAGAGTCCAATTCCAATTGTCGCAAACGCTGTTCTTGCAGTCCAGGACCAGAAATCATTTGTGCATAGTTGGAATTTGCGAGCTTTGACCTGTATAAACGACTTTGTAAGCCTGAACCAAATCTATTTCTTGAATATTAACATTATTTGGTACCATGTTTATTTTGCCATTACCTCAATATATTGTTTTGATATACCTGTATAAAGTGTGGACAAAGACCCACGTATACAGGGGAGTTTCTGTCAAAATTTCCAGAAAATTTTAGTCAACTTCAGACCTGTATAACTTTAAATCCAAAGCTCACCTGGAGGTGTTCAAGTACAATATGGAAAGATTATGAAATGCTATAAAACTTTTATATTCAACTCAAATCCTATTTCTGCCATTTACTGGGAGCAAATTTCGAATTTATACAGGATGGTCTGCTGGAATAGAACTGAAGTTCATATTCCAGATTTGAACTGTCTTGTAACCATTAATCAAGCTTCTATATCATCCATTCCAGAATTACTATGGGGACAAAGTAATACATTCTGGAAAGGTTTTTGAGTTTACTATAAATTTGTAGTTGAACTCCATACCAAATTCTGCATTTAACTGTAACAAATAATTACGTTTCTACAGACTGGTCTGATGGACCAGAAACTGGACGGCATACCAGTATGCGATATTATCAACTCAAATCGTTTTAGTTTCACCTTCTTATGTCACTCATCAGGTCTAGGGGTGATTACTCCACATGTTTGATTAACGTAAAGTTGAAACATCATGTTAAGTGATTGGTGGGCAGTATCACTTATTTGGGTCTAGTTCAATGTTCTAATTTACACCTAGCATACTACATTGTTAAGTGATGCATATTACGGTCTTTAGCATGACTCCACTTGGTATTGCAACTTTGGATCTTAACCGTAATGCTCACTCTTGCAGCATGGATCACACTCATTTTGAGTGTGAACCGGGTAATTCTGCTCATGGTGGAGATGATTCAACTCTACCACCAGTGCCATCATCCACCGGATTGGCAGAAGTCTTAGCAAGGATGGCCGAGTCTCTGCAGACGTTGGTACAGCGGATTGTACAACCTGAGACTCGACTACTTGATCAACCTCAAGTCACATATCTGGATTTCTTGGCAACTCAATCATCGGTTTTCACAGAAGCCTGGGAACCATTGGAGTCAGAACATTGGCTCCGGGTGATTGAAGCCAAGTTTGACTTACACCAGTGTGATGAGTATCAGAAGGCTTTATTTGCCGCTCAACAACTTCACGGATCCGCAGGAGCTTGGTGGTCTGAATATCTCACCACTCTCCCTGACGGTCATCATGTGACCTGGGCGGAGTTCCGTGATGCTTTTCGTGCACGCCACATTTCTACATTGATGATTAAAACCAAGTTGGAGGAGTTTGTGGAGTTGAAGCAAGGAGAAATGAGTGCTTATGAATACTCCAAGGCGTTCAATCGTTTGGCTCAATATGCGCCTGAGTATGTGAATACCGAGGCATTGAAGTGTGATTGTTTCTTTCGAGGACTGAACGTCGAGCTTCGAGCTCGACTGGTGTTATTCAATAACAGAAGCTACAATGACTTGGTTGGTGCCGCTATTGTTCAGGAGGATGCAACTCTTCGCTATCAGGCAGAGAAGAAGAAGAGGAAGACATCACTGAAGATTATCAGTGATATTCCTTAGGAGGATCGAGCGGTATATTGCTTACCGTCCGGTCGACAGCTTTGGTCGAGTGAGCAACCACAACAGGTTCGGTATCAATCCTATCCAGTGGAGACCTTACTTGCACCTCAGCAAAGCGTGCAAGTGTGTCCTAGTTCTCCACCACAGCAGTATGATCTTACTCTTGCAGCCTAATCTCTGCAAGATGTGCATGTTGTCAGTCCACCCCAATTCAGTGGAAAGCACAACATGCATTTAGCACGGGAACGTCGCAAGACGGAACGTGACCGTGTCCAGATGTCCTTTTCCAAGAATTCTGATCAGCACCATAAATTTAAAAAGAAGACCTCAACAAAGTCTGCCAGTGTTCATTATGCTGCAATTGAGGACATTCCAGAAGGGGAACCTATTTTAGCAGGCATGTTTACTTTACATGATCAACCAGTAGTCGTTCTGTTTGACTCTAGAGCTACTCATAACTTTGTGAGCAAGTCTTTTGTGCTGAAACATCAAGTGCCAATTGTGACTGTCTCACATCTGTTTTGTGTCAGTTCACCTAGAGGCAATATTTCAGCTAATGTGGTTGTCTCTCGAGCACCTTTGTGCATGGGTGGAAGTATCTATCTGCTGAACCTCATCATCTTGGAAGGTCAGCAGATTGATCTCATCCTGGGAATGTCATGGTTGACACATCATGGAGCTATCTTTGATATCAGCTCACTGATTGTCCAACTAAATTCTCAATTCCATGGTAGCAACACTTTAAATCTTTTGAATACCGCACCAAGAGTCTCAGCGGTGCATCACACAAGTGCCAAGAAGCTTGCTGATATCCCCGTAGTGTGTGAATATCCAGACGTGTTTCCTGACGATCTCCCAGGCATGCCACCAGAACGTGACGTCGAGTTCAACATTGAACTAGCGCCGGGAACCATGCCAATCTCAAGGAAGCCGTATAGGATGGCACCGAAGAAACTTGCAGAATTGAAGGAGCAGCTGAATGACTTATTGAGCAAGGGTTTTATTCGCCCAAGTTCATTACCTTGGGGTTGTTCCGCGTTGTTTGTGAAGAAGGAGGATGAGACTTTGAGGTTGTGTGTGGACTATCGTCCACTGAATGCGGTCACCATCAAGAACAAGTATCCACTACCATGCATTGATATTTTATTCGATCAACTAGTGGGTGCTAAGGTATTCTCAATGATGGACCTTCATTCAGTTATCATCAGATTAAGATTCGACCTGAGGACATTCCAAAAACCACATTCTCGACGAGGTATGGGCTGTATTAGTATCACATCATGTCCTTTAGGTTGACCAATGCACCGGCTCACTTCATGTATCTCATGAATTCGCTGTTTATGCCGGAGTTGGACAAGTTTGTCGTGATATTCATTGACGACATCTTGGTGTATTCTAAATTTGAAGAAGAACACGCTAAACACTTGCATATTGTGTTGCAACGTTTAAGGGATCACAAACTGTATGCAAAGTTCAGCAAGTGTGAGTTTTGGATCCGCCAAGTGCCATTTCTAGGGCACATCATCTTGGCTGATGGTATTGCCGTTGATCCAAGAAAATTGTACAAGTCCTGAAGTAGAAATCTCCCAAGTTCGTACATGAAGTTCGTAGTTTCCTTGGCTTGCATTGCTATTATCGGAGGTTCATTTCGAGTTTCTAAAAGATAGATAAACCAATGACAGAACTACTGAAGAAGGGAACAAGATATGTATGGACTAAAGAATGTGAAGAAGCATTTCAAGCTTTGGTGAAACACCTCACAACAGCACCGGTGTTGGCTCAGCCAAACACAACTAAACCATTTGATGTCTATTGCGATGCATCTGGCATTTGTCTTGGATGTGTACTCATGCAAGATAGAAGGGTGATCGCGTATGGATCCCGACATCTTCCAAATCATGAAAAACATTATCCGACTCATGATCTTGAGCTCGCTGACGTGGTGCTCGCATTGAAGATGTGGAGACACTCTCTATTAGGCAATCTAGTGCATCTCTACACTGATCAAAAGAGTTTGAAGTACATCTTCACCCAGAAAGACTTGAATATGCAACAGCAAAGATGGTTGGAATTGATCAAAGACTATGAGATTGATATCCACTACCATCCTGGCAAAGCAAATGTGGTTGCAGATGCGTTGAGCCGCAAGTCTCATGTCAATCATCTGTCGATCATTTCAATGGAAGAGAATGAGCTGAGTTTATACTTGGTTCCATATGGAGCGATCTACAATCTAGCTCTCATCCCAACCATCAGGGAAGACATTGTAGAGGCTTAGAAGGAAGACAAGGGAATGTTGCACATTCGACGAAGAATGAAGAAGGAGGAGATGAAATGCTTTTGATGTCATGATCATGGTACGATTTGGTTTAAAGACTGTATAGTCGTACCCCATGACATGGAGCTCCGAAAGAAGATCTTGGATGAAGCACACTTATCCAAGTACTCTATTCATCCGCGTAGCAACAAGATGTCCAGGATCTGTAGAAGAAATTTTAGTGGTCCCGCATGAAGCGAGAGATAGTGAAGTATGTATCCGAATGTGATACATGTCGACGAGTGAAAGCCGACCATTTGAGGCAAGCCAGACAGTTACAACCCTTAAACATACCGGCATGGAAGTGGGAAGACATCAGCATGGATTTCATCGTTGGGATACCTCTCACTTTCCGTAAGTATGATTCGATTTGGATGATAGTTGATCGTTTACCAAGTCAGCTCGTTTTATCCCTGTCAACACCAACTATCGTGCCCCCAAGTATGCAGAGTTGTATATCGCAAGGATCGTGTGCCTGCATGGAGTACCCCGCACTATCATTTCGGATCGTGGAGCCTTATTCGTTGCTCGATTTTGGGAGCAGCTACACGCATAATTGGGTACCAAGTTGATTTGAAGCTCTGCTTATCATCCGCGGACTGATGGTCATACGGAGCGAGTAAATCAAGTCCTTGAGGACATGCTACGAGCTTGTGCCATCCACCATGGTAAAAATTGGGATGATCATCTACCATTGGCGGAGTTTTCATATAAAAATGGCTATCAAGCTAATATCCAGATGGTGCCATATGAAGCTCTCTATGGTAGGAAGTGTCGCACACCATTGAATTGGTGTGAGTCTGGTGAAAGAGTGACATATGGTATTGATGTGGTCAATGAAGTAGAGGAATGAGTGCGAGTAATCCAAGCCAATGTCAAGGCTGCTCAATCTCGACAGAAGAGTTATGCAGACAAACGACGTCGACCTCTTCACTTCGACATTGGGGATCACGTTTACCTTCGTGTATCTCCAATGAAAGGGATTCACCGTTTTGGGGTGAAAGGAAAGCTGGCTCCATGATTCATCGGGCCGTTAGCTATCACTGAGAAATGCGGACCTGTGGCCTATTATCTAGAGTTACCGGCGTCTCTCTCTGGAATTCATAATGTATTCCACATCTCTCAGTTGCGGAAGTGTCTTAAATCCCCAGCTGAAGTCCGCACAGAAGATCTTGAAGCTCTACAACCTAATCTTACTTATTCTGAGCATCCGGTCAAGACCATCGACGAGAAGACTCGTACCACAAGAAGCATCACCTTGCACTTTTACAAAGTCTTGTGGAATAACCATACCGCTGAAAAAGCAACTTGGGAAAGCGAGAATTTTCTTAAATCGAACTATCCGGACTTGTTAGCGGCATATGTTCATTAGATCTTTTTCTTTTATCCTTCTTGTTATAATCTCGGGACGAGATCCTTTTAAGTGGGGAAGATTGTGAAATCCCACTTAATTCTAAATATGAATTTCAGTGGTCAGTTAAATTCGAATTTACTTGGGTTCAAGATATGGTCATGTACATAAACTTGAACCTATTCAATTCCTTTTTCTTCTCATGTTTTGAATTTTATTAACATGAGAAACATACTTCACCAATAATCTTAAAATAATTCAAATATCATCTCTGCAAAAATTTTGGAGTATTTGAATGGGGTTTGCTTGGGCAAATCAATTTATAGTACCTCATATACTCAAATAAACAAATAGCATATAGCTACTGTATACACATGCCCTGTCAAGAAAATTCAAATCTGAGGCTATAAATTTTTCTATAGTCTTCTAAAATTTCAAATAAGCTCCTTGAAAAGTTTCATGAATTTTGGAGTCCATTTGTTATTTTATTTGAGACGATCAGCAATTTTGAATCAAGTTTAAATTCATATTCAAAATCTGGTCAAATATACTTGAACATAAAGATCGAAACACACCTTTGTGTTCAGCACATTTTTCTTGACTTAGCCATGAAGTTTCATGATTTTTGGAGTTCATTTACTATTTCTAAATGAATTACTAAAGTGGCAGTAGCTGTAAGGCTGACTGGTGGGGCCCACCAGTCAGCAGCCAACGTGCGCCGCAATCCAGCGCGCGCTGCGCGCGCCACCGCGACGGCGTGCATGCCCAGCGTGACAGCAGCGAGCTGCTTCCATTTGAGCCCTATAAATCTCGCCCTTGCTCCTCGTTATCACTCCCCCGGTCGAGATTAGCGTCTTCCCTCTCGCTGAGCCGACGGTCTGCGCCATTTTCGCCCCGCGCGCAAGATTCCGACCGCCGGCGCCGCGCCCCCATTGCCGGCCAACCAGAAGCCTCTCGCGCCAAGCTTTCAACAGCGAGGTTGTTCCCCACTCCCTCCTCTGTCCTCTGGTTCACTCCTTTCTTTCCTTCGTTGATGTTTTGGCCGGTATTTTGAAGCTACACCGGAGCTCGCCGTCGAGGTTGCCGTGCGCCGTCTCTGTTCCACAGTGCCAGGCTGCTGCGAGCAGTTTCGTTCTTCGACTCCAACAGCAAAGTGGTGCGCCTAGACACCCCACGGCGGTGAAATCCATTCGTCATATACATGAGTATCGAGCAAGTTATCTAAGTTATACTCTCGGCAGAAGCTTATGAACTCGCTCGGTTTTTCATTCAATTCGAGTTTCATTCAAAACCGTGTGCTCCCGTGTGTTGCTCTAACCAGAGCATGCCACATCAGCTGGTGGGCCCAGGCACTATTGTTTTGAATTCAAATTAATTCAAACAATTCTAGATTTGGCTCCAAATTAGAAAATATATAACTCTCTATAGACCTCTCCAAAAATCTTCAAACAAATTTTGTTTGAAAGCCCTTGAGCTCTAGTTTCTGTTAGTACCAATTAGGTTTTGTGAAACTTACTTTTAAATTCTGTAGAAAACAATATCTCCAAATACCAATACAATTTGTCCAGATGAAATTTCCTCTGGAAAAGTTCCCAAAATTTGCATAAAATACATTGTCTTATTCTTAATTACCAGAAAAAGGTTGGGAGCCATTGCACCTGTATAACCCTCTGTATAATTCAATTACCTATTTCAGTCACTGAATTATTACAGCTGTTCAGTTGCTTTGTTATGTCCCAAATTTGAACTGTACACTCCTTCTGTCATATGCTAACTCCTGTAAAAATTTGAGAGTTAATTGACTTAGTATCCTGGTCTTAATTCAGTTGCCAACTGAATGTTAAGTGAAAAGCTAAAATTCAGTTATAAAATAATTCCAGAAATTCTTGCCAACTTTGAAATTCAATATCTCCTTCATCAAAGCTTAGAAATTTATGAAACCAACTTTGCTAGAACCATAACAACATCCTCTATCATGATCATCAACTGGCAGCTATATTCAATCTACAGTTTCTTCGCTAAAATTCTTGGAAGTTTATTGCTTGCCATAATTTTAGAGGCAACAAATTACTATGATCATCTCCTGTTCTTTGCAAGAGTATTCCTTGTAGTCCCTAACATCTACCATGAAAATCCCAAGGCCAAAGAAAATCATTCACTCACTATAACCATAGCTAGAAGCTTATGAACTATATCTACATTATAATTTACTAGCGTTCATATATACATGTCGTGTAGTGATCGATATTGACGAACAGCGTCGCTTGGAGGAGAAGGACAGGGTGCCCACTTGAAGTCCTTGGCAGAGTTTTCAGAGAAGGACCACTAACAGTTGACATTTAATCGAGTCGCAAACTAAGGCAAGCCCCGGTTTGCATTTAAAATCTTTACTGAGTTTTGCAGTATTCTCACATTACGTCTTAAGTTTCATATGTGCATTACGTATAGGGTGATTGATACTCCACTTGTATGACCACAAATCCCAGGGGTTGGTTGGAAAGGTTTACAGCTTGACGTGTAGAACTGTCAATGCTAATGTTGTAGATATACCCGTAAAAGTCGAGTAGTTGGAATCTACTCGAGTGATAGGAATAACAGTTCATATGGGGAAAGATGAAAGAATGGCTTATGAAATGAATACGAGACCGGGCAGGGGAAATAGGAGTCGACGAGATGGAGTCTCGGGCGCATAGCCCTGCCTGTGTCGCTTGAGGACTGTGCCGTATGCGGCATCGTTGGGCAAGCTTGAACTGTACCGGTTGCATAATGGGACATGGGCCCAATAAACTGATGTAACTCCAGACTATAGTGTAGAGACTCCTCGGTTGTCCTTAAATGGAGATGCGAAGGCAGAAAGGTGTAAATCTCCTAGCAGAACATTTTGACCTGTCTGTGTAGGGGACCTTTTGCTTGGGATGAAGAGGTTTGTCGACATTGGGGTCTTGGGTGAAAGGTGGCCATGTATAACGCGGGGAGGAGAGCACGTATGTGTCTCTCATGCAGGTGTGCATGTCGTGCAGTCCGGGTGTGTCCTTATTTCAATCACCGTCCCTCGCGGTTATTTGAGTACCACTTGTCCGTCACTGTCGTGACGTACAAAATACTAAAGAAGCCAGAAAAATATGTTGTATTGAATTATAATTGCTTTGCAACCTTGTATGACTTAGAGATATAAAAAATTAAAGTTTACTTTTTCCCCGTACTTTAGTTGTAATAGCATTATGTGCTTTGAGCATGTCATATCATCGGAAAAGCGTTTCTTGTTTGATTGTGGAGTCTATGACGTGCCGTGCTTGAAGAATTTCATTTGCTACTTAAAACATGATTATAAGGATCAACTTGTAGGCGAGTCTACTTATGCTATTCCTTACCTGTGCTTAGTACTCACCTTTGCATATGTCTAGTAAGACGGGTTAGTCTTGCTGAGCCTTATGCTCACGTTTGCGCTTTAACGTTTTTTGTAGGTATTAGGTTTATTTCTGTTGTTCAGGTTGTACATGAGATCTCGAGGTATCGAGATAAATCTCATGTGAACCATGCCGCTGCTGAGTGTTCTTCATGTTGCTAGTGAGAAGCGTCCTAAGGCATTGACGTCTTCTCTCCTGCTTAGTTAGGTGAGATTATGAGTATGTACTTTCTGCTACGTGTGTACTTCTGTTGTACACACTTTTGTAAACTCTTCTTATTATGAAATGAAAACTGTATATGTTTTTATATCCTTTTCGTGTGTGTTGTTAGGTGTCGCATCGCACGGCACCACCCAATGAGATCCTCGGATGTGTGGACTCTGGTCCCCACAGCTCCATCAACGCCCACCATCAACACGAAGAGACGTTGACAGCGGGCCCCTTGGGAGGCACCACAGCTGGCTGCTCTGGCATCGCCCATAATCAACACATAGAAACATCGATGGCGGGCCCCTTGGAAGGTGCCAAAGCTGGCTGCTCTAGCATCGCCCACCATCAACACGTAGAGACATCGACGATGGGCCCCATGGGGGGTGCCAGAGCTGGCTTTTCCGGCGTCGCCCACCCTCAATGCGTAGAAACGCTAATGGTGGGCCCCTTGAGAGGTGCCAGAGCTGGATGATCCATCTTCACCCACCCTCAATGCGTAGAATCATCTACGGGGGGTCCCTTGGGAGGTGCCAGAGCTGTATGCTCCGGCGCCGGCCATCATGACCACGGATAACGTCAACGGCAGGCCCCTGGCTGATAGGAAACCAAAGAAACCTTATTAGCAAGAAAAGCAGGATGAGAGACTGCACTCACAAATCAGCACTTGTTGCCATTATGTAGAAGAGCGTCAGCGGACCCCTTGGAGGTGACGGAGCTGGATGCTCTAGCACCGCCCATCATCGATGCGAAGAAACATCGACAACCGGTCCCCCTGGGAGGCATGTACCTTGGCAATGCTGCTACTTGTTGTGCTTGAACCGACCTTCCTTGTATGTCCTTCACACACAACAGAGGAGGCATAATTTTGCTCGTCAGCCAGTTTTCCCTACTCTTTTAGTTTTGTTACGTCTTATAGTCCTGGGCTGGTACGCAGGGCTTGGGTAATTCAGTGCGTTGGCGCCCGGGATCCGGCTCCTGCCTTACTCAGGGTGTGAGCCCCCTGGCCCCTAGTACATAGCTACAGCTTTGGGAGACAAAGTGCACATGCTTAGGGCAAAGGACCAGACTAAGCAGGCTGCACATCTTGGACCTCCAACTCTGGCAACACGGGGCCCCAAGTAAGAGAGCAGCCACGAGATCTCGAAACACATTGCCGGTGTCTCAAACAAATCCACCTGCTGCAAGGTTGCATAACTCCACCAAGGGCGATATAGAGAAAAATTGTCAAGGTGTATGAAGGTGATATGCGAAACATGAGCATAGACTGATGATCAAAAAATTAACAGGTAATTTAGATGAACATTAAAGAAAGCACAGAGAAACACAGTGATTCTTTCAAATTGGCATTCATAGGAGGAGACGGGCTTTACAATAACGCAACGACCAACTTCAAATGGCAAGGGAGGTAGAGTGTTCATGCTTAGGGTGTAGGACCAAGCTTAAGAAGGCTGGACACTCTGTACATGCCCCTCCCAGAGTTTGGTTGTCCTGAGCGCTATTCCTGGGCATCATGAGACCCTACACTGTCCTAGTATTTGCTAAGAGTAAAAGTATGGAGGTGCTCTATGTTTCAAGGGTTGGAGAGGGGCTCTCCTTCCTCTGTGGCCAGGCGGACGCACTTATGGCGGGATACCTGTGTCACTCGTAAGGGGCCCTCCCAGCTGAGGAAGAGTTTATGCAAACCTTCTCGAGAAAGTATTCTCCGCAGCACCATGTCGTCCATCTGGAGCTCTCTACTCTGCATGACCATTTCTAGAAGTGCGTGGAGCGCCTGCCGGTACCGTGCATTTTGGATGGCAGCATGCCACCTTGCTTCATCGACGAGGTCGACATCTTCACGCTGGAGCCGGTCCTGGGTGGTTTTGTCAAATGTACGAAATCGGAGGGATCCCACAGCGATCTCTGGGGGAGGTCGGCCTCGGCCCCATACACCAGGAAGAAGGGTGTTTCCCCACGTGGCCCGGCTGGGTGATGTCCGGCTTGCCTATAGCGCACACAGAAGTTCTTCAACCAACTTGACACCATGCTTATCCAATCTATCATACGTGCGTGCCTTGAGGCCCCTAAGGATCTCAGTGTTGGTCCTTTCGACGTGACTGTTGCTCTTTGAGTGAGCCATGGACGCATAACAAACTTGGACACTAAGGTCTTCGGAGTAGTCTTGGAATGTTGCGCTGGTGAATTGGGCCCTGTTGTTAGTGATGATCCTGTTCGGGACCCCGACCCTGAAGACCATCAACTTAATGAACTTGACCGTGGACTCCTTGTTGATGGTGATCATCGGGGTTGCTTCTGGCCACTTGGTGAACTTGTCTACGACAACGTAGAGGAACCGGCAACCTCCGATGGCCTTGGGGAAGGGCCCCAGGATATCCAGCCCCCAGACAGTGAACAACCAGGAGGTTGGGATCATTTGCAGTGTTTGCGATGGTGTGTTAATCTGCTTGGCGTGGAACTAGCACGTCTTGCACCTTTTCACCTGCTTGACGGTGTCTTTGAGTGCTGTCGGCAAGTAGAAGCCATGCCGGAAGGCCTTACAAACCAGCGTGTATGAAGCCGCGTGATTCCCACACCATCCTTCATTGATATCTGCAAGCAAATCGCGTCCCTCCTCCCGAGTTATGCACAGTAATAGAACGTGGTTGGCTCCACACCGATAGAGGTCTCCCTCTATCTAGCATTTAGCATTTTGCCACCCTCATGATCCGCTCAGGGGATACAAGTTCCTCGTGAAGGATGTTGTCCTTTAGGTAGTCCTGGGTATATGTGATCCATGCATCGAGTGTGAGGACAAGGTCCACACATTCCAGGTATCGTGGAGGGTGGTGCCGTGCGATGGGCACCCAGAAGCACACACGAAAAGAATACAACAAAATACAAAGTTTTATTTATAGAAACAGCAGAAGTCTTTTACAATACATAATATATAGTGGAATATAATACTCATAGCTAAACTCTTAGCATAGCTATGAAAAAGTGCAGCTGTCCAGCTTGGGGATGCTACACACTAGCAGCACACATAAATTCACGATGGCGTGCAGGGCTCCCACTCGGCGGTATGCCCCGACGTGTAAAACCCCACTTTTATGGCATGTTAAGTTCATATGGGTTTTGTGATCAACTATTTTAGATATCCACTATAATGGTGCACATGAACTATGCCATCCAAAACTTTTCTTGCACTCCTTGTTAGGTTCTTTTAACATGGGTATTAGACTTCACCATGAATCCAAATTATATTCTATTCACCTTTTTAAGAATAAGAATTTTTGGATAAGATTTAGTAAGCAATGCACAATGAAGCCCTAATAAGCTTTAGACCAAATATTCAAAATTAAGGGCTCTAAATTTTTCCATGAGCTCCTAAATTCCTCAATAGCATGCTTACAAAGTTCCAAGATTTTAGGAACTCCTTTGCTATTTTATTTGAGACGCTCAACGAATTTGAATCAAGTTTAAATTCGAATTCAAAGTCTGATACAAATAGACTTGAACATAAAGATCTAAACCCACCATTGTGTTCATCACGATTTTCCTGACTTATCCCTGAAGTTTCATGATTTTTGGAGATCATTTACTATTTTTAAGTGATTTACTAAAGGTGCAGTGGCTGTGGGGCTGACTGGCGGGACCCACCAGTCAGCAGCCCACGTGCAGCCGCATTTCAGCGCGCGCTGCGCCCGCCACCGCGACGGCGTGCATGCACGGCGCGACACCAGCCCGCCACCGCCGTTGAACCCTATAAATAGCGCCCTGGGCTCTCCCTTATCGACTCCCCGTCGCCCTTATCACCTCCCACCTCGCCGAGTCGACGAATTTCGCCATTTCCATCCCGCGCGCGAGCTTCCCACCGCCGGCGCCGCGCGCCCGTTGCTGGCCAACCAGAGCACTCTCGCGCCAAGCTTCCAACAGCTAGGTGATTCCTCTCTTCCTCCTCTATCTTCCGGGTCGATCTTTTCGTTGCGTAGTTGACGGTTTGGCCGATGATTTTGAGGCTATACCGAGGGTCGCCGTCGTTTTCACCCAGCGCTGTCCCTGCTCCACGTTGCTAGGCCACTGCATGCCGTCCCGTGCTTCGCCTCCCATAGCAAACTGGTGCGCCGGGACACGCTCTACGTAACGGTAGAAGCCATTCCTGGTTTGCGCATGTATCAAGCAAGTTAGCTAGGTTTTACTTTTGGCCGGAGCTTATGAACACGCTCGGTATTTTATGCAATTAGAGTTCCATGCTTAATCACTCTTCCCGATTGCTAGCATATGGTTTCTACGCTCTTTTGCGCATCCTCACGAACTGGAATCACCGGGAATGATCGAGTGTAGCTCAAGAATCGCGAGTTCTCCCCTCCGCCGGTGAAAAGTTGCTCTGTCGCCGTCGACGACTACTTTGCCGAGCGTTACACGACGATAGCGCATGTCTCGCGCGTTCCTCATGATTCCAGGAAACTTTCCCAGCCTTTTTAGACGGATTTTGGCCACAGGGCGGCCGTTCCGACATGGCCGGAGCCCTAGCATCCGCCGCCGCCGGTGCGCCGTGGTTTTCGACCGTCGGCAGACCTCCCCGACCCCACCATCGAGCTCAGCGCCTGATTTTACGGCCGGGTGCCCAAGGATGGGAGCTGCGGTGGCCAGTAACTCCAATCCGGCGAGGCTCGCCGGAGAGCACCGCCGCGGGAGCCCCGCGCGCCGCCCGCGTCGGGAGGTAGAAGACGACGCGGTGGGTCCCGCGTGTCAGCGGCTGTAAATCCCGTCGGATCAGGTGTGGCCACGGGATCTGCTGTGGCTACGCGGTGGATATCTGTGGCCCCGTGTGGTTTAAATACTATTGGTTCATTTTAAAACAGTGGGGCCCACGAGTTAAATCAAATTAGGAATTTATTCCAGATTAGGCTCCAACTTAGAAAATCCATAACTTTCTGTAGAATACTCCAAAAATCTTCAAACAAATTTTATTCGAAAGCCCTTGAGCTCTAGATTCTGTCAATACCAATTAGGTTCTGTGAAACTCAGAGTTAAATTCTGTAGAAAATAATCTTTCCTAATGCAAATGCAATTTTTCCGGACAAGATATCCACGGGAAAATTCCCCAAAATTGACATAAAATTTATTGTCCTATTCTAGATTATCAAGCAATGTTTGGGAGCCATAGCACCTGTTTAACTCTCTGTATAATTCAATTTCCTTTTTCAGTTATTGAATTTTCACAGCTATTAGGTTGCTTTATTAGGTCCCAAAATTTTACTGAGTCTTCCATTAGTCATACCCTAGCTCCTGTTAAAATCTTGGATTTAATTAACCTACTATACTAGTCCTAAATCAGCTACAAACTAAATATTGATTTAATGTCTAGAAACTCAATTATAAAGTAAATCCAGAAATTCTTGCCGAATTAGAAATACAATAACCCCTTCCCCACAAGCTTAGAAAATTATGAAACAAATTTTGCTAAGACCAGCACCACTCCCTCTATCTTGATTATCAACTGTTAGCTAGGTTCAAGCTACAGTTTCCTCTCGGAAATTTTTGGAAGTTGATTGCTTGCCATACTTTCGGAGACCACAATCTGCTATGATCATCTCCTGTTCTTTGCAAGAGCCTTGATCATATTCCCTAGTATCTACCATCGAAGTTCCAAAGCCAATTAAGGTCTCTGTCATATAGTGATCACCATGAATTAATTTATGGTTGTAAAATAAATAAATTTCAAAGTCATTTATATATCCATGTTATCTGCATATCGTATAGTGACCGAAGTCGAGGAGGAGCCAGAAGCCTTGGAAGAGAACCTTCCAATTTTTAACTCAGAACCTGACCTGCAACAAGGCAAGCCCCGGTTTACATTTAAAAGCTTTACAGAGTTTTTACAGTCTTTACCACCTTACGTCATAAGTTTGATATGTGCATTACGTATAGGGTGATTGATACTCCACTTGCGTGACCAAAAATCCCATGGATTGGTTGGAACGAGTTACAGTTTGACCTATAGTAACTGCTTTGCTAATGCATAGGAAATCCGGTAGAAGTCGAGTAGTTGGAATCTACTCGCGAGAGATGTAGGACATATCTCACAGGATTGGTTAGATAGAAAATGACATAATGTAATGAAACCGAGACCGGGCAAGGAATGGATAGGAAGCAGCGAGAATTGAGTCTCGGTCGCATAGCCCTGCCTGTGTCGATTAAGGCCCGCTTCGTGTGCGGCCCCTTCGGACAAGCTTGAATTGTACCGGCAGCATAATGGACATATGGAATCCAATAAACTGATGTAGCTTGGTCACTTGGGTGTCGAGGCATACCGTTCCATTTTATAGGTGTGGGTTGAGGGTAGCAAGGTGTAAATCCGCTGGTGGGCACGTCAGAGTACGCCCCACGCAGGGACCTCCTGCCCGTGACGGATCGACCGGTTCGGCATTTGAGTGTCTTGCGAAAGGTTGCCATATACGCCTAGTACTGAAGTGTTATGTAGGTACAGGTGTGCTCGCTGACACTTCCGAACGACGTATGTGTCGTGTTGTCCTTGTGTGTCCTGATTGCAATCACTGTCCCTCGCAGTAATAGAGTACCACTTGTCTGTCGCAGTCGTGACGTAGTACATACTAAAGAAGTCAGAAATTCATATTGTATTGATTTATAAGTATTTTGCAACCTTGTACGATTTAGAGATAGTATAATTAAAAGTTTACAATTTCCCCATACTTTAGCTGTAATAGAATTATGTGCTCTGAGCATGTCATATCATCGGTAAAGCGTTTCTTGTTTGATTGTGGAACCCATGATGTGCCGTGCTTGGAGAATGTCATTTTGCTACATAAAACCTGATTATGAGGACCCACTTGTAGGCGAGTCCATTTATGCTATTCCTTACCTATGTTTAGTGTCCCCTTGCATATGTCTAGTGAGACGGTTAAGACTTGCTGAGCCTTATGCTCATGTTTGCAGTTAACGAGTTTTTGCAGGTTTTTCTGTTGATGAAGGGTTCGACGATGAGGATGCACCCCCTCCAGGGTGTACAGCCGAGTGGGAACCCTGCACGCCGCCCTAAATGAGTGTTGCTAGTGCAAAGTATCCCCGGCATGGATAACTTTGCTTTTTGCTTAGCTAGTGCTGAGAGCGTAGCTATGATATGTATATATTTCTTTACATCCGTTAGTATTGTGAAAACTTCCGCTGTATGAAAAATAAAAGACTCTGTCTTGTACTTATTCAGGTTCTATTCTTGTATAACTGTTGGGTGTCGCATCGCACGACACCACCCAATGAGATCCTCGGATGTGTGGATTCCGGTCCCCACAGACATGGTATCAGAGCTTCGTTGGGAACAGTGTACCGGAAAAGAATATATTTTCAAAAATTAGGAACTTGAGTGAGGAATTAGTTATATGCCTTTATAAGGAGTATTATTAGTATAAGATATAAAGGTGGAAAACTAACTATGTGTTATTATATTCTGTAACGACGCTCTGACATCAGGTAAGAGGTAAGGTACGCCACCGAGAGCGGATCAATCTCGGTAAGCTCAGCATACGAGAGGTGGTATGTGAAATTTCCGTGGCTTGGCACGGAAAGTCAATATGAGTCTTTGAAACTTTCCATGTTTCTGAGAACATATGACACGCGATACCCCAGCGTGACACAAAGTTAGAGGGAAACCCCGTCGGGTGGTGTGTAACCCGATAGTGTGTTCTCATATATATGAGAACATGCGAACACGTATGCCCGAGCGTGTATAAGCCGGATCGTACGGGAGTCTTTGCTGTACAGACGTATTTACAGCCATGTACCTCGAGACATGGCCTCGCTCGAGGACGACTCACGCCAGAGTCGTATGCATTTACTTTTAGTTATATATTATTGTGACTGCCTGTCGTGTTTCCCCGTGCCGCCCTTAAGGTGCGAAGGTGTGAAAGGGGATTGTTTGTCTTTTGCAGGTACACTAACTCCGATAGCAACCCGTGTAGAAGCCGTTTGCAAGAGAGCGAATTAGGGACCACCTATAGACGTAACCGGATATACCGGATAGAATTTTCTTTGGTGAGATACGTAGTACCGTCAGTATCAAACATGATACTAGACCCTCCCCACCGACAGAATGGTTGCATTGTGTTTTGAGAAAGTCCGACTATCAGATACTGATAATTTCGGGCTCGACTTGATAAGGTAGATAGAGCCAAGATTCTTGCTTTCTGGTTGAAGTGGCTCAACTTCGTCAGGTTGTAATCTTGGTTAGCAATTAGATAACATAAAAGTATCCTACATAGATGTAAAGCTCGTAAAGGCCTCGCCAACTTTTCCGTTGACCATAAAGACAGAAAAGCTTGTTAATCTGTTGAAGACTGGGTTTTACTGTAATTACTCCATATGAACCCACCTTTGTACCCGTTTTCTGTATTCTTGCCATAACTCACTGTAGAAAAATCCACTACCTTATTGGGATATATGTTTGAGAAGGGTAGGTGGAGTTTTACGAGTTTGTTATGGGGAGCCTTTCCTGATTTTAATTGGAGTTTAACCAAATTGGGAAGTCAGCACAGTGAACTGCATGACTACTGATGCAAACCAGTCAGTTTTATTGTTAAGTTTGGGTAGTTATAACTCCTAATCCAGAATAGAGATATGGTTGCACGTATACATTTCTGGAAAGATTAGGAAGTCACCTATCAACTTTATTTACCGCTCCTGACCTGGATCTGGGTATAGCTATGCCTAATTCCATTTGTCGCAAATTTGGTTCCTGCAGTCCAGAACTTGGAACAGTTTGCACATAATTGTGAATTGATGCATAATACCTTCATGACAAGGTTTCGTGGTGGAACTTCTTTAGTTCTGGATTGTTAACACGATGTCACTCAATGTTTATTTTGACATTACCTCAATATCTTATCATAATGAACCTGTATAGAATGTGGAGATAAGCCCATATACAGGGGAGGTTCTGTCGAAATTTCCAGAACCCTTGAGTCAACTCGAAACCGGTATAGATTGTTCATACTAGTTCAACAGTGGCTGTATGAGTACAATATGGAAAGGTTTTGAAGTGTACTACAATTTTTGTATTCAACATAAAGTTTAGTTCTGACTTCTTCTGTATGAAACTTACGGGTTAATGCAGACAGGTCAGATAAACCAGAACTGTGCTCATTTCCAGATTGCAGCTTTGACTGAACCAATTGATTATGGATATTTCTTTTTGTCCCACATCCTCAGTGATTGGGTTGAATACTTAAACGGTGTATTGACATTCGGGTATATTTGTCCACAGATGGCAGCACCAAGAATTCAGTTGCCTAATGGATGGGTGTTCTCAACATGCACCGGGCACGCCGGTTTCCCGGACGTGTTTGCACGGTTGCTCGGCCAGTTTGGCTATTTGGTGTTACCTAGCTATTGGGGCAAGAAGTTCCAGGAGGGCGGTATGTGGAGTTGCACCATCTACGTCGATGTGCCTGCCGGTCCACCGCACCTCGGATGGGCTCCATACTCCATCAAGATCAAAGGATTGATATTAGAAGAAACATGGAGCTACGCCGCAAGTGTTGCCATAGGGAGGTTTTGCAAACTCCATTACCGTCATCTGGTGGGTACTCCGTATGAGTTCTTTCCAGTTAACGGCAGGGCTTCTGAAGCCTGGGCAACCCGCTTGCTTGCGGAGGTGGGAGAGCATGGTGAAACATCCGCAACAGCCTTAGCGATGTATGCAGCAGCATCACATCGCGAGAAGGGTAATCAAAGGACATGCATAAAAGAATTGACAAACAAACTGAAGCAAGCCATGATGCGAGCAAATCACCTTGAGTGGGCAAATGACGGACTTAGGGATATGATGGCTCCTCTCAATCATCGTTTGAACCTTAGGGAGAATCAGGGGCATGACGCTGTTATGGATTTGGCCGCGTCTCGCCAGGAGACTCTAGAGAGAGATATTGTTCTGGAGGCAAGCCTACTCTATGGGCATCAACGGGACACCCAGTTGAACGTGGTGACTGCAGACAGGGATCAGTCCAGAGTAGAGGCTCAGAGCTGGAAGACCAGCTGTGAACAGGCTCAGCAAGAGAATGAGGCCTGGGGGATGTTTATGATACAGGCAGATTGGCAAGCTATGGCTGCCAAGAAGACGTTGATGTTGAACGATGTATCAACTTCTACTCCAGCACCCGTATCAGAGGTGCCTAGCCATGAAGATGAAGAAGAAGAAGAAGACCCAGAGGAACTTGAATACGTCGAGTAGAGTGTATTGAAGTGAGATGGGGTAGCACTTCCGCCAACGCAGGGCAACATATGGTTAAATGGTTGCTAGTTCTATTTTGTGACCATGTTTGTGTCATATTAAGAATAATGGTAGTGATGTCTAGATAATTAGATGAGTATGACATATCAGGAAGACCAAGTATGGTAAAGATGTATTTCCATAAAGGGAGTCCATCATTTTGGGTTTACTACTGTAAACTTGGTCTTGAGATGATATATTTTGTATAAAGTTTGTGCTTTATCAATATATGTAAATGTTATGCATCGTCTATTATTATCTACCGCATTTCTAAGGGAGGATGAACTTGGGGCAATGGGACTTACCGTGTTAATCATTGTATTGCAGTATGGTGCGTACTCGTACAGCCTCAGAGGTGGGAGGACCTAGTGGAGGACAGGGGGATGACACACCACCCCCGGGGCAGAATACACCTCAGACGCAACCACCTCCACCACCTCCAACCGCACTCCCCAGGAGTCTCGCGGAGGTTCTCGCTGCAGTGCTCGGCTCGCGCGACGAGCAAACCGAGTTACTGCGGACGTTGGTGCAGCACTCGTCCCGTCGAGGGGGACGGCAGGATGATGGACCGCGTCAGCAATTTCAGAGTTCCTACTCTGATTTCTCATCGACACATCCACCGGTATTCAGAGAGGCCGATGAACCGTTGGATGCGGATAACTGGCTCCGCACCATTGAAGGAAAGTTCGGTTTACTCGAGGTAACCGAACAGCAGAAGACGTTGTTTGCAGCGCAACAACTGCAGGGGTCTGCTGGTGCGTGGTGGGCCAATTACCTTGCCGCACGCCCCGTAGGCCATGTCGTAAGCTGGACCGAATTCCGGGAGGCGTTTCGCGCCTACCACATCCCTCCCGGGATTATGAGGAGGAAGCTTCAAGAGTTCTTGGAGCTAAAGCAAGGGGGAAGGAGTGCATACGAGTACTCCAAATCATTCAACCACTTGGCCCAATATGCTCAGGACCAAGTGAATACCGAAGATCGGAAGCGGGAATGTTTCTACCGTGGTTTGAACCCCAAGTTGAAGGACAAGCTTGTCCTGTTCAACCGCGGCAGCTTCAATGACATAGTCAATGCCGCTATCATGCAGGAGGACGCTACGCGCGAGCTGTCCTCAGATAAGAAGAAAAGGAGTGTCCCGCAGGGCAGCGGAGGTGGTGCTCCTCAGAAGTACCGTATGGTGTATCGATCACCATCCGGCCAGAGGTGGCAGCCGCCATCACGACCACCAATGTCCAATGGTCGCCAGTTTAGCAACTCCGGATTCTGGCCGCAGCAACAACAGGGGATGGTCCCACGTGCACTTCCAACTCCACCACGTGCACCGGGATTCCGTCCTCCCCTTCGTATTGGCCAAACCCCGTACACGTGTTTCACGTGTGGACGTACGGGGCACTTCGCCAAGGATTGTCCGCAAAATCGACAAGGCGGAGGGCAATCATCCTACCAGGGGGCCAACCCACCCCGCAATCAGTTCAAGAAGCCAGCCACCAGACCCGGCAACATCCACCACCTCGCCATCGAGGACGTTCCGGAAGGCGCACCCGTGCTCACGGGTACGTTCTCTGTCTTAAATCATTCCGTAGTCATACTTTTTGACTCCGGAGCTTCACACAATGTCATTAGTAAATCTTTTGTCGTTAAAAGTCAATTGCCTGTTATCTCCACAAAAACTCCATATATGATTTGCACTCCAGCAGGGAGGGTAGTAACATATGAGGTAGCCCATAAAGTGCCTCTTGACCTAGATGGGAACGTCTATCCTACCTCCTTCATTATCCTAGAGACTCAAAAGCTAGATATCATCTTAGGAGTGGCATGGTTGCAATACCATGGTGCTATTCTTGATATCGTTCCTCGAAAAATTTATCTAAACTCTCCACTCCATCAGCCCCAGGTTCTCAATCTTGAGAACATCATTCCATTAGACCCATCCACTCACAACACCGAGGTTATGGAACTTAAGGATATTCCGGTAGTATGTGAATACCCCGACGTGTTTCCTGAAGATCTTCCTGGGATGCCACCAGAAAGGGATATAGAGTTCAAGATTGAACTTGCGCCAGGAACAATACCAATCTCAAGACCACCCTACAAGATGGCACCCAAGGAACTTGCAGAACTTAAGGAACAGTTAACCGAACTTGAGAACAAAGGTTTCATACGTCCAAGTTCATCACCATGGGGTTGTTCTGCACTGTTTGTAGAAAAGAAAGATAAGACCTTGAGGCTGTGTGTAGACTATCGTCCGCTTAATGCGGTCACTATCAAGAACAAGTATCCACTACCGCACATTGATATTCTTTTCGATCAATTGGTGGGTGCTAAAGTGTTTTCGAAGATGGATCTTCGTTCTGGTTATCATCAAATTAGAATCCGACCAGAAGATATATCCAAGACAGCATTCTCAACAAGGTATGGACTGTATGAGTATCTGGTTATGTCCTTCGGATTAACCAACGCCCCGGCTCATTTCATGTATCTCATGAACTCAGTATTCATGCCGGAATTGGACAAGTTTGTCGTGGTCTTCATTGAAGACATACTTGTGTATTCAAAATCCGAAGAAGAACATGCTCAACACTTGCATATTGTGCTTCAGCGATTACGGGACCATCAGTTGTATGCTAAGTTCAGCAAGTGTGAATTCTGGATCAACCAGGTGCCATTTTTAGGGCACATCATTTCAGCAGAAGGTATTGCAGTTGATCCAAGCAAGATCAAGCAAGTCCTCAAATGGGAGTCTCCAAAGTCTGTACATGAAGTCCGAAGTTTCCTGGGTTTAGCAGGATATTACCAGAGGTTTATACCCAGTTTCTCCAAAATAGCTAAACCAATGACAGAACTTCTGAAGAAAGGATAAAAGTATGTATGGACTGAGGCATGTGAGGCAGGTTTCAAAGCATTGGTGAAACACCTTACAACGGCACCAGTTTTAGCCCAACCAGACACTACCAAAGCATTTGATGTCTATTGCGATGCATCTGGGATTGGTTTAGGTTGTGTGTTAATGCAAGAGCGAAGAGTGATCGCGTATGGATCGCGACAGCTTCGGAACCACGAGCAGCACTACCCGACTCATGATCTTGAACTGGCTGCTGTGGTGCTAGCATTGAAGATGTGGAGGCATTATCTACTGGGTAATTTAGTACACCTCTACACTGATCACAAAAGATTGAAATACATCTTCACCCAGAAGGATTTGAATATGCGACAAAGGCGATGGTTAGAATTGATCAAGGATTATGAGTTTGAGATCCACTACCATCCAGGCAAGGCGAACGTAGTCGCAGACGCTCTGAGCCGAAAGTCCCATATCAATAATCTTTCCATTACCTCGATGGAGAGAAAAGAAGAACTGAGTCTCTACTTGGTTCCATATGGGGCGCTCTACAATCTCGCTCTCATTCCTACCATCAGGGAGGATATTATGGCAGCTCAGAAGGCGGACAAGGGGATGTCGCATATTCAGCAAAGAATAAAGAAGGGGGAGATGAAATGCTTCCGAAGTGACGATGAAGGTACCCTCTGGTTTAACGACCGTATAGTGGTACCCCGAAACATGGAACTTCGGAGGAAGATACTGGATGAAGCTCATTTATCCAAGTATTCCATTCATCCGGGGAGTAACAAAATGTACCAAGATTTAAGAAAGAAGTTCTGGTGGACTTGGATGAAGCGGGAAGTAGCTAAATATGTATCCGAGTGTGATACGTGCCGGCGAGTGAAGGCCGACCATATGAAAGCAGCAGGACAACTTCAACCTTTAAGCGTACCAGCTTGGAAATGGGAGGATATCAGCATGGATTTCATTGTTGGGTTGCCTCCCACTCTCCATAAGCACGACTCAATTTGGGTGATCGTTGACCGACTAACTAAGACGGCACACTTCATTCCCGTCAATACCAACTATCGGTCATCAAAGTACGTGGAATTATATATTGCCAGAATCGTGTGTCTCCACGGAATACCCCGCACCATCATCTCAGATCGTGGGGCTGTATTTGTTTCGCGATTCTGGGAGCATCTCCACGCTGCGCTGGGAACCAAGTTAATTCGGAGCTCGGCTTATCATCCTCAGACTGATGGTCAGACCGAACGGGTGAATCAAGTGCCTGAGGACATGCTTCGTGCCTGTGCCATCCACCATGGTAGGAATTGGGATGAGCATCTACCATTGGCGGAATTTTCATACAACAACAGTTACCAGACTAGCATCCAGATGGCGCCTTATGAAGCTCTTTATGGCCGGAAGTGTCGCACACCCTTGAACTGGTGCGAATCTGGTGAACGAGTGGTATATGGCATCGACTTAATAAAAGAAGCCGAAGAGAAAGTGCGCATTATTCGAACAAATCTCAAAGCCGCCCAGTCTCGTCAGAAGAGCTACGCGGACAAACGACGTCGACCCCTTCACTTCGAAGTTGGGGATCAAGTTTATCTTCGGGTATCCCCTATGAAAGGTATCCATCGATTCAGAATGAAAGGGAAGCTAGCCCCACGTTTTATTGGGCCATTCGCAATCCTAGCACAATGCGGACCTGTGGCATATCAATTGGAGTTACCACCGTCACTTTCAGGGGTTCACAATGTGTTCCACATTTCTCAGTTACGAAAGTGTCTTAAAACTCGCGCTGATGTCCGTGTAGATGATTTGGAAGCTCTCCAACCAGATCTCACTTATTCCGAGCGTCCAACTCAGATCGTCGATGAGAAGACTCGCACCACAAGAAGCCGCACCTTGCGTTTCTACAAGATCTTGTGGAGCAACCACAGTGCCGAAGAGGCCACGTGGGAAAGCGAGGAGTATCTTAGAACGAACTATCCGGACTTGTTAGCGGCATATGTTCGATAGATCCTTTTTCCTTTACCTCCTTTTGTAATCTCGGGACGAGATTCTTTTAAGGGGGGAGGAATGTAAAACTCCACTTTTATGGCATGTTAAGTTCATATGGGTTTTGTGATCAACTATTTTAGATATCCACTATAATTGTGCACATGAACTATGCCATCCAAAACATTTCTTGCACTCCTTGTTAGGTTCTTTTAACATGGGTATTAGACTTCACCATGAATCCAAATTATATTCTATTCACCTTTTTAAGAATAAGAATTTTTGGATAAGATTTAGTAAGCAATGCACAATGAAGCCCTAATAAGCTCTAGACCAAATATTCAAAATTAAGGGCTCTAAATTTTTCCATGAGCTCCTAAATTCCTCAATAGCATGCTTACAAAGTTCCAAGATTTTAGGAACTCCTTTGCTATTTTATTTGAGACGCTCAACGAATTTGAATAAAGTTTAAATTCGAATTCAAAGTCTGATACAAATAGACTTGAACATAAAGATCTAAACCCACCATTGTGTTCATCACGATTTTCCTGACTTATCCCTGAAGTTTCATGATTTTTGGAGATCATTTACTATTTTTAAGTGATTTACTAAAGGTGCAGTGGCTGTGGGGCTGACTGGCGGGACCCACCAGTCAGCAGCCCACGTGCAGCCGCATTTCAGCGCGCGCTGCGCCCGCCACCGCGACGGCGTGCATGCACGGCGCGACACCAGCCCACCACCGCCATTGAACCCTATAAATAGCGCCCTGGGCTCTCCCTTATCGACTCCCCGTCGCCCTTATCACCTCCCACCTCGCCGAGTCGACGAATTTCGCCATTTCCATCCCACGCGCGAGCTTCCCACCGCCGGCTCCGCGCGCCCGTTGCTGGCCAACCGGAGCACTCTCGCGCCAAGCTTCCAACAGCTAGGTGATTCCTCTCTTCCTCCTCTATCTTCCGGGTCGATCTTTTCGTTGCATAGTTGACGGTTTGGCCGATGATTTTGAGGCTATACCGAGGGTCGCCGTCGTTTTCACCCAGCGCTGTCCCTGCTCCACGTTGCTAGGCCACTGCATGCCGTCCTGTGCTTCGCCTCCCATAGCAAACTGGTGCGCCGGGACACGCTCTACGTAACGGTAGAAGCCATTCCTGGTTTGCGCATGTATCAAGCAAGTTAGCTAGGTTTTACTTTTGGCCGGAGCTTATGAACACGCTCGGTATTTTATGCAATTAGAGTTCCATGCTTAATCACTCTTCCCGATTGCTAGCATATGGTTTCTACGCTCTTTTGCGCATCCTCACGAACTGGAATCACCGGGAATGATCGAGTGTAGCTCAAGAATCGCGAGTTCTCCCCTCCGCCGGTGAAAAGTTGCTCTGTCGCCATCGACGACTACTTTGCCGAGCGTTACACGACGATAGCGCATGTCTCGCGCGTTCCTCATGATTCCAGGAAACTTTCCCAGCCTTTTTAGACGGATTTTGGCCACAGGGCGGCCGTTCCGACATGGCCGGAGCCCTAGCATCCGCCGCCGCCGGTGCGTCGTGGTTTTCGACCGTCGGCAGACCTCCCCGACCCCACCATCGTGATCAGCGCCTGATTTTACGGCCGGGTGCCCAAGGATGGGAGCTGCGGTGGCCAGTAACTCCAATCCGGCGAGGCTCGCCGGAGAGCACCGCCGCGGGAGCCCCGCGCGCCGCCCGCGTCGGGAGGTAGAAGACGACGCGGCGGGTCCCGCGTGTCAGCGGCTGTAAATCCTGTCGGATCAGGTGTGGCCACGGGATCTGCTGTGGCTACGCGGTGGATATCTGTGGCCCCGTGTGGTTTAAATACTATTGGTTCATTTTAAAACAGTGGGGCCCACGAGTTAAATCAAATTAGGAATTTATTCCAGATTAGGCTCCAACTTAGAAAATCCATAACTTTCTGTAGAATACTCCAAAAATCTTCAAACAAATTTTGTTCGAAAGCTCTTGAGCTCTAGTTTCTGTCAATACCAATTAGGTTCTGTGAAACTCAGAGTTAAATTCCGTAGAAAATAATCTTTCCTAATGCAAATGCAATTTTTCCAGACAAGATATCCACGGGAAAATTCCCCAAAATTCACATAAAATTTATTGTCCTATTCTTGATTAACAGGCAAAGTTTTGGAGCCATAGCACCTGTTTAACTCTCTGTATAATTCAATTTCCTTTTTCAGTTATTGAATTTTCACAGCTATTAGGTTGCTTTATTAGGTCCCAAAATTTTACTGAGTCTTCCTTTAGTCATACCCTAGCACCTGTTAAAATCTTGGATTTAATTAACCTACTATACTAGTCCTAAATCAGCTACAAACTAAATATAGATTTAATGTCTAGAAACTCAATTATAAAGTAAATCCAGAAATTCTTGCCGAATTAGAAATACAATAACCCCTTCCCCACAAGCTTAGAAAATTATGAAACAAATTTTGCTAAGACCAGCACCAATCCCTCTATCTTGATTATCAACTGTTAGCTAGGTTCAAGCTACAGTTTCCTCTCGGAAATTTTTGGAAGTTGATTGCTTGCCATACTTTCGGAGACCACAATCTGCTATGATCATCTTCTGTTCTTTGCAAGAGCCTTGATCATATTCCCTAGTATCTACCATCGAAGTTCCAAAGCCAATTAAGGTCTCTGTCATATAGTGATCACCATGAATTAATTTATGGTCGTAAAATAAATAAATTTCAAAGTCATTTATATATCCATGTTATCTGCATATCGTATAGTGACCGAAGTCGAGGAGGAGCCAGAAGCCTTGGAAGAGAACCTTCCAATTTTTAACTCAGAACCTGACCTGCAACAAGGCAAGCCCCGGTTTACATTTAAAAGCTTTACAGAGTTTTTACAGTCTTTACCACCTTACGTCATAAGTTTGATATGTGCATTACGTATAGGGTGATTGATACTCCACTTGCATGACCAAAAATCCCATGGATTGGTTGGAACGAGTTACAGTTTGACCTATAGTAACTGCTTTGCTAATGCATAGGAAATCCGGTAGAAGTCGAGTAGTTGGAATCTACTCGCGAGAGATGTAGGACATATCTCACAGGATTGGTTAGATAGAAAATGACATAATGTAATGAAACCGAGACCGGGCAAGGAATGGATAGGAAGCGGCGAGAATTGAGTCTCGGTCGCATAGCCCTGCTTGTGTCGATTAAGGCCCGCTTCGTGTGCGGCCCCTTCGGACAAGCTTGAATTGTACCGGCAGCATAATGGACATATGGAATCCAATAAACTGATGTAGCTTGGTCACTTGGGTGTCGAGGCATACCGTTCCGTTTTATAGGTGTGGGTTGAGGGTAGCAAGGTGTAAATCCGCTGGTGGGCACGTCAGAGTACGCCCCACGAAGGGACCTCCTGCCCGTGACGGATCGACCGGTTCGGCATTTGAGTGTCTTGCGAAAGGTTGCCATATACGCCTAGTACTGAAGTGTTATGTAGGTACGGGTGTGCTCGCTGACACTTCCGAACGACGTATGTGTCGTGTTGTCCGGGTGTGTCCTGATTGCAATCACTGTCCCTCGCAGTAATAGAGTATCACTTGTCTGTCGCAGTCGTGACGTAGTACATACTAAAGAAGTCAGAAATTCATATTGTATTGATTTATAAGTATTTTGCAACCTTGTATGATTTAGAGATAGTATAATTAAAAGTTTACAATTTCCCCATACTTTAGCTGTAATAGCATTATGTGCTCTGAGCATGTCATATCATCGGTAAAGCGTTTCTTGTTTGATTGTGGAACCCGTGATGTGCCGTGCTTGGAGAATGTCATTTTGCTACATAAAACCTGATTATGAGGACCCACTTGTAGGCGAGTCCATTTATGCTATTCCTTACCTATGTTTAGTGTCCCCTTGCATCTGTCTAGTGAGACGGTTAAGACTTGGTGAGCCTTATGCTCATGTTTGCAGTTAACGAGTTTTTGCAGGTTTTTCTGTTGATGAAGGGTTCGACGATGAGGCTGCACCCCCTCCAGGGTGTACAGCCGAGTGGGAACCCTGCACGCCGCCCTAAATGAGTGTTGCTAGTGCAAAGTATCCCCGGCATGGATAACTTTGCTTTTTGCTTAGCTAGTGCTGAGAGCGTAGCTATGATATGTATATATTTCTTTACATCCGTTAGTATAGTGAAAACTTCCGCTGTATGAAAAATAAAAGACTCTGTCTTGTACTTATTCAGGTTCTATTCTTGTATAACTGTTGGGTATCACATCGCACGACACCACCCAATGAGATCCTCGGATGTGTGGATTCCGGTCCCCACACGGGGGCATCGCCTCATCTTCGGACCCTTCCTCATACGTCCCACCTGGAAATAACTTAATATAGGAACCATGAGCACGAATGATCAGAAAGACTTAACCGTCTCACCTAAACATGGAACTCTACATGCAGGGATACTTAACATAGGAATAGATATAGCAGAAAATGACTTGCCTACATGTTGATCCTTAATTTTCAAGTTATTAACAGCAGCTTGCAAGTTTAATAACAGTAACTTTAGTGACCATATTAGACAGCAATCATAGTTACAAAGCAATTATTTTTCAATGCATCATATTCTCCTGGCTTTTTCAGTATTTACTACGTCACATCATAGTGAACAAGCGGTACTCAAATAACCGCAAGGGACGTTGATTGCAATCAGTAGACACCTAGATAACACGTCACACATACCCATTTCAGAAGTGGAGTGAATCAATCTTCAATACTATGTTGTATGTAGCAACCTTTCAAAGGAAACCCAAATGATGAACTGGTCCTTCTGTAACAGGCATGAGGTCCCCGCGCGGAGCATCTCTATGTCCGCCAGTAGATTTACACCTAGCTACCATCAACCCACTCCTATAAAATGGTAGGGTAAGCCTCGACACCCAGGATAACCAATTACATCGGTTTCCTTGTTTCCATATAGCCAGTATGCATCTGATACAGTTCTAACTTGTCCAGCTGGACTGCACATGGATCAGTCTTCAACCGACACAAGCAGGGCTATGCATGTGAGAACACGTCTCACTGGATCCTACCCGCTGCTCGTTCTTAATTTCATATTCATAAACCATTCTTTGATCCAATTCATCCCGTGTGATAGAATCCCATCTCGCGAGTAGATTCCAACTACTCGACTTCTACCGGATTCCTCAAAACATAAGAATAGCATTTTCTACACGTCGTGCTATAGACCTACCCAATACTGCATGGGATTTGTGGGTCATGCAAGTTGAGTAACAAGCACCTTAGACCTAATGCACAAAATCATCCTAGACATAAGTGATACAAATATAAACTTTGAAATAGCACTTAAATGCAAACCCGGGCTTGCCAGGCTGAGAGTAAAAGTCAAAGATAGCTCCTGGTTGTATGCTCTCCAAGAGCTCCGGCTCCTCCTCGATCTCGGTTACTATATGATATGCAATATATATATAGTACATGAGTTATATTGAAACTTTATAAAAGACTTTCTAAATACTGATCAGGTATGTAAATGATTTTTAATTGGATTTAGAATTTGTACAATTGACACTAGGTCCTATGATGAAGATCAGGACCGAAAATAGGAGATGTTCAAAGAAGCTTGTTGTCTCTAAAATTCCAACAAGTAAAAGGCTTCTCTGATTTTTGGTACTAAATTTGTAGGTTTAACATAGATAAAAGTGGATGATCTGGATAGAGGAGGTCTCACTAGTTCTAGGAAAATTTGTTTCATAGTTTTCTGAACTTCCTATAGCGAGAAATTGATTTTACAAGTTTGGGAAAAATTCTGGAAATGTATCTGGACATTTTGGAATTTTCAGGTACATAGAGATTAAAAACACAATTTGGCTATTCAAATCAACTGAAATGGACCCTAAGCAAGGATGAATTCCTTTCATCAGAGAGACACGGAGATAAATGTTGTCTCCGATGTCGAAGTTGAGAGGTCGACGTCTTTTATCCCCATTGCTTTTCTGACAGGATTGAGCAGCCTTGAGATTTGCTTGGATCACTCGCACTCGTTCTTCGGCCTCATTCACGAGATCAATACCGTATATCACTCGCTCGCCGGATTCACACCAGTTGAGTGGTGTGCGACATTTCCGACCGTAGAGAGCTTCATACGGCACCATCTTGATGCTAGCTTGATAGCCATTGTTATATGAGAATTCCGCCAACGGTAAATGACCATCCCAGTTTTTAATGTGGTGGATGGGACAAGTGCGTAGCGTATCTTCCAGAACTTGATTCACCCGTTCAGTTTGACCGTCGGTCTGCGGGTGATATGTGGAGCTTCGAATCAGTTTCGTCCCCAATGACGTGTGCAGTTGCTCCCAGAAACGAGCAACAAACAGCGCACCGCGATCTGAAATAATTGTCCGGGGAATACCGTGCAGGCACATGACTCTTTCAATATACAACTCCGCATACTTCTTGGCAATGTACTTTGTATGTACAGGGATAAAATGAGCTGATTTGGTTAGTCAATCGACTATCACCCAAATCGAATCATGCTTGTGGAATGTGAGAGGCAATCCGACAATGAAGTCCATACTAATGACCTCCCATTTCCAAGCCGGAATATTTAATGGTTGTAGCTGTCCGGCTTTCTTCATGTGGTCGGCTTTCACCTGCCGACACATATCGCACTAGGATACATACTTTGACAAGTGAGTAGAATACTTGGACAAGTGAGCATCATCCAAGATTTTCTTCTGAAGTTTCAAATCACGGGGTACCACTATACTGTCTTTGAAACATAGAGTACCATGTTCATCACTCCAGAAACACTTCATTTCCCCATTCTTTATTTTCCTCGGAATGTGCGACATACTCACGTCTTTCTTTTGTGCTTCCATAATCTCCTCTCGTATGGTAGGAATGAGAGCAATATTATTTAACGCTCCATATGGAACCAAGTATAAACTCATCTTGTCCTCGTCCATTGAAGTGTTGGACAGATTATTGACGTGAGACTTGCGTCTTAGCGCATTGGTAACCACATTCGCCTTGCCGGGATGGTAATGAATTTCAATCTCATAATCTTTGATCAGTTCTAACCATCTTTGTTGTCGCATATTCAACTTCTTCTTGGTGAAGATATATTTCAGGCTCTTGTGATCGGTGTAGAGGTGCACTAGATTGCCAAGGAAATAGTGCCTCCACATTTTTCAAATGGAGCACCACGGTAGCGAGCTCAAGGTCATGAGTTGGATAATGCTGCTCGTGATTTCGGAGCTGCTGTAATCCATACGCGATCACACGGCCTTCTTGCATTAACATGCAGCCGAGACCAATGCCAGACGCATCAAAATAATCATTGAAAGATTTGGTCGTGTCCGGCTGAGCTAGCAATGGGACTGTCGTGAGATGTTTCACCAATGCTTGAAATGCATCCTCACATGCCCTGCGCCAAATATATTTAGTCCCCTTTTTCAGCAGCTCCATCATTGGTTTAGCGATTTTTGAGAATCTCAGAATCAAACCCCGATAATATCCCGCTAACCCGAGGAAGCTGCGAACTTCGTGCACGGACGTTGGAGACTTCCATTTCAGCACTTGCACAATTTTGCTGGGATCAACAGCAATACCTTCCAGTGAAATAATGTGACCAAGAAATGGCACTTGGCTGATCCAAAACTCGCACTTGCTAAATTTTGCATAAAGCTTGTGATCTCGCAATCGTTGGAGCACGATACGAAAGTGTTTGGCGTGTTTTTCTTCCGATTTAGAATAAACCAGAATATCATCGATGAAGGCCATGACAAACTTGTCCAACTCCGGCATGAAAACAGAATTCATCAAATACATGAAATGAGCCGGCGTGTTGGTAAGTCCGAATGACATAACGAGATATTCATTGAACTCGTATCGTCGAGAATGCCATCTTCGGTATATCCTCCGATCGGATTTTGATTTGATGATATCCGGACCGAAGATCCATCTTCGAGAAAACTTTAGCACCCACTAGTTGATCGAAAAAAATATCAATGTGTGGTAGTGGATACTTGTTCTTGATCGTCACGGTGTTGAGTGGACGATAGTCAACACATAGACATAATGTCTTGTCCTTCTTCTTCACAAATAATGCGGAGCAGCACCAAGGTGATGAACATTGCCGTATGAGACCTTTGTCCAGCTGGTCCTTCGAATTCTCCTTTAATTCCGCCAATTCATTTGATGCCATTTTGTACGGCCTTCGAGAAATAGGAGTGGTTCCCGAAATATCTGGTGGCATACCCGGAAGGTCATCGGGAAACACGTCCGGATATTCGTGGACCACACGAATGTCCTGAAGCTCTGTGGTTTTCGTGTTGTGTGTGGCTGAAATTTCTTGGATAAGGCGGTCTAGAATGAGAGTGTGTGGTTCATGTAGTGGAGAGTTTAAATGGACCACATGTGGAACGATGTCGAGAAAAGCACCATGACGGTGTAGCAACGATAGGAATTCCTAAGATGACATCGAGCTTTTGACTCTCTAATATAATTAGAGAAGTCGGATATAGATTTCCACCCATCCCAAATGTGCCCGATAAACCATCATATTGTTGACATTGTTATATACCAATTTGATCCGTCAATTTAACTCAATTATGTGAAGGATTTGTCATTTCTTGCACACATCACCTTTCTATCTAACCCAATTCCACTTGGACTTGGAGAAATATGTGTATGCAGCATTTTATGCAGGAAATGAGGAAATGTAGACGGACCAATCCTATAAAATATCATCCCAGCCATTCAGGCGACGACATGTGGCATCCCATGGATCAAATGTCCCACAATCAGAAGTATCCGAGGAGATCCAACTGTGTATCACCCAGATACATCAAGGGGGCCCACCTGGCAGCCACCTGGAGGAAGCACTCCATGTTTGGAGTGCTGACCAGGTCGGCCGGTCCAGGGGTTCGACTGACCCCTTCCTGGCGCCAAACGCAGTCAAACGACGCGTGTTGGCTCGTCCTGCCTTGAAGGAGTCAATGGTGACTGATTCACGCGCTTTTGGTGGCGGGAACCGACCTCAACACTAGTATAAATAGGACCCCCTACCCCTCACTTCAACACACACCACTTGAGCTTCATCTCTATTGTATATACCATCATCCATAGTCTTAGAGAAGTTAGGTTGTAGATAGGAGAGTCTCTAGTCCCAAGTCCAAATTGGGAAAGGAGTGAGGAGTCTCTCTCTTCCCAATCCTACATTAGGAAAGGTATGGCTCATGTATTCTTTCTTGTATTTGTGACTTTATACATAATAAAGATAGTATCTTTAGTCTCTACTTATACATATACTTGGGCAAAGCGTTTCTTGTTTGATTGTGGAGTCCATGTATGTGGAAGGTATAGCTTCTATGCCTGTTTCATCATGAACATATCTCATTATCATAGAACCTATAGACCCCCACTATAGTCTAGTTAATTATAACATAACTAGGTTAGTATGGATAATTATGCTTTGTATCAACATTAGTTCAGTGATGATTAAATTCATTGCCTTAGGATGGCTTGTGCCTAGGATCTTAAGGTAATTACTTAATATGCTAGCATGGTGCTAGGATAGCTAAGTAGCATTGGATGTCTCCTAGACCCACGGATTGAAGAGGTAGGTAGTAGGTGGTGACAGTCCTATCTGTCCTTTGTAATCCTCCACGTTTGGCTATGCCACAGGCTCTTGGCAGGAGTCGCCCTAGTATTGCTAGGGGTAGGCCCGTGCCCAATGTGTTGAACCACATAGCATAAGTATTCACCATTGATCTAGCTTATGGATAATTAGTTTAAACTATGTATATGTACCATAGATCATAGTAGGAGTACCTCCATAACTCCCAACCTTAACTAACCTCTAGGATCCTCTTATCCCCCTTAGACTTGAAAGCTTTTGTGTGTGTAACACTACCTCCACTATTATTTTATCCATCCTTACTAGATTCTTATCTAGACCTTTCAACCCTTTCCACTTGATGATTGTTATGTCTCTTCCCTGCCTTCCTTTGGGATCAAATAAATGACACCCTTGGGAATACTCTTAAGGGGAAATGCTACAATGATATTTCCGTGCACTTGCGGAATTCACTCTGTGATCCAATAGAACCATTAACAAGCATTTCTGACACATGAGTTGGAGATGTTTAGATAATGGTGCATAAGAACTACCGACAAGCATTTATGGCACCGTTGCCAGGGATGATTTGTTAGTATATATTAGGAGCTATCAACAAGCATCTCTGGCGCCGTTCCCGGGGAAGGCAACTAGATATATAACATGACTAAGTGAATAGAATAGAAACATGGTAGGATTTTAGTGGTATAACCATTATTTGTTTTTGCATTTATTTTAAATGTGAAAACAGGGTAGTGTATGTCTGGTTTCCGCCTGCCGAAAAACATTGTTGACGATCCCGAATCTCTTCTGAGAGACCGACCCCGTGTCGTTACTCTTCAGAAGATTCGAGCGGCAAAGCAAGCCAGCATTTCTGCAACAACAATCCAAACGCCAATGGCTCAGAATAACCTTTATGAGTTCTCAGCTCCCTCTGCTAACAATGTGCCTATTGGGCCCACTGTTAACAATGGCCTTATCACTATGGTGCAAGCCAACCCATTATGTGGGAATGCTAACGAGGATGCAAGTTCTCACCTTCAACAATTCCTCGAGATCTGCAGCACTTTTAAGATCAAGGACGTGTCTCCGGATGCGGTCTGTCTGAGACTATTCCCGTTCTCTCTCCTTGGGAGAGCGAAACAGTGGTTCTACGTGAACTGTAGTGTTGTATACACTTAGGAGAAGTGTTCTACGGTATTCCTTGCCAAATTCTCCCCATTGGGCAAAACCAATGCCCTACGTGGAAGGATTTCCAGCTTTCAGCAAGAGCTCAAGGCATCTATTCCCGAGGCATGGGAAAGGCTTCAGGAGTACATCCTAGCCTGTCCCCACCATGGGATGGATGACTGGCTCCTTATTCAGAATTTCTATAACGGGCTGATCCCATCAGCTCGTGACCATTTGGATGCTGCTGCTGGAGGAGCCTTCTTCTCATTGACGGTGCCAAAAGCTATAGATCTTATTGAGAAGATGGTGTCCAACATGGGATGGAACGATGAGCATCTCCATACCCAACAGCAAGGCATGCACACCTTGAACGGGGTGGGCATGATCGCTGCAAAATTGGACCTCCTAATGAAGAAAATTGTTGGACAAGCTAGTGTTGAAGTGTCTGGAAATGCCTAAGCCCTAGACTCTCACATCACGTGTGAAGTCTGTGGCAACACGGGTCATATGGGCAATGATTGCCCAGAAACTCGTGAGGATGCCCTATACCTCACCAACAACGAAAATTTCAACAACAACAATGGCTATAGTCCAGGAGGTCAAGGGTGGGGTCAACAACGCCCATTCTTTCAAGGAGGGTACAACAACAATGGCAACCCTGGAAATCAGCCCAACTTGAGAGAACTTGCCATTAGCCATCTCAAGATCAACGATGCCCTGTCCAAGAACCTGTCAGCTAATGACAAGACTCTGGAAAACATCAATGCCAAGATTGAAGGACTATCCTCAGCATTCAAGAATCAACTAAGCTTCAACAAGATGTTGGAGACTCAGCTGGCACAACTTGTTGCAGTTGTCCCTCCAATGGAAAACAACAGAATTCCGAGGCAGCAGACGCCCCAGTGGAGAACATCAATGCAATGGTTACGAGAGGAGCAAGGACCACACGTGACCCACCATATCCCAGACAAGAAAAGAGGACAACTAAGCCTGATAAGGAGGATGTCCCAAGTGAATTACTTTGTGAGATAATGGCCAAACACTTTGAAAACACCAACTTATTGCCATTCTCTCACAGACAAAGGAAGCCAACAGTGGATGAGCAATTCAACCATTTTATTGAGATCATCCAAAAGATCGACATCAATGTGCCCTTGATAGATGCGATGCAAGTACCCACTTATGCTCGCTATCTCAAGGACATACTGAACAACAAACGGCCATTGCCCACCACTGAGGTCATCAAGCTTACGGAAGACTGCAGTGCAGCCATCCTTAATAGGCTTCCTAAAAAGGAAAAGGACCCTTGATGTCCTACCATTTAATGCTCAATTGGGGCTCACCACTTTGACAAGGCACTTTGTGATCTGGGTGCAAGTGTTAGTGTGATGCCCAAGGTTGTGTTCGACCAGCTGAACTTCACAGAGCCAACTCCAACACCAATGCAGCTACAACTTGCTGACTCTTCGGTCCGTTATCCAGCGGGTATTGCTAAAGACGTCCCGGTGAAGATCCAGAACTGCTTCATACCTGTGGATTTTGTAGTGCTAGACGTGGACACTGAGAAGGATACACCACTCATTCTTGGGCACCCATTCCTCAGCACTGCAAAAGCTCGCATAGATGTGGGAGCTAGAGAAATCCACTTCCATATCAATGGCAAGGAGGAAAAGTTTAACTTTCGGTCAAGATCAGAGCAATGCTCCATGATTCGAATCAAGTATGGGTCGAATGATAAACACATCAGAGAGGTCGAAGTCACACCTCCAAAGGTGGACTCACTCATTGAATTCATGAGAAGATTAATCTACGAGGAGAATCCGTCGAATCGACCACGCCGATATCCACAGGTGACGGAATCGTCTGGACCATCCCGAAGGCCCAAGTCCACCAAGCCGCCAAAGAAGGAATGGCGGAAGAAGCAAGACAAGCCGTACGAGCCCATCCCTCCGGGCCCGGATGTGAAATGAAGACGGAGGAATGTCCATCTCATCGGACGGTGGTGAGACCTACGCCAATAGGTTAAATTGGTAATTATCCCACTTTGTTTTTCTTTCTTTCTTTTTTCCACCCTATTTAGATTTTTCCCATTGCATATTTGATTTTTCCTAGCAAGTTGAGAATCTTATATTCTCAATTATCATTTTTATTTCTTTCTTTTCAAAAGAATTTTTTTGGATTTGAAAGAAGGTTTTTATTTAAAAAACAATTTTTTCTGAGCTGCACATGTGGCATTTCACCGATGTGCTAACTTTATAGCCGTTGGGGAGCCACTTGCTAAAAGGGGAACCAAGGGGGGCCACTTGTCAGGTCGGCCGAACAGGAAGTGGAGCCAAATTGGCTCCCCTTCCTCCAACTGCTATATTTTGAACCCCAAGTGACCGTTGGAGGGTGCACCCTATAAATTGTGGCCGTGGGGAGCATCTCTCTTCACACACCGCATCATTTTACACCTCCCCAAGTCACTCTCTAGCTCACCTTGTTTTTCTTGCTCTTCATTGCAACACTCTTGCTCAAATCCATCCCCAAAAAGATTTTCTTTTGTTTGCATTTGCACTTTACACTCAAGCTTTCAAGAGGAGAAAATTCGTTGAGAGTTTTGTTTTCCAAACATCGCTTCTTTTCAGATTTTTATCGCCTTGTTTTTTTCTTGCTTGTTGAACTCAAAAAGACATGAAGAGGTTGTTCGGAAAGAGGAAGGGGGCTGCAAGCTCAAGCCATGGTGAAGGTTCACGCCTCTCTTCCATGGGTACAAGCCCAAGGAGGAGAAGTGTGTGTGAGGACACTCCTAGGGAAGAGAGAAGCAACCCACACCAACTTCTTCATGACAACGACCTCGACATACGAAGCGAAGTTGAAGATCAAGCATGCAGGTTTCTCCAAGATCGTGAGTTTCGCCAACGTAAGGCTTACAATACACATTTGATCTCCAAAAGAGGTATGGACTATGAATTTCTTTCCATATGGCATGCAATTGGATTTGATGATTTTGCTAACATAGAATAGAAAGGCTCACGCCTTCTCACTATCCAATTCATTTGCACGCTAAGAATAGGATTTGATGGTATTACTTTTAGATTATTTCAAAAAGAATACAACATCCTATGAAAAGAATTAGGTAGCATCCTAGGCTTCCATAAACGGTGTTTGCAAGATTTAGACAATTTGTCTAAGTCTAACAAACAAAGTTTTTGGCATGAGCTAACTAGTGAGGTAACATGTAGGGCTCCTAGGAATAGCCACATCCAAATCCCTACCTTACGCTTCATGCATAGATGGGTGGCTATGACTATGTTCCCAAGGGGAGATGTTAGGGTTGTGCGAGATGATGAATTGAAAATTTTGTTTGCCATGACTAAAAAGATAAATGTTGCTCCAGTCAAAGCCAACATGACTCAATGGTTAGATTACATTTCAAAATCAGGACCAATTGAATGCAATTCATTGATTACTCATATTGCTGATAGGGTAGGAGAACTTAAATACTCTTCATTTGAATATATTGAAACTAAAAGAGAATTAATTTATGAAGACTATTTAGTGCATGGACATACCCTTAAGCATGATCATTATGGCTCCTTGACATTTTTCTATCCTGGCTTTGTCAATGAAATTCGGTTACCTTACCCGGATTTTCATTTGTACAAATGCCGGAGGCTAACCATTAATCTTCTTCCCCATAAGGAAGTAAGAAGAAGTAATGTCTCTGGCAGGGTAACAAGGAATTGTGTGAGGGCTGCAGCCACAAGCATGCCACCGATAATATCTACGGTCCATGAATACCAAGAGGAAGAGAACTCAACTGGTTATGCGCTCGGATGAACTCAACCTCCAACGTATGAGACTGGGGGATCATCTTGGCAAGAATGGTAAAGGGATCCACCCTTATCCACTTCAAGCTCTAGCAGCTTGCCCCCAACGTCCATGAGAGGACGTCGTTCCTTTTCGGCTAGAAGTTTAATGACTGTAGCCAAGGAATGACGGACCTCACTAGACGTATGGGAGAACATGAAGTGAGAACGGGTGACATATACAACACACTCCAGAAGCATGTTCAAGGTACCCAGGATTGGCAACAACACATGAATGCTCGATTCACCAACTTCAACACGGCGCTACAACTACAACAAGCCGATCTTGCACTTCCGACATCAAGGGTTCAACACTTATCACGGAGGTAGTTGAAGAACAAGCTTGGGGAGGACCCCCACTTGAGGTAACATGTATCACATTCCTTGCATAGTTATTTTCCATCACTCCATCATCCACCTTGCATTTTAAATATATATATATATATATATATATATATATATATATATATATATATATGTTAGATTTGCTTTCACCAAATAAAGATGTGCGGTAAGAATGATTTAGAATTCATATAGATGAAATGATGAATAGTTGCTCTTTTTTATTTTCCTAAGTCTCTAGTTTACAACTTGCTACTCTCCAAATATTGCTTTCATTGGTTTGAAATACTTTTACCGTAATTTGGAAGTTGTGGGTAGCAAAATCTCATTCTAATTCTAGGTTGTTGCAATATTAGAATTAGTAATAGGGCTGCTAGTCCTAGTTTAAAAGTAAAACATTGATTTCTGGAGAAATTCTAAAAAGATTTAAGTTTCCCTCAATTGATTGGAAATACCTACCAAAGCCATATGATGTTCATACATAGACAAGCCATATGAAAATATACGCTGCAGAACCAGGTCACCCGTCTGAAGTTCTCTACTCTGCACAAACTGCTCCTGGTAGCGCTTGAGCGCCTGTCGGTAACGTGCGTTTCAAATGTTGGCGTGCCACCTTGCTTTGCCGACGAGGTCAACATCTTCTCGTCAGAGCTAGTCTTGTGAGGCTTCATCAAACGCTCGGACTCATAGTGAGCCCACTGCGATCTCTGGGGGGAGGACGACCTCAGCCCCATACACTAGGAAGAACATGTGTTCCTCCAGTGGCGTGACTCGGTGATGTCCGCTTGGCCATAGTGCGCAGGGCAGTTCGTTGACTCACTTGGCACTATGCTTATCGAAGCTATCATACGTGCGTGTCTTGAGGCCCCTGAGCATCTCAACATTGGCCCTTTTAGCTTGACTGTTGCTCTTTGGATGAGCCACATATGCATAACAAACTTGGACACCAAGGTCTTAGCAGTAGTCCCTGAACACTGCACTGGTGAATTGGGTCCTGTTGTCGGCGACAATCCTGTTCGGGACCCCAAACCTGCGGACAATCAACTTTATGAACTTGACTACGGACTCCTTGTTGATGTTGATCACTGGGGCTACCTCCGGCCACTTGGTGCACTTTTCTACAGCGACGTAGAGGAACCAGTACCCTCTGACTGCCCTGGGGAAGGGTCCCAGGATATCTAGCCCCCAAACCGCGAAAGGCCTGGAGGGCGGGATCATCTACAGTTTCTCCGTCGGAGTGTGAATTTTGCTTGGCATGGAACTGGCACTCCTTGCATCTCTTAACCAGTTTGACGCCGTCTTGTAGTGCTTTTGGCTAGTAGAAGCCATGCCGGAAGGCTTTGCCGACCAGCGTGATTCCCGCACTCTCCTTCCTGGATCTCTACGAGCAAGTCGCGGCCTTCCTCTCGAGTTATGTACCGTAGAAGCACGTTGTTGGCGCCGCGCCAGCAGAGGTCATCTTCTACCAGCATGTAGCATTTCACCATCCTCACGATCCTCTCAGCGTATACTGGATCCTCCAGGAGGATGTTGTCCTTCAGATAGTCTTGGATCTCCGTGATCCATGCATCGGGACTCTCCTGAGCTTCTAGATCTTTGGCGTCGAGTGATCTGGGGTCCCCAGTGATGCACAAGAACCTCGGTGGGCCCCATGGTTCCAGGGTTGCCGAGATCGCTAGCTGTGTTGTGCAGGGCTTGCCTTCTTCGTTAGGCTCTACGGGGCTAGCGGTCGTCCGCACCAACGTCCTGCTGAAGACCCCTTTTAGTACCGAGATTCCGTGGATGCCATGTCGACGCGCTGCACATGGCAGAGGTCTAAGGCCTCCAGACCAGCTTTCGGCTTCATGACGTGTAGAAGGTATGCTGCGAGCTGAGGTTCGTTGAAGCAACACTCTCCACGGACCTAGTTTGTGATCAGTTGGGAGTCTCCTTTGACCAGCATCTGCTGGACACTAAGACCATGCGTAGCTATGAGTCCGAAGATGAGGGCTTCATATTCCTCCATATTATTGGTCTCCTTGAGGTCTAAGCGCACCACATACTTGGACTGCTCTCTAGTTGGCGAGGTGAGAACTATGCCGGCTCTGGTCCCTTGCTTCCACGAGGATCCGTCGAAGAAGAGTGTCCATTGAGGTCCGGTAAGCACTGGTGCCCTGGGCTCCTGCTTGCTGATTTCCCGGCCCCCTGGGTTGCTTTGTGAGGGAGTCCTGTCGGCGACAAAATCTGCTTGCGCTTGGCTCTTGATTGCTTGCTGCAATATGAAGTCGAGCTAGAACTGCGCCAGTTCGGCCGCCAACTTGGAGATATTGCCTGTTGCATTAGGGCTGCGCAGCATCGCCCCCAGTGGGAACAAAGTCACCACTGAAACACTTTGTAACGCCCTCATTTTCATGCATCATGCATTGCTTAAGTTCATATACATGTTTAACATTAAGAAACATGAAAAAGGACAAGTTAAAAATGATTTACAAGCGAAACAACACATAGAAGTCTGTAGGAGTGCGTACTTGTCCGGTTTGCACCCCGGACTAGTCCGGTTTCCCTCTCTGTTGCCATCTAGACTTGTCTGTTTTTGCTACGAACTAGTCTGATTGACTCCCTGTCCCTTTCCGGACTTGTCCGTGATTGGGTGCAGACTAGTCCGATATTTTCTCCAGTTTTTGAATAAGTTACCAAATCCCCGCACCTGTCCGATCCATGCCGGACTTGTTCTTTTTCCTCTCTGGACAAGACCGGACTTGTCTGGACCTCCTACCGGACTTATCCGTTTTGGTCTCTGTCCAACATCGGACTAGTCTGGTCTCCTAGCGGACTTGTCCGTTGTGCGCGACTCGGATTCAATCTTTTCCTCCACGACTTGTGTTCGGGTATTTACCTTAATTGGGCCCACCGACGTTGTGCTTAACCCCGTGGAGCCCCTGTGGGACCCCTACATGGCATCCACCCACCCCAAACTCGAAATCCATCAAACCCTAGCCTCCACCTCTATATAAACAACCCCACATCTTGACTTTACATCCTTTTGCCTCAAATTGAAAGACCACAAACCCTAGGAGGGAGGAGATCCTGAGCAAGAAGGAGAAGAGGAGGAAATGAAAGAGGATCAAGTAATCAAGATCTTCATCGACTTTATGTTTCGTCGCCGATTCACCTTCAACTCTTCATCATGAACCCTAGATCGTCAAGATCCAAGTTCCATCTTCCATTCTAGATATTTGGATTTCTGAAAACGTGGTATGACCTCTACTTTCTCTTTCCCATGTCAATTCAACCCCAATTCTCCAAATTCTCGTATATCAAGAAAACCCTAATTTGCAGTGTGTCCAGGGCGGACTAGTCCGGCCCCGGAAACTGGACTTGTCCGCCATCTGAATATGAATTGTGTTGAATTAATTCCAAATTGACTCGAATCAATTCCAAACTTGTCCAAACTTGTTAAAAACTATTAGAACCAGTTAGTGAACATTAATAGCAACTCATTAACAAGTTTCACTTCATAATTGCATTAATCATGCATGTCATGACATATTGAGTACTATATGGGCATTATTTGATTGTAATTAATGTTTTGTATGTTCGTTGCGCGGATTAGAAGGTGTTGCGCTAGAGGGTGCTATCGAGGATCTCCGGTACCAGAATTTTGAAGTCTTTGATCCTAATCAAGCCCAAGAGTAAGGCAATTGTCCTTGAAAATATTGATCCAGTTTATAAAATAAATGTTTTGTTTTCAAAACTGCATGCTTGTGTCAAATTGATGGGAAATCCTATGATACAAAGTTTACTAGCTTTGTTTGACCACCCTTGTCACCTGGAATACGTGGTAGAGAGTTAGGAAGGGATTTTTACTCTTGGTTCGCTTAATTAATTGGGATGGGAAAACAACTATACCATTTAATTATGCATTAATGAGATTATTGTTAATATGAACTGGTTAATATGACATGGTAATGGGTGATCTAAGCAAGAATGGTATTACGATGGGTTCGATGTTATGGTGGTTTCGCTTGCTTTAGATCTAAGGACCAGTTCATGGAGCGACCATCCAGGACTTACAGTGCCACAACGAGGCCAAATATGGGTGCGATGTAGCTGATTAATGTGACAGCCAGTTCAGAAAATGAACCAAGTGACCGCATATGTGTGCCCAGGACGTTCAACACACATACACGAGTGCATTCACAAAAGGATATACAGAAAATTCCCATAGAACAAGATTAATTAAGTACTTTTATTACACAATTCAAAATCTCCTCGAATACAAACTCCAATGAATATTAATGATAGGTTCGACAAATGCAGTGGAAATAAACTAGCTAAGCAAACTAAATAGCTAAGCAGCATAAGCAATACGGTATAGCGTAGCTCCAACACTCCACAGGCAGAGCCGGCAGAAGACACGGCCTACAACTACGCATTATCACCGTTATACTCCCAATCCTGACCTGCAACTGTTGGTGGTTGAATTGCAAGGGTGAGTACATATTGTACTCAGCAAGTATGGAAAGTATGACATGTAGCTGATTCAAATGACAAATATAATAATGGGTAAGTGCTGAAATGTACGTAAAAGCATTTGAAAGGCAACATATTATATGTATGAGAAATAAACCCATCTTAAACCATAATTATTATCATAGTAAAAGTCCATATTCCATACCCATCACCATTATAACAGATTTCACCATTACAATTAACCATGTTCATTGTCATAATTCATAATACCATCCATAACCATAACCATGTTATCGACCAGAATCATAACAAATACCAAACCATCCCAAAAAACCATCCCAATACCAAGTTTCCCCTAATCATGTGAGGGCCCAGGTTGCTCATAATCAGGAGTACGGCTATCATGATAGTTTTTAACACACTCTACAGAGGTTGTACCACTTTACACATATCTTTGTGATTTCATCACCTTTCGATGACTATAGAATCTCAATTATGTCGTCTCACACTTCCTTAGGTGTGTGGCCAAGAGATCACAAAATAGACTTTACAAAGGTATTACTAGCCTATTTAGACCCCACTGAGGTTTCACCGGTGGTGATGCCTCCAACTCAGTACATCTTCAACCAAGGGCTCCCTCTTGAGCCATTCGAATCACAGGGTAGTCCCACCAATCATCAACAAACCCAATATGATTGCCCCTTCCCGGAGCATCCTTAATGGTCCAAATAGCACTGGCAAAGTCCTAATTAATCAGCTACGCCGCACCCATACTTGGCCTCGTCGTGGTACTGTAAATCCTGGATGGTCGCTCCACGAACCGGTCCTTAGATCTAAAGCAAGCAAAAGCTCCATAACATCCAACCCATCCACATTTCATGCTTGCTTAGATCACCCATGACCATGTCATAATAACCAGTTCATATTAATCATAATCTCATAAATGCATAATTAAGTTGAATTGTACAGTTGTCTTCCCATCCCAATTAATTAAGCGAAGCAAAAAGGGTAAAAAGCCCATCCCGACTCTCTATGATAAATTCCAGGTGACAAGGGTGGTAAAACAAATCTAGTAAACTTCCTATCATAGGATTCCCATCAAATTGACACAAGCATGCAGTTTTGCAAACAAAACATTTATTTCAAAACTGGATCAATATGCTTCAAGGACACTTGCCTTGCTCTTGGGATTGGTTTGGGTCAAAGCCCTCAAACTCTTGGTGCTGGAGATCCTCCGCATCACTCTCTAGCGCAAATCCGTCTAATACGCACAACAAACATACAAGACAAGAACACAATCAAAGAGTGCACAAATATTACTCAATATGACATGACATGGATGATTAATGCATATGCAAGGCAAAACTAGTTAATAACTTGCTTTTAATGTTTATTAATCAATTACAATGGTTATAAAGAAGTCCACATAGGTTTGGAGTTGATTCGAGACAATTTAGATTTAATTAAATGAAATTAACCAAGAAAAATCGGACTAGTACGCTGGGGAGCGGATAAGTCTACACTTCGCAGAACTGGCGAACTAGTGTTTTCTAGATTTACGTAAATTTGGAGATTTGGGTTTAATTTCACATAAGGAAAAGGAAGTAGAAAGTATACCAGGTGTTTAGGACTCCAATGAATCAAGGATCTTGGAGGTAACACTTGGATCTTGACGACCTAGGGTTGATGAAGAACTTGGTGGTCAATTGTTGATGAAGAACGCGAAGTTGATGGAGATCTTGATCCTCTTTCGTTTCCTCCTCTTCTTCTTCTTGTTCTAGATCTCTTTCTCCCTCCTTGGTGGCAGCTACTCACGAGATAGGGTTTGGGTGTGGTGCAAAAGGGGCAAATAGATGTCAAGCCATGGGGTGGGGTTGTTTATATAGAGGTGGAGGCTAGGCTTAGATGGATTTCGACTTTGGGATGAGTAGAGGCCGGTTTGGAGTTCCACATGGGTTCTAAAAGAGTTAGGCATGACGTCGCTTGGCCCACTTAACGTAAAACCCAAGAAACAAGTCATGAAACAAAAGATCAACTCGAAGTAATGATTTATCGGACAAGTCCGCAAAAGGGTCAGACTAGTCCGAAGTTAGACAGAGAGAAATCGGACAAGTCTGGACTGGACATCAGACAAGTTTGAACTTATCTAGAGGTAAAAAAACAGACATGTTTGGCCAAAATTGGACAAGTCCGACTTTAGTCAGAGGGAAAAACGGACAAGTACGCTGGAATACCGGACTAGTCAGGACAAGTCCAGGGACATAGCAAAATTTCCAAGGATTCGGTGCACCGAACTAGTCCGCAATGGACCGGACAAGTCTGAAAGTGTCCAGATAGAAAAACATACTAGTCCGTAGCAAAACGGACAAGTCCAATGGAAGTCAGAGAGAAATCAGACTAGTCCCCACCAAAATCGGACTAGTCCGCACTTCCCAAAATTCTTAAGTGCGGTTTTGTTTCTAATTTATTTTAAACTTCTTCCTTTTTATGTTGCTCAATGTTAAACATATTTAATGATGGATGCAGGGAATGATGCATGAAAATGAGGGTGTTACAAACCTACCCCCCTTAAAATGAATCTCGCCCTCGAGATTCGACGCGGAAGAGAAGAGATGGAGAAATTACTTGTTGAGGTCATCCTCCAACTCCCATGTTGTCTCTGATTCTTTATGATGCTTCTATTGAAGTTTACACCATCTGATGACCTTGTTTCTTCTGACTTTTTCCTTTGTTTCCATGATTTTGATCGGTTGCTCGGCATAAGTCAAGTCTACATCTAATTCTAATTCTTCCATTGGCACTTGTTCTTCCGGTACTTCAAGCACTTATTGACCTGGGAAACATGAAATACATCGTGAATATCCGATACGTGAGTTGGCATCTCCAACTTATATTCTACTTCGCCTCTTTTGTCCAAAATCTTGAATGGTCCAATATAGCGAGGTGCTAGCTTGCCCCTTATGTTAAACCTCTTATGACCTCTCATTGGTGAAACCTTGAGGTAAACATAATCTCCTACTTCAAAGGCTAGTTTCCTTCTCCTATTGTCCGCATAGCCTTTTTGTCTTGATTGAGTAGCCCTCAAGTTCTCGCGGATAACCTGAACCCGTTTTTCAGCTTCTAGCAACACATCTGCACCAAATACTTGAGTTTCCCCTGTATCATTCCAGAACAAAGGTGTCCTACACTTCCTCCCATAAAGTGCTTCGGATGGTGACATTTTCAAGCTTGCTTGGTAACTATTGTTATAAGAAATCTCTGCATACGGCAAGCTCTTGACCCATCTTTTCCCATGCTTCAAAGCACAAGCTCTTAACATGTCCTCCAAAATCTGATTGGTCCTCTCAGTTTGTCCATCCGTTTGAGCGTGATATGCTGAACTAAAATTTAACCTTGTTCCCAATGCTTCATGCAATTTCTGCCAAAACCGGGAGATAAATTGAGAATCTCTATCTGAAACTATCTTCTTTGGAACTCCATGCAAACATACTATCCATCCCATATAAAGTTCAGCCAATTTCTCTCCATTGAAGGTGGTCTTGACGGGAATAAAGTGAGCTGATTTTGTCAACCGATCCACTATTACCCATATTGAGTCATAGTCGGACTCTGTACGTGGCAATCCAAATATAAAATACATATCGATTTCTTCCCACTTCCATACCAGAATCTTCAATGCCTGCAATAATCTAGCGGGCCTTTGATGTTCCGCCTTGTCTCCTTGGCACACATCACACAATGCTACATATTCAGTTGTGTCCTTTTTCATGCTAGCCCACCAATAACATGTCATCAAGTCTTTGTACATCTTTGTACAACCGGGATGAATTCAGTATGGCGAGTCATGTGCTTCCTTTAGTATTGTCCCCCGAATATGCTTCACATTGGGCACGACAATCCTTTTACCAAGCCATAGGGTTCCATGTTCATCCTCATCAAACCTAAATTATCTTCCCTCTTGGGTCCTTTCCTTGATTTCCTAAATTTCCTGATCCTCGGTCTAACGTTCTCGAATTTCTTGCTCCAAAGTCAGGTTTAACTCCATCATCCCCATATCATTGATGAATCCGAGTTTCAATCATTCAAACTCCTTACATAACTCGGATGGCAGCCCTTGAACCGTGAGTTGATGACTTACTCCTTTTCTACTCAAGGCATCGACCACTACATTGGCTTTTCCCGGATGATAATTGATTCCCAAATCATAATCCTTGATGAGATCCAACCATCTTCGTTGCCTCAAATTCAAATCCGTTTGTGTGAAAATATAACTAAGGCTCTTATGATCTGTATAAATTTCACACCTATGTCCAACGATGTAGTGTCTCCAAATCTTCAATGTGTGTACCACAGCTGCAAGTTCCAAATCGTGCATTGGGTAATTCTGCTCATGTTTCTTCAATTGTTTCGATGCATATGCAACAACTTGACCTTCATGCATGAACACGCATCCAAGTCCTTGTCCCGATGCATCACAATAAATATCGAAGCTTTTACTCACCTCCGGCAAAACCAAAAATGGGGTTGTAGCTAACCTTTTCTTTAGCTCCTCAAAACTGTTTTGACAAGCTTCAGTCCATCGGAACGCCTTTCCCTTCATTAGCAATTCCTTCATTGGCTTGGCTATCTTGGAAAAGTCCTTGATGAATCGACGGTAATATCCAGCCATCCAAAGAAAACTCCTTATTTCCTTTACATTTTGCGGTGGCTCCAACTTCAACACGTCCCTCACTTTTTCGAGGTCAACAGATACTCCTCCTCCTGAGATGATATGACCCAAAAACGACACTCCTTTCAACCAAAACTGGAACTTGCTAAATTAAGCGTACAATTGATGCTCCCTCAATTTCTGCAACGTAAGTCTCAAGTGTTCCTCATGCTCCTTCTCATCCTTCGAGTAAACCATAATGTCATCAATGAACACCACAATGAACTTATCCAAGTACTCCATGAAAACCTTATTCATGAGGTACATAAAATAGGCAGGTGCATTGGTGTAAAGTCCCAATTTTTCCTTTATGAGAAGTTCAACCACAAGTGGTTTATCAAACATAATGGAGGGCAACAAAATTTTGCACATAAGCTCGACCTCACCAAAAAGTTTTCTTTCTACAAAGTTGGGAAGTTATTGATTGCAATGGCTAGGGCAAATTATATAGCAGCAGTATAAAAATAAAAACCAATGTTATTTGATTATGTTGCTATGCATATTAGGCCATGCCAAAAAGATTCAAATCCAAGGCTCCAAATTTTTCCTTGGACTCTTAAATATCTAAATAGCTTCTCAGAAAAATTTCAAGATTTTTGAAGTACATCTTCCATTTGTTTGGACACGTACAAAGGATTCAATTCGCGTTGACATCAAATTTAGCTTTGCACTAAACTTTGCCCAAATCAACCCCTAAATTTTTCTAAGTCCTATTATGGTTCAGGGAACTTGATTTCAAAGTTTGGAGATTTCTGGACCTCCGATACTATTTATTTCAACAAGGTTTATACCCATATTTGAATTCAAATTTGAATTTGAATTTAATGCAAACTATGTCCAAATTGAATTCTGATTGCGGAATTTAATTCCCCATATTTTTCTTATTCTACCTGTAAATTTTACGAATTTTTGGACAATGTTTAAGCTATAATTTAAAGGAATGGATAAGGGAGAGAGGTGGGGCCCACAGGTCAGGCAGTGAAACCGATTCACTGCCTCTGTTTCTCACCCCCGATCGACACCGCGACGATTGCATGCGCCAGCTCGCCGTCGGCGTCGGTCGCCACCAGCTGCCCCCCTGACGTCCTTATCTACCGCAGTGGCGCCTATAAAAGTCCCCCCCCCCCCCCCCCGTCGACGGAGTCCTCAGCCATTCACCGCACCGCGCCATTTTTCATCGCCGCCGCGATCACCCTTGCCGCTCGACGCCGCGCAGCCTCGCCGTCGATACAAGCACTCTCATCCTCTTCGGTCAATAACAAAAAGGTGTGCAACGACCTCGTGCAGCTTCTGGTTAAGCTTGAAGCCCTATGATGCATCCTAGCTCTAGTATTCTTTAAAATCCCGAAGCACTTTTATCACGTTGAGGTTAGATCGTCGGTTTAATTCCGATTGTATGTACAAAATCTCTTCAATCCAATTAGAGGACATGGTCCATGTAGTCTAACGCACCTTCCCTCCAAAAATCAGAAAGAACCATCGGCTAATTAGCAAGATCTTCAGTTTTCCCCTTCCGCCGTTGTTAACGCTCGGTTCACCATCGACTTCGGTATTGCCGGCTATGACACAAGCTCTAAACCCTCCTAAGACCTTCCCCATGCTTCCACGATGCCTCCCGAGCTGTCAAACGAGATGTTTACCTAGGGAATCGACGGTCTCCACTTCACCGAAACCCTAACCCCCGCCGCCGCTGTCGGGATTAGTTTTCCGGTCACCCCTCGCCGTCGGGAGCTAGTCCATCGTGTTCCCCATGCAAAAATATGTGGGAGCGGGGAGTCCCGAGGCCTCCCGAAGGCCGGAGGCTATCACCGGCGAAAGCGCCGCCGCGCGCCGGTGGGAACGCCGCCGTCCGAGCAATGACTCGAGGTGGAAGAAGACCGGGTTCGCGGGTCCCACCTGCCAGTGAACGCAATGCGCCCGGATCAGTTTGTGGCTAAGGATCTAGTGTGTCCGTGTGGAAAAGTTTATAACCCCCGTTGTGGCTTGCCCCTGATTGGATTATTTTAAATCCAGTGGGCCCTGGCGCCAAATTCAAAAGATGAATTTTCCCTTTTGGTGCAGAACCATTTCCAAAATTTGAAAATCAATATCTTTCAGTAGGATGCTCCAAAAATATTCAAACAAATTTTGTTTGAAAGCCCTTAAGCTCTAGTTTCTATCAGTACCAACTAGGTTCTGTGAAACTCAAAGTTAAATTCTGTAGGAAACAATATTTCCAAATGCAAGTACAATTTTTCCAGATATGATATCCACTGGAAAAATCCCCAATATTCACACAAAATTTGATATTTTATTCTTGACTACCAGAAAAAGTTTGGGGGCCATTGCACCTGTTTAAACCTCTGTATTGTTCAATTACCTTTTTCAGTTATTGAATTTTTACATATGTTCAGTGGCTTTATTATGTCCCAAATTTGGACTGAGCCTTCCCTTAGTGACACACTAGTTCCTGTAAAAATCTTGGATTTAATTGACCTACTATCCTAGTCCTAATTCAGTTACAAACTGAATATTGATTAAATGGCTAACAATTCAATTATAAGATAATTCCAGAAATTCTTGCCAACTTAGAAATACCATAACTCCTTCACCAAAGCTTAGAAACTTATGGAACAAATTTTGTTAGAACAAAGACAACTTCCTCTATATTGATTATCAACTGTTAGCTATGTTCAAGCTACAGTTTCCTCTCTACAATTTTTGGAAGTTAACTGCTTGCCATAATTTTGGAGACCACAATCTACTTTGATCATCTCCTGTTCTTTGCAAGAGTTTCTATCATATTACCTAGTATCTACCATCAAAGTTCCAAAACCAATTAGGTCATTATCACATAATGGTCACCATAAATTAAATCCTGGTCTTGGTAATAATTATTTTTCAAAGTCATTTATATACCTGTTATATGCATATCGTATAATGACCGAAGTCGAGGAGGAGCCAGAAACCTTGGAAGAGCACCTTCCAAATATTAACTCAGACTTTGACCTGCAACAAGGCAAGCCGCGGTTTGCATTTAAGTCATATATAAAATTTTACTTTATCACTATGATGAGTAGTATATGAATTGTGCATTACATTTAGGATGATTGATACTCCACATGCATGACCAAAAATCCCAGGGATTGGTTGAAAGGAGTTATAGTTTGAACTATAGTAACTGCTTTGCTAATGCATTGGAAATCCTGTAGAAGTCGAGTAGTTGGAATCTACTCGCGAGAAATGTAGGACATATCTCACATGATTGGTTAGATAGAAAATGGCATAATATAATGAAACTGAGACTGGGCACGGAATGGATAGGAAGCGGCGAGAATTGAGTCTCGGTCGCATAGCCCTGCCTGTGTCGATTAAGGCTCGTCTGTATGCGGCCCTTTCGGACAAGCTTGAATTGTACCGGCGGCATAATGGACATATGGAATCCAATAAACTGATGTAACTTGATAAATGGGATGTCAAGGCCCACTAACTCACCATCGATAGGGGTGGGTCGAGGATAGTAAGGAGTAAATCGGTCGGCGGACACATGAGGTGTTCCGTGCGGAGACCTTCTGTTTGCGGAGGTGAGACGGGCTCAGCGTTCGGGTTTCTTGTGAAAGGTGGCCATATACGCCTAGTACTGAAGTGTTATGTAGGTACAGGTGTACTCGCTGACACTTCCGAACGATGTATGTGTCGTGTTGTCTGGGTGTGTCCTGATTGCAATCACTGTCCCTCGCAGTAATAGAGTACCACTTGTTCACTGCGCCGTAACGTAGTAAATACTAAAGAAGTAAGACAAATAAATTGTACTGAATTATAATTGTTTTGCAACCTTGTATGATTTAGAGATAGTCACATTAAAGTTTACAGTTTCCCCATACTTTAGCTGTAATAGCATTATGTGCTTTGGGCATGTCATATCATCGGCAAAGCGTTTCTTGTTTGATTGTGGAACCCATGATGTGCCGTGCTTGGAGAATGTCATTTTGCTACTTAAAACCTGATCATAAGGATCCAATTGTAGGCGAGTCATTTATGCTTCACCTTACCTGTGTTTAGTGTCCCCTTTGCATATGTCTAGTGAGACGGGTTAGTCTTGCTGAGCCTTATGCTCACGTTTGCAGTTAACGAGTTTTTGCAGGTTATACAATTGATGAAGGGTTTGATGATGAGGCTGCACCCCCTCCAGGCTGTAGAGCCGAATTGGAACCCTACACGCCGTCGTGATTGAGTGTTGCTAGTGCAAAGTATACAAGGCATGGATAACTTTGCTTTTGCATAGCTAGTGCTGAGAGCGTAGCTACGATATATATATTTCTTTACTTCTGCTAGTATTGTAAAACGTACGCTGTATTATAAACAAAAGACTTCGTCTTGTATTTTATTCTGGTTCTGATCCTGTATACTGTTGGGCGTCGCATCGCACGACACCACCCAATGAGATCCTCGGAAGTTGGGATTCCGGTCCCCACGGACATGGTATCAGAGCATCATTGGGAACAGTGTACTTGAAAAGAACATATTTTCAAAAATTAGGATTTTAGTGAGGAATTAGCTATATGCCTTTATAAGGAGTATTATTAGTATAAGATATAAAGGTGGTAAACTAACTATGTGTTATTATATTCCATAACGATGCCTCGATGTCAGGTCAGAGGTAAGGTACGCCACCGAGAGCGGGTCAATCTCGGTAAGCTCAGCATACGAGGAGTGGTATGTGAAGTTTCCGTGTCTTGGCACGGGAAGTTAATAGGGGTCTCTGAAGCTCTCAAAGTTTCTCAGAACCTATGACACGCGGTACCCTAGCGTGCTTCAAAGTTAGTGGGACCCCCATCGGGTGGTGTATAACCCGATAGTATGCCTCTCTAGAACTATCCATGTTCTATGGGAGCATGCGAAACACGTATGCCCGAGCGTGTATAAGCCGGATCGTAAGGGAGTCTTTGCGGTACAGGCGTATTTTACATCCATGTACCTCGAGACATGACCTCGCTCGAGGGCGACTCACACCAGAGTCGTATGCATTTATTTTCATATATATTATTGTGACTGCCTGTCATGTTTCCCCATACATCCTCTGAGGTGTGAATGTGTGAAAGGGGATTGTTTGTCTTTTGCAGCATTAACTACGGTAGAAGACCGTGTAGAAGCCGTTTGCGAGAGAACGATATAGGAACCACCTATAGACGTGACCGGAATTACCGGATAGAATTTTATTTGGTGAGGTACGTAGTACCGTCAGTATCAAACATGATACTAGACCATCCCCAACGACAGAATGGATGCATAATGTTTTGGAAAGTCCAAATATCAGATGCTGGTAGGTTTGGACTCCGTAAAAAGGGACTCCGACTCGATACGGTAGATAGAATCAAGATTCTTGATTTGTGGCAGAAGTTGGCTCAACTTCGCTAGGTTGTAATCTTGGTTATCGAATAGATAACATAAGAGTATCATATATTGATGGAAAGCTCGTGAAGACCTCTACAACTTTTCTGTTAACCATCAGGGCAGAAAAGTTTGAAATTCTAGTGAAATCTGGAGTATACTAAAACTGCTCCGGATGAACCAACCATTGTACCAGTTCCAGCAATATTGCCATAACTCACTGTAGGAACATCTTCTGCCTTATTGTGACACATGTCCAGAAAGGGCAGAGCATGGTGCGTACACGTGCAGCCCCAGAAGTGGGAGGCTCAAGTGGAGGGCAGGGGACGACACACCACCCCCGGTGCAGAATACGCCTCAGACGCAGCCACCTCCACCACCTCCACCTACACTTCCCAGAAGTCTCGCGGAGGTTCTCGCAGCAGTACGCGGCTCGCGCGACGAGCAAACCGAGTTGTTGCGGACTCTTGTACAGCACTCGTCCCGTCAAGGGGGATGACACGCTGAGGGGCCACGTCAGTCATATCCGAGTTCCTACTCGGATTTCGCATCGACACATCCGCCGGTCTTCAGAGAGGCTGACGAACCTTTGGAGGCAGACAACTGGCTCCGCACCATTGAAGGGAAGTTTAGTTTACTCGAGATAACCGAACAACAGAAGGCTATATTTGCAACTCAGCAACTGCAGGGTTCTGGCTGTGCGTGGTGGGCAAACTACCTCGCCGCACGCCCCGGAGGCTATGTCGTGAGCTGGGCAGAATTCCGGGAGGCATTCCGCGCCTATCATATTCCTCCCGGGATTATAAGGAGGAAGCTTCAAGAGTTATTGGAGCTGAAGCAGGGAGGAAGGAGTGCTTACGAGTACTCCAAGGTCTTCAACCACTTGGCCCAATATGCATAGAACCAAGTGAACACAGAAGACAGGAAGCGAGAGTGCTTCTACCTGGGGCTGAACACCAAGATGAAGGACAAGCTGGTCTTGTTCAACCGCGGCAGTTTCAACGACCTGGTCAACGCCGCGATCAAGCAGGAGGACGCTACTCGAGAACTATCCTCAAACAAGAAGAAGAGGAGTGCTCCACAGGGCAGCGGAGGCAGTGCTCCTCAGAAGTACCGTATGGTGTATCGATCACCATCCGGCCAGAGGTGGCAACCGCCATCACGACCACCAATGTTCAGTGGTCGCCGGTTCGGCAACTCTAGGTTCCGACCGCAGCAACAACAGGGGATGATCCCACGTGCACTTCCACCTCCACCACGTGCACCGGGATTCCGTCCTACCATTCGTACTAGCCAAACCCCGTACACATGTTTCACGTGTGGACGCACGGGGCACTTCGCCAAGGACTGCCTGCAGAGTAGGCAAGGCGGAGGAGAATCATCATACCAGGGCGCCAACCAACCCCGCAACCAGCCCAAGAAGCCAGTTCCTAGACTCGGCAACGTCCACCACCTCGTCATTGAGGATGTTCCGGAAGGCGCACCCATACTCACGGGTACATTCTCTATCTTCGATCATCCCGTAGTCATACTCTTTGACTCCGGAGCTTCACACAATGTCATTAGCAAGTATTTTGCCATTAAAAGTCAATTGTCTATAATCTCCACAATAACTCCATATGTGATTAGCACTCCAGCTGGGAAAACATTAACAAATGAATTAGTTCCTGGGATACCACTTAACCTAGACGGAACCATATATCTTACTTCACTTCTGATACTAGAGCATCAGAAGTTAGATGTCATCTTGGGAATGGCATGGTTACAATACCATGGTGCTATTCTAGATCTAGTCCCTCGAAAAATATATCTAAATTCTCCACTTCATCCCTCTCAAGTCCTCAATCTTGAGAGAACCGTTCTAGTGAATCCATCTACTCACAATACCGAAGTTATTGAGCTAAAAGATATTCCGGTAGTATGTGAATACCTGGATGTATTCCCGAAGATCTTCCTAGTATGCCCCCAGAAAGAGATATAGAGTTCAAGATTGAACTTGCACCGGGAACAGTGCCAATCTCAAGACCACCCTACAAGATGGCACCCAAGGAACTTGCAGAACTCAAGGAACAGTTAACCGAACTTGAGAACAAGGGTTTCATTCGTCCAAGTTCATCACCATGCGGTTGTTCTGCACTGTTCGTAGAGAAGAAAGATAAAACCTTGAGACTGTGTGTAGACTATCGTCCACTCAATGCTATCACTATCAAAAACAAGTATCCACTACCACGCATTGATATCCTTTTCGATCAATTGGTGGGTGCTAAAGTATTTTCGAAGATGGATCTTCGTTCTGGTTATCATCAGATCAGAATCCGACCAGAAGACATACCAAAGACAGCATTCTCGACAAGGTATGGGTTGTATGAGTACCTTGTTATGTCCTTCGGATTGACCAACGCACCAGCTCATTTCATGTATCTCATGAACTCTGTGTTTATGCCGGAATTGGACAAGTTTGTCGTGGTCTTCATTGACGACATACTTGTGTATTCAAAATCCAAAGAAGAACATGCTCAACACTTGCGTATTGTGCTTCAACGATTATGGGACCACCAGCTATATGCTAAGATCAGCCAAGTGCCATTTTTAGGGCACATCATATCAGCAGTAGGGATTGCAGTTGATCCAAGCAAGATCAAGCAAGTCCTCAAAATGGGAGTCTCCAAAGTCTGTACATGAAGTTCGAAGTTTCCTAGGTTTAGCTGGGTATTACCGGAGGTTCATTCCCAGTTTCTCCAAAATAGCTAAACCAATGATAGAACTTCTGAAGAAGGGGACGAAGTATGTATGGACTGAGGCAAGTGAGGCAGGTTTTCAAGCATTAGTAAAACACCTCACAACGGCACCAGTATTAGCTCAACCGGACACAACCAAATCTTTTGACGTGTATTGTGATGCATCAGGAATTGGTTTAGGATGTGTGTTGATGCAGAATAGATGAGTGATCGCTTATGGATCACGGCAGCTTCGGAACCATCAGCAGCACTATCCGACTCATGATCTAGAACTCGCTGTTGTGGTACTAGCATTAAAGATGTGGAGACATTATCTACTGGTAATTTAGTACATCTCTACACCGATCACAAGAGCCTGAAATACATCTTCACCCAAAAAGATTTAAATATCCGACAGCGTAGATGGTTGGAGTTAATCAAGGATTATGAGATTGAGATCCACTACCATCCAGGCAAAGCGAATGTAGTCGCAGATGCTCTGAGCCGCAAGTCCCATGTCAACAATCTTTCCATTACCTCAATGGAAGGAGAAGAAGAACCGAGTCTCTACTTGGTTCCATATGGGGCACTCTACAACCTAGCTCTCATTCCTACTATCAAGGAGGATATTATGGCAGCTCAGAAGGAGGACAAAGAGATGTCGCACATTCGACAAAGAATGGATAAGGGGGAGATGAAATGTTTCCGATGTGACGATGAAGGTACCCTCTGGTTTAAAAACCGTATAGTGGTACCCCGAAACTTGGAACTTCGGAAGAAGATACTGGATGAAGCTCATTTATCCAAGTATTCCATTCATCCGGGAAGTAACAAAATGTACCAAATCTGGGAAAGAAGTTCTAGTGGACTCGTGTGACGCCCGGTTCCGAAAATGAACCAAGCTAACGCATATGTGTGCCCAGGATGTTCATCACACATACACGAGTGAAATCACAAAAGGATATACAGGAAATTACCACAGCTCAAATTATTAAATAAGTACTCTTATTACACAATTCATTAAATCCTCGAATACAAGCTCTAATGAATATTAATGACAAGTTCAACTAATGCAGCGGAAATAAACTAATTAAGCAAACTAAAGCAACTATGCAGCATAAGCGACAGGGTAGATACACGCAGCTCCAATCAACACCACAGGCAAAGCTGACGGTAGACACGGCCTAGAACTCCGCATTATCGCCATTAAACTCCCAATCCTGACCTGCAACTGTTGGGGTGGGGATTGCAAGAGTGAGTACATGTCGTACTCAGCAAGTGTGGAAAGTATGACATGTGGCTTATTCAAATGACGACGATAATAATGGTAAAGTACTGAAAAGTACAGTAAAACATTTGAAAAGCAATACATTACATGTATGTGAAATAAACCCATCATAATCATAAGTAATACCATAATACCAAACTGAATTCATTACCATCATCAATAATTCCAGATTTCACCATTGTCAATGACCATGTTCAGAAATTAATCCATAACCATCCATAACCATTACCAAACCATAGCCATTACGAAACCATAACCATCCCAAATCCCGATTTCTCTCTAATCATGGAAGTTGTCCAGGTGCTCATAACCGGGAGCACGGCTATCATGATAGTTTTAGTTAACTCTGCAGAGTTTGTACCTCTTTACCCACGTGTTCGTGATTTCATCACCCTTCGGCGACTAAGAACCTCCCTTATGCCCATGACCCGACGGTCACATTACACACTTCCGTTGGTGTGTGGCCAAGAGATCACAAAATAGCTTTTACAAAGGGATTACTAGCCTATTTAGACCCCACTGAGGTTTCACCGGTGGCGATGTATCCCGCAGAGCACATCTTCAACCAAGGGCCCCCTCTTGAGCCATTCGGATCCCAGGGTAGTCCCACCAATCATCAACAAACCCAAACCGACTACCCTTTCCCCGAGCATCCACAATGGTCCAAACAGCACTGGCAAAGCCCTAATTAATCAGCTACGCCGCACCCATACTTGGCCTCGTGGTGGCACTGTAGTCCTGGCTTATTCTCGCATGAACCGATCCTTAGATCTACAGCAAGCACACCACCGTAACATCCAACCCATCCACACACCAGGCTTGCTTAGATCATCTATTACCATACCATGTTTAACCAGTTCATGTTAACCATAATCTCATCCATGCATAATTAAATTGAGTGATATAGTTGTTTCCCAGTTGATTAAGCGAAGCAAAAAGGTAAAAACCCTTCCCGACTCTCTACCATAAATTCCAGGTGACAAGGGTGGTTTAGCAAATCTAGTAAACTTCCTACCATAGGATTCCCATCAGATTGACACAGCATGCAGTTTTGCAAACAAAACATTTATTTTAAAACAGGATCAATATGCTTCAAGGACACTTGCCTTGCTCTTGCTGTTGATTAGGGTCAAAGCCTTCAAACTCTTGATGCTGTAGATCCTCCGCGGCACTTTCTAGCGCAAATCCGTCTAATCCACACAATAAACATACAAGACAAGAAACACAATCAAAGAGTGCACAAATATTACTCAATATGTCATGACATGCATGATTGATGCAAATGCAAGGTAGAACTTGTTACTAGATTGCTTTTAAAGATCACTAACTAGTTCTAATAGCTTTTAACAAGTTTATACAGGTTTGGGGTTGATTAGATCAAATTTTAGAATTAATTCAACACAATTTAACCAGAAAGATCGGACTAGTCCGCTTGGGACCGGACAAGTCCGCACTTGACGAGATCAACAGATTAGGGTTTTCTAGATCGACGTAAATTCGGAGATTAGGGATTGAATTCACATAAGGAAAAGAGAATAGAAGGTATACCAGGTGTTTAGAACTCCAATGAACCAAGAAACTTGGAGTTAACACTCGGATCTTGATGATCTAGGGTTGGTGATGAACTTGGGGATGAATTGGTGGTGAAGGACGAAACTTGGTGGAGATCTTGATCCTCCTTCGTTTCCTCCTCTTCTTCCTCTTGCTTGGGATCTTCTCCTCCCTCCTTGATGGTGGCTCCCCACGAACTAGGGTTTGGGTGGGTGGAAAAGTGGCAAATAGATGTCAAACCAAGGGGTGGGGTTGTTTATATAGACGTGGAGGCTAGGGTTAGATGGATTTCGAGTTTAGGATGAGTAGAGGCCGGTTTAGAGTCCCACATGGGCTCTAAAAGAGTTGGGCACAACGTCCCTAGGCCCACTTGATGTGAACCCAAGAAACAAGTCGTAAAACAAAAGGTCAATCTCAGAGTCACGAAATATCGGACAAGTCCGGACAGGACCGGACTAGTCCGAAGTCGTCCAGAGAGAAAATCGGACAAGTCTGGCCAAAAATCGGACAAGTCCGATCTTAGTCAGAAAGGAAAACGGACAAGTCCGCTGGGACACCGGAATAGTCCGGAAAAGTCCAGGGACTTAGCAAATTTTCAAGGATTCATGGAATATCGGACTAGTCCGCACAAAATCGGACAAGTCCGTTGTTGTCCAGAGGCAATTATCGGACTAATCCGCAGCAAAAATGGACAAGTCCATTTTTAGTCAGAGAGAAATCGGACTAGTCCTCAGTAAAATCGGACTAGTCCGCACTTTCCTGCGTTTTAAGTGCGGTTTTGCTCCAAATCAATTTTAAACTCGTTCCTCTTGTTGTGGGCTAATGTTAAACATGTATATGAGTGCATGTAGGGCATGATGCATGAAAATGAGGGTGTTACAAACCTACCCCCCTTAAAATGAATCTCGTCCTCGAGATTCGACGCGGAAGTGAAGAGATAGGGAAATTCCTTTTTGAGATCATCCTCTAACTCCCAAGTTGCTTCTTTTTCGGTATGGTGCTTCCATTGGACTTTACACCATCGAATCACCTTGTTCCTTGTGACTCTCTCCTTGGTTTCCAAGATGTTGACCGGTTGCTCGGCATACGTTAAATCTTCCTCTAGTTCCAATTCTTCCATTGGCACTTGTTCTTCTGGTACTCTCAAACACTTCTTGAGCTGGGAAACATGAAACACATCATGTACGTCTGAAAGATGAGCTGGCATCTCCAACTTATATGCTACTTCTTCTCTTTTGTCCAAAATCTCGAATGGTCCAATATAACGAGGTGCGAGCTTGCCTCTTATGTTAAACCTCTTATGACCTCTCATTGGTGACACCTTGAGGTAAACAAAATCTCCTATTTCAAAGGCTAATTTCCTTCTCCTATTATCCGCATAGCCTTTTTGCCTTGATTGGGCAGCCCTCAAGTTTTCACGAATTATTTGGACTTGCTTTTCGGCTTCTTGCAACACATCCGGACCAAATACTTGAGTTTCTCCTGCCTCATTCCAGAATAAAGGTGTCCTACACTTCCTCCCATAAAGCGCTTCATATGGTGACATTTTCAAGCTTGCTTGGTAACTATTGTTGGATGAAAATTCTGCGTATGGCAAGCTTTTGTCCCAACTTTTCCCATGCTTTAAAGCACAAGCTCTTAACATGTCCTCCAAAATCTGATTGGTCCTCTCAGTTTGTCCATCCGTTTGAGGATGATATGCTGAACTAAAATTCAACCTCGTTCCCAAAGCTTCATGCAATTTTTGCCAAAATCTGAAGGTAAATTGAGAACCTCTATCCGAGATTATCTTCTTAGGGACTCCATGTCGACATACAATATACTCCATGTATATTTCGGCCAATCGTGCAGCTGTATAGTTAGTCTTCACAGGGACAAAATGAGCTGACTTAGTTAAGCGAACCACAATTACCCAAATTGAGTCATACCCGGACTGAGTACGCGGTAACCCAACTATGAAGTCCATACCAATTTCTTCCCACTTCCATTCCGGAATCTTCAACGGTTGCAATAGTCCGGCCGGCCTTTGATGTTCCGCCTTGACTCGTTGACACACATCACACAATGCAACATGTTCGGCTATGTCCTTTTTCATGCTATCCCACCAAAAGCAAGTCTTCAAGTCCTTGTACATCTTCGTACAACCGGGGTGAATCGAGTAAGGCGAGTCATGTGCCTCCTTTAATATTGTCTCCCGAATATGCTTTACATTAGGCACAACGATTCTCTTTCCAAGCCATAAGGTACCATGTTCATCCTCGTCAAATCTGAATTCTCTCCCTTCTTCGATCCTTTCCTTGATTTCCTTGATATCCTCATCCGTGGTTTGTGCTTCTCGAATTTCTTGCTCCAAGGTTGGATTTAACTCCATCATCTCCATCTCATTTACAAACCCGAGGCTCAACCTTTCAAACTCCTTACATAACTCGAACGGTAACTCTCGAACGGTAAGTTGATGACTTACTCCTTTCCTACTCAAAGCATCGGCCACTACGTTGGCTTTTCCCGGATGATAGTTGATCCCCAAATCATAATCTTTGATGAGCTCTAACCATCTTCGTTGCCTCAAGTTCAGATCCGTTTGTGTGAAAATATACTTCAAACTCTTATGATCCGTATAAATTTCACACCTATGTCCAAGAATATAGTGTCTCCAAACCTTCAATGCATGTACCACGGCTGCAAGTTCTAAATCATGCGTGGGGTAATTCTGCTCATGTTTCTTCAATTGTCTTGACGCATAGGCGACCACTTGACCTTCTTGCATCAATACACATCCAAGCCCTTGTCTTGATGCATCGCAATAAATGTCAAAACTCTTGCTTACATCCGGCGATACCAAAACTGGGGCTGTTGTCAACCGCTTCTTCAACTCCTCAAAACTCTCTTGACAAGCTTGAGTCCATTGGAATGCCTTTCCCTTCATTAGCAACTCCGTCATGGGCTTGGCTATCTTGGAAAAATCCTTGATGAATCTACGGTAATACCTAGCCATCCCAAGAAAACTCCTTATTTCCTTGACATTTTGCGGCGGTTCCCACATCAACACGTCTCTCACTTTTTCGAGGTCAACCGATACTCCTCCTCCTGAGATTATATGACCCAAAAATGGCACCTCTTTCAACCAAAACTGGCACTTGTTGAACTTGGCATACAATTGATGCTCCCTCAATTTTTGCAACGTAAGCCTCAAGTGTTCCTCATGTTTCTTCTCATCCTTCAGGGAGATCATAATATCATCAATAAACACCACAACGAACTTATCTAAGTACTCCATGAAGACCTTATTCATGAGGTACATAAATAAGGCAGGTGCATTTGTCAATCCAAAAGACATCACGGTGTACTCATAAGATCCATACCGCGTTCTAAAAGCTGTCTTAGGTATGTCCGATGGTCTAATCTTCATTTGAAAGTAACCTAACCTCAAATCAATCTTGGAAAACACACAGGCACCTTTCATCTGATCAAACAAATCCTCTATACGGGGTAAGGTATACTTGTTCTTGATTGTTACCTCGTTGAGAGCTCGGTAGTCCACGCACATCCTTTGGGATCCATCCTTCTTGTCCACGAATAGAACGGGCGCTCCCCAAGGTGAAGAGCTAGGGCGAATAAAACCCTTCTCTAATTGCTCTTGAATTTGTTTCTTGAGCTCCGCTAATTCCATAGGAGGCATCCTATACGGCCTCTTAGCTATAGGTGCAGTTCCAGGTATTAAATCGATAACAAACTCAATGTCTCGATCGGGTGGCATACCTGGCAACTCGTCAGGAAAAACATCCAAAAATTCACACACCACCGGAATCTCCTCAATTGCGACACCGTCCATATGATTCAGCTCTAATTGCTTCGGTGCATGTTGGGTTGCTTCAAATTCTACGGTGATCCCTTCTTCATTAGTCAACTTCACCGTCTTTGTGGCACATCCAATAACTCCATTGTGCTTCCTCAACCAGTCCATACCAAGTATAATATCCAACCCTTGAGAATCTAAAACAATGAGGTTGGCGGAGAAGTCTACCCCACTTATTCTAAGGCATACATTTGGACATACTATATTTGTCCTCATCTCTCCTCCAGGAGACTTAACCAACAGAGTAAACTTCATATGAGAGATAGGCAAACTATACTTGGCAACATACTTCGATGCAATGAATGAATGCGATGCTCCAGAATCAAATAACAGTCACGGGGTTGGAGTTGGCGAGAAACATACCAATGACCACGTCATCCGCTTGTTGAGCATCCTCCGTAGAGACATGGTTCACGTTGCCACGAGCAAAATTCTGCTGTCCACGGCTTCCTTGTGGTTGTCCTCCATTAGGTCTTGGGTTTTGCCTCGATGCATTGCTTCCTTGACCAAGGCCCGACTTAGGACATTGATGTGCAAAGTGTCCAGCTTCTCCACAAGTATAGCACTTCTTAACTCCACCAGAATTATTGGGACGAGCTTGGTTTTGAGCATTGGCTCCAGGAAAATCAGCACGAGGTGCATAAGGCGTCAGAGGCCTAGGTGCTTGCATGACAGGGCGCTGCTGCACAAACTGAGTTGGGCGCGGTGCATATCCAGGGCGCTGAGCAGGAATAGAGGAGCTGTAATGAGGCGCATTGGGTGGCGCAAAGCGAGGGCGCACATTACTTCCTTGTTGTTGTCCTTGATATGACGCCTTCCTCTTGATTTCTTGCTCCATCTCACGGATCTTGTTCTCGACCACAATTGCTTTGTCCACAAGCTTCTGAAAATTGACATAATCACAGTTGAGCAATTGCACTTGGATCGTATTGTTCAATCCCCTCATGAACAAGTATTGCTTCCGGCTGTCCCGGCTAACATCCTCAGGCGCATATCTTGAGAGTTGAGTGAATTTATTGAGGTATTCACTCACGCTTGATCTTCCTTGTCTCAAGTTCTCAAATTCTTGCCTCTTCAAGAGCATAACACCTTCCGGCACATAATGAGAATGGAAACTCTCCTTGAATTCCGCCCAGGTAATTCTCTCTTGGTTCTCATGAGCATTGCAATAAGAATGCCACCAATCTGCAGCTGCTCCAACGAGTTGATGAGAAGCAAATAGCACCTTCTCCCGGTCACTGCATTGGACAATGGCTAGCTTCTTCTCCACGGACTTGAGCCAATCATCCGCATCCATAGGGTCTTCGGCTTGAGCAAAGGTTGGTGGCCTAGTCCTCATAAACTCTCCCAATCGGTTATGAGGAGGTCGGGGTGGCGGTGGAGGCATGTAGGGCTGATTGTTGATATTGCCAGCCTGCAGCTGTCCCATAGTCTGTATCATGGTCTGCATGAGCTGGTTTTGCATGGCCAATAGCTGCTCGATGTTGATAGCTCCCTGAGTAAATCCTTGCCCATTGTTGTTCTGAGGTACTCCATTGTTCTCCTCCTCATCATTGCCATCCCTCCGGTTGCGAGTCCTCGCCATCTGAAGAAAAGCAATAGGTAAGAATTAGAAAACGTCCCCAACTATATGCATCAAGGGATATGAAACTAAACAGCTAGCTACACTAGCCTAGGTGGACATGGCAATGCTAAAGCATCCCAAAATCTTCTATTAAGCACACAAGCAACCAATATATATAGCAAACAACACTCCAAGCAAAAAAAATACATCGATTCCTGAGTGCTCCTATGTGCTCTAAAGTGTCCATTCTATCTAGGCTGCATCCTACGGTCAACCTGTGGCTCTGATACCAATCTGTGACGCCCGGTTCCGAAAATGAACCAAGCTAACGCATATGTGTGCCCAGGATGTTCATCACACATACACGAGTGAAATCACAAAAGGATATACAGGAAATTACCACAGCTCAAATTATTAAATAAGTACTCTTATTACACAATTCATTAAATCCTCGAATACAAGCTCTAATGAATATTAATGACAAGTTCAACTAATGCAGCGGAAATAAACTAATTAAGCAAACTAAAGCAACTATGCAGCATAAGCGACAGGGTATATACGCGCAGCTCCAATCAACACCACAGGCAAAGCTGACGGTAGACACGGCCTAGAACTCCGCATTATCGCCATTAAACTCCCAATCCTGACCTGCAACTGTTGGGGTGGGGATTGCAAGAGTGAGTACATGTCGTACTCAGCAAGTGTGGAAAGTATGACATGTGGCTTATTCAAATGACGACGATAATAATGGTAAAGTGCTGAAAAGTACAGTAAAACATTTGAAAAGCAATACATTACATGTATGTGAAATAAACCCATCATAATCATAAGTAATACCATAATAGCAAACTGAATTCATTACCATCATCAATAATTCCAGATTTCACCATTGTCAATGACCATGTTCAGAAATTAATCCATAACCATCCATAACCATTACCAAACCATAGCCATTACGAAACCATAACCATCCCAAATCAGGATTTCTCTCTAATCATGGAAGTTGTCCAGGCGCTCATAACCGGGAGCACGGCTATCATGATAGTTTTAGTTAACTCTGCAGAGTTTGTACCTCTTTACCCACGTGTTCGTGATTTCATCACCCTTCGGCGACTAAGAACCTCCCTTATGCCCATGACCCGTCGGTCACATTACACACTTCCGTTGGTGTGTGGCCAAGAGTTCACAAAATAGCTTTTACAAAGGGATTACTAGCCTATTTAGACCCCACTGAGGTTTCACCGGTGGCGATGTCTCCCGCAGAGCACATCTTCAACCAAGGGCCCCCTCTTGAGCCATTCGGATCCCAGTGTAGTCCCACCAATCATCAACAAACCCAAACCGACTACCCTTTCCCCGAGCATCAACAATGGTCCAAACAGCACTGGCAAAGCCCTAATTAATCAGCTACGCCGCACCCATACTTGGCCTCGTGGTGGCACTGTAGTCCTGGCTTATTCTCGCATGAACCGGTCCTTAGATCTAAAGCAAGCAGACCACCGTAACATCCAACCCATCCACACACCAGGCTTGCTTAGATCATCTGTTACCATACCATGTTTAACCAGTTCATGTTAACCATAATCTCATCCATGCATAATTAAATTGAGTGATATAGTTGTTTCCCAGTTGATTAAGCGAAGCAAAAAGGTAAAAACCCTTCCCGACTCTCTACCATAAATTCCAGGTGACAAGGGTGGTTTAGCAAATCTAGTAAACTTCCTACCATAGGATTCCCATCAGATTGACACAGCATGCAGTTTTGCAAACAAAACATTTATTTTAAAACAGGATCAATATGCTTCAAGGACACTTGCCTTGCTCTTGCTGTTGATTAGGGTCAAAGCCTTCAAACTCTTGATGCTGTAGATCCTCCACGGCACTTTCTAGCACAAATCCGTCTAATCCACACAATAAACATACAAGACAAGAAACACAATCAAAGAGTGCACAAATATTACTCAATATGTCATGACATGCATGATTGATGCAAATGCAAGGTAGAACTTGTTACTAGATTGCTTTTAAAGATCACTAACTAGTTCTAATAGCTTTTAACAAGTTTATACAGGTTTGGGGTTGATTAGATCAAATTTTAGAATTAATTCAACACAATTTAACCAGAAAGATCGGACTAGTCTGCTTGGGACCGGACAAGTCCGCACTTGACGAGATCAACAGATTAGGGTTTTCTAGATCGACGTAAATTCGGAGATTAGGGGTTGAATTCACATAAGGAAAAGAGAATAGAAGGTATACTAGGTGTTTAGAACTCCAATGAACCAAGAAACTTGGAGGTAACACTCAGATCTTGATGATCTAGGGTTGGTGATGAACTTGGGGATGAATTGGTGGTGAAGGACGAAACTTGGTGGAGATCTTGATCCTCCTTCGTTTCCTCCTCTTCTTCCTCTTGCTTGGGATCTTCTCCTCCCTCCTTGATGGTGGCTCCCCACGAACTAGGGTTTGGGTGGGTGGAAAAGTGGCAAATAGATGTCAAACCAAGGGGTGGGGTTGTTTATATAGACGTGGAGGCTAGGGTTAGATGGATTTCGAGTTTAGGATGAGTAGAGGCCGGTTTAGAGTCCCACATGGGCTCTAAAAGAGTTGGGCACGACGTCCCTAGGCCCACTTGACGTGAACCCAAGAAACAAGTCGTAAAACAAAAGGTCAATCTCGGAGTCACGAAATATCGGACAAGTCCGGACAGGACCGGACTAGTCCGAAGTCGTCCAGAGAGAAAATCGGACAAGTCTGGCCAAAATCGGACAAGTTCGATCTTAGTCAGAAAGGAAAACGGACAAGTCCGCTGGGACACCGGACTAGTCCGGAAAAGTCCAGGGACTTAGCAAATTTTCAAGGATTCATGGAATATCGGACTAGTCCGCACAAAATCGGACAAGTCCGTTGTTGTCCAGAGGCAATTATCGGACTAATCCGCAACAAAAACGGACAAGTCCGTTTTTAGTCAGAGAGAAATCGGACTAGTCCTCAGTAAAATCGGACTAGTCCGCACTTTCCTGCGTTTTAAGTGCGGTTTTGCTCCAAATCAATTTTAAACTCGTTCCTCTTGTTGTGGGCTAATGTTAAACATGTATATGAGTGCATGTAGGGCATGATGCGTGAAAATGAGGGTGTTACAACTCGGATGAAGAGAGAAGTAGCAAAATACATATCCGAATGTGATACGTGTTGACGAGTTAAGGCCGACCATATGAAGGCAACTGGATAGCTTCAACCTTTAAGCATATCGGCTTGGAAATGGGAGGATATCAGCATGTATTTCATTGTTGGATTGCCTCCCACTCTCCATAAGCATGACTCAATTAGGGTGATCGTTGATCGGTTGACCAAATCAGCTCATTTCATACCACTCAGTGTCAAGTATGATGTAAAGCGGTATGCAGAACTTTATATCTCCAGAATATTGTGTCTACATGGTGTACCCCGCACTATCATTTCAGATCGGGATCTATTTTCGTCGCTCGCTTTTGGGAGCATCTCCACAATGCATTGGGTACCAAACTGATTCGAAGCTCGGCTTATAATCCTCAGACTGATGGACAAACCGAACGGGTGAATCAAGTGCTAGAGGATATGCTCCGTGCCTGTGCCATCCACCATGGTAGGAATTGGGATGATCATCTACCATTGGCGGAATTTTCGTACAACAACGGTTACCAGTCTAGCATCCAGATGGCACCATATGAAGCTCTTTATGGCCGAAAGTGTCGCACACCCTTGAACTGGTGCGAATCTGGTGAACGAGTGGTATATGGCATCGATTTGATAAATGAAGTTGAAGAGCAAGTACGTCTTATTCAAGCCAACCTCAAAATCGCTCAGTCTCGTCAGAAGAGCTATGCGGACAAACGACGTCGACCTTTTCACTTCGAGGTTGGGGATCAAGTTTATCTCCGGGTATCCCCAATGAAAGGAATTCATCAATTCAGAGTGAGAGGGAAGCTAGCTCCATGTTTTATTGGGCCGTTCGCAATAATCAAAAGATGCGGACCTGTGGCATATCAATTTGAGTTACCGCCATCGCTGGCAGGGGTCCATAATGTGTTTCACATTTCTCGGTTGCGGAAATGTCTCAAAGTCCCAACGAATATACGTATTGAGGATTTGGAAACCCTCCAGCCAAATCTTACGTATTCCGAGCATCCAAACCAAATCGTTGCTAAGAAAACTCGCACCACAAGAAGGCGCACATTGCGTTTCTACAAAGTCTTGTGGAGCAACCACAGTGCTAAAGAAGCCACGTGGGAAAGCGAGGAATATCTTAAAATGAACTATCCGGAATTGTTAGCGGCACATGTTCAGTAGATCTTTATCTTTTGTCCTTCCTTTGTAATCTCGGGACGAGATTCTTTTAAGGAGGGAGGAATGTAAAGTCCTAATTTTCCTTTATGAGAAGTTCAACCACAAGTGGTTTATCAAACATAATGGAGGGCAAAAAAATTTTGCACACAAGCTTGACCTCACCAAAAAGTTTTCCTTCTACAAAGTTGGGAAGTTATTGATTGCAATGGCTAGGGCAAATTATATGGCAGCAGTATAAAAATCCAAACCAATGTTATTTTATTATGTTGCTATGCATATTAGGCCCTGCCGAAAAGATTCAAATCCAAGGCTCCAAATTTTTCCTTGGACTCTTAAATATCTAAATAGCTTCTCAGAAAAATTTCAAGATTTTTAAAGTACATCTTCCATTTGTTTGGACAAGTACAAAGGATTCAATTCGCGTCGACATCAAATTTAGCTTTGCACTAAGTATTGCCCAAATCAACCCCTAAATTTTTCTAAGGCCTTTTATGGTTCAGGGAACTTGATTTCAAAGTTTGGAGATTTTTGGACCTCGGATACTATTTATTTCAACAAGGTTTATACCCATATTGGAATTCAAATTTGAATTTGAATTTAATGCAAGCTATGTCCAAATTGAATTCTGATTGCAGAATTTAATTCCCCATATTTTTCTTAGTCTACCTGTAAATTTTGGGAATGTTTTGACAATGTTTAAGCTAGAATTTAAAGGAATGGATAAGGGGGAGAGGTGGGGCCCACAGGTCAGGCAGTGAAACCGATTTACCGCCTCTGTTTCTCACCCCCGGTCGACACCACGACGATTGCATGCGCCAGCTCGCCGTCGGTCGCCACCAGCTGACCCCCTGATGTCCTTATCTACCGCAGTGGCGCCTATAAAAGTCCCCCCCCCCCCCCCCGTCGACGAAGTCCTCAGCCATTCACTGCACCGCGCCATTTTTCATCGCCGCCGCGATCAGCCGTGCCGCTCGATGCCGCGCAGCCTCGCCGTCGATACAAGCACTCTCATCCTCTTCGGTCAATAACAAAAAGGTGTGCAACGACCTCGTGCAGCTTCTGGTTAAGCTTGAATCCCTATCATGCATCCTAGCTCTAGTATTATTTAAAATCCCGAGGCACTTTTATCACGTTGAGGTTAGATCGTCGGTTTAATTCCGATTGTTTGTACAAAATCTCTTCGATCCAATTAGAGGACATGATCCATGTAGTCTAACGCACCTTCCCTCCAAAAGTCAGAAAGAACCATCGACTAATTAGCAAGATCTTCATGTTTTCCCCTTCCGCCGTTGTTAACGCTCGGTTCACCGTCGACTTCGGTATTGCCGGCTATGACACAAGCTCTAAACCCTCCTGAGACCTTCCCCGTGCATCCACGATGCTTCCCGAGCTGTCAAACGAGAAGTTTAGCTAGGGAATCGACGGTCTCCACTTCACCAAAACCCTAACCCCCGCCGCCGCCGTCAGGATTAGTTTTCCGGTCACCCCTCGCCGTCGGGAGCTAGTCCATCGTGTTCCCCGTGCGAAAATATGTGGGAGCGGCGAGTCCCGAGGCCTCCCGAAGGCCGGAGGCTATCGCCGGCGAAAGCGCCGCCGCGCGCCGGTGAGAACGCCGCCGTCCGAGCAATGACTCGAGGTGGAAGAAGACCGGGTTCGCAGGACCCACCTGCCAGTGAACGCAACACGCCCGGATCAGTCTGTGGCTATGGATCCAGTGTGGCCACATGGAAAATTTTATAACCCCGGTGTGGCTTTACAATTACCTTTTTCAGTTATTGAATTTTTACCTTTTCCAGTGTGGCTTTTCTAAGTTCAATTACCTTTTTCAGTTATTGAATTTTTACATATGTTCAGTGGCTTTATTATGTCCCAAATTTGGACTGAGCCTTCCTTTAGTGACACACTAGTTCCTGTAAAAATCTTGGATTTAATTGACCTACTATCCTAGTCCTAATTCAGTTACAAACTGAATATTGATTAAATGGCTAACAATTCAATTATAAGATAATTCCAGAAATTCTTGCCAACTTAGAAATACCATAACTCCTTCACCAAAGCTTGGAAACTTATGGAACAAATTTTGTTAGAACAAAGACAACTTCCTCTATCTTGATTATCAACTGTTAGCTATGTTCAAGCTACAGTTTCCTCTCTACAATTTTTGGAAGTTAACTGCTTGCCATAATTTTGGAGACCACAATCTACTTTGATCATCTCCTGTTCTTTGCAAGAGTTTCTATCATATTCCCTAGTATCTACCATCAAAGTTCCAAAACCAATTAGGTCATTATCACATAATGGTCACCATAAATTAAATCCTGGTCTTGGTAATAATTATTTTTCAAAGTCATTTATATACCTGTTATATGCATATCGTATAATGACCGAAGTCGAGGAGGAGCCAGAAACCTTGGAAGAGCACCTTCCAAATATTAACTCAGACTCTGACCTGCAACAAGGCAAGCCCCGATTTGCATTTAAGTCATTTATAAAATTTTACTTCATCACTATGATGAGTAGTATATGAATTGTGCATTACATTTAGGATGATTGATACTCCACATGCATGACCAAAAATCCCAGGGATTACTAGCCTATTTAGACCTCACTGAGGTTTCATCGGTGGTGATGCCTCCAACTGAGCACATCTTCAACCAAGGGCCCCCACATGAGCCATTCGGATCCCAGGGTAGTCCCACCAACCATCAACATACCCAATCCAAAAACCCCTTCCCTGAGCATCCTTAATGGTCCAAAGAGCACCGGCAAAGCCCTAATTAATCAACTACGCCGCACTCATACGTGGCCTCATGGTGGCTCTGTAAATCCTGGATGGTCGCTCCATGAACCGGTCCTTAGATCTAAAGCAAGCAAAACCACCATAACATCCAACCCATCCACATACCATGCTTGCTTAGATCACCCAACACCATTTCATATTAACCGGTTCATGTTTATCAGAATCTCATAAATGCATGATTAAGTTAAATTGTATAGTTGTCTTCCTATTCCAATTAATTAAGCGAATCGAAAAGGGTAAAAAGCCCATCCCGACTCTCTACCATAAATTCCAAGTGACAAGGGTGGTCAAACAAATCTAGTAAACTTCCTATCATAGGATTCCCATCAAATTGACACGAGTATGCAGTTTGCAAACAAAACATTTATTCCAAAACAGGATCAATATGCTTCAAGGACACTTGCCTTGCTCTTGGGATTGGTTCGGGTCAATGCCTTGAAACTCTTGGTGTTGGAGATCCTCCGCGGCACTCTGTAGTGCAAATCCGTCTAACCCGCACAACAAACATACAAGACAAGAACACAATCAGAGAGTGCACAAATATTACTCAATATGACATGACATGTATGATTAAGGCAAGACTCGTTCAAAAGTTGCTTTTAATGTTTATTAATCAATTACAATGGTTATTAAGAAGTCTACAGAGGTTTGGATTTGATTCAAGGCAATTTATATTTCATTCAACAGAAATTAACGAGGAAAAATCGGACTAGTCTGCTAGAGATCGGACAAGTCCGCACTTCGCAGAGCTGGCGAACTAGGGTTTTCTAGATCGATGTGAATTTGGAGATTTGGGGTTCAGTTTACATAAGGAAGAGGAAGTAGAAGGTATACTAGGTGTTTAGAACTCCAATGAATCAAGGATCTTGGAGGTAACTCTTGGATCTTGACGATCTAGAGTTGATGAAGAACTTGGTGGTGAATTGTTGATGAAGAACGCGAAGTTGATGGAGATCTTGATCCTATTTCATTTCCTCCTCTTCTTCTTCTTGTTCTAGATCTCTCTCTCCCTCATTGGTAGCGGCTACTCACGAGCTAGGGTTTGGGTGTGGTGGAAAAGTGGCAAATAGATGTCAAGCCATGGGGTGGGGTTTTTTATATAGAGGTGGAGGATAGGGTTAGATGGATATCGAGTTTGAGATGAGTAGAGGCCGGTTTGGAGTCCCACATGGGTTCTAAAAGAGATGGGCACGACGTCCCTAGGTCCACTTAATGTAAAACCCAAGAAACAAGTCATGAAACAAAAGATCAACTCAGAGTCCTGATTTATCGGACAAGACCGCAAAGGGTCGGACTAGTCTGAAGTTAGACATAGAGAAATCGGACATGTCCAGACTGGATATCAGACGAGTCCAAACTTATCCATTGGGAAAAACACAGACAAGTCTTGCCAAAATTGGACAAAGTCCGACTTTAGTCAGAGGGAAAAAAGAAACAAGTCGGCTGGAATATGGGACTAGTTCGGACAAGTCCAGGTACTTAGCAAAATTTCCAAGGACTCGGTCCACCGGACTAGTCCACACTTGTCAGAATTCTTAAGTGTGGTTTTGTTACTAATTTATTTTAAACCAGTTCCTTTTTATGTTGCTCAATGTTAAACATATTTAATGATGGATGCAGGGTGTTACAATTAATTAGGGTATTGCTACTGTTGCGTGGACCATTTGGCGCATCGGGTAAGGGGAGTCGGATTGGGATTGGATATAGATGGCGGGACTCTCTGGGATCCGAGCGGCACAAGAGGGGGCATTTCGTTGAATATGTGCTCAGTTGGAGACATCACCACCGATGAAACCTCAGTGGGTCCGTACATGCTAGTAATCCCTTTGTAAAGGCTATTTTGTGATCTCTTGGCCACACACCTAAGGAAGTGTGAGATGACATAATTGAGATTCTATAGTCATTGAAAGGTGATGAAATCACAAACACGTGGGTAAAGTGGTACAACCTCTACAGAGTGTCTTAAAACTATCATGATAGCCGTGCTCCCGGTTATGAGCAACCTGGACCCTCACATGATTAGAGGGAAAACATGGAATTGGGATGGTTATGGTTATGGTTGATAATATGGTTATGGCTGGTTATGGATTTAATTATGGCATTGAATATGGTTAATGGTAATGGTGATGAATATGGAATATGGACTTATGCTATGATAATTATTGTAGTTTATGATGGGTTTACTTCACATATATATAATATATTGCTTTTCAAATATTTTAATGTACTTTTCAGCACTTAGCCTTTATTACATTCGCCATTTGAGTCAGCTACATGTCATACTTTCCACAATTACAGAGTACGACATGTACTCACCCTTGCAATTCCCCCACCAATAGTTGCAGGTCAGGATTAGGAGTATAACGATGATAATGCGAAGTTCTAGGCCATGTGCTACCGTTAGATTTGCCCGTGGTGTTGATCGGAGCTGTGCTACCCTATTGCTTATCTGCCTATTGGCTTTATTAGATGATTTTCGTCGCATTAGTTCAAACTTGTCATTAATATTCATTAGAGCTTGTGTTTGAAGATATTATGAATTCTGTAATAAAAATGCTTAATTAATCTTGTTCTGTGGTAAATTCCTGTATATCCTTTTGTGAATGCACTCATGTATGTGTGTTGAACGTTCTGGGCACACATATGCGTTCACTTGGTTCATTTTCGGAACCGGGTGTCACACCCCGTGTGCCTAAAAGTAATGGCAGAGCTTCCTCGACGCGATTAGTACCGCATAGAGAAGTTTGTGCACTTCAGCGTACATTGTTTTTGCTTCATGTAGGACTTTGCTGATGAAGTAGACCGAGCGTTGGATGGTTTGCGATCTCCTTGAGGAGTCCAGCGCGTCCTCTTCCATCTGCTGTGGTCCTAGGGACTCCATGTCCCCATGACCTGGTGCATCCTTTTGGGGTGGGACCCAAAGGCTCCTTGATCTCTGGGGCCCCCTAGGGGGACCCGGTCATCCTCTTGGGGCTGGGACCCAGAAGCTCCTTGCTCTCTTGGGCCCCCAATGGGGACCCGGGCATCCCCTAGGGCTGGGACCCAGAGGCTCCTTGATCTCAGGACCCCTAGCGGGACCTGGGCATCCTCTAGGGGCTGGGACCTAGAGGCTCCTTGTTCTCTGGGGCCACCTGGGGGGACCCAGTCATCGTCTAGGGGCTAGGTCCCAGAGGCTCCTTGATCTCTGGGGCTCCCTAGGGGAACCCGGACAAACTTTAGGGGGATGGGACCCAGAGGCAAACCTATTGTTGGGGCCCCCTACGAGCTCCAAGCCCTGGGGCTCTGAATCAGCGTCAAGGGCCCCTTCCATCCATCGAGGCTACTTGGGATCGACCCGTTCTGCAACCAAAACCATACTTACCTCTCTTGTGGTGGCGATGTAGAGGTACAAGGGCTCCCTGGGCTCCGGTGCCACCATTATGGGCAGCGACATCAGCTGCTGCTTCATCTCGCGAAACGCCCTCTCTGCCTCCTCGGACAAGACGAATGGTCTGGACTAACGCAGGAGTTTGAAGAACAGGAGGGCTTGCTCAGCCACCCAAGAGATAAACCGGCTGAGTGCTACCAAGCAACCTACAAGGTTATGCACGTCCTTGATGTGGACTGGAAGTTGCATCAGCTCCACCGCCTTGATCTTCTCTGGGTTGGCCTCAATTTCTTGGTGTGAGACCAAGAAACCGAGGAGCTTCTCAGCCTTGACTCCGAACACGCACTTGTCGGGATTGAGCTTTGTGCGAGTGGTCCGCAGTATTTCAAAGACTAGGGTGAGGTTCTCTAGCAATGATGTATGTGTCTGGATTTTTACTACAATATCATCTACATACACCTCTACTAGGTCCCGAATGAGGTCCCCAAATGTTTTATGCATGGCACATACAAAGGTGGGGAGGGCATTCTTAAGACCGTAATCCATGGAGATATAGCAGTAAAGGCCATCTACAATTAAAAATGCGGTATGTTCTTCGTCCTCTCTAGACATTGGGATTTTGTGAAACCCTGAGTAGGCATCTAGAAAGCATAGCATGTGGCATACCGAGGTTGAATCTACGATTTGTTCTATTCTTGGGAGAGGTAAAGGATCTTTAGGACATGCCTTATTGAGGTTGGTGTAGTCGATGCACATCCGGAGCTTACAGCTAGCCTTGGGGACAACAACAGGATTGGCCAGCCATCTGGGATGATGGACCTCCCATATGAAGCCATCATCGAGTAGCTTCATGATCTCTTTGCGGATGAAGTTCTACCGCTCGATGGACTGCTTATGGGGCCTCTTTTAATGTGGTCGAGCGTTGGGGTAGATCTTTAGACGGTGCTCGATCACTTCCCTTGGGATGCTTGGCATCTGCGACGGTTGCCAGGCGAAGACATTGACGTTAGCTCGCAGTAAAGTGGCGGGCGTGGTATCCTACTCGCTGTCCATACTCCCCACAATAAGGGTGGTCTGAGCATCATCTCAGCGAATCTGGATCGTCTTGATGGGCACGTCGTCGTCGTCGGAGGGCTCCACCCGTGGCGCAGCTGCGCAACTGTGCGCGCGTGAGTCTGGCGAGGACTAACTCGTTCCAGCATCGCTCGGGACAGGTGCTGGGGCTGTTGCCAGCATTCGGAGCTTCTCCAAAGCAATCACCGCAGCAGTGTGATCTCCGTAGATCATGAGGACACTAGAGGGAGCCGACATCTTGAGGACGAGGTAGTCGTAGTGGGCTACTGCCATGAATTGGTACAGGGCTGGCCTACCGATAATGTTGTGGTAGGGGAGGCTAACCTCCGCGACGTCGAATAGGATATTCTACGGCCTAAAATCTCGGGTGTCCAGATGGTAACCAGGAGGTTGATGAAGCCGTATAGGATAATACTCCCCGGCCCTACCCCCGAGAATGGTCTCGATGGGGCGAGCCTGGACACAAGGATCTTTAGCTTGTCGAAGGCCGCACGGTTGATGAGGTTGAGGCCGGCTCCACCATCTACAAAGATGGGTAGAATTTCACATTGGCGATGGTAGGGGCGACCGAGGAGGGGCAGCTGCCCAGCTCCCGCCATGTACTCGGGGGAGTTGGAGGCGTTGAAGCTAATCAGCATCTCCATCCATCTGTGATGCGGCACCGAGGCATGGGTAGAGGCTGTTGAAGCCATGGCCCGACGCAGTGTCTTGACCGCATTCTTGGATGCGGGTTCCCAAGATCCTCCACGGATGACGTGGAGTGCTTTGCGATGCTCGTGGTTGCTGTCGAGGTCAGGGTTCACAGCCTGATGAACCTTTCCATGGCGCGTTCTGGCCTTTGGAACTCCATCTCGACGTCTTCGTCGACATGTTGGTCGACCTTTTGCGGCTTGATCTTGCCGCTACTCGAAGGTTTGATGAACACCATGGTGGTGAAAGCGCTACCACTTTTTTTGAGCAAAAAAACCCCTACCTGGCGCGCCAAATGTCGAAGAGTTAATGCGACACTTCTCCCAAATCTGCTATGGAGCAGCACGTGGATGTTCTTATTCAGCGGGGCTTAGGCCTCAATCAAATGTACGCACGTATGAGAGTGTATGAGACAATGGTTTTTACGTGGTTCGGGCCGCAAGGAGCATAACACCCTAATCCACGGGGGATTGTATTGTATGTGTGTGTGTGTGTATCGGGGATTCAATGTGGGGTCTTTTGTAACGGTGGCTATCCGGTCCATTTATAGCTAAGGTCAGATGCCTTACGAGTGGGGTTTGGGGCCCGCTAGGTGGTCACGAGGCTATCTTATCCTACGGATCTATGCTTCTCGCATAATCATCCTCTGACCGTGGCAGTGAAGACTTGTCATCTTGCCGCCTCTCTCGTCGGTAGCCCACATGCCGTTGTTGCCGATGGCAGAAGGTGTCCGTCAGCCCGTCTTGTTGCTGTAAGCTACCCACTTGACAAAGTGGGATAGGTCTGCAGCGCCTTTACTGTGATGCGATTGGTCATAGCGGTCACTGACCATTGGCGTGCTCTTCGTTGTGCACTGGAGGTGGGTGCGCGTCTTCAATGCTTGACTTGGGCAGGGCGCACCATCCCTCAACTCCCGCATCTTACCGTCCAGGGCAATTTGCAGGACACGTGGCAACATCGGGGCTGAGCCCTCCTGGGGAGGCTAGCCTCGGTCCTTTGTGATGCGTGGTAGCTCTGGGCTCTCCAGGGGACGTGGAAGCTCCGGGCCCTTTCCAGTGGAGGGTGCTAGTCCTGGCGCTCTGTGCTATGTGGCTGCAGCGGAGCTCTCCCCTAAGGTTGGGTGAGGTCCCGTCCCTAAATGTGGCGTCTCGAGAGCCCGTCCTACCGGAGGGGCCGAGTCCCATGTTCAAGGCTCACGTGGCAGTGCTAGAGCTCGATCTTGAGGGAGGCTGAGGTCTTGGCACCTTCTGTACTCGTGGCGCCACCGGAAGTGCCTTAGTGTCTTCATCCTGTGTGCGAGGGAATCCCGTTTGCAGTGTACCGGCAAACAACCTACAACTAGCCCATCCTCCGGGCCAGCTCTCCTGCCAACGCATAGGATACCAGGTGACATAGCAAAGAAGCAAAGGGCTCACATTCCCGTTCCAGCACCTCCAACTCCGCCTCCGACCGGCCGCCTGCATAGCCCTCTCATACGGTGTGGAGATCAAAGATGTCATAATGAGATGTCATGATCATATGGGTGAGGCACACCACGAGGCTCGCCCCAGCGATGGTCACATCATTGATCCGCGATGCTGTCCTGTTTGAGTGCTCCGCCATCTTGGCACGCAGCCGCGACACGAAAAAATCAATGTACGCCACCCTGCATATGGCGATCCCGGAGGAGCAGAGCCTCTGATGCTCTGCCACCACCTGCGCATGGTGACGAGGGATCTCTCGGAGCCTAGCTCCTAGAACGACATCACTCAGCATGCCAGTTCCCACTTGGCCGAGCACCTGATCGCACGCCACCATCACCGCCTCCCGGACTCCCGCGATCTCCCCCTATATGATGATGAAGCGATTCAGGATCTTCCAAAGGCGAATGTAAAGATCCATGCCCAGCCGGGATGGACCAGACAAGGTGGAAAATGAGGTGTGAAGGGCCTCAGCTCCCTGGCAGTCCGTAATGCCTCCTCGCGGGTAGCGATGACTGTGGCACGCAGCCGCGCCAACTCCGTGTGCACCCCCTCAACATCCTCTTGTGACACCTGGTTCTGAGAATGAACCAAGTGAAGCAAATATGTGCGCCCAGGACATTCATCACACATACACAGTGAATCACAAATGGTATTTAGGTTATAACCATGTCATGAATAGTTAGTATTACCTTATTACAATAGTTCAAATAGTCTCAAATGGTAGACTCTAACAATAATGAAGAGAAAAAATAATCAACTAGTGGACTCTAGCTCCAAAGGCAATTTGACGGTACTCCTAATTGTCACCTGTGGCTGAATTAATGTCGGAATAGCAATGGTGAGTACATGTCGTACTCAACAAGTGTGGGAAAGCATCACATGTAGGTTAAACAAGGATAATATAAATGATTCATTGCAGAAAATCATATTTCATTCATAAAAGTTTACATGCGACTTAACTCACCATATGCGGTCAACTCCCAATCATATCCCAAATAGCCAACATATACCATGACAAAGTCATTATATACCATGCTCAACCATTAATAACCATAACCATCCACAATTGTCCATATTCATCCATATTCAATTAACCAACCAAATCCATGACCCAATTCCAATTCAGCCATTGACCAACATACCCAAATCCATAACTCTAATCATGTGAGGGTCCAGGTTGCTCCTGATCGGGAGCACGACTATCATTATAGTTTTACACACTGCGGAGCTTGTGCCACTTTACTGACAAGTTTGTGATCTCGTCACCCGTTGGCAACTAGAAAGCCTCCATTACACCAAAATACACTACCATTGGTGTATGGCCAAGAGTTCACAAAATAGCCTTTACAAAGGGACTACCAGATGTACATACCCACTAAAATTTCATTGGAGGTGATGTCTCACAGCTCAGCACATCCATCCAAGGCCCCCCTCTTGTGCCAGTAAAATCCCAGGGCAGTATCGCCACTATTGCAAACCCAACCGAATCCAATTCCCCGACCCTCCAAATGATCTTAACAATGCTGGCAATACACCTAGTAATTGGCTAAGCTGTGCTCATACTTGGTTCTGTGGTGGCACTGCTGAATCCTAGAAAGTCGCTCCACAAACCGGTCCTTAGATCTAAAGCAAGCAAAACAAACATACCATTCAACCTGTTCCACATAACTGGCTTGCTTATATCCCTAGGTTCCATGTTGCTAAGGGTCATTACCATCATCTTACATAGTTCACATGATCAAAAGTTCATAATCAAGTTATTTAGTTCTTCCCGATCCCAATTAAGCAAAGTGAGGCAAAAATGTAAAATACGCTTCCCTACTCTCTTTACTACATCCCCGGCGACAAGGATGGGCATACAATTCAAGTAAACCTCCCACTCATAGGTTTTCCCATTCAATTGACACAAGCATGCAAGTTCGAAATAAAACATTTCAAAAACAGGATCAAAATGTTCAAGGGCACTTGCCTTGCTCTGGTGGCTGGTTTGGATCTAGAGCTTTGAAGTTCTGGTGTGGAAGGTCCTTGTATGTACCCTCTTGAGCATTTCCCTCTTTTACGCAGGACAACCATGCAAAACAAATATTGCACTCGATGAATGCTCATATATTAAACAATATGTCATGATATGCATGAATAAGGCAATTATGGTGTAATACAAGTTATCAAGTTACTACTATTGCTTACTAACTGGGTACGACTAGGTTTTACGTGTTCACGGGGGTTTTGAGTCATTTATGGAGAATTGGTGGAAGTTTCAGGGATTTATAGAATTTAGGCACCGGACTAGTCCGCACATGAGCCGGACAAGTACGCTGCTAGACCGGACTAGTCCGTAGTGGTACATGGTTTTGCGAACTATTCTGCTAGGGCATGGCTTGATTCGGGTAGGGGGTCAAAATTGACGTGGAAAGTTATATCTAGGGTCTTTACTATGGGTGCAATGGTTCAAAGGATGTGGATGGTGCGTGTCATGTGAATCTAGTGTCTAGACACATTGACGACGAATCAGTGGCGAGACGTAGACGAAGAATGCTGATGACAAAGAGTTGATGAATAAGAACGCATCAGCAATGATGATCTTGCTAACTCCTCCTTCCCCTTCCTTCCTCATCTCCTTCCTCCTCCTTTTCTTCCTTCTCCTCCCTTCATTGCGGTTAGAGCTACCTCTCTCGAACGCTGGCTCATGATGCAACAGCAGGGCGGTGGGGGTTTCCTCACATGGGCGGGGGTTTGAGGAAGGGTTTGGTTCCTTATATAGAGGAGGACTGGTGGGTGGGGGTGGAATCATATCTGGACTTGGTGGGGACGGGTGGGGTCTTTGGTGTGTCCCACTTAGGTTCCTTAGGGGTGGGGCACAACGTTCTTGGGTCTAATTATCTCAAACACCAAAGAAACCGTCGTGGAGGAAAGTTTGAATCCGAGTCGAAACTGTAAATACCTGCTAGTCCGTTTTACACAAGATAAGTTCGATTTCTCTCTAAATGCACAACCGACTAGTCTGGTAAGGAAACAACAAGTCCGTGGCTCAGAAAAATATTGAATTAATCTCTGCATCCTTGGGACACCGGACTAGTCCGATGGTGGGACCGAACAACTTCGTAGTCTGAAACAGTTTTATTTGTTCTATTGCTTTTAATTTTTTTATTCTTGTTCCTTTTTGTATTGTTTTATGTTTACTATGTATGGGGATGAGTGCAATGTATGATGATAAAAATTGAGGATGTTACAAACCTACCCCCCTTAAAATGAGTCTCGCCCTCGAGATTCGACGTAGTAGAGAAGAGGTCACAAAATTCCTTCTTGAGGTCATCTTTACGCTCCCATGTAGCCTCAGATTCAGTATGAAGGTTCCATTGTACTTTGCACCATCGAATCATCTTGTTTCTCACAACCCTCTCCCTTGTATCCAAGATTTTTATGGGTTGTTCGACCTAGGTCAAATCTTCCTTAAGCTCCAATTCGGCCATCGGTATTTGCTCTTTCGGCACTCTTTGTATAAATTTTGTTAATTTTTTAAAGCATTCCAACATGTAAAAATTTAAATTATCCATCACTCTAACCAAGTGCCCATATACATATGAGGCATTCGTCAAATTTTGAACACACATTGATTCAAAAAAAATTAAAAATCTGAAAAAATTCATAGAGGTTGGTATGATGACTAAAAAGGTCCACTGAAAAACTAAATGAAAAATCATTATATTCATCGAGATAGAAACGACAAATAGCAATTCTTGTTTCTTTTTTATGTTTTGACCAATTTTAAAGACTTTATGAAGTGAAATTTAATGGTAACCTCTAATACTCAATCATATGACAAGAAAGTGGAATTTGGGCTTTTGAAAGGCCCCACATTTAATCAAGAATATTAATTGAGCTTAAATAAGGATCTTTTCACGCGGTTGGTACTGAATAACCGCCTAAGAAGAAGCTTATCGCAAGCGGTTTTTACTTACCAACCGCCTGGGATAATTGTTGGAGGCTCTTCAATTTTCTTTTCCCTTGCTTCTTTTTTATTTAGATTCCAAAATAATTACTCAAACATGTCTAGATTCTGCAAATTGAGTCCAAAATCGATGATTCTTTCTTCTATATTTTTCAAAAATTAACATCTACCACCTGGACCAAATATTTATAAACTTTTATAGCTAACATTGTAATATATTGATAAATATCAAATTATTTTATACTCACATATTATTCACATTTTTGTATCTCCTCAAAAAAGGGATCCTTCACTCAATTGGTTACTATGAATATATTTGTATTATTTATACATGTGTGAATTGTGTTAATTTTTAAAGCATCCCAACTTGTCAAAATTCAAATTATCCATCGTTCTAACCAAATGCTCATATACGTATGAGGCATTCACCAAATTTTGAACACACATTGATTTTAAAAAATTTAAAAATATATGAAAAAATTCATAGAGGTTGGTATGATGACTAAAAAGGTCCATTGAAGAACTAAATGAAAAAATCATTATATTCATCAAGATAGAAAAATGACAAATAGCAATTGTGATTTATTTTTTATGTTCTGACAAATTTCAAATGCTTTATGAAGTGAAATTTAATGGTAACCTTTAATACTCAATCATATTACAAGAAAGTGGAATTTGGGCTTTTGAAAGGCCCCACATTTAATAAAGAATTTTAGTTAAGCTTACATAAAGATCTTTTCAGGCGGTTTTTACTGAATAACCGCCCGAGAAGAAGCTTATCGCAGGCGGTTATTACTTATCAACCGCCTGAGATAAATAAATCTTCTCGGGCGGGTGGTAATTACCACCCGCCTGGGATAATCTTCTTCTCAGGCGGTCGGTACTTAATAACCGCTTGCAAAGATAGGTGTCTATATATAGCCATTGGCTGCGTTGGAAAAACATAACCTGAGCGAAATCACCTAGACGCCGTCAGGCTGCCAAATTTTTGTTTGTCGCCAAGTCTTTGTCGCTCTTGTCGCCGTGCTTTGCCGTTGCCGCCAAGCTTTGTCGTTGTCTTCGTGCTTCGCCCTCGCCACTTCCTTCCTTCCAGGTACGCCGAGCTTTGCCCTCACTGTCGCTGTTGAGCTTCGACCTTGCCGCAAGGTACGTTGTCGCTTCCTTTCCTCCTCCTTCCCCGTGCCGTCTCCCTCCCCGCCCTCGCCGCCGGCTGAGTGATGTCCTCGTCGCCGCTGCACCCTAGATATCCTTAATCAATGTTTTGAACCCTAGGTGCCTTGGTCAGTCGCCTCAAACCCTAGGTTCCTATCTAATTTTCATTAATCAAAGAATTATCAGTGGTTTATCAGTGGTTGTTTAGTGCCTTGGTCAGTGGCCTCAAACCCTAGCTCTATTTGCTCATTATTCCAAACATTATCAGTGGTTGATTTCCTTATAGAAGCATTATCAGTGGTTTATGCTCTATCTGCTTATTGTTCCAAACATTATCAGTGGTTGATTTCCTTATAGAAGCATTATCAGTGGTTTATGCTCCTAATATATAATTATACATGTAAGGCCTCAAGTGTTAGAATCAATAATAAGATTGGTCCTTACTTTAAAAGCTTCGAAGGGGTTAGACAAGGTGACCCTTTGTCACCTCTTTTGTTTAACATTGCTGTTGATTGTCTTGCTAGGATGATATATAAGGCCCAGGAAAATCAATTGTTTTCAGGTTCAGCCAATGATCTAGTGCATAATGGTGTGGAAGTTTTACAGTATGCAGATGATACAATTGTATGTATCACAAATGATTTAATGGGGGCTAGAAATCTGAAACTACTTCTGGCTTTGTATGAAATGCTATTAGGTCTTAAAATAAACTTTGAAAAAGTGAAGTTTACAACATTGGGTGACCTGAATTTAGCCAAAAATATTGTTGACATTTTTAATTATAAATTGAGTAGTTTGCCTATTAGTTACTTAGGTGTTCAAGTGTCTGCCGGTAGGCTCTATGTAAAAGACTGGAATAAATTAGAAGAAAAGGTGACTAAGAGATTGGCTGGTTGGAAACAGTCAAACTTGTCTATGGCAGGGAGGGTTATCTTGATTAATGCCGATCTCTCTAGTATTCCAATTTATCATATGTCAATGTTTCTTTTGCAAAAAACTACTGTTGAAAAGTTAGATGTACTTAGAAGAAGGTTTTTATGGCAAGGAGGTCAGATGAAAACGAAATACCATCTAGTAAAATGGGAAAATATTTTTAAAAATAAGAGGAAAGGTGGGTTGAATATAAAGGTATGGAACTTGGTCAGTCGCCTTAAACCCAAAATGGAACTTGGTCAATCACCTTGGTCAGTCACCTTAAACCCTAGAATGCCTTATCAAACCCTAGAATGCTTCCATCTTTTTTTCATGCAACACTTCATGTAGAGTCAATATGCCATTCATTATATTGTTTGTGTTATTAGTTCTAGCATGGAAAGCCCTAAAAAGACTGTTGATGGTAGTAATAATAAAGAAGGCAACATGGAGTTTATTGACTCCAGCCGTTCAGACTCCTTCCACAGTCCATCAGATCCTTTTCCGAATATAAAAATTAAAAAGACTTCAGAGGATCTCGACTTGGAATATGATCCTGCAGACGAGGTATGGATCACAAATCTCAACTTCAGCAGTTCAAGTTAATGTTGGTTGTCAAGTATACGAAGTCTTATAATTCTTCTCTACCTAGATTGATCACTAAGACAACAAGGTCACTTTGGCTTCTAAAACCGTAGAAGGTTCTCCAATGGATGAATCCTCAGGTTCACTCAAGAGGAAACGAGGGCAATGAGGTCCCAATAAGGGTCCTTTTTACTGCATCATGTACATAACAAGGGTCGGTCTAGCTAGGCTTCCGCAAGAACAACTGGATTCAATTACCAAGTACTGAAATGCATGCGGTTTTCTTGTTAGAGAGCTGGTGCCGATCACAACTGAGAATCGGAGAAAATTACCTCAGGAGACCAAGAATGAGTTGTGGGAAAGGATAAAGAAACAATTCAAGTTCCCGAAAGGCACGGAGGAAGCTGTAAAGAAAGCAACATTGGTCTCTTGCGGCAATAAGTTTCATGGCTGGAAGAGTGAAATGAATGCTTATGCTAAGGCCAATAAGGTCTCTAGCCCGAGGAAGATGGGAACATCACACAAGCTCAGTGGCAAGAATTTGTTTGCCAAAAGACCACATCTGATGTTAAAGTCCTATGTGCAACTAGGTCACAACTTGCCAAAAAGAATAAATACCATCATCGCTTGGGGTCTGCCGGATATGCCCCCAAAGTCCAGAAATGAAAAAAGATATTAGACGAAATTACCAGTAAGGGCAATCCTCACCCGTTAGAAGGCTGCGCTGAGAGAAATCAGCGTTGGGTCTTTGCTCAGTTAGGTTTGACCTGCGAGGGCAAACTTGAAAAGCCCGACTCTATGAATGAAGTAGAGCACAAAATAAATTAAGTAATTGAAAAGAAACAGAAGGGTCTCTTCAAGCCGAAGAGGGAGAATGACCAACTTACCGCTATCCTAGGAAACCCTAAACATAGTGGACGGGTTCGAGCAATCTCTTCTCAAATGTCTTGGCTAGATGGTTTCCCGAAAGATAAAGAGACATATAGAAGATGTGAGAAGTTCAAGAAAATAGTTGAAGAAACAATTTCTCAAAAGGTTAACGAAAATGTGCAAGAAATAATGGAACAACTTAGAAAATCGGGACAATTAGTGGCACCGAGTACAACGATGGTTCCTGTGCCAAAGGAGCATTTGGTATCTTCAACTGCCTACCCTAGCAGCGTAGGTTCTGTGCCAGGTTCAGGGTCAACCCATAAGTTCGCTGTCGATGATATTGCTAAGGACAGATCTTGTTGTTCCGATTGGCAGAGCAGGGGACAAAATGAAATAGGTTGCGACTGCTATGGCAAAGCCTGATTGTGACTTCAACGGCAATCCACTTCCGTTGAATTATGCTATGGTGCAAGTTCTTCAGGTCATTGATAATGATTATGAAGATTATGAAATAAACCACATCACACATGAGGGGATCGCGACTCTGGGGCAGGATGTCAACAAATTAATACTTTGGCACCGACGCGATATCAAGTTGGACAATGAGCCAAATTCTAGCCCCATCGCATCTCAAAATACTGCAACCCCGTCTTCTAAGGCGAAAGTCCAGGAAGAACCACTCCTAGTCCAGGAAGATCCAATCCCCCTATGTCTCAGCAAGGATGATAGTAACCTTGCTAGTAAAGATAACCAAGAACAACAAGGTTGACAACAGCTTCAAGCAGTACCAGAGCAAGCTGTTGCTAGTAAAGAGTAACCAGTTGAGCAACAGCTTGAAGTAGTACTAGAGCCAGCTGCTGGGAGTAAAAAGCAATCAGTTAAACAACAGGTTCAACAAGAAGCCAGTGTCCAACTTCTGACGACTACTCCTCGATCATTAGTGCCTATCAAAGTTAGTTCATATGAAATTAAGAAACCTTCATCAGAAGTGTCAAATTATTTGGAAAATATGAAGGAAAATATTATAAAATCGAGTACATCTCGTTCTTCTCATGACCCAGCGTTAGATGATATCGAGGAGTGGGAAGAAGGCGGTGTCATGTATAATCGGCTAACGACTTTAGTTAAACCAGGAGTTCCAATATACAAGCTTGCACATGTTCCTCCTGAATTTGAGAATGGGAAGTTGTTCATGACATCTGTACAACTTAGCAAACAATCTGTCTCGCTCAAAAAAATGCACGAGAGGTACATCACTGCCAGCACAAAATATGAACTTTCTTACGTCACATTTTGTGTGCCAAAAGATGCATTTTGGAGCATTGGAGCAGAAAGGAGTCATATTATTTGAAAAGTTGCGTACCATTTTCCATCAGGGCATGCTCGAAATCAACCTGCTACTCGTCTGGTGCTTGTAAGCGCCTTTAATATTTTGCATTTGCTTTTCTTACTACACGCCTACACATTTCATTAGATTATAAAAATTCTGGACTTCTTCAATAGGATGCAATACATGGATAATGAAAAGATGAAATGCAAGATAGGTATCCTTGACCATACACGAATTGCAAAGACGTCATTCGACACTAAGGCGGATCGAGACTCAGTACAATACAAACACATGAAAAAGAAAGAATTTGAAAATCAATCGCAAAACTTAAGAAGGATAGAAGGACATAAGTTGCAGCTTACATATGACATGCAATGTTTAACTTTGTCAGAGACAACAAGGACCTCTTAAAGGCTTTGTACCACGTCGAGTAAGTTCAACTCATGACATTGAAATAGCAATTATTGCTAATTGTTAACACGTGTGGTTGTACGTGTGCAGTAAACACTACATAATGATCTTCATCAAGCCAACGCAGGTTATGGCAGCAGTCTTGGACTTAGCCGATTACCCACCAGATCATTACAAAGGTTTCCTTTCCATTTTGAAACTGTATGTTTATTCAATACATTTAATTTACACACGTTTAGAATGTGGTGACAAGTTTTATATGACATTTCTTGTATCACAGCGCTTGGTGGTTTTACGCGGAACAGCTTGGCGGTCTAAGACCTCCTAATAAGAATGCATTGGACATTAACACATATTATCCTTGTCCGAAGCAGCCTACTAGGAGTGTCTTACGCGGGTATTATGTTTGCGAGCATCTTCGAACCGCTAGCAAATAAAGAGTGAATCGTGATGATGTAAGTTATCCTTAATGTCGATTTCTTATTTTCTTAGTTTTGTTTTTTATTTTCATTGTAACTAGCGTATTTTAATACTTGTATTCTCTGCTGTTCAATATTACGAGAAGCATTATTTTCATATTTTGATTCCAACTTCAAAATTCAATTGCTCATAGTACAATTGCTCCAAAAATACCAAATAAATTCTTGTATACTCTGACTTTGATCTATACTTTGAGATTGTTCAAACCAACACATTCTAAACCTTGTTATGTGTTTTACTGCAGCACATGAATAATGTGAATGAAGAATGACCGGTTCATAGGAGTATTTCCGGTGGAGGAGCTGACAAGATTGCTGGTGAACTGTGTCTTTTCGCGCATCGTGAAATTTTGCACAAAAGAGGGGAGTTCTTTAATGAGAATGGTACAATAGTTGATGTGCCAGAACTTTTCGACTATGATAATAGAAACAGTTTTTCGTGAAACTTGTAAACTATGAGATGACTTGTATGTGTAACTTGTACATATGTATATTGTTTTAGTGAAATTGACTTCTGTGAGATGACTTCTGTGACTATATTGTTTACTTTTGTGATTATATTGAATTGACCTAGAAATTATAAATAACAGCGGGTAATATTGTATAGGTTATACCTTATCATAAGCGGTAATTTACCTACGACTAGACCTTCCTCTGAAATATCATTATCACGGGTGGCTAGATATAGGTAAAGAACCATCTGTGATAAACCAATTATCCCAGGCGGCTATTGTTATGGTACAAACCCGCTGCGATAAACTATCTTCACAGGCGGCTTTTCATAGGTTAAGATCCGTGTGTGATAACAACATTATAACAGGCGGTTATATATGTTGCACGACCGTGTGTAAAATATGTCTTTATAGGAAGCTAGTCGTAAGTAAAGAACCACCTGTCATTATACCATTATCATAGGCGGTTTCACTTCTCGCCTGTCAAAATGCAGACTATCACAGGCTCTTCGTTTAGGCGATTTTAGAAACCGCGTGTGATAATACGTTTGGAGCTGCCGGAGATGAGGCTTATTGTAGCAGTGGCAGTTCATATTACCATACCAGATAATAAATAGCACGAGCTAATACGCCACTATAGTGCGAAGTACCACCGCATAAATTGCACCAACTATTCTCAATTCTATTCGACCAAACTGAGCACAGACAATAAATGAAAAGGTAGCTGTGTTCCAACCATACAATTTTATGACCGATGCATTGATATAACATTGAACCAACAACGAATGAACTTTAGAGTTGATCAGGCCTCTAGCCACCAGCTCATAAGTATCTTGATCATTGTTCGTGTGATGTTGAAGCCTTTACATCAAATTCTCATGGCAGACCGCCGATAGCCATCTCCTAACAATGTTTAACAAAACCAAGAGGAAGTCACACAACTAGGCGCAGCTCTCCCGTGACGAGTGCAAACTTGCAATGCTGTGACAACACAGACGAGGGCGTCATAGTATCTATCGTTTTAAGATCAACTATGTCTTCAAGGAAGGGCGAGTTCTCACTGGCTTCGTTGAGTACCGCTTGCATGATTTGTAGGGGGGTCACCATGGCTAACAAAAGGACCGCAGAGCTGCATTGAATAAAACATAGATCAAACTGATGATTAAGAGGTAGAGATAACTTAAAGGGAGACAAAAGCAGAGATGATGTAATGTGTCCACTGTTCAGCATCCAGGAAATTTACATCCCTCTGCCAAGCTGTTGATACTGCTCACTCCATGTTGCATTCTTTTGTTAGATCACTCGACACAACCACGGTACATTCCGGGTGCCTTCTTATGTTAAGGATATAACAGTGAAGGGTGTTAGTGTCATATTCTAATCCTATGGTTTTCTTCCTCTAGTTTGTATATGTGGCCCTTGACCCTCATTGTATTGATACACTATCCATACAAGTCATATTCATAACATCTTACTCCCACTGGCCAACAATATATGAGCATTTCTTGATTTGACCATTTATTTATATAAATATTGTTAATCAAAGTTGAAAATGTATGACCAAACCTAGACATGCTTATATTTTTTGATTGATGGAGTATTCATTATGACATGTACATTGTTGGTTCATGGCAAAGTCCACAAGTTTTAAAATAATTATAACTAGCAGATTTTTACATCTATTACTGATTTCAAGACTAAATGTGTTTATAAAATTCGCAAAATTGACAATACATGCAATTGTTCTATCCCAAATATTTGTGTTGCTAATTAAAAATTCCCCTTTTTATGCATGTCACCAACTAACATTGATGAATCCTAAATGGCGTTTTGTGTTATGTTGATCCAGAATTCGGATACCTATCAAACTCCATATCCGTTGAAGAAAGCACTTGTGGAAGTCTGCTCGCAACATCTGCGACGCATTCACCACCTTCTGGAGCAAAATAGGGATTTTCTTCATCCACTGCCCGTATCTCTACATACTATGACACCATGCAAGATTCAGTAACTGGAAAGAATCATAATGCATAACAGCACCGAGCCCACTGATGGCGAGCCTCTTGATGTTCCTACTCATTACTGTCATATTGTAGGGAGCCTCGTGTACCTTAGTGTCACTCGTCCTGATATCTCATACTTTGTTCATATTCTGAATCAATTTGTTTCGGCTCCCACCCAAGTCTAATATAGTCACTTGCTTCGTGTCTTATGTTATCTTCATGCATGGGACGATCTCCAGACGCTTGTTCTTTCCACGCTCTAGCTCTTTACAGCTCAAAGCATATTCTGATGCTACTTGGGCTAGTGATCCCTCTAGTCGTTGATATCTTTCTGCCTATTATGTTTTTCTTGGTGGTTCCCTCATTGATTGGAAGACTAAGAAACAGGTAGCAGTTTCTCGTTCAAGTGCAGAAGCTGAGTTACGTGGTATGGCTCTTGTGAGTGGAGAGGTGACTTGGTTGCGGTGGTTGCTTGAGGACTTTGGTGTGTGGGGACCGGAATCCCGACATTCCAGGATCTCATTGGGTGGTGTCGTGCGATGCGACACCCAACAGTATACAAGAACAGAACGAGAATAAAATACAAGACGGGGTCTTTTATTTATCATACAGCGGAAGTTTTACAATACTAGCGGAAGGAAAGAACTTATATATCATAGCTACGCTCTCAGCACTAGCTATGCAAAAGCAAAGTCATCCATGCCCTGGATACTTCGCACTAGCAACACCCAATTCATAGCGCCGTGCAGGATTCCCACTCGGATGTACACCCTGGAGGGGGTGCAGCCTCGTCATCAAACCCGTCATCAATCGTATAACCTGCAAAAACTCGTTAACTGCAAACATGAGCATAAGGCTCAGCAAGACTAACCCGTCTCTCTAGACATATGCAAGGGTGAATACTAAGCATAGGTAAGGTGAAGCATAAACGACTCGCCTACAAGTGGATCCTTATAATTATATTTTAAGTAGCAAATGACATTCTCCAAGCACGGCACATCATAGACTCCACAATCAAACAAGAAACGCTTTGCCGATGATATGACATGCCCAGAGCACATAATGCTATTACAGCTAAAGTATGGGGAAACTGTAAACTTTAATTTTTCTATCTCTAAGTCACACAACGTTGCAAAGCAATTATAATTCAATACAACATATTCTCCTGGCTTCTTTAGTATTTACTACGTCACGGCACAGTGAACAAGTGGTACTCTATTACCGTGAGGGACGGTGATTGCAATCAGGACACACCCGGACAACACGACACATACGCACGTTCGGAAGTGTCAGCGAGTACATCAGTACCAACGTAACACTTCAGTACTAGTCGTATATGGCCACCTTTCACAAGAAACCCGAATGTCGAACCCGTCTCACCTCCGCGAACAGAAGGTCTCCGCACATAACACCTCTCGTGTCCACCGACCGATTTACACCTTACTGTCCTCAACCCACCCCTATTGATGGTGAGTTAATGAGCCTCGACATCCCAGTTATCGAGTTACGTCAGTTTACTGGAGTCCATATATCCAGTATGTCACCGGTACAAGTCAAGCTTGTTCCAAGGGGCCGCATACAGATGGGCCTTAGCTGACCAGTCAGAGCTATGCGACCAAGACCACGCCTTGCCGCTTCCTATCCATCTCTGAATGGTCTCAAGTTTAGGTTTAATAGTCATTCTCTATAAATGTTAACCCAGTGTACATAAGTGTCAATTTTCTATCTCGCGAATAGATTCCAACTACTCGACTTCTACCGGTTCACCTACAACATTAGCATAGCAGTTCTACACGTCGAACTATCAACCTACCCAATTAACCAATGGGATTGTGGGCCATGCATCTGGAGTATTCAAGCATCCTGAACGTAATGTACAATTCATATGCTAATCAACATAGTGATAAAGCAAAACTTTATAAACAACTTAAATGCAAACCGGGGCTTGCCTGGATGCAGGTCCGAGTCTGTGTTAGTATCTGGCAGGTGTATCTCCGAGGCCTCGGGTTCCTCCTCTTCTTTGGTCACTACACGATATGCATATAATATGTATATGAATGACTATGAAAAATAATTACTACTAATACCATAATCTAATCTATGGTGATCATTATATGATAATGATCTTAATTGGCTTTAGGACTTTGATGGGAGATACTAAGGAATAAGATAGAAGCTCTGGCAAAGAACAGGAGATGAATAAAGTAGTTTGTTGTCTCTAAAATTATTGCAAGCAATAAACTCACAAGAATTTAAGGGAAGAAACTGTAGCTTGAACATAGCTGCCAGTTGATGATCATGATAGAGGAGGTTGTCCTGGTTCTAGCGATATTGGTTTCATAAATGTCTAAGCCTTGGTGAAGGAGTTATTGAATTTCAAAGTTGGCAAGAATTTCTGGAATTATTTGATAATTGAATTTTAGCTTTTCAATTAACATTCAGTTGGCAACTGATTTAGGACTAGGAGACTAAGTCAATTAAATCCCATATTTTTACAGGGACTAGGGCATGACAAAAGGAAGGCTCAGTCCAAATTTGGGACATAATAAAGCAACTGAACATCTGTAATAATTCAATGACCGGAAAAGGTAATTGAATTATAAAGAGGGTTATACAGGTGAAATGGCTCCCAAACTTTTCCTGGTAGTCAATAATAGGACCGTGTATTGTATGTGAATTTTGGGGATTTTTGCAGTGGAAAGTTCACCTCGAAAAATTGTATGTGCATTTGGAAAGATTGTTTCCTACAGAATTTAAAAGTAAGTTTCATAAAACTAATTGGTACTAAAATAAACTAGAGCTTAAGGGCTTTCAAACAAAATTGGTTTGAAGATTTTTGGAGCAGTCTACAGAGAGATATTGATTTTTCAAGTTTGGAAATGGTTCTGCATAAATTTGGAATTTTCAGCTTTTAAATTTGGCGCCTGGGCCCACCGGATTTAAATCAGCCAACCAGGAGGCAGCCACACCGGAGGCCATAAATACTTCCACATGGCCACACTAGATCCCCTCGCCATAGGCTGATCCAGGCTGCGCTGCGCTCACTGGTAGGTGGGACCCGCACCCTTGCCTTCTTCTTCCTCTGGCCACGGGCTCGGGTGGCGGCGCTCACGCCGGCACGCGGTGGCGCTCTCGCCGGCGATGGTTTCCGGCCCACGGGAGGTCTCGAAACTTGCCGCCTCACCCTAGTTTCACGCGGGAAACAGGTTGGAGTAGCTCCCGATTGCGATGGGTGACTGGAAAACCACTCCTGACGACAGCGGCGGGTGCTAGGATTCCGGTCATGTCGGGACCCTTAATTCCCTAGCAAAAACTCTCATACGAAAGCTCAGGAAGCACCTTGGGAGCATGGGAAAGAGTTTAGGAGGGTCTAGAACTCGTGTATTAGCCGGCAACACTAAGGTCGACGGTGAACCGAGCTCCATCAATGGCGGAAGGGGAAAATGGGATAACTCAAGAATTACTCGATGGTTCCTTCTGATTTTTGGAGGGAAGGTGCGCTAGGAGACATTGATCATGTTGTCTAACTGGATCAAAGAATTATTGTGCATACAATCGGAATTAAACTGACGAACTAGCTCCAAAGCTACAAAAGTGCTTCGGTCTTTCACGAAATACGGACGCTAGGATGCACGACATGAGTTCAAGATTTACCAGAAGCTACACGAGATCACGGCGCACCTTTTTCCTAAATACTGCAGAGGACGAGGAAGCTTGTATCAGTGGCGAGGCTGAGCGGCGTCGGGCGGAACCGGGGTGGTCGCGGCGGCGAGAAACTGAGCGGCGCGAGTGAGAGGTGAGCCAGGGAATGACTGCGGTCGACGGTGGAGTGAATAAAAAGGTTCCACCGCAGTAGATAAGGAGGCTGGGCAGCTGGAGGCAACCGACGGCCGAACCGGCGCGCTGGCGGCATGCAGCCGTCGCGGTGTCGCGCGGAGAAGGAAAACAGGGGCGGTTAAACGGTTTCCCTGGCTGACATGTGGGCCCCACTACTCCCTCTTCTCTGTTCCTCTGAATTCCACCTCAAACATTGCCCAAAAATTCACAAAATTTACAGACAGGCTAAGAAAAATATGATGAACCCAAATCTGCAATCAGATTGCAATTTTGACACAGTTTGTTTCAAATTCAAAATCAAATTTGAATTCAAACTTGTTTATAAACCTTATTGAAATAAATAGTAACTGAGGTCCATAAATCTCCAAACTTTGAAACAAAGCTCACTGAACCAAAAAGGGTCTTAGGAAAAATTGTGGGTTGATTTGGACAAGGTTAAGTGCAAAGCTAAATTTTGAGATCGATGCAAAATAAACCCTCTGTACGTGTCCAACTAAGTGGAAGACGTACTTCAAAAATCTTGAAAACTTACCGAGAAGCTATTTAAAATATTTAAGAGGCCAAGGAAAAATTTGGAGCCTCAGATATGAATGTTTTTGTCAGGGCCAGATATACATAGCAACATAATCAAATTACATTTGTTTTGATTTTATATTGCTGCAATATAATTTTCCCTAGCCATTTCATTCAATTAAATTCCCAACTTTGCAGAAAGGTTTAATTAAAAATTTTCTAGGATTAGTGGTGAAGTCAAATCCTCATGTTAATAAAATTAAACAAGGGTAGAAAGAAAACTTTTTAGTGAGGTCAAGTTCATGTGCACAACTATATTGACCTCCATTATGTTTGATAAACAACTTGTAGCTGAACATCACATGAAAGGAAAAAGTGGAATTTTACATTCCTTCCCCCTTAAAAGAATCTTGTCCCGAGATTACAAAGGAAAGGCCAAAGGTAAAAATCTACTGAACAAGTGCCGCTAACAAGTTCGGATAGTTCGCTTTAAGATACTCCTCGCTTTCCCACGTGGCTTCCTCAGCACTGTGGTTGCTCCACAAGACCTTGTAGAAACGCAAGGTGCGGCTCCTTGTGGTGCGAGATTTCTCATCAACGATTTGGGTTGGATGTTCGGAATAAGTAAGATCTGGTTGGAGAGCCTCCAAATCCTCAATACGTACATTCGTTGGGGCTTTGAGACATTTCCGCAACTAAGAAATGTGAAACACATTGTGGACCCCTGCCAACGACGGCGGTAACTCCAATTGATATGCCATAGGTCCGCATGTTTCGATTATTGCGAATGGCCCAATGAAACGTGGAGCTAGCTTCCCTTTCACTACGAATCGATAAATTCCCTTCATTGGGGCTACCCGGAGATAAACTTGATCCCCAACCTTGAAGTCAAGAGGTCGACGTCGTTTGTCAGCATAGCTCTTCTGAGGAGACTGAGCAGCTTTGAGATTTTCTTGAATAATGTGTACCTGCTCTTCGGCTCCATTTACCAAGTCGATGCCATATACCACTCGTTCACCAGATTCGCACCAGTTCAAGGGTGTGCGACACTTCCGGCCATAATGAGCTTCATATGGGACCATCTGGATGCTAGTCTGGTAAACGTTGTTGTATAAAACTCCACCAATGGTAGATGATCATCCTAGTTCCTAGCATGGTGGATGGCACAGGCACGAAGCATATCCTCTAGCACTTGATTCACCCGTTCGGTTTGTCCATCAGTCTGAGGATGATAAGCCGAGCTCCGAATCAGTTTGGTACCCAATGCATCGTGGAGGTGCTCCCAAAATTGAGCAACGAAAATAGATCCACAATCTGAAATGATAGTGTGGGGTACTCCATGTAGGCACAAGATTCTGGAGATATAAAGTTTTGCATACCGCTTTACATCATACTTGACACTGACCGGTATGAAATGAGCTGATTTTGTCAATGGTCAACGATCACCCAAATTGAGTCGTGCTTATGGAGAGTGGGAGGCAACCCAACAATGAAATCCATGCTGATATCCTCCCATCTCCAAGCCGGTATGCTTAAAGGATAAAGCTGTCCAGCTGCCTTCACATGGTCGGCCTTCACTCGTCGACACGTATCACATTCGGATACGTATGTTGCTACTTCTCTCTTCATCCGAGTCCACCAGAACTTCTTCCTTAAGTATTGGTACATTTTGTTACTTCCCGGATGAATGGAATACTTGGATAAATGAGCTTCATCCATTATCTTCTTCCGAAGTTCCATGTTCCGGGGTACCACTATGCGGTTTTTAAACCAGAGGGTACCTTCATTGTCACATTCGGAAACATTTCATCTCCCCCTTTTCCATTCTTTGCCGAATGTGCGACATCCCTTTGTCCTCCTTCTGAGCTGCTATAATATCCTCCTTGATAGTAGGAATGAGAGCTAGGTTGTAGAGTGCCCCATATGGAACCAAGTAGAGACTCGATTCTTCTTCTCCCATTGAGGTGATGGAAAGATTGTTGACATGGGACTTGCAGCTCAGAGCATCTGCGACTACATTCGCCTTGCCTGGATGGTAGTGGATCTCAATCTCATAATCCTTGATTAATTCCAACCATCTACGCTGTCGCATATTTAAGTCCTTTTGGGTGAAGATGTACTTCAGGCTCTTGTGATTGGTATAAAGACGTACTAGATTACCCAGTAGATAATGTCTCCACATCTTCAATGCTAGTACCACAGCAGCGAGCTCTAGATCATGAGTCGGATAGTGCTGCTCATGGTTCCGAAGCTGCTGTGATCCATAAGCGATCACTCGTCTGTCCTACATCAAAACACAACCCAAACCAATTCCTGATGCATCACAATACACGTCAAATGATTTGGTTGTGTCCGGTTGAGCTAATACTGGTGCCGTTGTGAGGTGTTTTACCAATGCCAAGAAATCTTCCTCACATGCCTCTGTCCATACATACTTCTTCCCTTTTTTCAAAAGTTCTGTCAATGGTTTAGCTATTTTGGAGAAACTGGAAATGAACCTCCAGTAATACCCAGCTAAACCCAGGAAACTTCGAATTTCATGTACAGACTTTGGAGACTCCCATTTGAGTATTTGCTTTATCTTGCTTGGATCAACTGCAATCCCTTTTGCGGATATGATGTGCCCTAAAAATGGCACTTGGCTGATCCAGAATTCACACTTGCTGAACTTGGCATATAGATGGTGGTAATCGTTGAAGCACGATACGCAAGTGTTGAGCATGTTCTTCTTCGGATTTGGAATACACAAGGATGTCATCAATGAAGACCACGACAAACTTGTCCAGTTTCGGCATGAACACCGAGTTCATGAGATACATGAAATGAGTCGGTGTGTTGGTCAATCCGAAGGACATAACAAGGTATTCATACAGTCCATACCTCGTCGAGAATGTTGTCTTAGGTATATCTTCTGGTCGCATTCTAATTTGATGATAACCAGAACAAAGATCCATCTTCATAACTACTTTATCACCCACTAGTTGATCGAAAAGAATATCAATGCGTGGTAGTGGATACTTATTTTTGATAGTGACAGCATTGAGTGGACGATAGTCCACACATAGTCTCAAGGTCCTATCTTTCTTCTCCACGAATAATGCAAAACAGCCCCATGGTGATGAACCTGGACAAATGAAACCCTTGTTCTCAAGTTCCGTTAGATTCTCCTTCAGTTCCGCATGTTCCTTGGGTGCCATGTTGTAGGGCGGCCTTGAGATTGGCACTGTTCCCGGTACAAGCTCAATCTTGAACTCTATATCTCTTTCTGGAGGCATACCAGGAAGATCTTCGGGAAACACGTCCGGATACTCACATACTAGCGGAATATCCTTAAGTTCAATAACCTCGGTATTGTGAGTAGATGGATTAACTAGAACGATTCTCTCAAGATTGAGGACTTGGGAAGGATGAAGTGGAGAATTTAGATATATTTTTCGAGGGACGAGATCTAGAATAGAACCATGGTATTGTAACCACGCCATTCACAAGATGACATCTAGCCTCTGATTCTCTAGTATCAGAAGCGAAGTAAGATATATAGTCCCCTCTAGGTTAAGTGGTATCCCAGGAACCATCTCATTTGTTACTATCTTCCCTGCCGGAGTGCAAATCACATACGGAGTTTTGGTGGAGATAATAGGCAACTGACTTTTAATGACAAAAGACTTGCTAATGAAATTGTGGGAAGCTCCGGAGTCAAAGAGTATGACTACAGGATGATCAAAGATAGAGAACGTACCCGTGAGTACGGGTGCGCCTTCCGGAACGTCCTCAATGGCGAGGTGGTGGATGTTGCCGAGTCTGGGGACTGGCTTCATGGGATGGTTGTGGGGTTGGTTGGCGCCCTGGTATGATGACTGTCCTCCGCCCTGCCTATTCTACGGGCAGTCCTTGGCGAAGTTCCCTGTGCGTCCACACGTGAAACACGTGTATGGGGTTTGGCTGGTACGAATGGGGGGGCGGAATCCCGGTGCACGCGGTGGAGGTGGAAGTGCACGTGGGATCATCCCCTGCTGCTGCTGCGGTCGGAAACCGGTGTTGCCGAACTGGCGACCACTGAACATTGATGGTCGCGATGGCGGTTGCCACCTCTGGCCGGATGGTGATCGATACACCATTCGGTACTTCTGAGGAGCACCACCTCTGCTGCCCTGCGGAGCACTCCTCTTCTTCTTGTCTGAGGACAGCTCTCGAGTAGCGTCCTCTTGTACGATCGCGGTGTTGACAATGTCATTGAAGCTGCCGCGGTTGAACAAGGTCAGCTTGTCCTTCATCTTGGGGTTCAAACCCCGGTAGAAGCACTCTCGCTTCCTGTCTTCCATGTTCACTTGGTCCTGTGCATACTGGGCCAAGTGGTTGAAGGTCTTGGAGTACTCAAAATCACTCCTTCCTCCCTGCTTCAGCTCCAAGAACTCTTGAAGCTTCCACCTCATAATCCCGGGAGGGATATGGTAGGCGTAGAACGCCTCCCAGAATTCTGCCCAGCTCACGACATAGTCTGCGGGGCGTGCAGCGAGATAGTTTGCCCACCACACACCAGCAGACCCCTGCAGTTATTGAGCTGCAAACAGAGTCTTCTGTTGTTCGGTTATCTCGAGTAAACCGAACTTCCCTTCAATGGAGCAGAGCTAGTTGTCCACCTCCAAAGGTTCGCCGGCCTCCCTGAAGACCGGCGGATGTGTCGATGTGAAATCCGAGTAGGAACTCAGATGTGGCTGACGTGGCCCATCAGCTTGTCGTCCCCCTTGACGGGACGAATGCTGTACAAGGGTCCGCAACAACTCGGTTGGCTTGTCGCGCGAGCCGAGCACTGCTGCGAGAACCTCCGCGAGACTTCTGGGAAGTGTAGGTAGATGTGGTGGAGGTGGCTGCGTCTGGGGCGTGTTCTACCCCGGGGGTGGTGTGTCATCCCCCTGTCCCTCACTTGAGCCTCCCACTTCCTGGGCTGTACGTGTACGCACCATGCTGCAATACAACGATTTACACCATAAGTCTCATTGCCTCAAGTTCATCCCTCCATACAAATAGTGATGTTGTAGACAACAATAGATAATACACAACATTCACATAAATTGATAAAGTACAAGCTTTATACAATCTATATTATCTCGGGTCCAAGTTTACAATAGAACTCCAAAATAGACAAACTTCATCTATAGAAGTTGTCTCGTTTATGTTTGGTCACCACAAGACGTTATGTCTACATTGTCATACACACACCCTACTACTATTCACAACAAGACTCATAAAGTCACAAAATACTGGTAGTGTTTATTACACCGCACTACTCCCTGCCTACAGTGGTTAATAACACAACCACTATCCCCTAAGTATAGAACTCGACTTCCTCAGGATCTTCTTCTTCCTCGTCATTCTCAGGATTAGGCACCACCGGTACGGGTGCTGAAGTAGAAGCTGCTGCCTCGCCCATTATCCATGCTTTTGTGACAGCCAATGCTTGTACATCGGCCTGCACCATAAACATCCTAAAGCCGTCGAGTTCCTGCTGGGCCTGTTGACAACTGGCTTTTCAGTCCTGAGCCTCCGCCCTGGACCGATCCCGATCTTCAGTCATTGTGCTCAACTGAGTACCCAGCTGGTGCACATCAACTAAACTTGCCCCCAACTCAGTTTCCATCTCTTCAGTTGCTCCATGAGCCTCCAACAGATCTTGAGCAATTAGCTCATACTGCTCTTCTTTGAAGCGGAGACGTCGGTTGAGAGGAGCGATCGAGGTTCTAAGCGAATCATTTTCACGCTCAAAATTATCCCCTCGAATCATGGTTTCCCTCAGATTATCCACCAACTCTTTAATCCATTCCTTCTGGGTGCCATTTTTGCGACGTGATGCCGAAGCATACACCGCTAAGGCGGTCACCGATGTTTCACCGCGGAGGTCATAATCGGCGATCAATCGATTAGCCCACTCTTTAGCAGCTCTACCGCTGACCGGAAAGAACTCATACGGAGTACCCATTAGCTAACAATGGTGAAGTTTGCAAAACCTCCCTATAGCAACACTTGCGGCGAAGCACCAAGTTTCTTCTAACAGAACACCCCTTGTTTTGATAGAAAAGGGGGCCCATCCGTTGCTTGGTGGACCAGCAGGCACATCGACATAGATGACACATCTCTTCACCCTGTTGTCATGGAATTCCTTTCCCCAATAGCTAGGCATCTCCTGATATCCGCACTGGCGTATCAGCAAGACAAACAAATCGGGAAACCCGCCTTGGCCAGTGCACGTCGTGTGCACCCAACCGTTAGGTAATTGGATCATCTTCGCTGCCATCTCCCTGTATAAACCCCACAGTTTCATACAGGAATATTCAGAATCAATGGTGGAGTTGAATACCAAAGTTGTAGTACACTTCACAAACTTTCCAGATTGTACCCATAAATCTCTAGGTGAGCTAGGAACTTGAATCTACAGAGGTTTTAAGTTGACCCATATTTTCTGGAAATTTTGACAGAACCTCCCCTGTATATGTAGTTATGTCCCACAATTTATACAGGTATATCACAACCATATATTGAGGTAATGTCAAAATAAACTTTGTGTAACATCAAGTTAACAATCCAGAAGTGAAACAGTTAACCCCCTAAAAGTTTGTTATACAGGTATCGCGCGCGAATTCACAACCATGTGCAAACTGCTTCAAGTTCTGGACTGCCAGAACCAAGTTTGTGACAAATGGAATTAGACACAGCTATACCCAGATTCAGATCATGAATGCTAAACAAAGTTGATAGAGGACTTCCTAAGATTTCCAAAAATGTATATACGTGAGTATGTCACTATTTTGGAGTAAAAGTTATAACTATCCAAACTAAACAGTTGAACTGACTGGTTGGCACCAGCAGTCTTGCAGTTCACTGTTTTGATCTCCAAATTTGATTTGACTCAAATTCCAATTAGGAAAAACTCTAAACATCAAACCTGTATATATTCTTATGCCCTTTCCATACATGTATCACAATAAGGCAGAAGATGTCCTAGAGTGATTTATGGCAATATTACTGGAACTGGTACAATGGGAGGGTCATCTGGAGTAGTTTTAGTATACCCCAGATTTCAACAGATTATCAAACTTTTCTGCCCTGATGGTCAACAGAAAAGTTGTAGAGGTCTTCACGATATTTCCATCCATATATGATACCCTTATGTTATCTAGCAGATAACCAAGATTACAACCCGGGGAAGTCGAGCCAACTTCTGCCAGAAATCAAGAATCTTGATTCTATCTACCCTATCGAGTCGGAATCCCTTTTATGGAGTCCAAACCTACCAGCATCTGATATTCGGACTTTCCAAAACATAATGCATCCATTCTGTCGTTGGGGATGGTCAATTATCATGTTTGATACTGACGGTACTACGTACCTCACCAAAGAAAATTCTAACCGGTTATTTCCGGATACGTTTATAGGTGGTCCTAGTATCGTTCACTCGCAAACATGTGCTACACGGGTTGCTACCGTAGTTAATGCTGCAAAAGACAAACAATCCCCTTTCACACATTCACACCTCAAGGGCGGCACGGAGAAACACGACAGGCAGTCACAATAATACATATGAAGTGGGAAGACATCAGCATGGATTTCATTGTTGGGTTACCTCTCACTTTCCGTAAGCATGATTCGATTTGGATGATAGTTGATCGGTTGACCAAATCAGCTCATTTTATCCCAGTCAACACCAACTATCGAGGTCCCAAGTATGCAGAGTTGTATATCACAACGATCACGTGCCTACATGGAGTACCCCGTACTATCATTTCAAATCGTGGAGCCTTATTTGTTGCTCGCTTTTGGGAGCAGCTCCACGCATCATTGGGTACCAAGTTGATTCGAAGCTCTGCTTATCATCCACAGACTGATGGTCAGACGAAGCGAGTAAATCAAGTCCTTGAGGACATGCTACGAGCTTGTGCCATTCACCATGGTAAAAATTGGGATGATCATCTACCATTGGCGGAGTTTTCATATAACAATGGCTATCAAGCTAGTATTCAGATGGCGCCATATGAAGCCCTCTATGGCAAGAAGTGCCGCACACCATTGAATTGGTGTGAGTCTGGTGAAAGAGTGCATATGGTATTGATCTGGTCAACAAAGCGGAAGAACGAGTGCGAGTAATCCAAGCCAATCTCAAGGCTGCTCAATCTCAACAGAAGAGTTATGCAGATAAACGACATCGACCTCTTCACTTCGACATTGGGGATCACGTTTACCTTCGTGTATCTCCAATGAAAGGGATTCATCATTTTGGGGTGAAGGGAAAGCTGGCTCCACGATTCATCGGGCCGTTCGCTATCACTGAGAAATGCGGACCTGTGGCCTATCGTCTGGAGTTACCGGCGTCTCTCTCTGGAATTCATAATGTATTCCACATCTCTCAGTTGCGGAAGTGTCTTAATCCCCAGCTGAGGTCCGCACGGAAGATCTTGAAGCTCTACAACCTGATCTCACTTATTCTGAGCATCCGGTCGAGATCATCGATGAGAAGACTCGTACCACAAGAAGCCGCACTTTGCACTGGTACAAAGTCTTGTGGAATAACCATACCGCTGAAGAAGCAACTTGGGAAAGCGAGGATTTTCTTAAATCAAACTATCTGGACTTGTTAGCGGCATATATTCATTAGATCTTTTTTTCTTTTATCCTTCCTGTTGTAATATCGGGACGAGATTCTTTTAAGGGGGGAGGAATGTAAAATCCCACTTTTTCTTTCATATGAAGTTCAGTTGTAAGTTGGTTATCGACCCTAATGGAGACCAATTATAACTATGCTTATGAACTTGATCTCATCAAATAATTTCTTCCACTCATGCTTAAATTTTATTAACATGAGGAATGGACTTCACCAATAATCTTAGATTAATTTTTTGACCTTTCTTCAAAGTTTGGAATTGTTTGAATGGAGGATCCTAGGTCAAATTAATATGCAGTACCCAATATATATTCAAATTAATTGCAAATTGAATATACTACTATACATTTGGCCCTGTCAAAAATATTCAAATCTGAGGCTATAAATATTTCTGTAGCCTTCTAATATTCTAATTAGACTCTCGGCAAGGTTTCAAGATTTTTGAAGCAAGTCTCCATTAACTTGGACACGCACTGAGAGTTTAATTCAACGTCGACTCAAAAGGTTGACGTGTACGTAACTTTGTCGAAATGAAGTCCCAATTTTTCTAGATGGCCCTCATGGTTCCAAAAGGCTAAATTCAAAGTTTCAAGATTTTTGAGCCTCATATACTAATTATTCACCTGAGCAAATTAAATACTATTTGAATTCAAATTTGAAATTAAATTTGGCTCAAACTTTGTCGGAACTGAAATTTGATTTCACATTTGGATTCCCCACATTTTTCTTAGACCTCACACCAAATTTTGAAATTTTTGAACAAAGTTTGAGGAGCAATTAAAAGTAGCAGAGAGGATAGGGATGAAAATCAAAGCAGGACCCACATGTAAGTCTCACAAATGAGTGAACCGACTATGTCTTTTGTTCTCAGCAGGACAGCGCGCTTGTTGCATGCCGCCAGCACACAAGCTGGCGCCCAAGGAAAAGATCAAGGCGTTTTCCTTGTCCTTATCATCCTGCAGACGAGAATACTGCTACCTGGTCCAGTTTTTCATCTCTGGTTAACAGCAAAGAGCACCACAACGCTGCTCTGCTCACCACCTTGTGCAGCAACGTTGTTGCCCCGTCGAGCCGCGCCTCTGATAGCTCCCGCCCCAAACCGAGGACACCAAAAGCTTCAGCATGGACTGCTACCTCTCCTCAAGTTGTCCCAGCTCAGTTTCCTCCCTCCCCATGCGGTGAACAGCTTCCCCGAGCTCTGTTCCGGGCTGCCGTCGTGGCTCCTCGTTGTAGGGCGAAACCACAAGCTCTCCCCTCCTAACAAGCACGTCACACAGGTCCGTGAAGATCCCCTCTCCACGTTCTTGTATCAAATTGAGCTCCCATGGCTTGGTTAGGTAGGGAGATCAAAATTCGTGACCCACACATGTGAACTCTAGGTCACCGTGGAAACCTACCTTGCGGCCATTATCCCCTCAATTAGAGCCCAGATCCTAGCTCCTCATGTCGCCATGAATCTTCTAGACTTAATTTCTGTCAGTTTAGGGCATTGGTGAGCCACGTCCCATGGTGCCCAAGAGGTCACCGCCGCTGCCGTCGTTGGCGGCGACTTTCCACTCCCCGTGGCGGGTCTCCATGTGGCCAAAAATGTGTTCCAGAATGCGGGGAGCAACTATTGTTTTTGGGTAGTGTTCATTTGACGCTCCTAAGAGTGGGAATGGCCGCATGAAGTCAGTAGGAAGCTCCCAGTTGACAGTGGGTCCCCCTGTCAGTGATTCAATTCTGTGTTTTTCTAATTCCAGGAACTTTGCCCAAATTGAAAAATTCATATCTCTCTGTAGTTTGCTCCAAAAATCTTCAAAAAAATTTTGTTTGAGAGCCCATGAGCTCTAGTTTCTGTTAGTACAAATTGGGATCTATGAAAATCAGTTTTCAATTCTGTAGAATGCAATATATCCAAATACAAATAGATTTTTCTCAGCTGAACCTTCCACTGTAAAAATCCCCAAAATTGACATAAAATACACTGTCGTATTCTAGATTACAAGAAAAATTTTGGGAGCCATTGCACCTGTATAATCCTGTCTATAATTCAATTACCGTTTTCAGTCATTGAATTATTACAGATATTCAGTTGCTTTATTGTATCCCAAATTTGAACTGAACACTCCCTTAGTCATATATTAGTCCCTGTAAAAATTTGGGATTTAATTGGCTTAGTCTCCTGGTTCTAATTCAGTTGCCAACTTAATGTTAATTGAAAAGCAAAAATTCAGATATAAAATAATTCCAGAAATTCTTGCCAACTTTGAAATTTAATATATCCTTTATCAAGGCTTATAAATTTATGAAACCAATTTTGCTAGAGCCAGGACAACATCCTCTATCTTGATCATCAACTGACAGCTATGTTCAAGCTACAGTTTCTTCTCTAAAATTATTGGAATTTTATTGCTTACCATAATTTTAGAGACAACAAACTACTTTGATCATCTCCTGTTCTTTGCAAGAGTATTCCCTGTAGTCCCTAACATCTACCATAAAAATCCCAAAGCCAAAGAAAATCATTCACTCACTATAACCATAGTTAGAAGCTTATGAACTATATCTACATTATAATTTACTAGCGTTCATATATACATGTCGTGTAGTGATCGATATTGACGAACAGCGTCGCTTGGAGGAGAAGACCAGGGTGTCCACTTGAAGTCCTTGGCGGAGTTTTCAGAGAAGGAACACTAACAATTGACATTTAATCGAGTCGCAGACTAAGGCAAGCCCCGATTTGCATTTAAGAGCTTTTCAAAGTTTTGCAGTATTTCACACATTACGTCTTCAGTTGATACTGTGCATTTACGTATAAGGTGATTGATACTCCACTTGCATGACCACAAATCCCAGGGTTTGGTCGGAACGAGTTACAGTTTGACCTGTAGTAACTGCTTTGCTAATGTATAGGAAATCCGGTAGAAGTCGAGTAGTTGGAATCTACTCGCGAGATAGGAATAACAGTTCACATGAGGGTGGAACATTAAAAATGGTGTCGGTACCCTGGGTACCATATACCCTTTGGGATTGCAAATATATCAAGGAAAAGTCACCCACTTGATTTGAAGACCTTCGGAGGCACACATGTCAGACATGTCCGGACCCGCTTCTCCAACATGGTTAGCCCCAAGGTCGCCACGTGTACTATCAAACCGGAGCTACCGCCCGCAAGGGAGGAAGCTCCGAACTATGTACCGAAGTGGCATCCCCGGACCTAACCCCAAACCGAGGGAAGCTCTGGTGCTGACATGTGTCAGCTAACCACGGAACTATCTGCTCTCCACAGCGTGCTCCTGTGCTGCCACGTGTCCAACCGTCGGATCTTCACCCTCTAACCTCCAGAAGACCCTGCAACCGCTCCGGATATTCAAAGGGGAATTGAGGACATCAAGACCCGATTAAGTGTCATTAATACCATATTAATGACACTTAATCGGATGACCTTAATACCAGTAACGGTGCTGTCAAGGCCCATTACACGGTCATTAAGGGCAATTAAACGTGTTCAAGAGGTATCAACACTAGTAAACGACAGGGCCACATGTCGGGCCAGGCTAATTTGTAACGGCCTGCCCTTATACTATAAAAGGACAGGCCAACGACGTTTACACACACGCGAGAGAGACGTTGAGACACGCTCGAGAGACGTTCAGACACACTGACACACTTGCTACATCCAATACAACATCAACACATCCCGTGGAGTAGGCTATTACGCTCAGGTGGCCCGAACCACATAAACTCTTGTGTCTCCTGTATCATTTACAATTCACCTTCTTGAATATCCGCGCGACCACACCGAACATCAAACTCCTCTAACACTTTAGTAGTGTTGGGAGATCTGCCGGTTCCAAACCACCGACAGTTGGCGCGCCAGGTAGGGGCGCCTGAGATTTTGAGAATGGTGAACTCACCTGCTGGATCATCCAACGGTCAACCTGCTGCTCAGGATGTTGGGGGCAATCCCTCCAATATGGAGCCACCAGCAGGAGCCTCAGCACCAGCAGGAGTCACACTCCCACCACCACCGCCTCCACCAGAAAATCAAGCTGGGCAACGCGATTATGCGCCGGCGTCAATCACTGCGTCGGCAAATCATGACAACCCGGAACACGCGCTCCATGCAGCGCGTGCTCTTCTCCAACGCCCACCACCTCCGGATGCATCCCGGGATGCACTGGAACAGTGGAGGGCCGATGTGGAACATTTGGTTGCAGCAGCAGCCGAACGCCTCAGCAACCAGGGTCCTCCTCCTTCAGGACGAGCCCCGTCGCAGCAGCGGACTTTGTTTGGTAGACTTGGTCCGCACGTTTCCAATATCAGGAGACGTGCTGCATCACAACAAGTGACGTCATTGCCCTCCGGGGCACGACGCACTCACACGGTATCCAGGATCTCAACTCATGACCTCCGGGCGGAGCTTGATCGCCGATACTGCCAACAAGACGGCCGAGTCCATATTGAGCGTGCTCGTGAAAGACGGGAAGCTCAGGACCTTTCTGCTCCTGAAGGAGTGTTCAGCTCTGTCCATACATCTGCGTATGGTCAGGTGGCCACAAAAGTTCCGGCCTCACCTGCCGGAAAAATTCGACGGGACTGTCAATCCCGCCGAATTTCCTCAGATCTACTCCACTGCAATCTTGGCAGCTGGAGGAAACGAGGCCGTGATGGCCAATTATTTTCCAGTGGCCTTAACTGGGACCGCCAGGTCCTGGTTTATGAGCCTTCCACCCAACTCTATCAACAGTTGGGAGGAGCTGTGCCGGCAGTTCACCGCCAACTTCGGGAGTTCATACACCAGACCAGGCACTGAACTGGACCTTTTTGTAGTCGTGCAAAAAGGGGGAGAATCCCTGCGATCATTCATCCAGAGGTTCTCTTAGGTACGAAACACTATCCCTTCTATCTCTAGCGCCTCTGTCATTGTGGCATTCAGACAGGGTGTACGGGACAAGAAGATGCTGGAGAAACTGGCGATCAAGGAGATCACCAGCGTCACGGAACTCTTCAGCTTGGCTGACAAATGTGCCAGAGCTACGGAGGGCCGTGAGATGCACTCCAAACCAACCCCGGAGGGTCACAAGAAATCCTACAAAGAAGAAGCCGCTACCTCCGGGAACGGCAAGAAGAAGAAAAAGACCAACGGCAAGAAGAAGCCGTTGGCCGGTACATCCAATGTTGCAGCTGCTGCAGCTCTGGGTGGCCAGGGGCCACACCCCGAAAAGCGACCTCGACCGTCTTCTGAAGACGGTAGCAAGCCCAAGGTGTGGTGCCCAATTCACAAGACGGGCAGCCACAGTTTGGAAGACTTCCGGGAGGTCCAAAACCTTGCCGAGCGCTACAACAAGCGCCGGGAAGAATCCCCTTTCCGACAGAGGGAAGGAAAGCAAAAAGTCGACGAAGCTCCAGCTGAAGAGGAGTTAGGTTTTTAGGATCCCAAAAAGGTCCTGAAGGCCGTTTACATCTCCGTCGACGATGATTCTGACGTCTCTAACAACGAGCGTCGGAAGACCATGAACACCATTTCTGGTGGATCATGAGACATCACCTCCCGCTGCATCATCAAGACTATGCGTCGGGATATGGCTGCTGTAGCTCCTACAGTCAGGCCGGAACTTCATCGGAAGTGGATGGACACAGCCATCACTTTTGATGCTTCGGATTGCCCTCGGAGCATGGTTGGAGCAGGTCAGTTACCTTTGATGGTATCTCCTACCATCAACAACATCCAGCTCCACCATGTCGTGGTAGACGGAGGTTCGGGGCTTAACCTCATAAGCTTCGAAGCTTTTACTAAGCTTCAACTCCGACCTTCGGATCTCCACCCCTCTCGACCTTTCTCCGGAGTAGGTCCGGGGGCCATTACCCCACTCGGAGCTATTACTCTCCCCGTTACCTTTGGGACACGGGAGAAGTACCGCACCGAGAAGTTGGTCTTCGATGTCGCTCAGATCAACTTACCCTTCAATGCCATCTTGGGTAGGCTTGCCAGTACAAATTCATGGCAGCTGCTCATTATGGTTATCTGGTGTTGAAGATGCCAACGCCAGTAGGCGTTCTCTGGATCCGCGGAGATCGTACTGCCAGAGTATCTGCTCTGGAAGAACTCCATGCACTCACCACGGCGCAAGAGGAGGACTCCAGGCAGGAGCAAGCACCAAAACCCTCGAGCATTCGTCAACGAGGCTCGACTTCTGCACCTCGTGTGCAGCCAAGCGACGACACCGACATTCCCGTCAAAGTTGTCCAAATTGGTTCCGATACCGCTCAGACCACCCGTATATCGGGGGGACTGACTGACAGATAGGAACTCGCGCTCATCACTTTCCCCCGGGCTAACGTCGACATGTTTGCCTGGCAACCATCACAAATGCCTGGGATCCCCAGGGAAGTGATTGAGCACAATCTGAAGATCTACCCCGACGCCCGGCCTGTGCATCAGAAGCCTCGAAAGCAATCCGTAGAGCGACAGAACTTCATCCGACAAGAAGTGAAGAAGTTACTCGAAGCTGGATTCATCCGAGAAGTCTTCCATCCAAAATGGTTGGCAAACCCAGTCGTTGTGCCTAAGGCCGGCGGGAAGCTTCGGATGTGCATCGACTACACCACACTAAATAAGGCATGTAAAAAAGATCCATTCCCACTACCTAGAATAGATCAGATAGTGGATTCCACCTCCGGGTGTGAATTACTGTGTTTCCTAGAAGCATATTCCAGGTATCATCAAATCAGGATGTCTAGGGAAGATGAAGAGCATACCTTATTCATCACAGTAGATGGATTGTACTGTTATACAGCCATGCCCTTTGGTCTCAAGAATGCAGCTTCAACTTTTGTACGAGCTATGTACAAAACTTTTGAAGAACTCATTAGAGACATAGTGGAGGTGTACGTCGATGACATCGTAGTCAAGGTCAGGGACAAGGAGTCACTCCTTGACACCTTGCAGGCTGTCTTCGACAAGCTGCGGGCCACCCGCACAAAGCTAAACCCAGACAAGTGTGTCTTCGGGGTTAGCTCCGGAAAACTTCTCGGTTTCCTGGTAAGTCACCGGGGCATAGAAGCTAATCCGATGAAGATTAAGGCCATTGGAGACATGCGGCCACCAACCCGCATCAAATACGTCCAAAAGTTAACTGGATGTCTAGCAGCCCTCAGCCGGTTCATTTCAAGACTGGCGGAACGGGCACTCCCCTTCTTCAAGTTATTGAGGAAGTCCGGACCGTTCCAATGGTCCGAAGAAGCAGAGAAGGCATTCCAAGAGCTGAAATAGTTCCTCACCACCCTACCAATTCTGGTAGCTCGGAACCCTGGTGAGCCTTTGTTGCTTTACATTTCAGCAACTGATGAAGTCGTCAGTATGGTTCTGGTTGCGGAGAGACCAGAGCTACCTCATACTCAGGAATCCAGACCCCTTCGGGAGGGTCCGGAGGTACCTGAAAGCGAGTCTAGGTCCCAACTCCCAGACTTGAATCCACAAGAAGCCACTTCAGGAGATCCAGACCCCTCCGGGAGGGTCCAGGTCGCTTCTGAAGAAGCCCCGGGTTCCCCAAGCCAGGACCCGGAGGTCCCCGGAGAAAATCCGGATTCCTTTGAGAGGATCTGGGTTAGTGAAGAGGAAGCTTCGGATCCCTCCGGGAGGGTCCGGACCATTCAGCGCCCAGTGTACTTCATTAGTGAAGTACTACATGATGCCAAGACTCGATACCTAGAGGTGCATAAGCTGCTCTATGCAGTTATTATTGCCTCCAGGAAGCTTCGCCATTACTTCCAAGCTCACAAAGTCTCAGTGGTGACCTCTTACCAACTTCGAGCAATCTTGCATAATCCCATTTCAACTGGGAATATTTCAAAGTGGGCAGCGGAATTGGCTGAATTTGATCTTGAATTTATTTCAAGGCAAGCAGTCAAGAGTCAAGCATTGGCAGATTTTGTGGCAGAATGGACTCCCTCTCCATCAAACCCTGGGGGCCCCAGTGAGCAGAAGACGGTGCATCAAGATCCAGCCTTCACCGAGCCTCACTGGACCCTCTACTTCGACGGCTCCATGCAGAAGCAGGGGGCCGGAGCTGGAATCCTTCTCCTTGCACCGACCGGGGAGAAGGTGAAATACATGGTACACCTTGACTTCAAGGCGACCAACAACATGGAAGAGTACGAAGCGCTCATCTACGGACTAAAGGTGTCACTGTCATATGGTGTCAAGCAACTGCTGGTCAAGGGAGATTCGCAGCTCATCATTAAGCAGGTGATGGGTGAATGTTCCTGCAATAATCTCCAGCTAGCTGCTTACCTCCTTGAAGACCAGAGGCTTCAGAAGGACTTCGAAGTCCTGGATCTTCACCATGTTTAGCGTGCCCATAACGCTGAAGCTGACTAACTCTCGACAAAAGCGTCAACCGGAGCTCCGGCTCCTGATGTAATTTTTGTCCGGAGGTTGTCAAAGCCAACAGCTCAGCCAGCCGAACTGAGCGAAGGGGGCGAGATCAGCATCCCGAAGCTGACGGTCCCGATGGCCCTATTACCATGGCAGCCATCAAGGGTCGTAGGTGCTGCCGGGAGCTCCGAGCAACCCAACACGCAAGACTCAAAAGCTCAAGCTAGTTCCGATGCATGGATCTCGGAGATCCGGAGCTACTTGAAAGACAACATCCTTCCTGACGATGATGTATCCACTGACCGGGTTGTCAGATTGGCTAAAAGATACACGCTGGTAGAAGGGGATCTCTACCGGCGTGGTGCCAATGGCATCCTAATGCGGTGCATCACAAGGGAAGAAGGCTGCGAACTCCTTGCAGAAATCCATGGAGGCGAGTGTGGGAACCACGCGTCTTCCCGCACGCTGGTTGGTAAAGCCTTTCGGCATGGTTTCTACTGGCCTACAGCACTCCAGGACGCAACTGAGCTGGTGAAGAAATGTGAAGCATGTCAATTCCATGCAAGGCAAATTCACACACTACCTCAGCCCCTACAAATGATACCTCCTACATGGCCCTTCGCTGTGTGGGGGATGGACATCTTGGGACCTTTCCCAAGAGCCGTCGGAGGTTACAAGTTCCTGTACGTCGCCATTGATAAGTTCATCAAGTGGCCGGAAGCAACTCCAGTTGTGACAATCAACAAGCAATCTGCTATCAACTTTTTGCAGTCCATTGTATGCAGATATGGAGTCCCAAAGAAAATCATCACTGATAATGGGACCCAATTCACAAGCTCTGCATTCCAAGGATATTGCAAAGACCTCGGCATACAAGTTTGCTACGCCTCCGTAGCTCACCCAGCAAGCAATGGCCAAGCCGAGAGAGCAAATGCTGAAATCCTTAAAGGACTCAAGACGCGCACATATGAGCGCTTAAAAGAACATGGAGCTAACTGGATTGAAGAGCTTCCGCCCACTTTATGGGCCAACAGGACATCTCCAAACCGGTCAACTGGAGAGACACCCTTCTTTCTGGTGTACGGAGCTGAAGCAATCCTTCCTCCGGAAATAACCTTGGGTTCACTCCGGGTCCGGACCTTCGACGAAGCTGCGCAGGATCAGCTCCGGCGTGAAGACCTAGACCTCCTTGAGGAGGGAAGGTGCCAAGAAGCTGTTCGGAATGCCCGATATCGCCAATCCCTACGGCGTTATCATTAGTGGCATGTACACAACCGACGGCTCGAGGAAGGCGATCTGGTGCTACGGAGAATACAATCCAGAGAAGGGTTAAACAAACTCTCGCCCGGCTGGGAGGGACCCTTCCGAGTGATTAAAGTATCCCGTCCCGGAAGCGTTCGCTTGGCTACCGAGGATGGGACACCTCTCCCAAATCCTTGGAACATCGAGCACCTCCGTAAGTTCTACACTTAATAACACGGAGGTGAGTCTTGAGTAACTTGAGGTGTATGTTATAGAGTCATTGTACAAAGTCGGGTAAATCCTCCGGGAGAACAGCCGGACCTTCCCCGGAAGGTCCACAAAGTTCATGCAACACTTGTCACAGTCTCAGAACTAAAAGTGTGGCTAGCTACCCTGGGACAAACAAGAAATTAAACACGCTTAGCTTGGTTCCGTACCCTAAGAGTGTACTTGTTTCCCTTGTACCCTGGATCTATAATGAAAGACATCTTCAGGTGAAACAGACTCCACGTGCATTCATTTTGTACACGCTCAACATTTTTTATTTTTCTCTTTCTTGTCTATAACAAAGACGTGCAATTCTTAAAAAAAATTTAGTTCGAACGGTTCATATACAATTCGAGTTGTATTGTCTATTCTTTTGAATTCAAATATTGTTCATGGCTCACTCGCCTGAATGCCGCCAAGCCAATCTAGGGCCAGAGTGTGCTATCGACTTAGCCTGGTCAAGCACCCTAAGTACGCCACTCTACCTACACTCCGGCAGGCCGAAGTAAGGCGAGTCCAAATACAATTGAATCCGGAAGAAAAGGCAACACATTCGATTGTGTCTAGAATCACGTTTGACCTAAAACTTTCTCGAGAATCGTAAGCCGCGACGAAGTTATAGGCAAGAAATGAATTTTCCTATTTTTCTTGACTTCAGTGTGCAGGAAAAATAAAATACACGTTGATGGAGAAAAGTCGGAGCTAACAAAGCTCCGACTCCTCTAGATGGCTTGTAATCGATGTTAACAAGCATCACTGGAGCAACCAAGCCCCGGTAAAGCTAGGGGGGCCAGCCATCGACGTAAAAGATGGTGAGAAGACCCCACATGTGGAGTCTGCTGCCAACAAGTTACGTGTTGGCAAAGGTCAGTGCCGGAGCTACTAAGCTCCGACACCCCGGAGGACTAACTGTCGATGCCCTATGTGTTGATAGGGACTATTACCGGAGCTACTAAGCTCCAACGGTAGTCGGTTTGACCTCAGTGGGCCTTCACCATCAAAGACTTCGGACCTACGCTCTACAAGTTCGAAGAAAATGAGTCTTCAACAAAACATAATATCCTCTTGGTACATGTTCACAATCAAATTGTGTACATCTACCAGGGGGCCAAGTGAAGACAAAAGTGTTGAAGACAAAAAGTGAAATTCAAAAAAATTTGGAGATTTCATTCATCTTGAGACAAGGGATTACAAAATTGAGGAAGAAGAAGAGAGGATACAAGTGGGAACTACGGTGATGGTCCTAGACCCTATGGAAGAATTGAGCGACTTTCTGGGCAACCTCCGACACGTTGGCTCGGGCAGCTTCCCCTTCTCCTTCGACGGGACCTTCAAGCACTGAGTCCAAAGGAAATTGGGAGTTCCGGCTGGTGTAGCACGTCAGCACATACTCTGCGATGTTCTTCACCAGGGATTGCCCCTCAACCTCCAATTGTCCGCGATGACATCGCCCACCTTGGAAAGCTTGCTACCTGCCGAGCTCAATGCCTGCAGCGCTAGGTCTGGCTCCGGCTCCAGATCATCCGGGCGCACGGGACTGAAGCCCATTGGTGTCAGCGCGTCGTTGACCTTGCCCAAGAACTCCCAAATTTGTAGGGAGTCCGCAGTCCTCAAGCCTATCAATTCTTCCAAAGATCTTCAGGCCGCCACCAGTTCGGAATTCTCACGGGCGAGGCGCTCAACTTCTTTGGCGTTTTGCTGAATCTTCTCAGCAACCCGCTTCTCGAGTTTTCCGAGCTCCTCCTCCCGGGGGTGGATCTTGATCCGGCGGTCGACCAGGTCCTTCTCCCTGCCCCTCACTTTCTTTTGCCTGGCAACGAGGGCACACTCCCGTTCATGGAGCTCCTGCCCTCGCACCCAGGCCTTCTTCTCCTCCTCTACGCATCGCTCTTCCAATTTCTTGGCGCGCTCCTCAAGGCCCTTGTCAGCCAGAGCCACCTTCTCAGAGAGCTCCTCCTCCCTCCTTAGGACGTCATCCCGCAGCTCTAGGAGTTTCTGCTCTTCATCTTCGAGCCGTTTCTCCCTCTCTTCAAGTGCCTCTCGGCGCTTGATAAGTGTAGTGTTAATGGCCTCAAGCCTTTCGTGGCGTTCATCGGCCGCACTATTGGCTGCTTTGGCCTGATCGTAGATCTCCCGAGATTGAGCGTCGAGGGCACGAGTCATACTCTCCCTGTCATCCAATAATTTACCCCAATACTGCAGGTGGACTTTCTCCCGTTTGATCCACTCTTTGTCATCCGCTAGCCTTGACTGCGCCAGCTTGGTCTCGAAGTAGAGCCAGTTACGCCACCTCCTAAGGGTTTGGCGCTCCTCTTCAAGAGCCTTGCTGTCATGGAAGAAGGCCAGTCGAACTTGACATAGACTAGAACATGCGTTGTCAATGGACAGTGACAACGGGATAGATTCCGGACCTGCTGGGGTCTCCTCCGCTGGTTCCAGCGGGTTTTCAGATACAAAAATTGGGTCTCACTCCACAATAGTGATCCCCTGTGTCTCCATGGTACTAGGGCCGTCCTCCGGGATGGCCTCAGTTGCCATCAAGGAGGGCCCCGCTGCCAGGTCTTCATTCACCCCCTCAGACAGTGGTCCAGCGACTTCACCAGGGCACTCTGGCTCAGCTGTGGGTACCTCCGACGTCATCACTTCCGGAGCAGGGGCCGCTTCTAGCTCCGGCCTTGGCACCTCTTCCGATGGAGGCCCGAGCTCTGAAACTTCTGTATCAACCGGCTCGGGAGCCGGAAGATCTTCATCTTCAATCGGCCCTACAGCTGGAGCTCCAACAACTACCGGCTCTGCGGCCGATGCTTCTGAGGTAGCCGGCCCAACCGCCGGGGCTTCCTCAACATCCGGCGCGCACGTCGGGACTTCAATCACCTCCGGCTCGACCGTCGGAGCTTCGACACTTTCCGGCTCTAGGGCTGGAATCACAGCTTCTTCCGGCTCAACGGCCGGAGCTTCCATCATCTCAGCACCAGGACTCGGAGCTTCAACCTCCGGGACAGGTGTCGCTGGCGCATCTTCACTCCCGCGGTCCGACGCTACCACGGGAGCCTCTGGGGATGAGTCGAGGTCCATGACCACGACAGCCGGCGCCGGAGCTGTCGCAGCTTCAGCCACCACTTTGGGCGGCACCGAGACAGGAGCAGAAGCTTCCACCCTCACGGCTTCAGCCGCTGTGGCTGAGGGTGGAGCCTCACTCCCCTTCTTGGGGACGCTGCAGATGATGAAAGAAGAAACTTAAAAAATAGTTACTACAATTAAAACAACTATCCAAGGTAAATATTAAAAATTACCTTGGGAGGCTTCCGCACCAGCTTGCGCGGAATCTTTTTCCCGGGCGTTCTGGGCTGGTCATAGCCGGCGTGGAAGCTCCGGAAGGCCCCCCGGAACTCGTCGCGGCCACGGGTGTTTCCTGAGTCGAGGCCCCCCTTGATCGGGAAGAACCCCCGGACCTAGAGGCCTCCACCAGCCCAGGTGCTGGAGTCGCATGCCCGGAGCTAACACCCCGGGAGGACCCCACTGCAGGAACAGTCGCGCCCCGGGAGGACCCCACTACGGGAACAGTCGCCACAATTGTAGAAGACCTTCCCCTCCGGGGAGAAGACGCCGACGCAGAAGTAGCGGGCCTGACGGACCTTCCGTCAGCGTACTGCAGCTTCCTCTTCCGGCTCACGGGTTCATCCGCCAGCTCCTTGCCCTTGCCGATGACCTCTTCCCTCGGCTTCGGAGCAGGGTCGGAGCCATCCTCGGGCAATCCGGGGATCGCTACCCTGGTGGTTGATCTTATCTCGACGACACCAAGGTCGTCAAGCACGGGCATCTTCCGCCGGAGCTCCCTGCTGAACTCCACTTCCACGTTCAGAGGAAGAAAAGCTGATGGCGGAGTCAAGTCGTCACCATCGACGTCGATACCGTGCTGGAACTTCTTGAGGTGGAACTCCAAGGTTTTCCCCACCATGTTGGACTTCAGCCCGGTCTCGACCCGGTCGTCGTCCATCACGATGTTGAGGGCCCATGCGAGTTTCTCTCTCCTCTTTAGCGGCGCCCACCTGTTGACCAAGAAGTTGCAAAACACCGTCTGAGGAGTCAATCCTCCCTCCACGCATTGGCTAATCCTGGTCATAGCAGGGTTGAAGGCTTCCACCAGCACTGGAGCTTCACTCCAGATTGTCGTGTCGATGCTGGGAAGGCCTTCGGGCAGCTCCAGCCTCTCGTGCTCCTCCACCCGGACGACTATCCAGTCCTTATTCCAGTCATCCCACTTCCCAGAGGGAAATGACCGGAGGTACTTGAATGGGCACTTCTTGTGCTTCACGAAGTAGTAGAAGCCAAGGTACTCATTGCTCCTGCCAATGGTATGGATGGTGAAGAAGGTCCAGAAGAGTTCAATGCAGGGGGGGATGCCCACCCACATCTCACAGAAGTGGACGAAAATGGACACAAGAAGAATGGAGTGGGGGCCGAGATGATACAACTGCAGACCATAGAAGTCTAGCAGCATCAAGAAAAAGGAAGAAAAAGATGGGATCAACCCCACCATGGCGTACGAGGAGAAGTACACCATTTCGCCGACGTGCTCCTTCTCAAACGGGAGCTCTCCACCGGCGCGGACCGAGCGGTTGAAGAAGTCTGAGGACCATCCCATGAGGGCCCGGACCTTCTTCAGGTCGCCGTCGGTCTTCAAGCGACACTCGTGGAGACCCAACTCCATCGCGACAAGGCTAGGCAAGAGAAGAAAAGCAAAGCACAAGTTGGGAGTTTGAGCGCAAGATCAGATGGGAGGTGTAAAGAGCCCTAAATGGCGCGCGCTTTCCTTCTTAAGTAAACACTCGCGACGCTTGGATGGAAACCGCAGAGAAGTCGAAGATACCACTCAAAAATTCCTCCCAGCCGATGACAAGAGGGCCCGGGACTACCCCGACGATCAAGTTGAGGTTCTTACCCAGGCGAACGGTTGCCATCATGAGGCGGGAAGCCCGAAGGTGGCGGCCTGACAAGGCGCGCGGAACCGATACGATTTTCTTATCGGGAACCGGCGACCTTCAATTGCGTGAGATCCGCACGCAAAAGATCTCACCTGCCGCACACGGGATATGCCACGCGGCGCAGATTTAACTCTAGACCGTCGCCAATGGCACATCCGAAGACCTTTGAAGACTCAGTTCAAAAGTCGAAGGATGGACCCACCTCCGGCGGAACAACTTCATCCAAGGGGTCTTCCCCGGAGGTGGGCCCAGGGGGCCACTGTCGGTACCCTGGGTACCATATACCCTTTTGGATTGCAAAGATATCAAGGAAAAGTCACCCACTTGATTTGAAGACCTTCGGAGGCACACATGTCAGATATGTCCGGACCCGCTTCTCCAACATGGTTAGCCCCAGGGTCGCCACGTGTACTATCATACCGGAGCTACCGGCCGCAAGGGAGGAAGCTCCGAACTATGTACCGAAGTGGCATCCCCGGACCTAACCCCAGACCGAGGGAAGCTCCGGTGCTGACACGTGTCAGCTAACCCCGGAACTATCTGCTCTCCACAGCGTGCTCCTGTGCTGCCACGTGTCCAACCGTTGGATCTTCACCCTCTAACCTCCAGAAGACCCCGCAATAGCTCCGGATCTTCAAAGGGGAATCGAGGACTTCAAGACCCGATTAAGTGTCATTAATACCATATTAATGACACTTAATCGGACGACCTTAATACCAGTAACGGTGCTGTCAAAGCCCATTACACGGTCATTAAGGGCAATTAAACGTGTTGAAGAGGTATCGACACTAGTAAACGCCGGGGCCACATGTCGGGCCAGGCTAATTTGTAACGGCCTGCCCTTATACTACAAAAGGACAGGCCAACGACGTTTACACACACGCGAAAGAGACGTTGAGACACGCTCGAGAGACGTTCAGACACAATGACACACTTGCTACATCCAATACAACATCAACACATCCCGTGGAGTAGGGTATTACGCTCAGGTGGCCCGAACCACGTAAACTCTTGTGTCTCCTGTATCATTTACAATTCACCTTCATGAATCTCCGTGCGCCCACACCGAACATCAAACTCCTCTAACACATTAGTAGTGTCGGGAGATCTGCCGGTTCCAAACCACCGACAAATGGCTTATGAAATGAACACGAGACCGGGCAGGGTGAATAGGAGTCGACGAGATGGAGTCTCGGTAGCATAGCCCTACCTGTGTCGCTTGAGGACCGTGCCGTATTCGGCACCATTGGGCAAGCTTGAACTTTACCGGTTGCATAATGGTATATGGGCCCATTAAACTGATGTAACTCCAGACTATAGAGTGGAGACTCCTCGGTTGTCCTTGAATGGAGATGCAAAGGCAGAAAGGTGTAAATCTCCTAGCGGAACATTTTGATGTGTCCATGTAGGGGACCTTTTGCTCGGGATGAAGAGGTTTGTCGACATTGGGGTCTTGGGTGAAAGGTGGACACGTGTGATGCGGGGAGGAGAGCACGTATGTGTCTCCCACGCGGGTGTGCGTGTCGTGCAGTCCGGGTGTGTCCTGATTGCAATCACCGTCCCTCGCGGTAAGAGTACCACTTGTCCGTCGCTGTCGTTACGTAGTAAATACTAAAGAAGCCAGAAAAATATATTGTATTGAATTATAATTGCTTTGTAACCTTGTATGACTTAGAGATAGAAAAACTAAAGTTTACAGTTTCCCCATACTTTAGCTGTAATAGCATTATGTGCTTTGAGCATGACATATCATCGGCAAAGCATTTCTTGTTTGATTGTGGAGTCTATGATGTGTCGTGCTCGAAGAATGTCATTTGCTACTTAAAACTTGATTATAAGGATTTACTTGCAGGCGAATCTATTTATGCTATTCCTTACCTATGTTTAGTACTCACCCTTGCATATGTCTAGTGAGACGGGTTAGTCTTGTTGAGCCTTATGCTCACGTTTGTGCTTTAACGATTTTTGCAGGTATTAGTTTTATTTCTGCTGTTCAGGTTGTACATGAGACTCGAGGTGTCGAGATAAATCTCATGTGAACCACGCCGCTGCTGAAATGTTCTTCTTGTTGCTAATGAGAAGCGTCCTAGGGCATGGACGTCTTCTCTCCTGCTTAGTTAGGTGAGATTATGAGTATCTATTCTCCGCTGCGTGTGTACCTCTGTGGTACACTCTTTTGTAAACTCTTCTTATTATGAAATGAAAATTTAATATGTTTTGGTGTCCTTTTCGTGTGTGCTGTTAGGTGCCGCACCGCACGGCACCACCCAATGAGATCCTCGGATGTGTGGACCCCGGTCCCCACACATATGATACAGTCTTGTTATGTCTCTGTAAATTCACTTTATAGAAGACCTTTAGGGAATATTTGTGGCCAAATTTTGTAAATCTTACACAAAATCTATTATTGAAGCATGGACCGTCGAGCGTGGATGTATATCATGCCAATACCCGATCCTATGTACATTCATAATGTTGCAAATTTTATTGAAGCATCCAAGAGACATGCGAAGTTGTAAAAGATAGATGACATATTATGTCCATGTATCGACTGCGAAAATAAGATTGCTTGGATAGATACTATTGTAATCCAATCTCATTTGGTGAAAAGAGGTTTAAAAAAACGACACAATATGGACAGAGCATGGTGAGTTAGATACACATGAAGTGGATAAAGATGATGAGAGAGGTTCAGATGACGATAATGTTAATATCGATGATGGTAGTGACAATCAAGATGGTGATGATGATGATGAGTTCGATTGTGAGGAGATGTTGCGTCACATTGAACCATATGTATTGACTTCTATGGGAGCAAGTAAAGGTTTAAGTAAAATGGAGACATTGTATAATGCGGCGACGAAGCTTTTATATGATGAATCAAATGGTTGTGATAAAGAGTTTACTACATTGCGTGCAGTCTTAGAACTACTAAAGTTGAAAGCCACACATGAATGGTCTGATTGTAGTTTCTTTTATCTTTTGAATCTCATGGCAAAAATTGTTCCAAATCCGAATAAACTCGCCAGAAGCACGTATAAAGCGAAGAAACTTCTTTGTCCGATGGCACTAGGTGTGACAAAAATACAAGCTCGTGTGAACCATTGTATTCTGTATCGCAAAGAGCTTGAGCTCGCTACTAGATGCCCCATCTGTGGTGTCAGTAGATATAAGACGGATTACAATCACAAGTATGTTACCAACATGAAAAAGTCTTAGAAGAATAAGAAGTTTATTATTGGTCCTGAAGGTGACAATGACGATACTTCTAGCGATGCAAACGGGAAGAATAAGAGAAAAATTCTTGCCTTGGTGATGTGGTACCTTCCGGTAATTGATCGCTTGAAGCTTTTGTTCTCAAACCTAGGGAGGCTGCACTTATGCGTGAGTAGCGCAAGAAGAATGAAAAACAAATTCGACACCCTGGGGATGCAACACAGTGGAAAAATTTTGATATTCAGTATCCAAAATTTTCATAGGAAATCAGAAATGTAAGGTTTGCCTTGGGTACAGACGGAATGAATCCGTTTGGTGAAAAAAGGAGCATACCCAGCACGTGGCCCGTGGTCTTAATGATGTACAACCTACCGACGTGGTTGTGTCAAAAAAGAAAATATATCTTGTTATATGTTCTTATCCAAGGTCCGAAACAACCCAACATCGAAATTGACGTGTTCTTGGAACCTTTAATGGAAGATATGGCGAAATTGTGGAATGAAGGGGTACGTACATGGGATGAGTACAAGCAGGAGTATTTCACGTTAAGAGCAATGATATTCGTTACCGTGCATGATTACCCTAGACCATTTACCCTATCGGGACAAATAAAAGGGAAGAAGATTGTGTAAGGTGCGTGGATAGAACATGATTTCTATACCTCACTTCATCCAGAAAGACGGTGTACATGATACACCGGCGGTTCTTGACAGATACACATAAGTATAGGATAATGAAAGAACATTTCGATAACAAAATCGAAAAAGATACTGCACCAAAACCTTACAGTGGAAAACTTGTGTTCGAAATGGTCAAGAACATTCATATTGCTTTCGGTTGGGAAAAAAATGTAAACGAATCAAGAGAAAGAAAAGTACATCTTCGGGTGATACAACTGACATGGTACTCAAGAAACAATCAATTTTTTTCAAGTATCTTCTGTATTGGAAGAATCTAGAATTTTGCCATAGTATTGATTTGATGCACGTTAAAAAGAATGTATTTGATAGCATCATTGGGACCTTGCTAGACATGCCGAGGAAAACAAAGCACAAATTAAATTCACGTACGGACCTAGTAAATCTTGATTTGAGACCAGCGCTTAATCCAGTAGAAAAGGCGAACGGGAAGCATTACCTTCCCCTAGCCAGCTACAACTTGACACTAGAAGAGAAAAAAGCAATTTGTGAATGCTTGCGTGGGATCAAAGTGCCCAGGAGTTTCTCATCCAATATACGCAAACTAGTCTCGATGAAAGACTTGTCTTTATTCAGTTATAATTCTCACGAGTGTCACATGATGATGACAGTGTTCCTTGCCATTGCAATAAGAGTCATCAAACCTGAGCATATAAAAGTTGTCAACACACGTTTGTTTTACTTCTTCAATGCAGAAAAGGTGATAGCTCGTGAAGATTTACACTATCTGAAAACATACATCGTCGAGACTATGTGCAAGCTTGAGATGTGTTTCCCATCATCCTTTTTTGATATGCAAGTACACCTAATCATACACCTTGTTGATCAGATAAAAGCATTGGGGCCACTTTATTTAGATTATATGTTCTCGTTGGAGAGATATTTAGGAGTATTAAAAGGTTATGTGTGGAACCGTTCTCTCCAAGAGGGTTCAATTATGGAAGGATACACCACTGAAGAAGTGATTGAGGGTTGCGCTGGTTACATCAAAGACGGAAAATCGATAGGTGTGCCTATACTAGTACATGAGGGTAGACTACGTGGGAGAGGCAAAGTGGGTAAGAAAACTATTATCGTTCAAGATTACACGAATGTACACCATGCACATTTTGGTGTACTACAACAGCTCGCAATAGCTGAGTCGTACATCGAGGAACACCAAATTGAGCTTCATGAAAAAAACCAAGACCGCACAGAGGACTGGATCATGAAAGAGCATATAAGATGTTTCACTGAATGGTTAATGGATAAAAATATACCATACGGAAACTCTATAGAAGAGGAAACAATGAAGAAGTTAGCTTCTGGTCCATCTGCTTTGGTGACATCATGGCAAGCATATGACATCAATGGTTACACATTTTACACTAAAGAAAAAGACGGTAAGAGTGTTGCACAAAATAGTGGTGTTTGTATTGAGGCTTATGATTCACTAGAGGAAAAGACCACATACTTCAGGTTCATAGAGGAAATATGGGAACTCGATTATGGCGAAAGAATGGTAATGCCCGTATTTAAGTGCCAACGGGTCAAACATCCTGATGGTGTGAAAGTGGACAATTATGGGCTGACACTAGTACACTTGAATAAAATGGGTTATAAAGATGACCTATGGGTTCTCGCTGATAGTGTTGCACAAGTTTTTTATGTTCAAGATCCAGAAACTCAAAGGATGCACGTAGTTGTTTTTGGAAAGCAAAATATTGTTGGGGTTGATAATGTGGATAATGAAGAGGAAAATAATCAGTGTGAAGAGATGTACCTTTTCACCGAACCAGAACACATCAAGTGCGTAGAGAGATACATTAAAAAGGATTTGAAACCCTATATGCGAGACGATGTCAATGCTGGAAAAAATGTATGATATATATTATATATATTTGTATACTCTGAAATCAACTTAGAACAATGCTCTATTTCATCTTTAGATAGCATGTTCCGAAAATTATTAAATTCAACTTCTATTTTGAACATTATTATATTTTATATTTATCACCTTCACCTGTTCAATAAGTTACGAAATTGTATGTGTATATAAAATTCTTCTGACCTATGATGATCAGGCTTGCCTTCCAACAACTTGGTTTCAAACAACATCTAGAAGCACAACTCTTGAAGCTCCTGTCAAGCTAATCCCTTCACAGCAAGCTCTTGTAGATGCAAGTAACAGCTGAGACTCATCATTTGGATTGTTAAAAGCTTCAATTGAAGTCTGACGATACTCCCCATCCATTTGAGGGCTTGCTTGGATAGGAGTGGATCCACTTCTTATAAGTGGATTGAGGTGGATTGAGGAGAAAGTTAGTTCATTCTTCACTCCAATCCACTTTAATCCAATTAGATTGAGTACACTCAAACAAGCCCTGAAAGATTTCTTTCTCTTCTTTCCATTTTAAAAACTTACGAAAATGCTACTTTATTAGTTCTAATGGCTGAATATATTCACTACAAATCAGTCCCATCTCTCTTAATGCTTCACACAATCGACGAAGCGAACAACTTCAATCACAAATCTTGTTTTTACTATTTTCATAGAAATTTGACCTTAATCTTTCAAGCATAGATTTATCAATAAGTGAAGCTTCCTCATTAGACATGTTAATGGAAGTTACAAGTGAAGGGTGTGTCGAAGCTAACGAAATCTCAACGGGACTGAAGACAAAGAGATGTTGCATATGAGTGACAATGTCCAGGTTAGATAACATGAAGCTATGATGGCAGCCTTCAACAACATGAAAAGTGATGCCAAGGTTATGCTTGCATCAACCAAGACATGTTCTGAGGGCATAACACTTGTTAGAGAATCACAGTTACGCTTCCCCCAACAAGTGTTATACCCTCACAACATGCCTTGGTCGATCCAAGCATAACCTTGACATCACTTTTTATGTTTTTGAAGGTTGCCATCGTAGCTTCACGCTAACCTGGACATTGCCACTAATATGCAGGATCTCTTTATCTCCATTCCAATTCAGATTTCGTTAGCTTTGGCACATCCTTCACTTATAACTGTCATTAACATGTGTGATAAGGAAGCTTCACTTATTGATAAATCTATGCTTGAAACATTAAGGTGAAATCCCTATGAATGGGTGAAAATAAGATTTGTGATTGAAGTTGTTCGCTTCCTTGTGTGAAGCACTAAGAGGGTAGGTACTGATTTTTAGTCAATATATTTAGGCATTAAAGCTGAGAAAGGAGCATCTTCCTAAGTTTTCAAATGGACAGGAGGGAAAGAAATCCTTCAAACTGATGGGAAAATCCTTCCAAGGATCGCCAGGCTTCAATTGATGCTTTCAACAATCCAAATGAGGAGCCACGGGTGTTACTTGCATCTACAGGAGCTTGCTGTGCAGGGATTAGCTTGACAGGAGCTTATGAGCATCACAGGCGGTTCTTAATTAACAAGCAGCCTGTGAAAACAATGACTTCCCCAAGCGGTTCTTGAATAAAAACCGCTTGTGATTATTGAACCAGTACATACGGTTCTTAAACAATGATCGTCCGTGAAAATCATGTATTTAGCCAGGCGTTGGTTAATTAAGAACCGCCTGTGAAGTTTGATACATCACAGGCGGTTCTTAATTAATAACCGCCTAAGAAAATAATGTATTTATACAAGCGGTTGTTTTTTAAAATCTGTCTGTGATGTTATGTCATCACAGGCGGTTATTATTTCATTCGTCATCACAATCACATTTTTTTACGGACCGCCTATGTTTGAAAAATCGAGGCGCCTGTGAAAATGCTTTTTGTAGTTGTGAAATACCAAGCAAAAATTTTAATCTTTGATGGTATTTTCATCTTCTATATTTTTTATTATTATCCACTGGCAAATCAGAATTTATTAAGGCTTCATACATAGAAATCACCAAAAATTTACCGCTACCGTGCAGGTTCTAGCGGAATTCTTCTGGCCCTTGCGTAAGTTGAATCGAGTTCAACCGATCTACCCGATCATTCCACGCTAGTAGACGGGGACCAAACAAATCTCGTCTAAAAGACACATTTAGTATACCATTAATCATTATTGACTTAATGGTTTCATTTTTATGTCAAACAATACTATATAACCTAGGATATTGATCTCAGAGAGTGGTATTCCCTAACCACCGCTCTTCCCATAATCTTATCTCTAAGCCATCTTTGATACGGAACGTCCGAAAACAGAGAAAATCGGCCGTGGTTGCCATCAAACCTGCCCAAAAATGCAAGTCTCCTGATTTCCAATTGATCTGAGAAATGGCTTTTGAACCAACATATTTTCTTCTTAATAAATTGCCAAACCACATTCTCGGTAAGAAGCCTAAATAACCATTTACTAAGTAATGCTTTATTTTTAGCCCGAAGGTCTGGAATTCCTAACCCACCCTAATCTTTCAGTTGACATAATTCATTCCATCTAGCCAGTCTATATTTCTTTCTATCACTACCCCCTTGCCAAAAAAATGTGATATGATATAATCCAGTCTATGTAAGACTTCTTTTGGTATATGGAAAAATGATATCATATATAATACCATACTACTTAGTACTGTATTAATGAGTACTAATGTTCCACCAGAGGATAGTAATTTTCCTTTCTACTTAATTGTTTTTCCAGGTGCTCCTTTACATGCTTCCATTCTGCATTTCCGAGTCTTCTATAATGAATCGGGATCCCCAAATACCGTATCAGAAGATTTCCTAACTCACAACCAAATAGCACAACATATTGAGCTGCCACGTCATGAGCATCCCCAAAACAGAACAACTATCTTTTATGTAAATTGATTTTTAGACCTGAAAGCTTTTCGAATGCTAGAAGTATGATTTTTAGATTCACAACCTTTTCCAAGTCACGATCCATAAAAAGAATCATATAGTCTGCATACTGAAGAATAGAAAGCCCCTCATCTACCAAATGTGGTACTACTCCAGCAATTTGACCATCTCTTTTAGCGCGTTCAATCATAATTGCTAACATGCCGGCCACTATATTGAATAATATTGGAGATAATGGATCCCCTTGCCTTGACCCTTTTTTTGTTTGGAAGTGATGACCAATATCATTATTGACTTTTACAGCCACACTCCCACCAGTAGTAAACTTGTTGATCCAATTTCACCATATTTCATTAAAACCTTTCATATCATTGAGAACCTTTAGTAATTTGAAGAAACGTTAGAAAGGAAAAATGGGATTTGAATAAACCTTATAACCCCATAACATTGAAGCAAATTGATGCACTCTGTATTTTTGTAAAATGTAAGTCAGGGCAGCAAAAAGTTAGATAAGGGAAACATCGTTTGGATGAGGCTGGTAACAAGACATGATAAGAGTAACTCTATTACAGTTACATATAAAATACAATTTTTATCGACATGAACACTAGGACATATACACATGTTCTCATGTGTTTTTTCATTCACAGTTCTAGGAAAAAGTAACCTTGTGCAAAATGACCATCAAGTACTACTCACTGGGCTTTTTTTCTGATAAATGCACAGGAAAAGGGCGACAAAAGGAATCAGAAAGGTAAATTTCACCATTTTCCGTGTTCAATGTTTCACAGAAGAGCATTATATTTTGTCTCAATAAAGGAGCTCTTCCAGAAGAAGTTCAGTGGTTTGCCTTACCACTTTGGTATTAAGCAATGCGTGTGAATGTATTTCCAGCACCCTTTCCTCCTGAGCAAATGTTGACCTTATATTACTAACACTTTTTAGCAGGTGAATCGGAGAATAAGCAGTTACGGAGCTTGATGATTAATTGCCCACGCCTGGACAAAATCTAAGATTACCCCTATACGCAAATCATGTCTCGAGTTCCCCATCTATTCATAGAAAGGGCTCCCGATCCAAAAGTTCTTACTGTGTGGCTCGACTTGCACATAATAAGATACCTGCGCGTATTTTAAGCCACCAACGACAGATTGAGAAATTTTCGTGCATGAGAAAATTGGTGTCAAGAGTGTCGGAGTCCAAGACAGCAGGGTCCTGGCTATGTAACTCGTAGCCTCGGCCGGTAGGGGCATCGGGGGTTTTGGCCGGTTGCCCGATTGTTGTAGGAGGTGATATTGAGAGGAGAACAAAGAGAGCAGAGTCGTAGTTCTTTCTTGCCCCTCAGGAGTGCATTCTCCCTCCAATTTATAGGCTCTCAGCCTTGCCTAACAAACGAAACTAATCTTTATCAAAAGAAACAAACCCCCTGATCCTATTTTGCATTGCATGCCTATTCAAATTTATTTCTTTTCTAAACTCAAAAGGGAACCAATCCCCCTTGATCCTTGCTTGCCATGTATGCTGATTGGCACTTATTTCCTTCCTAAACAGCTGTTGCATTTGAATTTTGTGCCTTATTCCTGGGCCAGCGCTGGTAAAATTTATTTCTTTTCTAAACTCAAAAGGGAACCAATCCCCCATGATCCTTGCTTGCCATGTATGCTGACTGGAACTTATTTCCTTCCTAAACAGCTGCTGCATTTGAATTTTGTGCCTTATTCCTGGGCCAACACTGGTAGTGGTGGCCCCACATGACATCTCTCCCCCCTCGACTAGCAGATCGTTCTCGAGCTAGAACTCGGGATAGCGATCGATGAAGCTGTCAGCGTCTTCCCATGTGGCCGACGCCGATGTTTTGCCATTCCAATGTACCAGCGGCTGGCGAACACCCCTGGCCAAACCGGAACGGAGAACCTGTTCCGGTTCCAGCACAGCGGCGCCGTTGTGGATCTGTGGGAGTGCCGGTGGTGCAGTTGGTGGGGTGCCCACAAACTTCTACAGGAGACCAACGCGAAACATGTCGTGGAGGCGGGCTCGGGAAGGCAGCTCCAGTTTATAGTCAACGTTGTTCATGACGTAGGCGATGTGGTACGACTCATAGAAGCGCAGCTTGAGCTTCCCTTATGTGGGAATGTGCAGCGACGTGGCTTCTTGCTGTCGTAGCAGTAGCCAAACCCACTCACCCACCCCGTAGCGGACATCTATGTGATGCCTGTCGTAGTGGCACTTGTAGACAGCTTATGCTTGTTCGAGGCATATACGTACGTCCGCCAGGAACTCGTACCGGTCTGCCATGTTCCTGGCGACTGCCACGTCCCTTGTTTCGCTGGGCTCAAAAGAGCGGATGGAGGGTGGGTCACGGTCGTAGACCACCCAGAACGGAGTGTCGTGGAGCAGCGTACTAGTAGGCGGTGTTGTAGATGTACTCCGCCCAGTTTAGGCAATGTGGCCCCTATCGAGGACGATCACCTGTGAAGCAGCGCAGGTACATGGTGATCACCTTATTGGCGACCTCCGTCTGGCTGTCGGATTGAGGGTGAAAAGCCGACGTCATGTGCAGCCTGGTGCTAACAAGAGGCATCAACTCCCGCCAAAAGATGGATGTGAAGATAGGGTCACGATCCGACACCATGGATTGCGGTACACCGTGAAGGCGTACTATCTCAATGAAGAAAGCCTACGCAACTGATTCCACCGTGTATTTGTGCGCGAGGGGAATGAACTGGCAGTACTTACTAATCTGTCCACCATCATGGGATGACGGACTTCCCGCCAACACATGGAAGCGGCTCAATGAAATCCAACCCAATGTCCGTCCAAACCGCCGTGGCCACAGGTAGTGGCAAGAATAGGTCGGTTGGGTGTAGATGTTCTGACTTGTAGCTCTGACATGTGATGCACGAGCGTACATTGTCCTGGACCACTTGCCGAAGTTCAGGGAAGAAGCAGTCACAGCATAGGCTGTGCAGCGCATGTTGCACACCTTCGTGACCATCATTGTGTACTTTGGAGATGATATCATGGAGGAGCGGTGACCTTGGCAACATGTAAAGGTGGCCCTTGAATGCCACAAGGCCGTCGACGATTGTCCAGAAGCTAGCTCGCTGGGCTGCTACTATTTCCTCATTGAGCGCCAACAACGCTGGGTCGGTTGTATGTGCCTGGCGGAGATGATCGATGAAGTTGAAGATGAGACTTGAGATGGCGAGGATCGCCGGCTAGTGGTGTCACGCCAGGAGAGAGCATCAACCACAGTGTTGGTGCTACCGGCCATGTATTCCACCGATCAGTCGAAGCAGAGGAGTTTGCCCACCCAATGTTGTTGCAGAATGGTGGTGAGGTGCTGGTCGAGTATGAACTTAAGGTTGAAATGATCAGTTCTTACCAGGAAGCAGCGACCCCAGAGTTACGACCTCCAATGTCAAACGGCAAGGACAAGGCTAATGAGGTCGCGCTCATAAGCCGCTAGGAATCGATTGCGCGGTGCCACCGGTCGACTGAAGAATGCCATCGGATGTTGCTCTTGAAGGAGTATAACACTGTTGGTACCTGGCATACCGGGTACCCTCGCGCACAAGCTAGAGCCGCCTAGGTACCCCGCCTTTCGCAAAGGCAGGGTCCGAGGGTGCCACGTGTTCAGAAGACCCGGATCCGTCGGCCTCAAATACAGGGTCCGGTGTACCTGCAAGAGACCCTGAAGAAGAGTTCAGCACCCCCTCGGAGATGAGCTCCCAAACAGCCACGTGTCTAGACGGGAAGGATCCCTCTCCCGTGTGAGATAGAGATCCTGAGCTGCCATGTGGTCCGAGACATTAGACGGGCCACCTCCCGTATAGGTGGGCTCTAGCGCTGCCACGTGTCCTGCAAGACGGGACCCGACCCACTTTGCGGACATCAGCTCCCGAGCTGCCACGTGGTCTTCAAGATGGGACCTGACCTCCTCCGTAGAGATGAGCTCCCAAGCTATCACTTAGTCCAACCACTTGACCTGGATGGAGGGTTGCGGGAGTTAAAAGGGCGGTGCGCCTTGTCCCTATCAAGGACAGAAGATACACGGCTTCCCCACACGCATGGTGCGGCGCATGCCTAATGTTAGGTACCGCTACGACCAATCGCATCGCAGTGAAGATGTCGAGGCCTATCCCGCTCCGCCAAGTGGGTAGCTCACAGCGACAGAAATAGTTGGACGGGACATCTCCTGCCATTGTCGGCAATAGCACATGGGCTATTGCCGACTCAATGGCGAGACGGCGAGTCTTCAAGGCCACGATCAGAGCAAGCTTATGTGAGAAGCCTTAGATCTTTAGGATAAGATCACCCCAGGACCTCCCGTCGGGCCCCGTACCCCACTTGTAAGGCGTTCGGCCTTGACTATGAAAGGACCAGACCGCCATCGTTACAAAGGGCCCAACATCGATTCCCTGATACTCACACATGCATACACACAATAGCAATACAATCCACCGTGGAGTAGGGTGTTACGCTCTTGTGGCCCGAACCACGTAAAAACCACAGTGTCATACTCTCTCACGCGCTCGTACACTTGATTGATGCCTAAGCCCCGCCGAATAAGAACCTTCGCGGGCTGCTCCTTAGCAGATCCAAAGGAACTGTCGCATTAATATTTCAACATTTGGCGCGCCAGGTAGTGGCTTTTTCTCTGAAAAAATTGGTAGTGTTTTCACCATCATGGTGTTCATTAGGCCCGTGGAAGGCGGTTTTCGTGGCCGTTGTCCGGTAACCAGATCCGTCGCTCGAGTGGCACTCTCTGGTCTATCATGCCCCCGTAAGGGTACGGCTGGTCAGGAGGCTCGTTGGGACACATCCTGGCCCAGTCGGATCCCCCGGCACCGCCAACAACAAGCCCAGAGAGTGCTCTGGCAGTGGACAGGGCTCTTCTCCACCACCCACCGTCGCTAAATGCTTCCCAGGGAGCGGGTCAAAAGTGGCTGTGACACCCGGTTCTGAAAATGAACCAACCAAACGCATATGTGTGCCCGAGTCGTTCAACACACATACACGAGTGCATTCACAAAAGAGTATACAGAAAATTACCACAGAACAAGATTAATTAAGCACTATTATTATAGAATTCATAATATCCTTGAATACAAGCTCTAATGAATATTAATGACAAGTTCAACTAATGCAGCGGAAATAAACTAAACTGAGCAAACTAAGCAACTAGGCATCATAAGCAAAGGGTATAGCGCAACTCCAATCAACACCACAGGCAAAGTTGACAGCAGACACGGCCTAGAACTCCGCATTATCACCATTGTACTCCCAGACCTGACCTGCAACTGTTGGGGGGAATTGCAAGAGTAAGTACATGTCGTACTCAGCATGTGTGGAAAATATGACATGTAGCTGATTCAATTGACGATAATAATAATGGCTAAGTGCTGAAAAGTACATTAGAACATTTGGAAAGCAATATATTATATGTATGTGAAGTGAACCCATCACAAACCATGAAATCATCATAATACCAGTCCATAATTCATTACCATCATCCATAAAGCCAAATTTCTCATTACCAATAACCATAATCAATATCAGAAGTTAACTCATAACCAACAATACCATAACCATATTGCGAAACCTTAACCAAAAGCCATCCCAATACCAAGTTCCCTCTAATCATGGAGGTTTTCCTGGTGCTCATAATCGGGAGCACGACTATCATTATAGTTATTAGACTTTGCAGAGTTTGTACCACTTTATCCACGTAATAGCCTTTACAAAGGGATTACTAGCCTATTTAGACCTCACGGAGGTTTCACTGGTGGCGATGTCTCCCACGGAGCACATATTCAACAAAGGGTCCCCTCTTGAGCCATTCGGATCCCAAGGTAGTCCCACCAATCATCAACAAACCCAATCCGACTACCCCTTCCCCGAGCCTCCCTAATGGTCTAAATTGCACTGGCTAAGCCCTAATTAATCAGCTACGCCGCACCAATACTTGGCCTCATGGTGGCACTGTAGTCCGGGCTTATTCTCGCATGAACCGGTCCTTAGATCTAAAGCAAGAAACCACCATAACATCCAACCCATCCACGTACCATGCTTTCTTAGATCACCCGTTACCACATCATATTAACCAGTTCAGGTTAATCATAATCTCATAAATGCATAATTAAGTTAAGTGGTATAGTTGTTTCCATCCCAATTAATTAAGCAAAGCAAAAAGGTAAAAATCCCTTCTCGACTCTCTACCATGAATTCCAGGTGACAGGGGTGGTCAAACGAAGTCGGTAAACTTTCTACCATAGGATTCCCATCAAATTGACACAAACATACAGTTTTGCAAACAATACATTTATTTTTAAAAACAGGATCAATATGCTTCAAGGACACTTGCCATACTCTTGGGCTTGATTAGGATCAAAGACTTAAAACTCTTGGTGCTAGAGATCCTCCGCGACACTCTCTAGCGCAAATCTGTCTAATCCGCACAATAAACATACAAGACAAAAAACACAATCAAAGAGTGCACATATATTACTCAATATGACATGACATGCATGATTAATGCAAATGCAAGGTGGAACTTGTTAATGAGTTGCTTTTAATGATCACTAACTAGTTCTAATAGCTTTTAACAAGTTTATACAGGTTTAGAGTTGATTAGATCAAATTTTAGAATCAACTCAACACAATTTAACCAGGAAAATCAGACAAGTCCGTCGAAGGCCAGACTAGTCCGCACTTTGAGAGATCGACAGATTAGGGTTTTCTAGATCGACGTGAATTGGGAGATTTGGGGTTGAATTCACGTAAGGAAAAGAGAATAGAAGGTATACCAGGTGTTTATAATTCCAATGAACCAAAGATCTTGGAGGAAACACTTGGATCTTAACGATCTAGGGTTGATGATGAACTTGGAGATGAATTGGTGATGAAGAGCTCGAAGTTGATGGAGATCTTGATCCTCTTTCATTTCCACCTCTTCTTCTTCTTGCTTGGGATCTCCTCCTCCCCCCTAGGTGGCGGCTATTCACGAGCTAGGGTTTGGGTGTGGAGGAAAAGAGGCAAATAGATGTCAAGCCAAGGGGTGGGGTTGTTTATAGAGGTGGAGACTAGGGTTAGATGTATTTCGAGTTTTGAGATGAGTAGGGGTCAGTTTAGAGTCCCACATGGGCTCTAAAAGAGTTAGGAACTTCATCCCTAGGCCCACTTAATGTGAAATCCCAGAAACACGCCATGAAACAAAAGATCAACTTGGAGTCGCAATTTATCGGACAAGTCCGAAAAGGACCGGAGTAGTCCGAAGTTGGACAGAGAGAAATCGGACAAGTCTGGACTGGAGTTCGAACAAGTCCGAACTTATCCAGAGGGGAAAAATGGACAACTTTGGCCTAAAATCAGACATGTCCGACTTTCGTCAGAGAGGAAAACGGACATGTCCGTTGGAATACCGGACTAGTCCGGACAAGTCCAAGGACTTAGCAAAATTTCAAGGATTCTTGGAACACCGTACTAGTCCCCACTAGGCCGGACAAGTCCGAAAATGTCCAGAGAGAAAAATAGACTATTCCGCAGCAAAACAGACAAGTCCGTTTGAAGTCAGAGAGAAATCGGAGTAGTCTGCACCAAAATCGGACTAGTCTGAACTTTCCAGAATTCTTAAGTGCGGTTTTATTTCTAATTGATTTTAAACTTATTCCTTTTTATGTGGATTAATGTTAAACATATATTAGGATGTATGCAACGCATGATGGATGAAAATGAGGGTGTTACAAACCTACCCCCGTTAAAATGAATCTCGCCCTCGAGATTCGACGCGGAAAAGAAGAGATAGGGAAATTCCTTCTTGAGATCATCTTCTAGCTCCCATGTTGCTTCTTTTTCTGTATGGTGCTTCCATTGAACTTTACAACACTGAATCACCTTGTTCCTTGTGACCCTCTCCTTGGTTTCCAAAATTTTGACCGGTTGCTCGGCAAAAGTCAAATCTTCCTCTAATTCCATTTCTTCCATTGGCACTTGTTCTTCCGGTACTCTCAAGCACTTCTTGAGCTGGCATCTCCAACTTATATGCTACCTCCCCTCTTTTGTCCAAAATCTTGAATAGTCAAATATATCGAGGTGCTAACTTGCCTCTTATGTTGAACCTCTTATGACCTCTCATTGGTGACACCTTGAGGTAAACAAAGTCTCCTATTTCAAAGGCTAATTTTCACCTCCTATTGTCCGTATAGCCTTTTTGCCTTGATTGAGCAGCCCTCAAGTTCTCGCGGATAACCTAAACTTGCTTTTCAGCTTCTAATAACACATCCGGACCAAATTTAGATTCTCCCCTGTCTCACTCCAAAACAAGGGCGTCCTACACCTCCTTCCATATAGTGCTTCATATGGTGACATCTTCAAACTTGCTTGGTAACTATTGTTGTACGAAAATCCTGCATATGGCAAGCTCTTGTCCCAACTCTTCCCATGATTTCAGCTTCTAATAACACATCCGGACCAAATACTAGATTCTCCCCTGTCTCACTCCAAAACTAGGGCGTCCTACACCTCCTTCCATATAGTGCTTCGTATGGTGACATCTTCAAACTTGCTTGGTAACTATTGTTGTACGAAAATCCTGCATATGGCAAGCTCTTGTCCCAACTCTTCCCATGCTTTAAAGCACACGCTCTTAACATGTCCTCCAAAATTTGATTGGTCCTCTCGGTCTGTCCACCCGTTTGAGGGTGATATGCCGAACTGAAATTCAACCTTGTTCCTAGAGCTTCATGCTATTTCTGCCAAAACCTTGAGGTAAATTGAGAACCTCTATCCGATACTACCTTCTTTGGGACTCCATGTCGACACAGAATATGATCCATGTATATTTCGGCCAATTGTGCAGATGTATACTTTGTCTTCACATGAACAAAATGAGCTGACTTGGTCAATCGATCCACAATTACCCAAATTGAGTCATACCCGGACTAGGTACGCGGTAGACCAACTACAAAGTCCATGCTGATTTCTTCCCACTTCTATTCTAGAATCTTAAATGGTTGCAATAGTCCAGCTGGCCTTTGATGTTCTGCCTTGACTTGTTGACACGCTTCACACAATGCTACATATTCAGCTATGCCTTTTTTCATGCTAGCCCACCAATAACACGTCTTCAAGTCCTTGTACATCTTCGTACAACCGTGGTGAATTGAGTAAGGCGAGTCATGTGCCTCCATCAGTATTGTCTCCTGAATATGCTTCACATTAGGCATGACAATTTTCTTACCAAGCCATAGAGTACCATGTTCATCCTCATCAAATCTGAATTCTCTTCCCTCTTGGGTCCTTTCCTTTATCTCTTTAATTTCCTCATCATTCGCTTGGCCCTCTCGAATTTCTTGCTCCAAAGTCAGATTTAACTCCATCATCCACATCTCATTTACAAATCCAAGGTCCAACCGTTCAAACTCTTTACATAGCTCGGATGGTAACTCTCGAACTGTGAGTTGATGACTTACTCCCTTCCGACTTAAGGCATCGTCCACTACATTGGCTTTCCCCGGATGATAGTTGATTCCCAAATCATAATCCTTTATGAGCTCCAACCATCTTTGTTGCCTCAAATTCAGGTCCGTTTGTGTGAAAATATACTTAAGACTCTTGTGATCCATATAAATTCCACACCTATGTCCAAGGATGTAGTGTCTCCAAATCTTCAATGCGTGTACTACGGCTGCAAGTTCCAAATCATGGGTCGGATAATTATGCTCATGTTTCTTTAATTGCCTCAATGCATAGTCAACTACTTGACCTTCTTGCATCAATACACATCCAAGTCCTTGTCTTGATGTGTCGCAATAAATATTGAAACTCTTGCTCACGTCTGGCAATGTCAAAACTGGGGTTGTAGTTAACCTCTTCTTTAGCTCCTCAAAACTGTTTGACAAGCTTCAGTCCATCGGAAAGCCTTTCCCTTCATTAGCAATTCCGTCATTGGCTTGTCTATCTTGGAAAATTCCTTGATGAATCGACGGTAATATCCAGCCATCCCAAGAAAACTCCGGATCTTCTTTACGGTTTGCCGGGTTTCCCATTTCAACACGCCCCTCCCCTTTCCGGGGTTAACCAATACTCCTCCTCCTGAAATGATATGACCCAAAAATGATACTTCCCTTAACCAAAACTGACATTTGTTGAACTTGGCGTACAATTGATGCTCCCTCAATTTCTGCAATGTAAGCCTCAAGTGTTCCTCATGTTCCTTCTCATCCTTCGAGTAGATCATAATGTCATCAATGAACACCACAACAAACTTATCCAAGTACTCCATGAAGACCTTATTGATTAGGTACATAAAGTACGCAGGTGCATTGGTCAATCCAAAGTACATCATGGTATACTCATAAGATCCATATCGTGTCCTAAAAGCTGTCTTGGGTATGTCCGATGGCCTAATCTTCATTTGAAAGTATCCCGAACTCAAATCAATCTTGGAGAAGACACATCCACCCTTCATCTGATCAAAAAAGTTTTCTATGCGTGGCAAGGTGTACTTGTTCCTGATTGTTACCTCATTGTGAGCTCGGTAATCCACGCACATCCTTTGCGACCCATCCTTCTTGTCCACAAACAGAACGGGCGCTGCCCAAGACGAAGAACTTGGGCGGACAAAACCTTTCTCTAATTGCTCTTGAATATGCTTTAATTTCATAGGAGGCATTCTATATGGCCTCTTAGCTATAGGTGCAGTTCCAGGTATTAAATCAATAACAAACTCAATGTCTCGATCAGGTGGCATACCTAGCAACTCATCCAGGAAAACATCCAAAAATTCACACACCACCGGAATCTCCTCAATTGCGGTACCATCCATATGATTCATCTCCAATTGCTTCGGTGCGGTTTGAGATGCTTCAAATTCTACAGTGATCCCTTCCTCATTGGTCAACTTCACTGTCTTTGTGGCACACTCAATGACTCCATTGTGTTTCCTCAACCAGTCCATACCAACTATGATGTCCAATCCTTGAGAATCAAGACAATGAGGTTGGCGGAGAAGTCTACTCCCCTTATTCTAAGGCTTACTTTTGGACATACTATATTTGTCCTCATCTCTCCTCCAGGAGACTTAACCAATAGAGTAAACTTCATATGAGAGATAGGCAAACTATACTTGCCAACATATTTTGATGCAATGAATGAATGCGATGCTCCAGAATCAAATAACATAGTCGCCGGGTTGGAGTTTGCGAGAAACATACCAATCACCATGTCATCCGCTTGTTGAGCATCCTCCATAGAGACACAGTTCACGTTGCCACAAGCAACATTCTGCTGTCCCTGGTTTGCTTGCGGCTGTCCTGCATTGGGTCTTGGGTTTTGTCTCGGCGCATTGCTTCCTTGACCAAGGCCCGACTTAGGGCATTGTTGTGCAAAGTGTCCAACTTCTCTACAAGTATAGAACTTCTTAACTCCACCAGAATTATTGGGACGGGCTTGGTTTTGAACATTTGCACCAGGAAAATTAGCACAAGGTGCAAAAGGCATTGAAGGCCTAGGTGCTTGCATGACAGGGCGCTGCTGCACAAACTGAGATGAGCACGGTGCATATCCAGGGTGATGAGCAGGTGTAGGGGAGCTGAAATAAGGCGCATTTGGCGGTGCAAAGCGAGGGCGCACATTACTTCCTTGTTGCTGTCCTTGATATGTCGCCTTCCTCTTGTTGTCTTGCTCCATCTCTCGGACCTTGTTCTCCACAACAGTTACTTTGTCCACAAGCTTTTGGAAGTTGGCATAGTCACAATTGAGCAATTGCACTTGGGTTTCATTGTTGAGGCCTCTCACGAACAAATATTGCTTCCGGCTGTCCCGACTAACATCCTCAGGCGCATATCTTGAGAGTTGAGTGAATTTATTAAGATATTCACTCACGCTTGACCTTACTTGCCTCAAGTTTTCAAACTCTTGTCTCTTTAAGATCATAACTCTTTCCGTCACATAATGAGAACGGAAGCTCTCCTTGAATTCAGCCCAAGTAATCCTCTCTTGGTTCTCATGGGCGTTGCATAGCGAATCCCACCAATCGGCAGCTGCCCCAACCAATTGATGAGAAGCAAAGAGCACCTTCTCCCAGTCACTGCATTGGATAATAGCTAGCTTCTTCTCCACGGACTTGAGCCAATCATCAGCATCCATAGGGTCAGCGGCTTGAGCAAAGGTCGGCGGCCTAGTCCTCATAAACTCTCCCAACCGGTTATGAGGAAGTGGGGGTGGCGGTGGAGGCATGTGGGGCTGGTTGTTGATGTTACCAGCCTGCAGCTGTCCCATAGTCTGTATCATGGTCTGCATGAGCTATTTTTGCATAGCCAAAAGCTGCTCAATGTTGATAGCTCCATGAGTAGGTCCTTGTCCATTGTTGTTCTGAGGTGCTCCGTGGTTCTCCTCCTCATCATTGCCATCCCTCTGATTGCGAGTACTCACCATCTGAAGAAAAGCAAAAGATAAGAATTTGGAAACATCCCCAACTATATGCATCAAGGGATATGAAACTAAGCAACTAGCTACACTAGCCTACGTGAACATGGCAATGCAAAAGCATCCAAAAATCCTCTATTAAGCACAAAAGAAAACGATATATAGTAAACAACACACCAAACAAAAACACATTGATTTTTGATTGCTCCTATGTGCTCTAAAGTGTCCATTCTATCTAGGCTGCTTCCTACAGTCAACTTGTGGCTCTGATACCAACTTGTGACACCCAGTTCCAAAAATGAACCAAGCGAACGCATATGTGTGCCCAGGACGTTCAACACACATACACGAGTGCATTCACAAAAGAGTATACAGAAAATTACAACAAAACGAGATTAATTAAGAACTTTTGTTATAGATTTATAATATCCTCGAATACAAGCTATGATGAATATCAATGACAAGTTTAACTAATGCAGTGGAAATAAACTAAATAGAGCACACTGAGCAACTAAGTAGCATAAGCAAAGGGTATAGTGCAGCTCCAATCAACACCACAGGCAAAGCTGACGACAGACACGGCCTAGAACTCCGCATTATCACAGTTATACTCCCAAACTGGACCTACAACTATTGGTGGGAATTGCCAGAGTGAATACATGTCATACTCAGCAAGTGTTGAAAGTATGACATGTAGCTGATTCAATTGACGATAATAATAATGGCTAAGTGCTGAAAAGTACATTAGATCATTTGGAAAGCAATATATTATATGTATGTGAAGTAAACCCATCATAAACCATGTAATCATCATAGTACCAGTCCATAATTCATTACCATCATCCATTATACCAAATTTCTCATTACCAATAATCATAATCGATATCAGAAGATTACTCATAACCAACCAATATCATAACCATATTGCCAAACCTTAACCAAAAGCCATCCCACTACCAAGTTCCATCTAATCATGATAGTTGTCCACGTGCTCATTACCAGGAGCACGACAATAATGATAGTTTATTAGACTCTGCAGAGTTTGTACCACTTACCCACGTGTTTGTGATTTCATCACCCGTCGGCGACTAAAGAACCTCCTTTACGCCAATTACACGTCCTTTGTTGTATGTCCAAGAGATCACAAAATAGCCTTTACAAATGGATTACTAGCCTATTTAGAACCCACTGAGGTTTCATCGGTGGCGATGTCTCCCACAGAGCATATCTTCAACCAAGGGCCCCCTCTTGAGCCATTTGGATCCTAGGGTAGTCCCACCAATCATCAACAACTCAATCCAACTACCCCTTCCCCGAGCCTCCCTAATGGTCCAAATAGCACTGGCAAAGCCCTAATTAATCAGCTACGCCGCACCCATACTTGGCCTCGTGGTGACACTGTAGTCCTGGCCTATTCTCGCATGAACCGGTCCTTAGATCTAAAGCAAGCAACCACCATAACATCCAACCCATCCACGTACCATGCTTGCTTAGATCACCCGTTACCACATCATATTAACCAGTTCAGGGTGATCATAATCTCATAAATCCATAATTAAGTTAAGTGGTATAGTTGTTTCCATCCCAATTAATTAAATGAACCAAAAAGGTAAAAAGGCCTTTCCGACTCTCTACCATGTACTTCAGGTGACAAGGGTGGTCAAACAAACCTAGTAAACTTCCTACCATAGGATTCCCATCAAATTGACACAAGCATGCAATTTTGCAAACAAAACATTTATTTTAAAAACAAGATCAACATGCTTCAAGGACACTTGCCTTGCTCTTGGGCTTGAATAGGATCAAAGAATTCAAACTCTTGTTGCTGGAGGTCCTCCGCGACACTCTCTAGCACAAATCCGTCTAATCTGCACAATAAACATACAAGACAAGAAACACAATCAAAGAGTGCACAAATATTACTCAATATGACATGACATGCATGATTAATGCAAATGCAAGGTGGAACTTGTTAATGAGTTGCTTTTAATGATCACTAACTAGTTCTAATAGCTTTTAACAAGTTTATACAGGTTTAGAGTTGATTAGATCAAATTTTAGAATCAACCAGGAAAATCGAACAAGTCCGACGAAGGCCGGACTAGTCTGCTCTTCGTGAGATCGATAGATTAGGGTTTTCTAGATTGACGTGAATTTGGAGATTTGGGGTTGAATTCACGTATGAAAAAGAGAATAGAAGGTATACCAGGTGTTTAGAACTCCAATGAACCAAAGATCCTGGAGGCAACACTTGGATCCTGATGATCTAGGGTTGATGATGAACTTGGAGATGAATTGGAGATGAAGAGCTCGAAGTTGATGGAGATCTTGATCCTCTTTTGTTTCCTCCTCTTCTTCTTCTTGCTTGGGATCTCCTCGTCCCCCCTCGGTGGTGGCTATTCATGAGCTACGATTTGGGTATCGAGGAAAAGTGGCAAATAGATGTCAAGCCAAGGGGTGGGGTTGTTTATATAGAGGTGGAGGCTAGGGTTAGATGGATGTTGAGTTTTGAGAGTAGTAGGGGTCGGTTTAGAGTCCCACATGGGCTGTAAAAGAGTTAGGCACATCGTCCCGAGGCCCACGAAACGTGAAACCTAAGAAACAAGATGTGAAACAAAAGATCAATTTGGAGTCGCGATTTATCAGACAAGTCCGAAAAGGGTCGGACTAGTCCGAAGTTGGACAGAGAGAAATCAGACAAGACTGGACTGGACTTCAGAAAACTCCGAACTTATCTAGAGGGGAAAAACGGACAACTCTGGCCTAAAATCGGACAAGTCCGACTTTCATCAGAGAGGAAAACGAACAAGTCCGCTTGAATACCGAACTAGTCTGGACAAGTCCAGGGACTTAGCAAATTTTCAAGGATTATTGGAACACCGGACTAGTCCACAATGGGCCGACAAGTCCAAAAATGTCCAGAGAGAAAAACAGACTAGTCTGCAGCAAAACAGACAAGTCCGTTTGATGTCAAAGAGAAGTCGGACTAGTCCGCACCAAACTCGAACTAGTTCGCACTTTACAGAATTCTTAAGTGCGGTTTTGTTTCTAATTGATTTTAAACTTATTCCTTTTTATGTGGATTAATGTTAAACATATATTAGGATGTATTCAATGCATGATGGATGAAAATGAGGGTGTTACAGTGGGTCCAAGACATCGACCACTTCGTCGTTGCGACCATCAACTCTCCCAACAGAGGGACATGTCACGTCCATCGACCGTCTCATCACCAACTCTAGGTCTACCAGGCATACTAGCGCTGGAAAGATCCCCACGGAGGACCTGATGTCTGAGCTTGACCATCGTCAAGCTCGGTTAGATGGCTGCATCATCATCGAGCGGCAGCGGGAGCGAAAGCGCAACATCGACGCCAAGTACGAGCCTCGAGGGCTTGAGCAGGAGGAGTCATTTGTCCGAGGAGCACTTCAAGTAAAACCTCTACTGCTGCCATCAAACCAGGACTATGTTGGGTCGACTGCACCCCTGCATTGCCCTGTACACCAGGTACCGCAACAGTACTTGCCACAATAGCAGCTTCCACAGTAGCCACACGTGGCGCAGCAAACCCCCTGGCGTATGTTGTCCCGTGTGCCTCTTTGGTGAAGTCTGTCGGAGGGTGCATGGCCTTGGAACCATACCTCCGATTGGCGAAGTGGACGCGCAAGTTTCAGCCACACCTGTCGGAATGGTGTGATGGGAGCGTCAACCCTATAGAGTTCCTGTAGATCTAAACCACGACGCTCCAAGCTGCAGGAGCGGATGAGCCGGTCCTGCCAAACTATTTCCCTATCGCCCTGGTTGGCTCAACCCAGTCATGGCTGATGAACCTACCCGAGGGGTCCATAACCTCTTGGGATGAGCTTTGCCGATAGTTCACGGCGAACTTCAGCAGCTCCTACACGCGACCCGACACCAAGCTCGACCTCCACGCCGTGCGCCAACAACACAAGGAGACGCTGAGATCATTCATCCAACACTTCTCCCAGGTATGCAACTCCATCCCCAACATCCCGAAAGCTTCTGTCATAGTAGTGTTCCGACGGGTAGTGCGTGACTGAAGATGCTCGAGAAGCTAGCCATGCACAACGTGCAAGATGTCTCCGAGCTCTTCTCCATTGCTGATCGGTGAGCCCACACAGCTGAGGGTCATGACTGGCACACCCAGACCACCACCAGAGTGGTTGGAGTCAGCCAGACCGGTGATAGTGCCGTTACCCGGGGTAGCGGATAAAAGAAGAACTGGAGCGGCGGCTAGAACAAGCTCCTGCATGGGCCACCCATCGCCGCAGCAGCGACAACTGAAGGGGCAAAACACCCACACTCTGACAAGTGCCCACGTCAGCCACCTGCACCTGATGACAGCATCAAGCCCTACCCAGAGCACAAGACTCATGACCACACTGCCAGCAAGTGCCGAGAGATCAAGAGATGCGCAAAATGCTACCAAGAGCAGGTGCAGCAGCGCCCGGACGATGCCTTCTTCTGCCATGGGAGGGCAAGCAGAAGGTCGACAACAAGGTCGATTATGACGAGAAGATGGAGTACCAGAAGCAAGAGCGGGCCCACCAAGATGAGGACTCCAACGCCAGCAGCGACTACAAGTGTCGCAAGACACTCCATGTTATCTTCAGAGGCTCTTGGGATCCCGCATCCCAGAACGCAGTCTAGACCCTTCGTCGAGCAAGGGCTTCGACAGCCCTTGCTCCCACTCCAGCGCTGCACCACCAGTGGAAGGAGATGCCAATCAGCTTCGACGCCTCCGACTGCCCCAAGAACATGGCTGGGGTAGGGGTACTGCCTCTCTTGGTTGCCCCCACCATTGCCAACGTCAAGCTCCACTACATCTTGATAGATGGCAGGGCCATCCTCAACCTCCTCAGCCGAGCAGCCTTCGAGCAGCTGCAGATCCCGGTGTCCAACCTCACCCCCTCGAGACCATTCTCGGGGGTGGGACAAGGGAGGATCATCCCATATGGCAACATCCATATCTGGGTGACCTTTGGGACACCCGACAACTACAGAACGGAGAGCAACCTCTTCGACGTCGCCGATGTCAGCCCCCCTTCAACGCCATCATCGGCAGGCCCGCCCTGTACCGATTCATGGCCGTAGCCCACTACGTGTAAAAGCCCGCTTTTCGGAAGAACAAAAATGTAAAAATGTGAACTTAAAATTTTTTGAAAATGAACTTAGAAATCCAAACTCACATGTATCACATGCGTTAACCCATGTTCACTACAAATATGGACTTGTTAAAACTTAAAATCTTAATAGGAATTATTTCAACCCTAAAATGGGACATTCAAAAATATTCAAATCTCATGCCGTAAATTTTTCCATGACCTTCTAATATTCCAATTAGACTCTCGGTAAAGTTTCAAAATTTTTGAAGCACGTTTTCCATTTATTGGACACGTACTGAGAGTTTAATCAACGTCGACTTTAAATTTAAACTTTGTGCTCAACCTTATCCAAATCAATTCCAAATTTTTCCTGAGGTCCCTTATGGTTCAAAAAGGTTAACTTCAAAGTTTCAGGATTTTTGAACCTAATCTACTATTTATTTCCTTGAGTCAAGTATCACCACTTGAATTCAAATTCAAATCTGAGTTCAAATTCAACTTGCTCAGTTTTGAAATCTGATTGCACCATAAAATTCTCCACATTTTATTTAGTCACGGGGCCAAATTTGACTATTTTTGAAGCATACTTGCTAGCCCTATTGGAATTTTGAAAAGATGAAGAGGGAAGTGGGTCCCACAGGTAGCCCCACCTGGCAGGTCGGCACCGGTTTCCTCTCTCCTCCCCTGCCTCCACGCGACTGCATGCAGCGCCACCGCGATTCCTCTTCCGTCCTTATCACCGCGCTGAGCCGACCCTCTCGGTCCTCATCTTCGCGCTCGTCACCTCCCGCTCCGCTTCCTCTCCCAGGCCACGCCGCCGTATGCCGCTCGTCCGCCCCACACGCCGCCGGCCGCCTCGGCCCGCTAGCGCCCAGCCACGGCGACGGCCGCCTGCTCCTTCCGTCGGCCGCCGGCCTTCCCTTGCTCGAGCGTGCCTCCTCGTCTCCTCCCTGGCGCCGCTTCGCCGCCGGATCGAGCTGCCCCGTCACCGCACTGCCTCTGGTCCCAGCCGCGCTGCTCCGCGTCCGCGCCCCACGCCGGCCGCCTCCTCGTCGCCCACGACGCTCCCGACGGCGCGCTCACCGCCGCCTCGTCCCCCGGCCACCGGCTTCCGCCGCCAGCGCCTGCCTCCGGTGCTGTCCCCGAGCCGCGCGCCCCCGCTGGCCCGCATCACCCAGCCGCCTTGCCGCCGGCCAGCGCAGCTCCCCCACCGGCCGCCTCCTCGTCTCCCCGGCTGCACCTCGCCCTGGGCTCTGTCTCCTCACCGGCACCGCCCCACGCCGACGCCGTGCTCGCCCCTGCTGCCTTCGACCGCAGCGCCTCCCTTGCCGCCGCCCTGCTCCTGTGCAGCCCCTCAGCCGCACTTGCGAGCGCCGTTCCAGCCCGTGTGCCATGGCCATGGCCACTCCAAGCCGCCGCTCGCCGTGGTCCTTGCAGCTCGCTGCAGCACCTCGCCACGCCAAGCCGCGGCGACCGCGTTCCTCTTGTCAACGCCGTCCGCCGACTCTCTCTGCCGTTCACCATGACGCCATGTCCGCGTTCCGCGCCGTGGCTATGTCCTGGAAGCAAAGCAAGTGATGGGCGTAACAGAGGAGATGCAGGAACACACCTTTGACACCATGGTATCGACAACTGGCTCAAGGTTAGCTCTGATTTGTGCAAAGATTAGTTGGGACAGAGCTGCAGCCAAGGTGTTCGATGAAATGGTTACAAGGCGAAACTAAGTGTGTTGCCGTTCAATGCTGGTCTATGGATGCAGTTCTATTCTGGGGTGGCAGTTGACAAGTACATGTGCCAAGATACCCTTTGAATGGTGATGACGCGATGGAACTCTAGTACACACCAAGATGTTCGGCGAAATGCATACAAGGTGAGCCTTACCCTGAAATACCTTGCTTGATGTCACCGACGTCCGTTCGTCGTGATCGCTAAGATTACTCATATGTCGTCAAGTCGTACATCCATGTTCCGCGTTAATATCATTTCTATAGGAGTCCCCAAGTTGACCTCCTTTGTCGTTTGTATCACGTTGGCCTTTCCGTACGTGCTCGTGATGCTCCACCATGAGTCGCGTCGACGTCGTTGACCATATGACGTCGTCGTGACGCTCCGAACCGTCATCGTGTCCTGGCATCGAGATGATGGATGCTTGTGATGTGTGTGGTGCTGAAACACCAGCACGACTCGTCGTACAATGGTCGTTTAGCCAAATTAGGGTTTAGTCGAGGCGAGACTCGTCGAATCCTAGGTGTAGCCTAGATGCTAGATGAAATGCCTTCTAGGTCAAACCGAGTGTATTGGTGACCACCGATGACCTAGGGTAGAATACTGCGAGAACCTTGCGACCGACGAGGAGAACTAGTCCAAGTGGAACCTTGGATAAGAATTTCTTAGTCGTGTCGAGGACGTTTCCTTTTCGCTCTCAGAATTGCTTACCTAGGTGTACCTCTTCATCGACGGTAGGTTCGTCGAGTCTTTTGTCGACAACTAAGTCGAGTCCCTAACTCTTCGACTCATGAAGTGGTATTCGAGATTCCGCTCACCCCTTTGACGAGTCCGGGTCGAGGTGGACCTCGCTAATCCGATCTTCTCGTGATGGCAAAGCATGATCGTCACGACAAGGTCTCGCATCATGTTCAAGTTCTAGGAGTTCACCGAGCTCATCTGGACAATCTTGCAAAGGACACTGCGATAGTGTCGTGTAAGCACTTGAACGATGCTCAAGAAGCTTGCCGTAGAAACTACTTTACCAAAAAGTCATTTCAATGTTGTCTTGGTACTCACATCAAATTAACAGGGCTTGTTACGACTCTTTGAGTCCAAGCAATGTTGACCTCACTTCACTCCCAAGTGTCGCTAGGGTTTCACCATGGTTCATCCTTATCAGGACCCTGCGACCACACTTGTCCCGTAATTAGGTTTACTCCTTAATGAGTTTGTGTAACTTCATTGGTCGACTTCTAAGTCACAACCTCTTGTTGCACAGTTCACTCATGCCTTAAGCTTTCAATGCTCCATCTTGATCGCTTAGTCTTCCTTACATCACACAGTCCAGTAATACTTCTTCACCATTATACCTTATCACTCTTTGTGCGGCATAGCTCCAAGTGTTGAGTGCTAAATTGCGATGTGTCATTACATTGCACCTTTCAGTGCTTATCTCGACACTACTATGCCACCTTGACTCTTAGGTCATCCTTACACTACCAGTCCAACACTTTCACACCATTCAGCTGTATCGTCCTTGAGTAGCATAGCGTCGAGTGTTGAGTGCCAAGTTGCAATGTGTACTTACATTGCACCTTTCAATTCACATCTCGATACTATGACCACTTGACTCCATCCTTTGTTTATCCACACAACAAAGGCATATCTGTCCTTCCTAGTCGAACTCCTCATTCTTAGAGTTTACACAACCCCGTGGAGTCTTTTCTTAAATTACTTAATTACTTAATTACTTATATGCATATCATGTCGATAGGAAACGTGATGGTAGGTGATCGACGAGGAGCTTCGCTTGGAGGAGAAGGCCAAGGTGTTTCCACTGAGGTTCCATGGCAGGTTCTGCGGAGGAAGATCAAGCCCTAACAATTGACATTTGTTCAGTCGCAAACTAAGGCAAGCCCCAGTTTGCATTTAAAAGCTTTACAGAGTTTTTACAGTCTTTATCACCTTACGTCATAAGTTTGATATGTGCATTACGTATAGGGTGATTGATACTCCACTGGCATGACCAAAAATCCCATGGATTGGTTGGAACGAGTTACAGTTTGACCTATAGCAACTGCTTTGCTAATGCATAGGAAATCTGGTAGAAGTCGAGTAGTTGGAATCTACTCGCGAGAGATGTAGGACATATCTCACATGATTGGTTAGATAAACAATGGCTTAATATAATGAATCCGAGACCGGGCAGGGAATGGATAGGAAGCGACGAGAATTGAGTCTCGGTCGCATAGCCCTGCCCGTGTCGCTTGAGGACCGTGCCGTATGCGGCACCGTTGGGCAAGCTTGAACTGTACCGGTTGCATAATGGTATATGGGCCCATTAAACTGATGTAACTCTAGACTGTAGTGTGGAGACTCCTCGGTTGTCCTTGAATGGAGATGCGAAGGCATAAAGGTGTAAATCTTCTAGCGGGCAACTTCGACGTGTCCGTGTAGGGGACCTTTTGCTCGGGATGAAGGGGTTTGTCGACATTGGGGTCTTGGGTGAAAGGTGGCCACGTATGACGCGGGGAGGAGAGCACGTATGTGTCTCCCACGCGGGTGTGCGTGTCGTGCAGTCCGGGTGTGTCCTGATTGCAATCACCGTCCCTCGCGGTAATAGAGTACCACTTGTTCACTATGTCGTGACGTAGTAAATACTAAAGAAGCCAGAAAATCATATTGTATTGAATTATAATTACTTTGCAACCTTGTATGATTTAGAGATAGTATAATTAAAAGTTTACAGTTTCCCCATACTTTAGCTGTAATAGCATTATGTGCTTTGGGCATGTCATATCATCGGTAAAGCGTTTCTTGTTTGATTGTGGAGCCCATGGTGTGCCGTGCTCAGAGAATGTCATTTGCTACTTAAAACTTGATTATAAGGATCCACTTGTAGGCGAGTCATTTATGCTATTCCTTACCTATGTTTAGTGTCCCCTTGCATATGTCTAGTGAGACGGTTAAGTCTTGCTGAGCCTTATGCTCACGTTTGCGCTTTAACGATTTTTGTAGGTATTAGTTTTATTTCTGCTGTTCAGGTTGTACATGAGACTCGAGGTGTCGAGATAAATCTCATTTGAGCCACGCCGCTGCTGTATGTCCTTCGTGTTGCTAGTGAGAATCGTCCTAGGGCATGGACGTCTTCTCTCCTGCTTAGTTAGGTGAGATTTTGAGTATGTAATTTCCGCTGCGTGTGTACCCTTGTTGTACACTCTTTTGTAAACTCTTCTTATTATGAAATGAAAACTTTATATGTTTTGGTATCCTTTTCATGTGTGCTGTTAGGTGTCGCATCGCACGGCACCACCCAATGAGATCCTCGGATGTGTGGACTCCGGTCCCCACAGACATGGTATCAAAGCTTCATTGGGAATAGCACGCTCGAAAAGAGCCTATTTTCAAAAACTCCGAAGTAGTCGAGTGAGGTTTAGCTATATGCCCATTAAGGACTATTACTAGCATAAGTTATAAAGGTGGTGAACTAACTTGTTATATTATTCCGTAACGACGCTCCGTCTTCAAGGTAAGAGGTAAGGTACGCCGCCGAGAGCGGATCAATCTTGGTAAACTCTGCATACGAGATATGGTATGTGAAATTTTCGTGGCTTAGCACGGAAAGTCAATATGAGTCTCTGAAACTTTCCATGTTTCTGAGAACATATGACACGCGGTACCCCAGCGTGACACAAAATTAGTGGGAGCCCCCGTCGGGTGGTGTATAACCCGATAGTATGCATCTCTAGAACCATTCATGTTCTATGGGATCATGCGAAACACGTATGCCCGAGCATGTATAAGCCGGTTCGTACGGGAGTCTTTGCTGTACAGACGTATTTACAGCCATGTACCTCGAGACATGACCTCGCTCGAGGGCGACTCACACCAGAGTCGTATGCATTTACTTTTGATTATATCTTATTGTGACTGCCTGTCGTGTTTCCCCGTGCCGCCCTTGAGGTGTGAAGGTGTGAAAGGGGATTGTTTGTCTTCTGCAGGTACACTAACTCTGGTAGCGGCCCGTGTAGAATACGTTTGCGAGTGATCGATAGTAGGACCACCTCTAGACGTATCCGGATATACCGGATTAGACTTTTCTTTTAGTAAGGCACGTAGTACCGTCAGTATCACACTTGATACTTTGACCATCCTCCACGAGAGAAATGGCTTCATATTCATATTAAGTCCAAGTATCAGTTGCTGATATCTTGTGGACAAAGTAAAATGTTTCTTTTCAAGAGTAGGTGAACCAAAGTCCTTTGCTCCTGGCGAGAGTTTAGCTCGACTTCGCCGGAGTAAGACTTTGGTTAAGTTTGAAGATCCATAGTGATATGCTATGGATAAGAAGGTCGTCAAGTCCCTTTTAAGATTCCTTTTGGTTCTAAAGGAAATGATTAGTTGTGAATCAAGTTCTAGCCATCGGACTTGAGTTTTGAGCTAAGTTTCAAAATTTGAGTTTGTTTCCAAATTCTTGTGTTTCGATGCCGGTGAGTTCTGTTTTCGAACAGAATGGACCTGACTTTGAAATTCCATATCTCTTTAACCTGGAGGGATTTGGAGGCAAGTGAATACTTTTTGAAAAGCTTTTGAAGTCTTCTAATAGTTTCCTATTGACCTCCAAGCCAAAAGATGCTATTATGGTGATGAAAATGCACCATTATCACGGCAGCTGCTGTTCTGAAACTACACGGACCAGCATCTGAATTTTTGTCATATTTCCTTGAAGAAAGCTCTTCTATTCCATTATGATACATTTCTGGAAAGTGGAAAAGCTATTCTACAACTTTGTTATTCAGTGATACCTCAAATTCAGCTTATAACTAATTAGAAAACAGAGTTGAAGATAATACATGTATATAGGTGCTATCTGAAACAGTCAGAAAAAAATTCTGAACTTTGAACGGACATAACTCTTAAACTAGAAATGCAACCTATGCATGTTTATACATGTATGGAAAGCTTAAAGAGTCCTCTACCAACTTCCTATTCAACACGAGGGCTAAAACTCGCAATAACATGGTCTAAATTGAAGTATCGTATAAGGTGTCGAAACAGTTCAGAATATGGACCGTTACCTATTCAGTTAATGTTTCGATTATAATTCCTAGTAGACTTATCGAATGGCTTCGTATTTTACATTTCTGGGATCCTGAGAATTTTTGCAACAAGTTTGCTATGTATTACTTTTGCAAATATTGATGTTTGTATATCTGAATTTGTGGACAAAATCAGCCTTAAACAAAGGAGGTGCTGTCCAAATTCTCAGAAAAACTGTCAACTTGCAAATGCCGTATCTTCTCAACCAGAAATGCTTCGAGGGCAAGTAAATACTCTTTAGGAGGATTTGAAAGTCCTCTACATGTTTTCTGTTCAACACCAGACCAGAATCCTTTTCTAAATGGGTGAAATTTGGATAATTGCAGAGACTGTCCAGACATACCCAAGCTGGACAGCAATCTGTACACCTCTGAATTTAATCCATAACTCGCAGACCCTTGATCCAATGGTGTCACGCGAGTAACCGTTGGAGAGTTTAGAGAGTAAGCTACAATTTTTGCAATTGGCTCCAGACCTGAATCGGTCATCTACCTATTCCAAATCGAGTTTGAATACAGAGTGGTCAATCTGAACTGAATTCAGTTCTGAATACTGAAATTTTACCCAACTTCAAAAATTCATATCTTTTGAACCAGAACTGATATGAAGACAAGTAAGTACATTCTGGAAAGCTTATTACATTGGATACAACTTTGTAAATCATAATATTTCCAGATTTCCATCAGAACAGCCTGAAAACTTTAGATCAAAACTGCTACTGTTTAAGCAGATTCTGCTGAAAGTGCAGAGAAGTCTGCTAGCTTCAAAATTGCATAACTTGCAAACCCGAGATGATCAAGAGGCAAACCAATACTTTTTGGAAATTTCTTGAAGTGTAATTTAACTTTTTTTTGTTCACCTCAAGATCTGATTTTGCCATTTACTTGGCCAGAACCGAAGTTGCGTCCAAGCTGTTCATCCTCCCCCAGGATTTAATCGGGTGATGACCCTTTAGGGTGTTTATGGATTTGGTTCTCGAGTTCAACTCGAGGAGTTTCATAACCTCCCAGGTGTTGCGACCCAACAATATTTGTCATTAGAGTTGAGTATTACACTAAGGCAAATCTCTTTTGCTCGGATGCACATGCTAGTGTTTTGACTATGCAACCTTGCATCTCACACTTTAATTGTACATTGAGCATGTATGACACTTCCCTTAGTTGGACGACCCTCCCCATAAATATTGCTTGGAGTAAGTTTATTGCTCACCTAGCTTGAATCTTAAGGGGGAAGGAGTTCATCTAGTAATTGAAGTGTTATGTTCACCTAGGTGTCATACCAAGGTACATCGACACCGAACCAACGTGCTGGGAGCAATGCTCAAGTAAGGAGGACCGAGTACAACATTGACTCATTAAGTCAATGCGAAGCTTATGTAACGGATTACCTTGAACCCCGTTTCTTGTGGAACTCGATCATCGAGTTAAAGAAGTCAGTTGATTCTTCACGCTAAACCACTCCTTTGCTTCAGTCTTTGAGACGAGAAGCCATAAGTGAGTAGTATGAGCTGGAAATTCTTTAGCAAGAACGTGGATTACTAACCAAGGTCGTGCCTAGCACAGTACCTTGTCAACCACTTCGTGCAACCTACGGGAGTGATGAGAACCTTACTCTTCAAAGGTTACTCTCTTTGCAACTTCTGAAGGTAACCCTACCGCACCTTTTAAGGGGTAGACATAGTACTTTAAGAAAACTACGAGATGAAAAACCTGACCCATTGTTAAGGAACCACAATTACCTATAAGTTGTGATTAACAAGCTTTAGGGAACTTCCGATCAACAAGAAGTTCAATCACCTTGTTCCATTTTGTACACTCCGTTGCCTCGAGATGAACCTCACCATTCCTTGCTAATACTTTTACCTTGAAACCATCGAACTTGGTCGAGATATGAAAGTAGCAAGTCTTGTCTAGCGCCTTTCATGACCAAGTTTATTCAATCCTCCTGTATTTGGGATACTTCTGACTGTGTTTGGATTGTATTACCTATTTTTGCTCAAAGCATAATATTGAATGCACCATACCTTGCATAATTATCCGCGGAGTTGCATTGAGTCCGCATAACATCATCCGGTTTGTGATGCATCATAAAACGTAATTACTAATGAGTTTTGAGCACGGATATGTGACCCCGTTCAGATACTTAATTAGTGCCTAACATTTTTGAGTTGTGATCAATTTTATCGTTCGCAACGCCTTCGACTGGTTTCATTATCTTGAGTAGCACAAGGGACACCTTGTGACTAAAACACATTTGAGTCTTTGTCCTTGACCCGTTGAAACTCAAATCAACTTGAGTCCTGGAAACTGATTGTTTCTAGTTGCGAGGAGCTTCCTATGGACTTCTCGACCTCGCTAAAACCCTGCATCTTTCTTTTCGCAAGGTTATCAGTTAATTATCAGGTCTTGGAACTCCTTGACTCGTAATGGATGGTGACATTGCTTTAGCCACAAGACCAGGGCAGCAAAGTCTTCGTAAGAGAAACACCCAGAGTTAAGAACACCTAACTATCTTAGAGTTCTAAAGTCCTCCAATGCAGAAGCTTACTTCCTTTTGACGAAAAGAAGAAGACCCCAATATATCAATATAGCTTTCTAAGCTACAAACTTTACGGTGTGATCCCAGTCACGCCGAGCATCCAAACCATAGATTCAATAAGAAGACGAAGAGTCTCTTTCTCCAATCAAATGCCAGGAGATGGTTGTCTCATCAACAACTCGGCCTAACTTTCTCTCTTCCTTAGAATCTCGGGACGAGATTCCTTTAAGGGGGAAGGATTGTAAAAGCCCGCTTTTTGGAAGAACAAAAATGTAAAAATGTGAACTTAAAAATTTTTGAAAATGAACTTAGAAATCCAAACTCACATGTATCACATGTGTTAACCCATGTTCACTACAAATATGGACTTGTTAAAACTTAAAATCTTAATAGGAATTATTTCAACCCTAAAATGGGACATTCAAAAATATTCAAATCTCATGCCGTAAATTTTTCCATGACCTTCTAATATTCCAATTAGACTCTCGGTAAAGTTTCAAAATTTTTGAAGCACGTTTTCCATTTATTGGACACGTACTGAGAGTTTAATCAACGTCGACTTTAAATTTAAACTTTGTGCTCAACCTTATCCAAATCAATTCCAAATTTTTCCTGAGGTCCCTTATGGTTCAAAAAGGTTAACTTCAAAGTTTCAGGATTTTTGAACCTAATCTACTATTTATTTCCTTGAGTCAAGTATCACCACTTGAATTCAAATTCAAATCTGAGTTCAAATTCAACTTGCTAAGTTTTGAAATCTGATTGCACCATAAAATTCTCCACATTTTATTTAGTCACGGGGCCAAATTTGACTATTTTTGAAGCATACTTGCTAGCCCTATTGGAATTTTGAAAAGAAGAAGAGGGAAGTGGGTCCCACAGGTAGCCCCACCTGGTAGGTCGGCACCGGTTTCCTCTCTCCTCCCCTGCCTCCACGCGACTGCATGCAGCGCCACCGCGATTCCTCTTCCATCCTTATCACCGCGCTGAGCCGACCCTCTCGGTCCTCATCTTCGCGCTCGTCACCTCCCGCTCCGCTTCCTCTCCCAGGCCACGCCGCCGTATGCCGCTCGTCCGCCCCACACGCCGCCGGCCGCCTCGGCCCGCTAGCGCCCAGCCACGGCGACGGCCGCCTGCTCCTTCCGTTTGCCGCCGACCTTCCCCTGCTCGAGCGTGCCTCCTCGTCTCCTCCCTGGCGCCGCTTCGCCGCCGGGTCGAGCTGCCCCGTCGCCACACTGCCTCTGGTCCCAGCCGCGCTGCTCCGCGTCCGCGCCCCACGCCGGCCGCCTCCTCGTCGCCCACGACGCTCCCGACGGCGCGCTCACCGCCGCCTCGTCCCCCGGCCACCGGCTTCCGCCGCCAGCGCCTGCCTCCGGTGCTGTCCCCGAGCCGCGCGCCCCCGCTGGCCCGCATCGCCCAGCCGCCTTGCCGCCGGCCAGCGCAGCTCCCCCACCGGCCGCCTCCTCGTCTCCCCGGCTGCACCTCGCCCTGGGCTCTGTCTCCTCACCGGCACCGCCCCACGCCGACGCCGTGCTCGCCCCTGCTGCCTTCGACCGCAGCGCCTCCCTTGCCGCCGCCCTGCTCCTGTGCAGCCCCTCAGCCGCACTTGCGAGCGCCGTTCCAGCCCGTGTGCCATGGCCATGGCCACTCCAAGCCGCTGCTCGCTGTGGTCCTTGCAGCTCGCTGCAGCACCTCGCCACGCCAAGCCGTGGCAACCGCGTTCCTCTTGTCAACGCCGTCCGCCGACTCTCTCTGCCGTTCACCATGACGCCATGTCCGTGTTCCGCGCCGTGGCTATGTCCTGGAAGCAAAGCAAGTGATGGGCGTAACAGAGGAGATGCAGGAACACACCTTTGACACCATGGTATCGACAACTGGCTCAAGGTTAGCTCTGATTTGTGCAAAGATTAGTTGGGACAGAGCTGCAGCCAAGGTGTTCGATGAAATGGTTACAAGGCGAAACTAAGTGTGTTGCCGTTCAATGCTGGTCTATGGATGCAGTTCTATTCTGGGGTGGCAGTTGACAAGTACATGTGCCAAGATACCCTTTGAATGGTGATGACGCGATGGAACTCTAGTACACACCAAGATGTTCAGCGAAATGCATACAAGGTGAGCCTTACCCTGAAATACCTTGCTTGATGTCACCGACGTCCGTTCGTCGTGATCGCTAAGATTACTCATATGTCGTCAAGTCGTACATCCATGTTCCGCGTTAATATCATTTCTATAGGAGTCCCCAAGTTGACCTCCTTTGTCGTTTGTATCACGTCGGCCTGTCCGTACGTGCTCGTGATGCTCCACCATGAGTCGCGTCGACGTCGTTGACCATATGACGTCGTCGTGACGCTCCGAACCGTCATCGTGTCCTGGCATCGAGATGATGGATGCTTGTGATGTGTGTGGTGCTGAAACACCAGCACGACTCGTCGTACAATGGTCGTTTAGCCAAATTAGGGTTTAGTCGAGGCGAGACTCGTCGAATCCTAGGTGTAGCCTAGATGCTAGATGAAATGCCTTCTAGGTCAAACCGAGTGTATTGGTGACCACCGATGACCTAGGGTAGAATACTGCGAGAACGTTGCGACCGACGAGGAGAACTAGTCCAAGTGGAACCTTGGATAAGAATTTCTTAGTCGTGTCGAGGACGTTTCCTTTCCGCTCGCAGAATTGCTTACCTTGGTGTACCTCTTCATCGACGGTAGGTTCGTCGAGTCTTTTGTCGACAACTAAGTCGAGTCCCTAACTCTTCGACTCATGAAGTGGTATTCGAGATTCCGCTCACCCTTTTGACGAGTCCGGGTCGAGGTGGACCTCGCTAATCCGATCTTCTCGTGACGGCAAAGCATGATCGTCACGACAAGGTCTCGCATCATGTTCAAGTTCTAGGAGTTCACCGAGCTCATCTGGACAATCTTGCAAAGGACACTACGATAGTGTCGTGTAAGCACTTGAACGATGCTCAAGAAGCTTGCCGTAGAAACTACTTTACCAAAAAGTCATTTCAATGTTGTCTTGGTACTCACATCAAATTAACAGGGCTTGTTACGACTCTTTGAGTCCAAGCAATGTTGACCTCACTTCACTCCCAAGTGTCGCTAGGGTTTCACCCTGGTTCATCCTTATCAGGACCCTGCGACCACACTTGTCCCGTGATTAGGTTTACTCCTTAATGAGTTTGTGTAACTTCATTGGTCGACTTCTAAGTCACAACCTCTTGTTGCACAGTTCACTCATGCCTTAAGCTTTCAATGCTCCATCTTGATCGCTTAGTCTTCCCTACATCACACAGTCCAGTAATACTTCTTCACCATTATACCTTATCACTCTTTGTGAGGCATAGCTCCAAGTGTTGAGTGCTAAATTGCGATGTGTCATTACATTGCACCTTTCAGTGCTTATCTCGACACTACTATGCCACCTTGACTCTTAGGTCATCCTTACACTACCAGTCCAACACTTTCACACCATTCAGCTGTATCGTCCTTGAGTGGCATAGCGTCGAGTGTTGAGTGCCAAGTTGCAATGTGTACTTACATTGCACCTTTCAATTCACATCTCGATACTACTATGACCACTTGACTCCATCCTTTGTTTATCCACACAACAAAGGCATATCTGTCCTTCCTAGTCGAACTCCTCATTCTTAGAGTTTACACAACCCCGTGGAGTCTTTTCTTAAATTACTTAATTACTTAATTACTTATACGCATATCATGTCGATAGGAAACGTGATGGTAGGTGATCGACGAGGAGCTTCGCTTGGAGGAGAAGGCCAAGGTGTTTCCACTGAGGTTCCATGGCAGGTTCTCCGGAGGAAGATCAAGCCCTAACAATTGACATTTGTTCAGTCGCAAACTAAGGCAAGCCCCAGTTTGCATTTAAAAGCTTTACAGAGTTTTTACAGTCTTTATCACCTTACGTCATAAGTTTGATATGTGCATTACGTATAGGGTGATTGATACTCCACTTGCATGACCAAAAATCCCATGGATTGGTTGGAACGAGTTACAGTTTGACCTATAGCAACTGCTTTGCTAATGCATAGAAATCCGGTAGAAGTCGAGTAGTTGGAATCTACTCGCGAGAGATGTAGGACATATCTCACATGATTGGTTAGATAAACAATGGCTTAATATAATGAATCCGAGACCGGGCAGGGAATGGATAGGAAGCGACGAGAATTGAGTCTCGGTCGCATAGCCCTGCCCGTGTCGCTTGAGGACCGTGCCGTATGCGGCACCGTTGGGCAAGCTTGAACTGTACCGGTTGCATAATGGTATATGGGCCCATTAAACTGATGTAACTCTAGACTGTAGTGTGGAGACTCCTCGGTTGTCCTTGAATGGAGATGCGAAGGCATAAAGGTGTAAATCTTCTAGCGGGCAACTTCGACGTGTCCGTGTAGGGGACCTTTTGCTCGGGATGAAGGGGTTTGTCGACATTGGGGTCTTGGGTGAAAGGTGGCCACGTATGACGCGGGGAGGAGAGCACGTATGTGTCTCCCACGCGGGTGTGCGTGTCGTGCAGTCCGGGTGTGTCCTGATTGCAATCACCGTCCCTCGCGGTAATAGAGTACCACTTGTTCACTATGTCGTGACGTAGTAAATACTAAAGAAGCCAGAAAATCATATTGTATTGAATTATAATTACTTTGCAACCTTGTATGATTTAGAGATAGTATAATTAAAAGTTTACAGTTTCCCCATACTTTAGCTGTAATAGCATTATGTGCTTTGGGCATGTCATATCATCGGTAAAGCATTTCTTGTTTGATTGTGGAGCCCATGATGTGCCGTGCTCAGAGAATGTCATTTGCTACTTAAAACTTGATTATAAGGATCCACTTGTAGGCGAGTCATTTATGCTATTCCTTACCTATGTTTAGTGTCCCCTTGCATATGTCTAGTGAGACGGTTAAGTCTTGCTGAGCCTTATGCTCACGTTTGCGCTTTAACGATTTTTGCAGGTATTAGTTTTATTTCTGCTGTTCAGGTTGTACATGAGACTCGAGGTGTCGAGATAAATCTCATGTGAGCCACGCCGCTGCTGTATGTCCTTCGTGTTGCTAGTGAGAATCGTCCTAGGGCATGGACGTCTTCTCTCCTGCTTAGTTAGGTGAGATTTTGAGTATGTAATTTCCGCTGCGTGTGTACCCTTGTTGTACACTCTTTTGTAAACTCTTCTTATTATGAAATGAAAACTTTATATGTTTTGGTATCCTTTTCATGTGTGCTGTTAGGTGTCGCATCGCACGGCACCACCCAATGAGATCCTCGGATGTGTGGACTCCGGTCCCCACACTACGGCTACCTCGTCCTGAAGATGCCAAACCCCTCCGGCGTCCTCATGATCCGCAGAGACCGCACCATTGCGATGTTAGCCTTGGAGCAGCTCCAGGCCCTCTCAGCAGACCCGACCCCTATCCCGGGCGACGCTGGATCAAGTCTGCCTCCGCCGAGCTCGCGTCAGTGCAGAGCACCCGCTGCACCCCGGCTGCAGCCCTCCGACAGCACCGACACCCCCGTCAAAGCTGCCAAGCTCAGTCCCGGCTCTGCTCATACTACTCGCAAAGCGGGCGGTCAAGGTAGGAAGTAGGGATACTCGCAAATCGCCCCTCTTGTAGCTAATCGACAACAAGGTTGCCCCGCAACCATCACAGCTACCCCTGGATCCTTGGGCACCCCTATTGTAAATATTAAGCTAAGTAGGATAGTGTAAAGGTTTTCATAGGATCTAGGAGCAGCATTAAGGACAACCGAGCCCGGGAGGGTCAGGTCCAGAGTGTATAGTCAGCTTGGTTTGGTCCCGAACCCTAAGCGTGTACATCCTACCTCCCTCATCACCCGGAAGCAAGTTTTTGCCCTCTTTTGTAAATCCTGTCCCCCCTATGAACATTGATAAAAAATCACTGTTTTACATAATGTTTTCTTGAAAACATTGTTCATTTAATTACACATTAGTTTTATGATCATACCATACAACCTCGTTTATTGTATATTATCTTTATATACGCAGTTGTATGCTCTGTAACTCATCCATGCTAAAGTCATGCAGTCCTGTTGCAGGAAGGTTCGATTGAGGTACCTACAGTGTGTGAGGGGTTCTTCCGGCTGCTCTCATCATTAGGGTCATGTGGCGCAAGAAGGCTCCCCAGAAAGGCCTATGCCGAGCAGGAGGTCCAGGTGGTGTAAATGGATTAGCCTGGTCTTGCATCCTAAGCATACAAACCCTGCTCCATAGTGCTACAGTTGAGTAGTGGAGCCAGAAAGCTAACACCCTAAAGATGGTAGGAGCCGGACCCCGGAGCACCAACGCATCGAATTACCCAAGCCTCGTGCGTCAGTCCAGGATAGTAAGACATGCCACAACTAAGGAGATGAACAGATAAAACCTGTGAGCAAGACTAGTCCACCCCTTTTTCTATCATATGTGCAGGACAGCCAACCACAGCAGCTCTAAAGGGGCCCGTCGTCGACGTCCCAGCACGCCGACGACAGCAACAAGCGTGGAAAAGTGAGTAAACTCTCATGTCTCGCTCTTGTTGCCAACAAGGCTTTCTTGTGATAGCCTGTATACCAGGGGCCTGCCGTCAACGTCCCTGCGAAGTTGGTGGACAACGTTGGGGCATCCAGCTTTGGCATCTCCCAAGGGGCCTGCCGTCAAATTCCCTACAACGAGGGTGGGCGACACCAGAGCATCCAGCTCTGGTAGCTCCCAAGGGGCCTGCCGTCGACATGTCTACGACAATGGTGGATGACGCGAGATCATCCAGCTCCAGCACCTCCCAAGGGGGTTGCCGTCGACGTCTCTACGATGACGGTGGGCGACGCTGGAGCATCCAACTCCGACACCTTCCAAGGCGCCCGCCATTGACGTCCCAGCATGTTGGTGATAGCAACAAGCAATGATAAGTGTGTAAACTCTCTTTCCCCGCTCTTGTTGCTAACAGGGTTCTCTTGTGATAGCCTGTACACCAGAGGTCTACCGTTGGCGACTCTACAATGATGGTGGATGACGCAAGAGCATCCAGCTCCGTCACCTCCCAAGGGGCCTACCGTTGAAGTCCCTACAACGATGGTGGGCAACGCCAGAGCATCTAGCTCCAGCACCTCCCAAGGGTCCTGCTATCGAAGTCCCTACAACGATGGTGGACGACGCCAGAGCATCTAACTCCGACACCTCTCAAGGGGCCCGCCATCGACATCCCAGCATGCCGACGATAGCAACAAGCTTGGATAAGTGAGCAAACTCTACTGCCCCACTCTTGTTGCTAACAGGATTTTCTTGTGACAGCCTGTACACCAGGGGCCTATTGTCGGTGACTCTACGACGATGGTGGATGAAGCCGGAGCATCCAGCTCTGCCACCTCCAAATGGGCCTGTCGTCGATGTCTCTACGACGATGGTGGGCGACATCAGAGCATCCAGCTCTGGCACCTCCCAAGGGGCCCGCTGTTGACGTCCCAGCACTCCGATGACAGAAACAAACATGGATAAGTGAGTAAATTCACCTGCCCCACTCTTGTTGAAAACAGGGATCTCTTGTGATAGCCTGTACACCAGGGGCCTACCGTCGGCGACTCTACGACGATGGTGGACGATGCAAGGGCATCTAGCTCCGGCACCTCTCAAGGGGCCTGCCGTCGAAATCCCTAGAATGATGGTGGGCGACATCGGAGCATCCAACTCTGGCACCTCCCAAGGGGCCTGCTGTCGATGTCCCTACAACGATGGTGGGCGACACCAGAGCATCTAGCTCCGGCACCTCCCAAGGAGCCTGCCGTCGACGTCTCTACGACGATGGTGGGCGACGCTGGAGCATCCAGCTACGGCACCTCCCAAGGGGCCCGCCATCGACATCCCATCACGCTGATGACAACAACAAGAGTGGATAAGTGAATAAACTCTACTGCCCCGCTCTTGATGCTAACTGGGTTCTCTTGTGATAGCCTATACACCAGGGGCCTGCCGTCAACGTCTCTATGACGATGGTGGGCGACACCAGAGCATCCAGCTCCGGCAACTCCCAAGGGGCCTGCCGTCGACGTCCTAGCACGCCGACGACAGCAACAAGTGTGGATAAGTGATTAAACGCTCCCGTCCCACTCTTGTTGCTAACAAGGTTCTCTTGTGATAGCCTATACTCTAGGGGCCTACCGTCGGTGACTCTACGACAATGGTGGACAACGCTGGAGCATCCAGCTCCGACACCTCCCAAGGGGCCTGCCGTCGACGTCTCTATGATGATTGTGGGCGACGTCGGAGCATCCAGCTCCGACACCTCACAAGGGGCCCACTGTCGACGTCCCAGCACACCGACAACAGCAAGAAGCATGGATAAGTGAGTAAACTCTCCTGCTCTGCTCTTGTTGCTAACAGGGTTCTCTTGTGATAGCCTATACACCTGGGGCTTACCATCGGCGACTTAACGATGATGGTGAAGACGCCGGAGCATACAGCTACGGCACCTCCTATGGGGCCTACCGCCGAAGTCCGTACAACAATGGTGGGCGACGCTGGAGCATCAAGCTTCGGCACCTCCCAAGGAGCCTGCCGTCGAAGTCCTTACAACGATGGTGGGCGACGCCAGAGCATCCACCTCTGACACTTCTCATGGGCCCTGCCGTCGATGTCTCTACGACGATGGTCGGCGACGCCAGAGCATCCAGCACCGACACATCCCAAGGGGCCCGCTGTTGTTGTCCCAGCACGCCGACGACAACAACAAGCTTGGATAAGTGCGTAAACTCTACTGCCCCACTCTTGTTTCTAACAGGGTTCACTGGTGATAGCCTGTACAGCAGGGTCCTGCCATCGACATCTCTACGACGATGGTCAGCGACGCTGGAGCATCCAGCCCGGCCCTTCCCAAGGGGCCCACTGTCGACGTCTAAGCATGCCGACGACAACAACAAGCGTGGATAAGTGAGTATACTATCCTGCCCCGCTCTTGTTGCTAATATGGTTCTCTTGTGATAGCGTGTACACTAGGGGTCCACCGTCAGCGACTCTGACGATGGTGGGCCAGAGCATCCAGCTCCGGCACCTCCCAAGGGGCCTGCCGTCGATGTCGCTACAACGATGGTGGGCGACGCTGGAGCATCCAGCTTTGGCACCTCCCAAGGGGCCTGTCGGAGTCCCTACAACGATGGTGGGCGACGCCGGAGCATCTAGCTCCGGCACCTACCAAGGGGCCTACCGTCGACATCCCTATGACGATGGTGGGCGACGCCAGAGCATCTTGCTCTGGCTCCTCCCAAGGGGCTTGTCGTCAATGACTCTACAACGATGGTGGAAGACGCCGGAGCATCCAGCTCCGGTACTTCCCAAGGGGCCTGCTGTCGACGTCCCTACGGCGATGGTGGATGACACCAGAGCATCCAGCTTCGGCACCTCCCAAGGGGCCTACCGTCGATGTGCAATAGTTGGTCCTCACAAACTAACAAGCTCAGCAAAGGTTCTGCAAACCCTTACGTAGCTAAGGACTCAGAACAACAGTTGAGAAGCACAAAGACAAGCCAAAAAGTCAAACACAAATTTAGATTCATTAAGGAATATTTACAAAGGGGCGAGCCCCGAATACAAATTCGGGCATCCTCGCGCTCTTTAACAGAACCTTCAAAATATGGCTCAAGTGGCAGATCAGGATACCGGCTCTGGTAGCACATCGGGACATGGGATGCCACCATCTCCCCCACTGCCCTACCCTCGGCTTCTAGGCGTTGAGCCTGCTAACGCTCCTGCTGATTGAGCTCCCGAGCACGGCGCTCCATCGTGCACTCTAGGGCTTGGATGTCGAGATCGCGCAAGAGAAGTTCCTGAAGTTCAGCTGAGTGTTGCGCCCGATCCCGCACCAAGTCCCTCTCCCAAAGCTCAAGATCCTAAAGGCGAGACTGCAGCCTGTCCTGATCAGCCTCAGCCCGAGCCATCATCGCCTGGGCCGCCACCTCTTACTCGGCGACAGGAGCCTCCCGCTCAGCAATAGCAGCTTTGCGGTGATCCAGGGCCTCTCGACCCTCCTCAAGGGTGTGCAGACGGGTGTCGGCTGTATTGTTGGCCACCTTGGCATGTGCCAGGATCTTCTGGGACATTGCGTCCATGGCCTTTACCAAGCGGTGCCTCAGCTCTAGCTCCTTGCTCTCCTTCTGGTACTTCGCCTCTGCCCCGACGATCCTAGACCTCAGAAAGTAATCCCAGCCTTGGAGGCACTCGCCCTCAGCATGCAGCTTCTCCAACTACGCGGTGAGAGCCCCGTGCACCCGGCGAAGGTTGGATTGCACCTGGAGGATGCTGGACTGCGCCGAGTCCATGATGTCAGAGAGGCGATCTGGCTGCGCCAAAGTTATGGAGGGCCTCTCGGCAATCATCTCGGGGACCTCTTCCTCCCAAAGCGGCGAGGGCGAGGCCACCAGTACCAGAGACCTTGTCCCCGGACGCGGAGTAGGAGTGGCAGTGCAGCCTGAGGCGACAACATCACCATCGCTCAGGGAGCCGTCCAACGGATCAGCAGCAGTGGAGGCCAAGCCCTCAGCCCCCTGAGCTGGCTCCGACATAACCTCTGGCACGGCGGCCGAGGGTGCCTCCGGCATGATAGCCGGAGACAGAGCTAAAGAAGCTTCCCTTCCCGCACGAAGTACAAACGTCGGAGCAGCGCTCTCCTGCCCCAGCTTGGCTGTCTGCTGCGCCGGAACAGCCATAGACTCCTAGGTCGACTATGAAGCATTCTGGGGCACTACCCCCGGCGGTAAGGGTGTCACAACAACCAATGTGGCCCTGCGAATCAAAATCAAGGCCTGATCAATCAACAAAGGTAGGCGAGATAACAAAGCAAGTGTTGGTAAGAATGCCTTACCAGCGCCCCCGGAAGCTCAAGCGGACCTCCACCTTTGGCGACCATGAAGTCGCAGGCCCTGACGATGACATGGCAGGCAAAGCCATCCCGGCCAGGACTCCACCAAAACCACCTGCAACGCCGCCACCCTACGTTGGCGTATCTCCACCATCATGTGACACCCGGTTCTGAAAATGAACCAAGTGAACGCATATGTGTGCCCATGACGTTAACACACATACACAAGTGCATTCACAAAAGGATATACATAAAATTACCACATACCAAGATCAATTAACCACTTTTATTAAAGAATTCATAATATCCTCGAATACAAGTTCTAATGATTATTAATGGCAAGTTTGAACTAAAGCAGAGAAAATAAACTAAATAAGCAAACTAAGCAAATAGGGTAGCACAGCTCCAATCAACACCACAGGCAAAGCTGACTGCAAACACGGCCTAGAACTCCGCATTATCATCATTATACTCCCAATCTGACCTGCAACTGCTGGTGGGGGAATTGCAAGGGTGAGTACATGTCATACTCGGCAAGAGTGGAAAGTATGACATGTAGCTAATTCAAATGAAAAATATAATAATGTATAAGTGCTGAAAAATACATTAAAACATTTGAAAGCAGTATATTAAATGTTTTTGAAGTAAACCCACCATAAACTATGCAGTTATCATAATACAAGTCCATATTTCAATACCATCATCCATATTCCAAATTTCACATTGCCATTAACCATATTCAGTACCAAAATTTAATCCATGACCAACCATAACCATATTATTAACCATAACCAGTACCAATCCATCCAAAATCCTAATTTACCCCTAATCATGTGAGGGTCCAGGTTGCTCATAACCGGGAGCACGACTATCAAGATAGTTTTTAGACATTCTGCAGAGGTTGTACCACTTTACCCATGTGTTTGTGATTTCATCACCTTTTGGTTACTATGGAATCTCAATTATGCCGTCTCACACTTCCTTAGGTGTGTGGCCAAGAAATCACAAAATAGCCTTTACAAAGGGACTACTAGCATGTACCGACCCATTGAGGTTTCATTGGTGGCGATGTCTCCAACTGAGCACATCTTGAACCAAGGGCCCCCTCTTGTGCCGTTCGGATCCCAGGGAGTCCCACCAACCACATCCAAACCGAATCCGACTCCCCTTCCGCGGTGCACCAAATGATCCATGCAATACTAGCAATACCCTAATTGATCAGCTACGCCGCGCCCATACTTGGCCTCGTGGTGGCACTGTAAGTCCTGGATGATCGCTCCACGAACCGGTCCTTAGATCTAAAGCAAACAAAACCACCACAACATGCAACCCATCCACATACCATGCTTGCTTAGATCACCCATTACCATGTCATATTAATCAGTTTATATTAACCATAATCTCATTAATGCATAATTAAATGATATAGTTGTTTTCCCTTCCCATTTAATTAAGTGAAGCAAAGGTAAAAAGCCCTTCCCGACTCTATACAATATATTCCATGTGACAAGGGTGGTTGAACAAAGCTAGTAAACTTCGTATCATAAGATTGAACAAAGCTAGTAAACTTCGTATCATAAGATTTCCCATCAAATTGACACAAGCATGTAGTTTTGCAAACAAAACATTTATTTTAGAAACAGGATCAATATGTTCGAGGACACTTGCCTTGCTCTTGGGCTTGATCAGGATCAAAGAATTCAAATTCCTGGTGCTGGAGATCCCCCGCAGCACTCCCTATCCCAAATCTATCTAATCCGCACAATAAACATACCAGACAAGAATTACAATTAAAAAGTTCACATATATTACTCAACCTGTCGTGACATGCATGATTAATGCAAATGCAAAGCAAAACTAGTTAATGAGTTATTAATGATGTTCACTAACTAGTTCTAATAGTTTTTAACAATTTTGGACAGGTTCGGAATTGATTCAAATCAATTTATATTTAATTCAGCAGGAAACATATTGCAAAAATCGGACTAGTCCGCTGTAGGGTCGAACTAGTCCGCCCGTCGCAGAAACAACAAACTAGGGTTTTCTAGATCGACGTGAATTTGGAGGAATGGGGTTGAATTCATGTGAGAAAGAGGAAGTAGAAGGTATACCAGGTGTCTAGAACTCCAATGGATCAAGGGTTTTGGAGGCAACACTTGGATCTTTATGATCTAGGGTTGATGAAGGAACTTGATGGTGGATTGTTGATGAAAAACGAAAACTTGATGGAGATCTTTATCCTTTTTGGTTTCCTCCTCTTCCTATTCTCCCTCCTTATGGTGTCTCTCGATGAACTATGGTTTGTGGACTTTCAATTGAGGTAAGGGATGTAAAGTCAAGGGGAGGGGTTGTTTATATAGAGGTGGAGGCTAGGGTTTGATGGATTTCGAGTTTGGGAGGGGTTAAAGGACGGTTTGGTGTCACACATGGGCTCCAAAAAGAGTTAGACACGACGTCCTTAGGCCCACATAAGGTAAAACCCAAAAACAAATCGTGGAACATAAGATCAACTCAGAATCACGATTTACCAGACACATCCGCAGTGGGCTGGACTAGTCCGAAGTTAGACAGAGAGAAAATCAGACAAGTTCGGACTGGACATCGGACAAGTCCGAACATAGTCAAAGGGAAATAAGACAAGTCTGACTGAAATCGGACAAGTCCGATTTTAGTCAGAGGAAAATCGTACAAGTCCGCAAGAATACTGGACAAGTCCGAACAAGACCAGTGACTTAGCAAAATTTCAAGGATTCTTGGAATACCGGACTAGTACGCAATGGACCGGACAAGTCCGAAATTGTCCAGAGGCAAAAACCGGAATAGTCCGCAGCAAAAACGGACATGTCCGAGGAAGGTCAGATGGAAATCAGACTAGTCCGCACCAAAACGTACTAGTCCGCACTTCCAAGAATTCTTAAGTGTGGTTTTGCTCTAAATCAATTTTAAACTTATTCCTTTTTATGTGGATTAAAGTTAAACATGTATTAGAATGTATTCAATGCATGATGGATAAAAATGAGGGTGTTTCAAAGCTACCACCCTTCAAATGAATCTCCCACTTCAGATTCGACGCGGAAGAGAAGAGATAGGGAAATTTTCCTTCTTGAGATCATCCTCCAACTCCCATGTTGCTTCCGATTCTGTGTGACGCTTCCATTGAACTTTGTACCATCGAATAACCTTATTTCTTGTGACCCTCTCCTTGGCTTCCAAGATTTTGACCGGTTGCTCGGCATAAGTCAAATCTTCCTTTAATTCTACTTCTTCCATTGACACTTGTTCTTTTGGCACCCTTAAACATTTTTTGAGCTGGGAAACATGAAATACATCACGAACATCTGATAGATGCGCTGGTATCTCCAACTTATATGTCACTTCTCCTCTTTTGTCCAAAATCTTGAATGGCCCAATGTACTGAGGTGCTAGCTTGCCTCTTATGTTAAACCTCTTATGACCTCTCATTGGTGACACCTTGAGGTAAACAAAATCTCCCACTTCAAAAGCTAGTTTCCTTCTCCTATTGTCTGCATAGTCTTTTTGCCATGATTGAGTATCACTCAAGGTTTTGCGAATAATCTAAACTTGCTTTTCAGCTTCTTGCAACATATCCAGTCCAAATACTTGATTTTATTTTGTCTCATTCCAGAACAAGGGCGTCCTGCACTTCCTTCCATACAGTGCTTCATAGGGCGACATCTGCAAACTTGCTTGGTAACTATTGTTGTATGAGAATTCTGCATATGGCAAGCTCTTGTCCCAAATTTTTTGATGTTTCAAGCCACAGGCTCTTAACATGTCCTCCAAAATCTGATTGGTCCTCTCAATTTATCCATCAGTTTGAGGGTGATACGCCGAACTGAAATTCAACCTTGTTCCCAATAATTCATGCAATTTCTGACAAAACCTGGAGGTAAATTGAGAACCTCTATCCGACACTATCTTCTTGAATACTCCGGATGCATGACCCACAATCCCATTGGTTAATGGGGTAGGTTGATAGCTCGACGTGTAGAACTGCTATGCTAATGTTGTAGGTGATCTGATAGAAGTCGAGTAGCCGAAATCTACTCTTGAGAGATGTAGAACATATCTCACAAGATTTGTTAGATAGACAATGGCTTAATATAATGAATCTGAGACCGGGCAGGGGATGGATAGGAAGCGATGAGAATTGGAGTCTCGGTCGCATAGCCCTGCCTGTGTCGATTAAGGCCCGTCTATATGCGGCCCTGCTGAACAGACTTTACTTGTACCGGTGACATACTGGATATTTGGGCTCCAGTAAACTGACGTAACTCAATAACTAGGATGTCGAGGCCATTAACTCACCATCGATAGGGGTGGTTGAGGACAGTATGGTGTAAATCGGTCGGCGGGCACAGGTGTGTTTCGTGCGGAGACCTTCTGTTCGCGGGGGTGAGACGGGTTCGGTGTTCGGGTTGTGAAAGGTGGCCATATACGACTAGTAGTGAAGTGTTACATAGGTTCTGATGTACTCGCTGACACTACTGAACGTGCGTATGTGTCGTGTTGTCCGGTTGTGTCCGAATTGCAATCACTGTCCCTCGCGGTAATAGAGTACCACTTGTTCACTGAGTCCTGAAAGCCATAAGAATATGATGTATTGAATTATAATTGCTTTGTACCCTTGTGTGGCTTAGAGATAGCAAAATTTAAAGTTTACAGTTTCACCATACTTTAGCTGTAATAGAATTATGTTCCTCGGGCATGTCATATCATCGGCAAAGCGTTTCTTGTTTGATTGTGAAGTCTATGATGCGCCGTGCCTGACGAATGTCATTTGCTACTTAAAATATGATTATAAGGACCCACTTGTAGGCGAGTCGTTTATGCTTTACCTTACCTATGCTTTGTATTCACCCTTGCATATGTCTAGTGAGACGTGTTAGTCTTCTAAGCCTTATGCTCATGTTTGCAGTTAACGAGTTTTTGCAGGTTATACGACTAATGACGGGTTTGATGATGAGGCTGCACCCCCTCCAGGGTTTACAGCCGAGTGGGAACCCTGCACACCGCCGTGAATTTTGTGTTGCTAGTGCGAAGTATCTAGGGCATGGATGACTTTGCTTTTGCATAGCTAGTGCTGAGAGCGTAGCTATGATGTATAGGTTTCTTTCGTTCCGCTAGTATTGTAAAACTTCTGTTGTATTATAAATAAAAGACTCTGTATTGTACATTATGCTCGTTCTGTTCTTGTATGCTGTTGGGTGTCGCATCGCATGACACCATCCAATGGGATCCTTGGATGTCGGGATTCCGGTCCCCACATCATGGTATCAGAGCATCATTGGGAACAGTGTGCTTGAAAAAAACAGATTTTCAAAAACTTAGGATTATTTGAGTGAGGAATTAGCTATATGCCCATATAAGGATTATTATTAGTATAAGATATAAAGGTTGTAAACTAACTATATGTTATTAAATTCTATAACGACGCCCCGACGTCAGGTAAGAGGTAAGGTATGCCACCGAGAGCGGATCAATCTCGGTAAGCTCAGCATACGAGAAGTGGTATGTGAAATTTCCGTGGCTTGGCATGGAAAGTCAATATGAGTCTCTGAAACTTTCAATGTTTCTGGGAACATATGACACGCGGTGCCCCAGCGTGACACAAAGTTAGAGAGATACCCCGTCGGGTGGTATGTAACCCGATAGTGTGTTCTCATGTCTATGATAACGTGCGAACACGTTTGCCCGAGCGTGTATAAGCCGGCTCGTACGGGAGTCCTTGCTGTACGGACGTAGTAACAGCCATGTACCTCGAGGCATGCCTTCGCTTGAGGGCGACTCACTCCAGAGTCGTATGCAATTACTGTCAAATATAACTGTGGATGGTGACTGCCTGTCGTGTTTCCCCGCTGCCGTACAACGTGCCTGTGCCAGGGGACTGCTTGTCTTCTGCAGGTATACTAACTACAGTAGAAGACCGTGTAGAAACCGTTTGCGAGAGAATGATATAGGAACCACCTATACACGTAACTGGATATACCAGATAGAATTTTCTTTGGTGAGATACGTAGTACCGTCAGTATCAAACATGATACTTGACCATCCCCAATGACAGAATGGATGCATTATGTTTTGGAAAGTCTGACTATCAGATGCTGGTAGGTTTGGACTCCGTAAAAGGGACTCCGATTCGATAGAGTAGATAGAATCAAGATTCTTGATTTCTGGCAGAAGTTGGCTCGACTTTGCCAGATTGTAAACTTGGTTATCTGATAGATAACATAAGGGTATAATACATGGATGGAAAGCTCGTGAAGACCTCTACAACTTTTCTGTTGACCATCAAGGCAGAAAAGTTTGATAATCTGTTGAAATCTGGAGTATACTAAAACTGCTCTAGATGACCCCCCATTGTACCAGTTCCAGTAATATTGCCATAACTCACTGTAGGAACATCTTCTGCCTTATTGTGATACATGTCTGGAAAGGCCAGAAGAAGATATACAGGTTTCATGTTTATAGTTTTTCCTAATTCGAATTTGAGTCAAATCAAATGTGGAAATCAAAACAGTGAACTGCACGGGTCTGCTGGTGCGTGGTGGGCAAACTACATCGCCGCACGCCCCGCAGACTATGTCGTGAGCTGGGCACAATTCCGGGAGGCGTTCCGCGCCTACCATATCCCTCCTGGGATTATGAGGAGAAGCGTCAAGTGTTCTTGGAGCTGAAGCAGGGAGGATGTAGTGCTTACGAGTACTCCAAGACCTTCAACCACTTGGCCCAGTATGCACAGGACCAAGTGAACACGGAAGACAGGAAGCGGGAGTATTTCTACCCGGGTTTGAACCCCAAGATGAAGGACAAGCTTGCCTTGTTCAACCGTGGCAACTTCAACGACATTGTCAATGCCACGATCGTACAAGAGGACGCTACTCGAGAGCTGTCCTCAGACAAGAAGAAGAGGAGTGCTCCCCAGGGCAGCGGAGGTGGTGCTCCTCAGAAGTACCGAATGGTGTATCGATCACCATCTGGCCAGAGGTGGCAACCGCCATCGCGACCACCGATGTTCAGTGGTCGCCAGTTCGGCAACACTGGTTTCCGGCCACAGCAGCAGCAGGGGATGATCCCACGTGCACTTCCACCTCCACCGCATGGACCGGGATTCCGTCCTCCCGTTCGTACCGGCCAGACCCCGTACACGTGTTTCACGTGTGGATGCATGTGGCACTTTGCCAAGGACTGCCCGCAGAATAGGCAGGGCGGAGGACAGTCGTCGTACCAGGGTGCCAACAAATGTGCAACCAGCCCAAGAAGCCAGTCCTCAGACTCGGCAACGTCCACCACCTCGCCATTGAGGATGTTCTGGAAGGCGCACCCGTACTCACAGGTACGTTCTCTATCTTTGATCATCCCATAGTCATACTCTTTGACTCCGGAGCTTCCCACAATGTCATTAGCAAGTATTTTGTCATTAAAAGTCAGTTGCCTATTATCTCAACCAAAACTCTGTATGTGATTTGCACTTCGACCGTGAAGATAGTAACAAATGAGATGGTTCCTGGGATACCACTTAACCTAGAGGGGACTATATATTTTACTCCGTTTCTGATACTGGAGAATCAGAGGCTAGATGTCATCTTGGGAATGGCATGGTTACAATACCATGGGGCTATTCTAGATCTCGTTCCTCGAAAAATATATCTAAATTCTCCACTTCATCCTTCCCAAGTCCTCAATCTTGAGAGAATCGTTCGAGTGAATCCATCTACTCAAAATACCGAGGTTAATGAACTTAAGGATATTCTGGTACTATATGAGTATTCGGACGTGTTTCTCGAAGATCTTCCTGGTATGCCACCAGAAAGAGATATAGAGTTCATGATTGAGCTTGTACCGGGAACAGTGCTGATCTCAAGGCAACCCTACAAGATGACACCGAAGGAACTTGCAGAACTGAAGGAGCAGCTAACAGAACTGTAGAACAAGGGTTCCATTCGTTCAAGTTCATAACCATGGGGCTGTTCTGCATTGTTTGTGGAGAAGAAAGATAAGACCTTGAGACTATGTGTGGACTATCGTCCGCTCAATGCTGTCACTATCAAAAACAAATATCCACTACCACACATTTATATTCTTTTCGATCAACTAGTGGGTGCTAAAGTATTTTCGAAGATGGATCTTCGTTCTGGTTATCATCAGATTAGAATCCGGCCAGAAGATATACCTAGGACAACATTCTCGACAAGGTATGGACTGTATGAATACCTTGTTATGTCCTTCGGATTGAACAACGCACCAGCTCAGTTCATGTATCTCATGAACTCGGTGTTCATGCTGAAATTGGACAAGTTTGTTGTGGTCTTCATTGACGACATCCTTTTGTATTTGAAATCTGAAGAAGAACATGCACAACACTTGCGTATCGTGCTTCAACGATTACGGGACCACCAGCTATATGCCAAGTTCAGCAAGTGTGAGTTCTGGATCAGCCAAGTGCCATTTCTAGGGCACATCATATCCGCAAAAGGGATTGCAGTTGATCCAAGCAAGATAAAGCAAGAACTCAAATGGGAGTCTCCAAACTCAGTACATGATGTTTGATGTTTCCTGGGTTTAGCTGGGTATTACCGGAGGTTCACTCCCAGTTTCTCCAAGATAGATAAACCAATGACAGAACTTCTGAAGAAAGGGAAGAAGTACGTATGGACAGAGGCATGTGAGGGAGGTTTCCAAGCATTGGTAAAACACCTCACAACGGCACCAGTATTAGCTCAACCGGACACAACCAAATCATTTGACGTGTATTGTGATGCATCTGGAATTTGTTTGGGTTGTGTGTTGATGCAAGACAGACGAGTGATCACTTATGGATCACGGCAGCTTCGGAACCATGAGCAGCACTATCCGACTCATGATCTAGAGCTCGCTGCTGTGGTACTAGCATTGAAGATGTGGAGACATTATCTACTGGGTAATCTAGTACATCTCTACACCGATCACAAGAGTCTGAAGTATATCTTCACCCAAAAGGACTTAAATATGCGACAGCGTAGATGGTTGGAATTAATCAAGGATTATGAGATTGAGATCCACTACCATCTAGGCAAGGCGAATGTAGTCGCAGATGCACTGAGCCGCAAGTCCCATGTCAATAGTCTTTCCATCACCTCAATGGGAGAAGAAAAACCGAGTCTCTACTTGGTTTCATATGGGGCACTCTACAATCTAGCTCTAATTCCTACTATTAGGGAGGATATTATAGCAGCTCAGAAGGAAGACAAAGGGATGTCGCACATTTGAAAAAGAATGGAAAAGGGGGAGATGAAATGTTTCCGATGTGACAATGAAGGTACCATCTGGTTTAAAAGCCGCATAGTGGTACCTCGGAACATGGAACTTCGGAAGAAGATACTGGATGAAGCTCATTTATCCAAGTATTCCATTCATCCGGGAAGTAACCAAATGTACCAAGACTTAAGGAAGAAGTTCTGGTGGACTCGGATGAAGAGAGAAGTAGCAAAATATATATCTGAATGTGATACGTGTCAGCGAGTCAAAGCCGACCATATGAAGGCAACTGGACAACTTCAACCTTTAAGCATACCGGATTGGAAATGGTAGGATATCAGCATGGATTTCATTGTTCGGTTGCCTCCCACTTTCCATAAGCCCGACTCAATTTGGGTGATCGTTGACCGGTTGACCAAATCAACTCATTTCATACCGGCAGTGTTGGGTATGATGTAAAGCGGTATGCAGAACTTTATATCTCCAGAATCTTGTGCCTACATGGAGTACCCCGCACTATCATTTCAGATCGTGGATCTATTTTCGTTGCTCAATTTTGGGAGCATCTCCACGATGCATTGGGTACCAAACTGATTCGGAGCTCGGCTTATCATCCTCAGACTGATGGGCAAACCGAACGGGTGAATCAAGTGCTAGAGGATATGCTTCGTGCCTGTGCCATCCACCATGGTAGGAACTGGGATGATCATCTACCATTGGTGGAGTTTTCGTACAACAACGGTTATCAGGCTAGCATCCAGATGGCGCCATATGAAGCTCTTTATGGCCGTAAGTGTTGCACACACTTGAACAAGTGCGAATCTGGTGAACGAGTGGTATATGGCATCGACTTAGTAAATGAAGCCGAAGAGCAAGTACGCTTTATTCAAGCAAATCTCAAAGCTTCTCATTCTCGTCAGAAGAGCTATGCGGACAAACGACGTCGACCTCTTCACTTCAAGGTTGGGGATCAAGTTTATCTCTGGGTATCCCCAATGAAGGTAATTCATCGATTCAGAGTGAAAGGGAAGCTAGCTCCATGTTTCATTGGGCCGTTCGCAATAATCAAAAGATGCGGACCTATGGCATATCAATTGGAGTTACCGCCGTCGCTTGCAGGGGTCCACAATGTGTTTCACATTTCTCAGTTGCGGAAATGTCTCAAATCCCCAACGAATGTACGTATTGAGGATTTGGAGGCTCTCGAACTAGATCTTACTTATTTCGAGCATCCAACCCAGATCATTGATGAGAAAACTCGCACCACAAGGAGCCGCACCTTGCGTTTCTACAAGGTCTTGTAGAGCAGCCACAGTGCTGAAGAAGCCACGTGGGAAAGCGAGGAGTATCTTAAAACGAACTATCCGGACTTGTTAGCGGCACATGTTCAATAGATCTTTACCTTTTGTCTTTTCTTTCTACGGGACGAGATTCTTTTAAGGGGGGAGGAATGTAAAATCCTACTTTTTCCTTTCATGTGAAGTTCAGCTACAAGTTGTTTATCAATCATATTGGAGATCAATATAGTTGTGCACCTGAACTTGACCTCACTAAAATGCTTTCTTTCTACTCATGTTTAATTTTTTTTAACATGAGGATTGGACTTCACCACTAATCCTAGAACAATTTAATTAAACCTTTCTGTAACGCCGGGAATTTAATTGAATGGAATGGCTAGGGCAAATTATATTGCAGCATTATATAAAATCAAAACAAATATAAATTGATTATGTTGCTATGTATATCTGGCCCTGACAAAAAGATTCGAATCCAAGGCTCCAAACTTTTCATTGGCCTCTTAATATTCTAAATAGCTTCTCGGTAAAGTTTCAAGATTTTTGAAGCACGTCTTCCACTTAGTTGGACACGTACAGAGGGTTTATTTCGCGTCAATCTCAAAATTTAGCTTCGCACTTAACATTGTCCAAATCAACTCACAATTTTTCTTAAGACCCTTTCTGGTTCAGTAAGCTTTGTTTCAAAGTTTGGGGATTTATGGACCTCAGCTACTATTTATTTCAATAAGGTTTATAAACAAGTTTGGATTCAAATTTGAATTTGAATTTGAAACAAACTGTGTCCAAATTGAAATCTGATTGCAGATTTGGGTTCCTCATATTTTTCTTAGCCTGTCTGTAAATTTTGGGAATTTTTGGGCAATGTTTGAGGTGGAATTTAGAGGAACAGAGAAGAGGGAGCAGTGGGGCCCACATGTCAGCCGGTGAACCGTTTAACCGCCTCTGTTTTTCCTTCTCCGCTCGACACCGCGATGCTTGCATGCCGCCAGCGGGCCGGTTCGGCCGTGGGTCGCCTCCAGCTGCCCCAGCCCCCTTATCTACTGCGGTAAAGATCTTTTCTTCACTCCACCGTCGAATCAGTCGCTTCTCTGCTCGCCTCTAGCTTGCGCTGCTCATTTTCTTGCCGCCGCAACCACCTCGGTTCCGCCCGATGCTGCTAAGCCTCGCCACCGCTACAAGCTTCCTCATCCTCTGCAGTCTTTAGGAAAAAGGTGCGCCATGATCTCGTGTAGCTGCTGGTAAAGTTTGGACACATATCATGCATCCTAGCATCCATATTTCGTGAAAAACCAAAGCACTTTTGTAGCTTTGGAGCCAGTTCGTCAGTTTAATTCCGATTGTATGTACAATAATTCTTTGATCCAGTTAGACAACATGATCAACGTCTCCTAGCACACCTTCCCTCCAAAAACCAGAAGGAACCATCGAGTAATTATCGAGTTATCCAGTTTTTCCCCTTCCGCCATTGAAGGAGCTCGGTTCACCGTCAACCTTAGTGTTGCCGGCTAAGACACGAGTTCTAGACCCTCCTAACATCTTTCCCATGCTCCCAAGATGCTTCCCGAGCTTTCGTATGAGAGCTTTCGCTAGGAAATTGAGGGTTCCGACATGACCGGAACCCTAGCACCCGCCACCGCCGTCGGGAGTGGACTTCCAGTCACCCACCGCCGTCGAGAGGTACGCCAACGTGTTTCCCGCGTGAAGGTAGGGTGGGGCGGCGAGTTTCGAGGGTTACCTTGGGCCAGAAACCGTCGCCGGCGAGAGCGCCGCCATGCTCCGGTGCGGGTCCCACCTGCCAGAGAGTGCAGCGCCTGTTGGATCAGCCTGTGGCCAAGGGATCTAGTGTGGCCACATGGATATGTTTTTCGCTTCCGGTGTGGCTGCCTCCTGGTTGGCTTATTTAAATCTGGTGGGCCCAGACGCCAAATTTAAAAGCTGGAAATTCCAAATTTATGCAGAACCATTTCCAAACTTGAAAAATCAATATCTCTCTGTAGACTGCTCCAAAAATCTTCAAACAATTTTTGTTTGATAACACTTGAGCTCTAGTTTCTGTTAGTGCCAATTAGGTTTGGTGAAACTTAATTTTAAATTCTGTAGAAAACAATCTTTTTAAATACAAATACATTTTTTTCCAGATGAACTTTAGACTGGAAAAATCCTCAAAATTCACATAAAATACAATGTCCCATTCTTAAACAACCGAAAATGTTTGGGAGCCATTGCACCTGTATAACGCTCTGTATAATTCATTTACCTTTTCCAGTCATTGAATTATTATAGAGGTTCAGTTTCTTTATTATCTCCCAAATTTGGACTGAACCTTCCTTTAGTCATATAATAGTTCCTGTAAAAATTTGGTATTTAATTGACTTAGTATCCTGGTCCTAATTCAGTTGCCAACTGAATGTTAATTGAAAAGCTAAAATTCAGTTATAAAATAATTCCAGAAATTCTTGCCAACTTTGAAATTCAATATCTCCTTCAACAAGGCTTAGAAATTTATGAAACCAATTTTGCTAGAACCAAGACAACCTCCTCTATCATGATCATCAACTGGCAGCTATGTTCAAGCTACAGTTTCTTCTAGAAAATTCTTGGAAATGTATTTCTTACCATAATTTTAGAGACAACAAACTACTTTGATCGTCTTCTGTTCTTTGCCAAAGCTTCTATCATATTCCTTAGTATCTACCATCAAAGTCCCAAAGCCAATTAAGATCATTATCATATAATGATCACCAGAGATTAGATTATGGTCTTAGTAGTAATTATTTTTCAAAGTCATTCATATACATATTATATGCATATCGTGTAGTGACCGAAGTCGAGGAGGAGCTGGAGGCCTTGGAGGTACACCTGCCGGATATTAACACAGACTCGGACCTGCATCCAGGCAAGCCCCGGTTTGCATTTAAGATCTTTTCAAAGTTTTCCAGTTTTATTCATTTACGTCTTCAGTTGATATTGTGCATTACGTTCAAGATGCTTGAATACTCCAAATGCATGACCCAAAATCCCATAGGTTAATTGGGTAGGTTGATAGCTCGACATGTAGAACTGCTATGCTAATGTTGTAGGTGATCCGATAGAAGTCGAGTAGCCGAAATCTACTCGCGAGAGATGTAGAACATATCTCACAGGAGTGGTTAGATAGACAATGGCTTAATATAATGAATCTGAGACCAGGCAGGAGATGGATAGGAAGCGACGAGAATTGGAGTCTCGGCCGCATAGCCCTGCCTGTGTCGATTAAGGCCCGTCTGTATGCGGCCCCGCTGAACAGGCTTGACTTGCACCGACGACATACTCGATACTTGGGCTCCAGTAAATTGACGTAAATCGATAACTGTGATGTCGAGGCCATTTAAATAACCATCAATAGGGGTGGGTTGAGGACAGTAAGATGTAAATCAGTCGGCATGCACAGATGTGTTTTGTGCAGAGACCTTCTATTCGCGGAGGTGAGACGGGTTCGGCGTTCGGGTTTCTTGTGAAAGGTGGCCATATACGACCAGTACTGAAGTGTTACGTAGGTACTGATGTACTCGCTGACACTTCCGAACGTGCGTATGTGTCGTGTTGTCCGGGTGTGTCCTGATTGCAATCACCGTCCCTCGCGGTAATAGAGTACCACTTGTTCACTGAGTTGTGACGTAGTAAATACTAAAGAAGCCATAAGAATATGATGTATTGAATTATAATTTCTTTGCAACCTTGTGTGGCTTAGAGATAGCAAAATTTAAAGTTTACAGTTTCCCCATACTTTAGCTGTAATAGGATTATGTGCCTTGGGCATGTCATATCATCGGCAAAGCGTTTCTTGTTTGATTGTGGAGTCTATGATGTGCCGTGCCTGAAGAATGTCATTTTCTACTTAAAATATGATTATAAGGATCCACTTGTAGGCGAGTCGTTTATGCTTTACCTTACCTATGCTTAGTATTCACCTTTGCATATGTCTAGTGAGACGGGTCAGTCTTGCTGAGCCTTATGCTCATGTTTGCAGTTAACGAGTTTTTGCAGGTTATACGACTGATGACGAGTTTGATGATGAGGCTGCACCCCCTCCAGGGTTTACAGCCGAGTGGGAACCCTTCACTCCACCGTGAATTGGGTGTTGGTAGTGCGAAGTATCCAGGACATAGATGACTTTGCTTTTGTATAGCTAGTGTTGAGAGCGTAGCTATGATGTATAGGTTTCTTTCCTTCCGCTAGTATTGTAAAACTTCCGCTGTATTATAAATAAAAGACTTTGTATTGTACATTATGCTCGTTCTGTTCTTGTATGTTGTTGGGTGTCGCATCGCACGACACCACCCAATGAGATCCTTGGATGTCGGGATTCCGGTCCACACAACCACTTTACCCACGTGTGTGTGATTTCATCACCTTTTTATGACTATGGAATCTCAATTATGTTGTCTCACACTTCCTTAGGTGTGTGACCAAGAGATCACATAATAGCATTTACAAAGGGACTACTAGCATGTACGAACCCACTGAGGTTTCACCGATGGCAATGTCTCCAACTGAGCACATCTTCAACCAAGGGCACCCTCTTGTGCCGTTTGGATCCCAGGGAGTCCCGTCAACCATATCCAAACCCAATCCGACTCCCCTTCCCCAGTGCGCCAAATGATCCATGCAGTACTAACAATACCCTAATTAATCAGCTACGCCGCACCCATACTTGGCCTCGTGGTGGCACTGTAAGTCCTGGATGATCGCTCCACGAACCGGTCCTTGGATCTAAAGCAAGCGAAACCACCATAACATCCAACCCATCCACATACCATGCTTGCTTAGATCACCCATTACCATGTCATATTAACCAGTTCATATTAACCATAATCTCGTTAATGCATAATTAAATGGTATAGTTGTTTTCTCTTCCCAATTAATTAAGCGAAGCAAAGGTAAAAAGCCCTTTCTGACTCTTGACCATATATTCCAGGTGACAAGGGTGGTTGAACAAAGCTAGTAAACTTCCTATCATAGAATTTCCCATCAAATTGACACAAGCATGCAGTTTTGCAAATAAAACATTTATTTTAGAAAGAGGATCAATATGTTCAAGAAAACTTGCCTCGCTCTTAGTCTTGATTAGGATCAAAGACTTCAAATTCCCGGTGCTGGAGATCCTCCGCAGAACTCTCTACCACAAATCCGTCTAATCCGCACAATAAATATACAAGACAAGAATTACAATCAAAAAGTGCAGATATATTACTCAATATGTCGTGACATGCTTGATTAATGCAAATGCAAAGCAAAACTATTTAATGAGTTATTAATGATGTTCACTAACTAGTTCTACTAGTTTTTAACAAGTTTGGACAGGTTTGGAATTGATTCAAATCAATTTTTATTTCATTCAGCATGAAACAAATTGCAAAAATCGGACTAGTCCGCTGTAGGGTCAGACTAGCCCGCCCATCGCAGGAACAAAGAACTAGGGTTTTCTAGATTGACGTGAATTTGGAGGAACGAGGTTGAATTCACGTGAGAAAGAGGAAGTAGAATGTATACCATGTGTCTAGAACTCCAATGGATCAAGGGTTTTGGAGGCATCACTTGGATCTTGACAATCTAGGGTTGGTGAAGGAACTTGATGGTGGATTGTTAATGAAGAACAAAAACTTGATTGAGATCTTTGTCCTCTTTCGTTTCCTCCTCTTATTCTTCTTGCTCAAGGTCTCCTTCTCCCTCCTTGATGGCCGCTCTCCACAAACTAGGGTTTGTGGACTTTCAATTGAGGTAAAAGGATATAAAGGGGTGGGGTTGTTTATATAGAGGTGGAGGCTAGGGTTTGATGGATTTCGAGTTTGGGAGGGGTTAGAGGTCAGTGTGGGGTCCCACATGGGCTCCAAAAAGAGTTAGACAGGACGTCCTTAGGCCCACTTAAGGTAAAACGCAAAAACAAATTATGGAACAAAAGATCAACTTGGAATCGCGATTTATTGGACATGTCTGCAGTGGGCCGGATTAGTCCAAAGTTAGACAGAGAGAAATTGGACAAGTCCCACTAGACATCGGACATCTCCGAACTTGGTTAGAGGGAAATTTGACATGTCTGGACAAATCCGGACAAGTTCGATTTTAGTCAGAGGAAAAACGGACAAGTCCACTGGAATACCGGACAAGTCCAGACAAGATCAGGACTTAGCAAAATTTCAAGGATTCTTGGAATATCGGTCTAGTCTACAATGGACCAGACAAGTCCAAAACTGTCGAAAAGAAAAAATCAGAATATTCCGCAGAAAAAACGGGCATGTCCGAGGAAGGTCAGAGAGAAATCGGACCAGACCGCACCAAAAACGGACTAGTCCGCATTTCCCAGAATTCATAAGTGCGGTTTTGTTCTAAATCGATTTTAAACTTATTCCTTTTTATGCGGAATAATGTTAAACATGTATTAGAATGTATGCAATGCATGATGGATGAAAAAAAGGGTGTTACACAACCCCAACAGAGTCACTCCCGGAGCCTCCTCCTGAGCTGCCGCCGATCAGCTCGAGGCCTCTTAGCCTGAGGCTCCGAAGGCATAACGCTCCCAGAACCCTATGTGCACCTTGGACTGTGCTGACAGCAGGGATGCTGGACGGTGTGCCTGCCACAGACATTGGTAGAGTCACCGCTTCACGGGTTGAGCCTCCCCCCGAAGACCGCCGACACCCAAAGCTGAGGAGGGGCGTGCCGGAGGATGTTGACTTGAAGCGAAGGCCATCTGCGGTGGCACCTTCGGCGGCGATCGAGGGCGCTTCTCCTTCACAACCTTGATCGCCGGTGTCTTGCCCTTCCCTGTGTCGGGGACCGACGCCTTCCCCTTGCCTGAGTTAGGGACTGGCACCTTGCCCTTCCCTCCGACGGAGGGTGTGTTCTCTGCCTGTGAAGCTTCAAAGCCTGGAGTGGGTGCGGACTCCTGTGGAGCGCCGACGGTGGCCAACACCTGGCTCTCATCACCAAATTGCTGCGACGCAAGACCGACCGCATCCAGGTTGGGCATCTCCTTAAGGACCTTCGTCTCAAGTTCCTATCTCTAAAGAGCAGTGGGCAAGACCGCAGGAGGACGAAGATGTCTTGCGATAGCGGGTCATCGCACGCCTTGGACATTACATCAAACACCTCCTGCACGGTCATCTCCGTGTCACGAACCTCAGCAACCTGGTGCCATCCTGAAGCCTGAAGTACAGCCATGCAGGACACCAATGATGTTGGAGGGGGGCCATGTGTCAATGAATGAAGCCCGCCATCACCGCCAGCTCTGAAAGGTCATGGTCCATCAAGAATCAGATCCTCTCCATCACAGGAGAATATGCCAGCTCCAGATCAGAACATTCCTCCCAGGCTGACTTCCTAATCACTGGCCAGCCGGTGGGTAGGACCATGCGATCGTGGGCGTCGGCCTGCACGATCACCAAGTTGCTCCTCCATCCCGACCATTTCACTGAGGAGAGCGAAGTAATTTACTTGGAGGGATGTTCGCCAGACGCTAGAAGTAGAAGGCGGCGAGGAATTCCGCCTTGTTCTTCTTCCCGGTCTACCTCAGCACAAAGAAGTGCCGGAACACCAGCACGCTCGGGTACACTCCAACAAACATCTCGCGGAAATGCGAGAACACCGCCGCCACCACCAGAGAGTTTGGCGACAGGTGATGAAGCTGGAGCCCAAAGACTTCCAGAAGTGTCACCAGGAAGGAGGAAACAGGAGGGACGAACCCGGAGTATGCATACGCCTGGAAGAAGACATCTCCTTCTCCCCCAACTCCAGTGCAAAGGAGCAAGGACAAATCAAATCCCGTCGCTTCTTGTCCCCCCAGCCAAAAATTCGCCTCACGGGTGAGACATCCTCCTTCCGGGAAGGAGGCAGGGCTGAGTCCGTTGGAGCAGGAGTCGAGAACCTCAAGGGTGAGTAGACGCTCAAGGAGGAAGTTGACGGCTCAAATGCTTGGGGTGTGCATAAGGAAGGAACCACCATTGCCCACAAAGGTACCCCTTAAAAGAATCCTAGTGGCATTTGGGTGCACCGTGCAAATTTTGGAGGGCTCAGAATCAACGCCTCGTGCCACGGTGTCCATGCCAAGTGGGCCCAGTTCTCGCGACAGAAAAACCGACCCAAGCAATTCTCCGCCTGAGAAGGCAACATGACGGTTCCCATAAAGATGGAAGTGAAAGTAGTAAAAGTGCAGCAGGTGTGTTAGGAGCCATCGCGATAATGTCGTAGCAAGCAAAGATCCCATCTCCATGACCCCTCAACCACAGAGGGATGCGTGGTCACAACAACAGAGGCGCACACCGCTTCGGCTGATCAAGACAAAATTTATGAGACCTATGTGTGCTGAATACATTGGCTATGGCGATAAAAGTTTTGAATACTACTAAAACCCCTTTATCATCAAGGTCCGACTCTAGGTCCGAGCTCCAGCAAGGTCCGATGATAGGTCCGGCTTGTTTTGGGTAGCTCCGGCAAGGTCGCACGTAAGGTCCGACTTGCTTTGTCTAGGTCCGACTTTGTTGTATAGGTCCAACTAGCTTTTGTTTGCTCCGGCACTAGGTGCTGCTAGCTTTGGTAAGTTCCGGCGCTAGATCCGGTCAGTTTTGGTAAGCTTCGAATCAAGGTCCGATTAGCTTTGGCAAGTCGGAGCTTGATCGCAGTGGTTCTACTTTTAATTTGAAATATTTTGAACTTGTTTTACATCAACGGAAAGTTTTCTTTTACTAAGTTTTTGGTTTTGTTTTGGTGGTTATCATTGATATCTTTTTGCTAAGGTTTGTAACATACTTATGTGAGGTGGTCACGTAAGGTGTTGTGGTTATCAGAACTAACGAGAGTCAAGTCGAGGACTTGTGCTCGTAAGTATTGGTTGTTTATTCATGTGCAGGTGTTGCTTGAGCTCAAGATATGGCTGGGGGCAGGATTCATTGAACTAGTCTTAGGGAGAAGATGAGGATCAAAAACCAAGTTCGGGAGGAATTGTTGTTGAGTTGATCGGGAGGATGCGCAGCATGTTTGAATCAAGAACAATGCATATGAAGGTATTGTGGACGTAGTTGGAAGATGTTTGCACGAGTGCAAGGAGTGCATGGATGTAGCTACATGGTTCTGAGGCATGATAAAGAGATGTGGACATAAAGAATTTGTCGGAAAGGTCCAACCGACTAGGTTATGGACTCAGGCTGCGGCTATGTCGTGTTTGACACAAATATGGAATGTTTTGACTTAGTTATGATAGGATTTCGTGTAGGTCACGAATTTGAGTTGTTTTAGGAATGTGGGATACATTCCTAAGGTGTTTGGAAGTCTTAAGATTGCTTCTATCTGCGAATAGAAAAGTCTTGAGCAGTTATGGAAAGTTTGGATTCGTGAATTGAGTAGGATTAGAGTCCTAGTTTGAGTTGAGTTGGCCTTCGGGCTGGTTATATAAGAAAGGGAGGCTAGAGCTCGTGGTAGATGACTTTGGAGCTGTTTCTCTTGTGTTTCTATCAATAAAATTCGTAGTTTAAAGGAACTTTTGTGTCTTATTCGTTCGACTTGTTTTCGTCAAGTCATTCTGGTCGAGTTTCTGCACAACACTACCTTTCTTTGGTGGCTTTATCATAACTCGAATTTTACAGATCCGATTGACGTGATTCTTTTTGGGTTGTCTTCACAACTTGATTTTCTATTATCTGTAAAAACTTCACGATCATTGGATTTATGGTTTCTGATCTACATGAGTTTCTTTGCAGTGTTCTAGAACTATTTTTCTCGGGTAGGACATATTGACCTTTGTTCGATCTTTCGATCGTAACTTGAGTTTCCCTCGATGGATTTTCATGATTATTGTTGTGAAATATTCCTGACTTGATTATATACATTCTATTCTAGTTTTGTCACAGTTGAACATATTTAGATTAGAGCACACATGGTTTCTTTAACAGATCGGTCTTCTACTGAGGGGTGTTTCATTGCTTCTGCTTAAATGTTTTAATCTACCATTCACCCCCCTCCGGTAGCTTTACACGTGATCTTCAATCCTACAATTGGTATCAGAGCCACGGTGCTCTAATACTTGTGACTTGCACGTGTTTTTGACTAATCATCATGGTGAAATACTCCGCAAAACCTTGTGTTTTTAGTGGTATTGATTTTCAGGTCTGGAAGGCACGTATGGAAGCTTTCATTCAGGCACAAGGCTTCACAATATGGGAAATGGTGTACAAGCCTTACGATGTGCCGCCGAATGATCAAGTCACGGCTACAAACTTATGAGACATCAACAACAACAACAAAGCCTGCAACTTGATAATCCAAGGACTAACTCAGAGCGACTTCGACCGTGTTGCACACCTCCGATCAACGTACGATGTGTGGAGAGCACTTTGTGACTACCACGAAGGATCCAACACGATCAAGGAGGTAAGACATGATATGATCAAGGAAGAATACATGTGATTTGAGATGCAACTTGATGAGTCCATTGATGACCTCGTTGCTCGCTTTAATAAAATTCTTAGCAACTTGCGTAGCGTCAATGTTAATTTTCTAGATGCTGAAAATGCTCGGCAATTACTAAGTGCATTAGACATGTAAATTTGGGAGATGAAAGTCACATTTATTTGTGAATCTACTATCATGAGTACACTTACATTAGATGTGCTATATTCTAAATTGTAAACTCATGAAATTGACATAATCTCACGTAAGAACCTCAACAAGTCTCTTGCATTTGTTTCTCAACGTGACATGCCTAGCCCTGACCAATATTTATCTAGAAATACACTTGTTTTGTTGTCCTCACTAACCCTGGAATGGATTTAAGAATTTCCAGACGAAGAGCTAGCACTCATCTCTACTCGGTTCTCAAAAGCATTGCAAAATATGAGAACTAGAAGGAGTGGAAGCTCCGGTCCTCAACGATGCTTTTAATGTGGTAAGACAGGACAATTTATTACAGAATGCCCTAACCTTTCGGGTCCTCCTACCCGTGAAGAGAAGCAAAACAAGGTCAAAACCACCTCTGGAAACCCCAACAAGAAAAAGAAGGGTTCCATAGGACGCAAGATGATAAACAGCTTCATCACCGCACTTCAAGAGCTCAGTTCAAGTGATGTAGATATTGGAAGTGATGAAGATGATGACGATCTGGCCAACTTGTGCTTCATGGCGGGCAAAACAAAATCAAGATCAAGTATGGAGGATGCATAACACAATAGTGACAATGAAGAAGTATGTCCTACTTTTGATGAAATGTGTGATGCTATTTCCCGTGCAACTGTTATTGTAAAGAAAAAGGACAAAAATCTTAGGGAAAAAGCTGTTAAAATTGAGTCACTAGAATCTGAATTTAATTGTTTAAAAAACCTGATTCCTAGTGATGATTCTTGTTCCTCATGCGATTTAATATATGAACAATTGTCCTCCGTAAGAAGTGCACACTCTTCCACTCTTGATAAACTTGAGTTAGAGATTGAAAAGAACAAAAAGCTTGCTACACTTAATGACGGAAACCTTAAAGATGCTTCTTGTTCTACAATTGATTTGCATTGTTCTACATGTAATGATCTTGAAAAGATACTAAAAGATGCTATGAATTAAATTTCAATACTGAACAATGCTTTACGTGCTCATGAAGTTAAATATTGTTCTATTTGCAAATTAAAAGGAAAAACTTCATGTGAAAACTGCCTAGAATTGTCTAATAAACTTGATGACATGAATAGGACACAAGAGCAGTTTTGTATTGGGAACAAAAATCTAAACTTGCTACTGAATTCATCGAAATCTTGCAATGATAAAACAATTTTATGTTTTGATTCTCATGCTCATGCTAAAGCACATACACCTAAAATTGTAAAGTCATTAGAAAGTGGTTTGATTAAAATAGTTCCTAAACCAAAAGAGGTGGTTTATATATGCAAGAGTGTTGTCACGTTCGGGTTCAAATAAACATACTGCATGCTCAACTAGACATGAACACAAAGTTAAATTTCATTGTTCCTATTGTGGTAGAGATGGTCATGTCATAGATTTTTGTTATAGACTAGCTAAGCAACATAAAAAGGAAAGGATGCAAGCTAGATCTTATAACTCTCATGCAAAATTTGCTGCACATACTAAACCGAATGTTAGGAGCATGCAACCTACTGTTATGAGTCAAAAACATTCAAAGTTTACCTCCAGACCTTCTGCTTTTGCCTCCGGAGCTACTGATTTTTGTGCTACACATGTAACACCTTATAGGTCAGTAGTTAAGAACAAAAAATCTCAACCTTTGACTCATAAACCTGCTGTTTTATCCCAGCTTTCACGTGTTTTTCCCGCTGCACGTCGTGTGACTCAGTACTGGATTCCTAAATGCCTTTTGACTAACCCTAGTATAGAGTCATGGACGTATTGTTCTTCTATGTAGGTTACACGCTTGAGGAAAGAGAACATTTGGATTGTGGATTCAGGTTGCTCACGCCACATGACCGGTAATGAGGAATGGTTCTAATCCCTCTCTTTTGTGTCATGTGTAGAGAATGTTACTTTTGCCGATAATTCTTCAACTCCTATAATTGCTAAGGGTTCGGTTATAGTAAATTATCACTACACTTTGAAGGATGTGGCACTTGTTAAAAAATTGAAATACAATTTGCTTTCTGTTTCACAACTGCTAGATGAAAAATTGGAAATTATTTTAACTTAAAATTGATGCAAAGTTGTAAATTCAAATAGTGAGCTTATTTTTAACATGTCTCAGTTTGGAAGAGCTTTTAAAGCTGATTTTGATATGTCTTCCTCTAAGCATAGGTGCCTAGTTGCTAATGATTCAAAGGACTTATATTTTTAGCATTGTAGACTTGATCACGTAGGCTTTGATCATCTAATGCGTGTTAGTGCTCTTGATCGCATATGTGCGCTGCCTAAGCTTGAATGGGACAAAGAAATTGTGTGCTCTTCTTGTATACATGCTAAGATGTTTGCAGGTTCACATACTCCTCTCACAATGATCATGAGAACTAAACCGGGTCAACTTTTGCACCTTGACACCGTAGGACCTTCACGTGTTCAATCCTTCGGAGGTAAATGGTATGTTCTTGTGATTGTTGATGATTATTCTAGATACTCTTGGGTTTACTTTATGGCATCTAAGGATGAAACTTTTAGTCACTTTAGAACTTTATTTCTTAGATTATTAGTTGATCATCCAGGATCATTAAAAGCAATTAAAAGTGATAACGGAACCGAATTTAAAAATCAATCCTTTGATCACTTTTGTGCCGAAAATGGAATAGATCATCAATTTTATTCTCCATATAAACCTCATCAAAAAGGTGTTGTAGAAAGAAAGAACAGAACCTTATTCGACATGGCTAGGACTATGCTTGATGAATATCAAACTCCTAGGAACTTTTGGGCTGATGCGATTGCAACCGCTTGTTATGTTTCAAATCGTGTTTTCTTGCGCGCTAAGCTAGCTACAACACCATATGAGCTCCGGTTTGGACATAGGCCTAGTGTTACACACTTTCGGGTGTTTGGTTGCAAATGCTTTGTTAAAAAACATGGTAATCTTGATAAATTTGAACCTATATCCATTGATGGCATGTTTCTTGGTTATCCATCTCATACTAGAGGCTACCGTGTGCTTTTACTTGACACTAACAAAATTGTGGAGACTTGTGAGGTGTCTTTTGATGAAGATAGCCCAGGTACTAGCTCAAACATTGCAGGTCCAGATCCATATCCTCAGGGGAGGGTATTTTTAAGAATAAGAAGAGTCGGTGATATTGCCTGATAGTTCCGAATCTGACACGTGTCCAGCTTCGAACTTTGAACAAGCTCCAACTACCATCTCTGCTGGTCATGATTGTCCACAAGCCACAAGCTCATCAATCTGCGATGAACCTGATGAAAAAGAAGATTGTGAGACATCTATTCCCCTATAGATTTACAAGAATCATCCCCCGCAATAGATAATTGGGAGCTTGCATGAACAAGTTACAAGATCTAGGTTTTCCGACCCCAATTCTCATGCCCATTATATTTTTGTTGCTTCTTTTGAACCCATAGATATATCACACGTACTCACTAATGAATCTTGGATTATTGCCATGCAAGAAGAGTTAGAAAATTTTGAAAGAAATAATATTTGGAAACTTGTACCTCCACCTCAAGGTCACACTTTAATTGGAACTAAATTGGTGTTTAAAAAGAAACAAAGTGAGGATGGGGTTGTGATTAGGAATAAGGCTAGGTTGGTTGCTCAAGGTTTCACACAGATTAAAGGTCTAGATTTTGATGAAACTTTTGCTCCTGTTGCCAGATTAGAAGCCATAAGAATTTTGTTAGCTTTTGCGACATCTAAAGGTTTCAAGTTATATCAAATGGATGTCAAAAGTGCTTTTCTTAATGTCTATATAGATGAGGAGGTTTATGTCATGCAACCACCAGGTTTTGAAAATCCAGATTTTCCTAATCATGTTTAACAACTGTCCAAAGCCTTGTATAGTCTCAAACAAGCCCCTAGAGCATGGTATTATAGGTTAAAAACATTCTTACTTTAGAAGGGGTTTACCATGGTAAGGTTGATAAAACTCTTTTTGTGCTTAAGCATGGCAATGACTCTTATTCGTTCAAGTGTATGTGGACAATATTATCTTTGGTTGTGCTTGTCATGATCTCGTGTCCAGTTTTCAGCAATGATGAGTTCAGAATTTGATATGAGTATTATGGGCGAACTCACTTACTTTTTGGGGCTGCAAATCAAGCAAACTAAGGACGGAACCTTTGCATCAAACGAAGTATACAAGAGACCTTCTTAAGTGCTTCAACATAGACAAAAGCAAGCCTCTTCGAACACCAATGGGAACAGAACGACACTTGAACTTGATAAAGATGTGAACCCGTGGATCAAAAATAATATAGAAGCTTGATCGGATCACTTTTGTACCTCACGGCATCAAGACCGGACATACAATTTAGCGTATGTCTTTGTGCATGGTTTCAAGCTTTCACACATGCTTCACATCGTCAATCCATCAAAAGAATTCTCAGGTACTTACATGAAACACAAGAATTTGACATTTTTCTTCTTTCTTACTCAATCTTTACTTTAAGAGCTTTTTCGGATGCTGATTTTGGGGGTTGTAGAATTGATAGGAAAAGTACTTCCGGTTCTTGTCATTTTCTTGGTAATTCACTTTTTGTTTGGTCGTCTAGAAAACAAAACTCAGTTGAACAATCTATAGCCGAATCTGATATGTAGCTGCTGCTAGTGCTTGCTCACAAATTCTTTGGATTGTTCAAACACTTAAGGACTATGAGGTTGATCTAAATAGTGTTCCACTATTTGTGATAACACTAGTGCCATTTTTAATGCTAAAAACCATGTGCAACACTCAAGAACAAAGCACATTGACATTTGTATCACTTTCTCCGTGATAAAGTTGAAAAAGGAAACATTGTGCTTCACCATGTAGATACTGAACAACAATTGGCTGACATTTTTACAAAACCTTTGGATTTCAATCATTTTTATTACATTCGTAGTGAAATTGAGGTTATGCATCCTCATGGCTTAAATTGAGGTGGAGCTTTCAAATTTGGGATCTGAATTTCATACATATATGACTTTATGATTCCTTTTACATGCTGAAAGTTCTTACTACATTACTCATGTTATACATTTTGTAGTTTTTACCATGAATAGTAATTGGAATAATTACTTATACTAAATCTGGTCATGATCAAACTTGTTGCATGCTCAAAAGTGCTTTTAATAATGAAAAATTAATCAACAATTATCCACATGTTGAGCTTTTATGTTCAAATGAAGAAAAAATGAGAAAAGATCAAGAGAATATGCATGCATCGCACTTCTTCTTTTGAGATGGCTTATCATTGCACTTAGATATGAACTTAGAAGAAGTTGTGTATGACTAAAACCATGTCTTGATTGTCAAATGACATAGGCTTCGCTTCGTTGGTTAGAATAAGGTAGATGCGCATATAATCTCTTGCAAATTTCGTATGATCAAAATTTGTGCTTAAAAAAAATTGCAGCAAATAGTTAAGTTTGTGAGATCATGACTTGCTTAAATTGAAAATTACATTTGATCTCTAGCATGGCTTACACTACTTTATGTATCTCATCATTGTGATAGTGTAAGTTACCTGATAGTTTGACTTGGATGAGCTTTGTTCTATATGTATATGTTATAATGTGCTCTTAACAAATTAAAATTTCTCTTTTGTACCTTGCTGAATACATTCTCAAAAGGGGGAGAAGTATGCAAGGGGGATAAATAAGTATTGGTTGAGAAATTGTTTTCAAAACTTTTCATGTGAATAAGCCAATGTTGGATTTTAAGTGGTGTTGCCAATGTATTCATCAAGGGGGAGATTGTGAGACCTATGTGTGCTGAATACATTGGCTATGACGATAAAAGTTTTGAATACTACCAAAACACCTTTATCATCAAGGATCGACTCTAGGTCCGAGCTCCAGCAAGGTCCGACTATAAGTCCAGCTTGTTTTGGGTAGCTCCGGCAAGGTTTGACTTGCTTTGGCTAGGTCCGACTTCTTTGTCTAGGTTCAACTAGCTTTGGTAAGCTCTGACGCTAGGTCTGACTAGCTTTGGTTAGCTCCGGCGCTAGGTCCTGCTAGCTTTGGTAAGTTTCGGCGCTAGATTCTGTTAGTTTTGGTAAGCTTCGGTTCAAGGTCTGGTTAGCTTTGGCAAGGTTCCGAGCTTGATCGCAGAGGTGCTTCTCTTAATTTAAAATATTTTGAACTTGTTTTATATATATGGTAAGTTTGCTTAGTTTTCTTTTATTATGTTTTTGGTGTGTTTTGGTGGTTATGGTTGATATCTTTTTGCTAAGGTTTGCATCATACTTATGTGAGGTTCTCACATAAGGTGTTGTGGTTATCAGAACTAACGAGAGTCAAGTCGAGGACTTGTGCTCGGAAGTATTGGTTGTTTATTTATGTGAAGGTGTTGCTTGAGTTCAAGACGTGGCTGGTGACGGGATCCAGTGAACTAGTCTTAGGGAGAAGAGGAGGTTCAACAACCAAGTTTGGGAGGAATTGTGGTTGAGTTGATCGGGAGGTTGCGTAGCATGTTTGAATCAAGAACAATGCATATGAATGTATCGTGGATGTCGTTGGAAGGTGTTTGCATGTGTGCAAGGAGTGCTTGGATGTAGCTACATGGTTCCGAGGTGTCATCAAGAGATGTGGACATAAAGAATTGGTCGGAAAGTTCCAACCGACTAGGTTATGGACTTAGGCTGCGGCTAAGTCGTGTTTGACTAAAATATGAAAAGTTTTGAGTTGGTTATGATAGAATTTCGTGTGGGTCACGAATTTGAGTTGTTTTAGGAATGTGGGATACATTCCTAAGGTGTTCGAAAGTCTTAAGATTGCTTCTACCTGCGTATAGAAGAGTCTTGAGCAGTTATGGAATGTTTTAATTAGTGAATTGAGTAGGATTAGAGTCCTAGTTTGAGTTGAGTTGGCCTTCGGGCTGGTTATATAAGAAAGGGAGGCCAGAGCTCGTGGTAGACGACTTTGGGACTGTTTCTCTTGTTCCTTGATCAATAAAAATCGTAGTTTGAAGGAACTTTTGTGTCTTGTTCGTCCGACTTGTTTTCGTTAAGTCTTTCTCGTTGAGTTTCTGCACAGCAGTACCTTTCTTGGGTGGTTTTATCATAACTCGAGTTTTAAAGATTCGACTGATGTGATATTTTTGGGTGGAATTCACAACTTGATTTTCTATCATCTGTGAAAATATCACCGTCATTGAATTTGTGGTTCCTAATCTACACGAGTTTCTTTGCAGTTTTTCAGAACTATTTTTCTCGGGTAGGACAGATTGACCGTTGTTCAATCTTTCGATCGTAACTTGAGTTTCTCTCGACGGACTTTCATGATTCTTATTGTGATGTCTTCATTAGTTGATTCTCTACAATCTATACTAGTTTTGTCACAGTTGAAAACATTTATATTAGTCGCACACACGGTTTCTTTAATAGATCGGTTTTCTGCCGAGGGGTGTTGTGTTGCTTGTGCTGAAAAGTTTTAATGTACCATTCACCCCCTCTGGTAGCTTTACACGTGCTATTCGATCCTACAAAATTAAAAGTCCGCGTAGAAAAGCAGGATTGGGCTCCACCCTCCGGCTTGTCGCCCCCCCCCCCCCCCAGGGTGGACCCAGGGGCCACTGTCAGTACCCAACATACCGAGTACCTTCGCGCACAAGCTAGAGCCGCCAAGGTACCCCGCCTTCCTCAAAGGCAGGGTCTGAGGGCGCCACATGTTCAGAAGACCCGGACCCGTCTGCCTCAGATACGGGGTCCAGGGTACCTGCAAGAGACCGCGAAGAAGATTTCAACACCCCCTCAGAGATGAGCTCCCAAACAGCCATGTGTCCAGATGGGAAGGGGCCCTCTCCCTCGTGAGACAGGACTCCGAAGTTACCACGGGTTCCGAGACATGAGAGGGGCCACCTCCTGTATAGGCAGGCTCCAGCGCTGCCATGTGTCCTGCAAGACAGGACCCAACCCTCTCTGCGAAGATGAGCTCCCGAGCTGCCATGTGGTCCGCAAGACGGGACCTGACCTCCTCCGCAAAGATGATCTCCCGAGCTGTCTCGTATTCGAGTCACTTGCCCTGGACGGAGGGTCACAGGAGTTAAGAGGGCAGTGCGCCTTGTCCCTGTCAAGTATTGATGATACGAGGCTTCCCAAACGCATGGCGCGGCGCACGCCTAATGTCAGGTACCGCTATGACCAATTGCATCACAGTGAAAATGCCACAGGCCTATCCCACTCCGCCAAGTGGGTAGCTTATGGTGACAGAAACAGTTGGATGGGACATCCCCTGCCATTGTCAACAATGGAGCATGGGCTACTGATGACTCAGGCATCAAGACGGCGAGTCTTCAAGGCCACAGTCAGAGCAAGCTTATGCGAGAAGCCTTAGATCTTTAGTCTATGATCGCCCCAGGACCAACTGTCGGGCCTCAGACCCTACTTGTAAGGCGTCCAACCATGACTATAAAAGGACCAGACCGTCACCCTTACAAAGGACCCAACATCGATTCTCTGATACACACCCACGCATACACACACTAGCAATACAATCCACTGTGGAGTAGGGTGTTACCCTCCTTGCGGCCTGAACCACATAAAAACCACCGTGTAATACTCTCTCACATGCTCGTACACTTGATTGAGGCCTAAGCCCCGCCAAACAAGAACCTCCGCGGGCTGCTCCTTAGCAGATCCAGGGGAAGTGTTGCATTAACACTTCGACAGACACCAAACCCATGTGTCGAGGCATCGCACTGAACAACAAAAGGTTTGCCGAAGTCGGGTAGAGCAAGGACGGGCGTAGTGGTGACTGCTATCTTGAGCGCTGTAAATGCCACCTCGGCCTCTACGGACCAAGCGAAGCCATCCTTGCGGAGAAGGGCAGTGAGGCTCGCTTCAGTCGCATCGAAGTCCTTGACAAACTTGTGGTAGTAGCTTGCAAGACCGAGAAAGCCTCACACCGGTCATGCGGATCGGGCAATGGGCTAGTCCACAACTGCCTGTACCTTGGCTGGATCCATGGCCATGCAAGATGCAAAAATTATGTGGCCGAGGTAGGCCATGGAGTTGGTGCCAAATTTGCACATTGATCTCTTGACGAAGAGGCGGTGCTACTGGGGCACTTGGAGGATGCCGCGCACATGCCGGAGATGATCTTTCCACGTGGTGTTGTAGATGAGGATGTCATTGAAGGAGATGAGAATGAACCGATGGAGGAACGGCCGTAGTATGTCGTTCATGAGCACCCGGAACATTGCCGGGGCATTGCACAACCCGAATGACATGATCCGGAACTCGTAGAGCTCGTTGTGTGTGCAGGACGCTGTGAGTACCCTGCGTACCAGATACCCCACGATACCGCAAGAAAGTTCACGGAGTTCCACCCGTCCAAGTTGAAGACCTCCGAAGGATCCACGTGTTACACCGCACTGGACCCAACTCTCTTCATAAGGAAGCTCCAGTCTTGCCACGTGTCCAATGACTCCGGACCTAACCCCCAGTAGAGGGAAGCTCTGGTGCTGCCATGTGTATACTAGCTCCATACCTTGTAGGATCGAAGAGCACGTGTAAAGCTACCAGAGGGGGTGAATGGTAGATTAAAACTTTTCAGCGGAAGCAACAAAACATCCCTCAGCGGAAAACTGGTCTGTTAAACAAACCATGTGTGCAACTAATCTAAACGTGTTCAACTGTGACAAAACTAGTATATAATGTATAGAATCAAGTCACAAATATGTCACAACCAGAATCACTAAAATCCGTCGATAGAAACTCAAGTTACGATCGAAAGATCGAACAAAGGTCAATCTGTCCTACCCGAGAAAAAACAGTTATGGAACACTGCAAAGAAACTCGTGTAGATCAGAAACCACAAATCCAATGACCGTGAAATTTTCACAGGTGATCGAAAATCAAGTTTTGAAGATAACCCAGAAAGAATCACGTCAATCGGATCTGTAAAACTCGAGTTATGATAAATCCACCGAAACAAGTTAGTGCTGTGCAGAAACTCGACGAGAAAGACTTGAAGAAAACAAGTCGGACGAACAAGGCACAAAAGTTCCTTCAAACTACAAATTTTATTGATCAAACCACAAGAGGAACAACACCAAAGTCGTGCACCATGAGCTCTGACCTCCCTTGCTTATCTAACCAGCCCTTAGGCCAACCCAAACCTAACTAGGACTCTAATCCTACTTAGTTCACGAATCGAAATTGTCAAAGTGTGCAATCAACAATTCCCTCAGTACTACTTAGATCATATCCCGTGGAGGTTCTTGATTGGTTGTGGCGCGTGAGATTTGAACGAGACAGTGACACGAAGGATTTACGTGGTTCGGGCCAACTGAGCGTAACACCCTACTCCACGGGTTGTGTGTTATATGCATGAAAAATGTGTCTGTGATGTTGTGTGCACATGACCCCCCTGTATCGAGTGACACAACCCTTTTATAGTCTAAGAACTGGCCGTTAGAACACTTGCCTGGCCCGACATGTGGCCCTGGCATTTTTAATTGTCTAATACACGATCGCTGAATATTAAGAGAGGTTAATAAGGTGATAACGTGCCTTAATGATGGTGTTACCCCTAGTAACAGTCTACTAATCGCATGTCATTAATATGGCATTAATGACACATAATCAGGTCTTGTAAATGTCGCTTTAACTGTCTCTAGAAGGTCTGAGCCGTTGGAGATCTCTCTTTCTTCCGTTCAAGACCTAGCTCTGGAGGTCTGACAAGTGGTGGCTTTGTAGCTTCCAATCTTAAGGAGGTAGGTCTGGAGCCACTATACACGTGGTAGCACCGATGCTTCCCTCACTGGGGGTTAGGTCCGGGGTCACGGGACATGTGGCAAGACAGGAGCTCCCTATGATGAGTGTTAGGTCCGGCCTTGTGATGCACGTGTCAGTGTCGGAGCTACCCAAACGAGGGAGGCGAGTCCAGTACTATGCAACACGTGTGACCTTCAGAGGTCTTCAACTTGAATGGGGGGAACTCCTTAGCTTTTCTTGCGGTATCATGGGGTACCCGGTACGCAGGGTACTGACAATGGCCCCCGGGCCACCCCTGGGAGAAATCCTTTGGGTTAAGTTATTTTACCGGAGGTGGGCCATCTTCAATTCCCGCACCGCAGCTTCAAAGGTCTTCTAATGTGCCGTTGAGGCTGGTTAAACCATTGCCACGTGGCTTTTGAATGTGGCAGGTGAGATTTTTGCGTGCGGATCTCACGCAATGGAAGGTCGTCGGTTCCCGGTGCAAAAACCGTATCGGTTCCGCACGCCTTGTCAGGCCACCGCCCTCAAGCTTCCAACCTCCCATCATGACAATGGTTCATCTGGGGCAAAAGCTTCGGCTTTTCTACCAAAGCGGACCTGGGTCCATTCGTCAATGGCAAGGTAAATTTTTGAGAGTGTAACCTCGATCTCATTGTAGTTTCTATCCAAGCGTTGCAGAGGCTTACTTAGTCTTCGTTTGGCTCGGTGGGAAGACAACCCACGTGGGAGACAACCCACGTCGGGATTGGGTGGACACTCAATCCAGTCAAGAGATGGATCTCCACCAGGTTTTTTCTTTATTCATTTGGGAAATGGAGAGTATTCTTAAATTAAAGAATACTATTGATTTGTATCATAAAAATGCACACTTTATTTTAAAAAATGAAAAAAATAGAAAACTTTTTTGAACATGATGCATGCCAGATTTTCAAGGCAACCGGTATCAAAAAAACTGTAACATAAAATAGTGTAGAGTTAAAAAATAAGAAAAATAAAAAAATCTTGACCATGTCATACGCTTTGTAGTACATCACAAACAAGGTTTCAAAGTTTCAACTGCCGTTCAACATCGTTTCATAGTAACTGAATATGACAGACTAGTTAAAATAATTACAGTTTTGTAGACTCAAAGAGCAATCACAAAATAAAAAGTTGCCCCACAAACAAATGGTGATTGTGAACTCATAATGTAAAAGCAGCGCCGACACACATTGATCCCTGAGCATCATCTAAATTTAGTTGATCTACCTTTTAATCAAAATGAACATCTAATTGCTTAAAAAAATTCAAAGGGTAAACTGCAAGAAGACAGAAAATGCAAAGAATGCCTCAAAGTTTGGTGTTACTACTGAATAATTGCTGGTTCAGAAATACAACAACAGATAGTACGAAATCAGTGGCCTTAACAGTAATACAAATTTTGTTTCATGTCAAATGTCACCAGTTGGTAACTTTTGATAAACAGTAAAAACAACAATTACATTATCACTATTACAAAATGGACAACATGGGTAATCAGCTAGTCTGGAAGAGAGAAAAGTTACTGACTTAGGCTCAACATAGCGCAACAGGATTAAGATTGGCCTATACAACTAAAACTCAGACGCATGGTACACATCCAAGGCAAGTCTCCAGCCTTGCTCAGATGTGGAGATGTTTTTATTTCATAGCAGTTAGCTAGGCAAGTCTCCTGCGCCGGAGAGGACAGGAGTCGTGAAGCAGCGGAGTCGTGCGTGTAGACTCAAGTGCTTCTGATGTGGCAATTTCTCCCCTCTCGTGGGCCGTGGGCGGCGGCGGAGTCGCCTGGAGAGGGTCGGCGGCGACAGATTTGTCGGGCGAGGAGGCTGGGCGGCAGCAGCGCTGGAGTCATCGGGAGAGGGTTTAGGCGGACTCGTCGGGAGAAGAGAGTTGGCGGCGGCGGCAGAGTCATTGGGAGAGGAGGAGGGTTGGCCACGGCGGACTCGTCGGGGGAGAAGGGTGGGATGCGGCAGCGGAGTCGTCGGGAGAGAAGCGGCGGCGGCTGAGTCACGCGAGGGTCGTTGTCCGGCACCAAGGAGGAGTTGGTGGATTTCCACTCCTACTTGCATGGATCCGGAGTCGGACGATGGATCCACTCTCTACCAAAATGTAATTTAGGCCCACGACGAGTATTTTGGGTGGGTGTGTATTTTGACCCACGAGTGAAGTGGATTGGGCCTGGATCCACTCCAATACCGCCCTTTCCAAACAAAGCCTTAAGAAAGTGTAACATCCTAGTTTTACTTAATATGAAGTTCATTTATGAGTTTGTTCTCAACCATAGTGAAGATCAAATATGGTTGTACACATGAGCTTGATATCATCAAGAATTTTTCTTTCCCTCATACTTAAATTTTATGAACATGAGGGAGGGATTTCACCAATGACCCTAGGATAATTCAAGTGGCCTTTCTACAAATTTGGAATTTATTGAATGGAAATTTGCTAGGGCAAATCAATATGCAGTACTAAATATATTCAAATTAATTCAAACCTTGAAAATAACCACTGTACATATAGGACCTATCAAAATTATTCAAATCTGAGGCTATACATTTTTCCATGGCCTCATAATATTCCAAATAGCCTTCCTGCAAAGTTTCAAGATTTTTGGATTTAATTTGCTATTTTATTTGAGATGCTTAGCAAATTCGAGTCAAATTCAAATTTGAATTTGAAATTTAACTGAAACTTGTCCAAAATCGATATCCAATTTCAGAATCTGAACCTAAACAATTGATTTGGCCTCTCCAAAAAATCTAGAATATTTGGACAGTTCCAGGTAGGAGAATTGAAGTTACAGAGGGGGATTAGGATGAAAAGGGCAGTGGGACCCACTGTCAGCCTCCCACTCGATTAACCGACGGAGCAGCTCTATTTACGGCTGTCCCCATGCTTCAACGTCGGGGGAGCTCGCCACCGCGACAAGGCATGCAAAGCAGGCAGCTCCGTGGCCTAAACACCTCCCCTGGCCTATATCTGCCCCTCCCAACCGACGGCGTCGAGTTCCATCCCAGTTTCGCTTTCCCTCACCATAGTTTTGCCCCGCCGTCGCACAACACTGCCGCCTTCCTTTCCTCCTGGTAAGCACCTCGGTTTTACCTCTATTCCCTTCGATGCAAACAACAAAGTTGGCGCCATGTTTGTGCTCTATCATCTACGCCGACTAGCTTATCGTTTTGCTCGTTGTGTTGGTCGTAGTTTGAAGTTCTGCGGACGCCACCGAAGTTGGGGATGATCATCGCCTCCGCTCCACTGTCGTCAGCCCTCAACAAGTGGTGTCGCGCCTCAACTCCAACAGCAAAAGGAATCGCCATCACGAGATCTTTCTCACGGTAAAAACCGTGCTTCACTTCCTTAAGTATCGAGCAAGTTATTCAAGTTTTTCTTTCGGCCGTGGTCAATGAACTAGCTTACTTCTCTGTTTAATTCGCTTTCCACACGCAACTATTCTTTAATCAGTTCATAGATACTGATCCATACCTCCTAGCGCACCTTCCTTCCAAGAATCGATGGAAACAATCGAAGGACTGCCGAGATATTGGAGTTTTCCCCTCCGCCATTGAAACCTCCCCCGTTCATCAACGAACTTGTGCTTCCCGGTGCTTCCACGCCATTTACACCACCTAGGAGTCTTTCTCATGATCCCAGGAGCCTCACCGACCTTTTCCCGGTGCGTTTGCACCATTCCTGAGTGATTCCGGCCATGGCCGAAACCCTAGCTCCGATGCCGTCGTCGCGCTGCCATATCCGGCCGTCGCCGCCGCGATTGGACCTCACCATCGTGTTGTGCGGTCGATTCTATGGCTAGGCGGTCAGGGCCGAGTCGAGTAGAGGTCGATGCAGCCATCGCGAGCTCGCCGGCACAGTGCCACCGCGGGCGAGCGGTGCGTCGCGAGGTAGATGAAGGCCTATGGGCCCCACTTATGAGCGTCCATTCGAACACATCGGGATCAGCTGCGGCACTGGATCCGGTGCGGCTGCAAAGTTGAACCCCGTGGCCCCCGGTGTGGCCCAGATGCGATTGGCCCATTTAAATAAAGTGGGACCGGCTGCTTTATTCAAATATTTCCCATTGGAAAATAATTCCCGGATTTAACCAAACATCTAAAAATCAATACTCCTAGTAGAACTGCTCAAAAATTTCCAAATAAATTCTAGTAGACTCATTTCAATCTATACATTGCAGTGATGCTATTTATTGGACATGAAACTCCCAGAATTTTCATAATTAATTCCATTTAGCTAACTTCTTGGGAAATTAATTACTTCTGTTCTGTTAATTGAAAAATTCCCAATTTTGGTCAGAACACGCTTATTGATGCACTTGATATCAAGTAAAAATTTCAAGTTCATTGGAATTCAGTTACTCGGTTGATCAGTGTTCCAAATCTCTATGTAGTTAAAAATTGAGAAAAATACAAAATCAATTTCAGCTTTTTCCCCAAACTTGTAAAATCAGTTTCAACCTGTAGGATGCTTAGACAATTGTGAAACCAATTTTCCTAGAACAAGTGAGACCCCTCTACATGTTACAACCACTGGTAGCCATGATAGACCTCCATAATTGCAACCAAAAGTCAGAGAAGGTTTATACTTGTAAGAATTTTAGGGACAACAAACTTCCTTGATCATATCCTGTTCTTTGCAAGAGTATCCGTTATAGTCCCTAGTATCTACCATTAAAATTCCAAAGCCAATTAAGATCATAATATTATTTGATTCACAAGATATTAGCTTGTGAACATAAACATATTAATTATTTTCAAAGTCATTCATATATAGTATATGCATAACGTGTAGTAACTGAAGTCGAGGAGCAGCCGGAAGCTTTGGAAGTCCAGCTGCCAGAGACTAACATAGACTCGGACTCGCATTCAGGCAAGCCCCGGTTTTCATTTAAGTTCCTTACAGTGTCTTTGCAGTTTTCATTCACCTTACGTCTTCAGTTGTTTGTGCATTACGTTTAAGGTGCTTGACATCCACTTGGATGACCAAATAACCCAGACAGTGGTCAGAATAGCTCACAAACTCGTGTAGTAACTGCCATGCTTATATTCATAGGGATCCGGTAGAAGTCGAGTAGTTGGAATCTACTTGCTAGATAGGATTTTATCACACGGGATGAATTGGCTCAAGAAATGTTTTATAAATATGAAATTGAGACCGGTCAGAGATGAGTAGGAAGCGACAAGAGGTGGTTTTGGTCGTATAGCTCTGATCGTGTTGATTAAGGCCCGTGTAGTCTTTGCTGTACAGACGTAGTACAGCCATGTACCTCAAGACATGACATCGCTTGAGGGCGACTCACACCTGAGTCATATGCATTTACTTTCATATATATATTATTGTGACTGACTGTTCTGTTTCTCCATGCCGCCCTTGAGGTGTGAAGGTGTGAAAGGGGATTGTTTGTCTTCTGCAACACTAACTACGGTAGCAACCCGTGTAGAACATGTTTGTGAGGGAACGATACTAGGGCCACCTATAAACGTATCAGGAAATACCAGTTAGATTTTCTTTGGTGAGGCACGTAGTACCGTCAGTATCAAATTTGATACTTGACCATCCCCAATGACATAATTGATGCATTACATTTTAGAAATTCCGACTATCTGATGTGAGTAGTCGTGGACTCCGAAAAATTAGTTTCGACTCGACAAAGTGTTAGAACCAGGATTCTAAATTTCTGGTTGAAGTTTGCTCAACTTCGCTGGATTATGATCCTGGATAGATGTTATTTAACATAGCAATATGTTACATTGATGGAAAGCTCTTGAAGCCCTCTACAACTTTTCTGTTAACCATCAAGGCAGAAAAGCTTGATAATCTGTTGAAATTTGGAGTAGATTAAAACTGCTCTAGATGACCCTACAATTGTACTAGTGTCTGTATTTTTGCTATAACTCACTGTAGAAAAATCTTATGCCTTATTGCGATACATATATGGAAAGGGTAAAAGGATATCTACAGTTTTTATATTCAAAGCATTTCCTGATTCAAATTTTAGTCAAATCAAATTTTGAGTTCAAAACAGTGAACTGCAGGGCTGCTATTGAAAACCAGTCAGTGCATCTTTAAAGTTTGGATCGCTCTAGCTTTTAATACAGAATAGTGACATGGTCACATATATACATTTCTGGAAATCTTAGGTAGTCCTCTATCAACTTTATGTTTCACTCATAATCTGAATCTTGGTGTAACTGTGTTTAATTCCTATTGTTGCAAACTTGGTTCTGGCAGACCAGAACTTGAACCAGTTTGCGCATAGTTTTGAATTTGCGCGCTATACCTGTATAACAAATGTTTCAAGGCTGAATCTTTTATTTGTAGATTTTTTACTTTATTTTATAAAATGTTTATTTTTTCAGTACCTTCATATATTGTTATGATGTACCTGTATAAATTGTGGAAATAACCACATATACAGGGGAGGTTCTGTCAACTTTAAACCTGTATAGATTCTACTTCCTAGCTCACCTGGAGCTGTATGAGTACAATATGGAAATATTTTAAAGTTTACTACAACTTTTGTATTCAACCCAACATCTGGTTCTGACGTTTCCTGTATGAAAATTTTAAATTTATACAGGAAGGTAAGCTGGAACAGACTGTGATCACTAATCCAGCTTTAAATTTTCCTAGAACTTTTGGAAGTTGGAAACCTTCTCATTGTTCAAGTATCTTTTCCACAGATGGCGGATTCGAAGGTATACTTACCAAACGGATGGGTGTTCACGAAGTGTGCTCTTCTGAAAGGTTTTTCGGATTTGTTGATAGTGCTGCTTCAACGGTTCGGGTATGGCGACATAATGAGCTATTGGGGCAGTGAATTAGATGATGGAGGTGTGACAAGATGCACCATTTATGTCGATGTACCTGCTGGTCCATCGTATATTGGATGGGATCCAGTTGGAAGACACGTGGTGTTATGCCGCGAGTGTTGCTATTATGAGGTTTTGCAAGCTTCGTTAACGTGCTATGGTGGGCACCTCGTTCGCGCTATTTCCAGTCGATGGTAGAGCTGGTGAAGAGTGGGCGAGTCGAATGGTTGCAGCATATGGCCATCACGAAGAGGTGCCGAAAATAATCTTGGCGTGATATGCAGCATCATCGTGTCAAGAGAGCCTGGGGCAGCATGCTAGCATTGGAAGGTTGACGAGTGATCTGAAGCAAGCTTGGATTCGAGGAGATCACTTTGACTGGGCAAATGACTCACTTAGAGCCATGATTGCTCCTTTCAATCGACGTTTAAACATTTGTGAGAATCAGTGTCACCGAGCTGTTCAAGACCTATCGGAAGCTCGCCAGGAAGCGCACTGAGCAGAAAGCGCATTGGAGGCGAGTCAACTTGAGGTACAGCTACTGGATGATCAGTTTAGTACGGTGACTCAAGAACGGGATCAATCTCGGGAGGAGACTCAGGATTGGAAAGCAAGTTGCGAGCATGCCCAAAAGGAACTGGAAGACTATAAAATGTTTCTTCTACAGGCTGATGTGCAACCTTTAGTTGCCGCGACATCATTGGTGGCGGGCGAGGCAACAAATCCTGCTCCAGCCCCCACACCTGTGGCACCAATTTCTGAGGACGAGGACGATGAAGATCCTGAGATATTGTGTACGTCGATTAGGACGTATCGGAGTAGGATGGGGCAACACTCCTGCCATCATGGGGCAACGTATAGTTTAATAGTTGCTCGTGTTTATTTTGTGGCCATGTTTGTGTCATATTATAATTAGAAGTGGGTGTGTTTAAGATGACAAGGTGTGTATGACGTCTTATGGAGACCAAGTATAGTAGTGATGCACTTCCGTAGTGGGAGTCCGTCATTTGGAGTTCACTACTGTAAACTTGGTCATGAGATAGTATATCTTGTATAAAGTTTGTACTTTATCAATATATGTGAATGTTATGCACTTATTCCCATGTCAATTTTCGCACTACTGTAATATGAAATGGATGAAGGAAAAGCAAACAGGTTGCTGATTTTAAATCATATGGATCCAGAATGGTGCGTACGCGTTCGACGGCGGAGATGGGAGGTTCAAGTCGTGGTCGTGAGGATGAAACTCCGACCCAGGAGCAAGATGCAACACCACAGCAACAAGTTCCACCACCACAACCTCCTGAACTTCCGAGGAGTCTAGCGGAGGTTCTCGCCGCAGTGCTCAACTCGCGCGACGAGCAAAATGAGTTGTTGTGGACCTTGGTTCAACATTCGTCCCGTCAAGGGGGGCGACCAGATGCGGGTCCACGACAACCTTCTCCGAGTTCATATTCGGACTTCATGTCAACGCACCCGCCGGTCTTCATGGAGGCCGATGAGCCATTGGAGGAAGACAGCTGGATCCGCTCCATTGAAGGAAAGTTGAGTTTGCTGCGAATGACCGAACAACAGAAGACCTGTTCGTAGCACAACAGTTGCAAGGATCTGCCGGGGCATGGTGGGCAAATTACATCACCGCACGACCAGCATATTATGTCGTGAGGTGGGAGGAGTTTCGGGAGGCGTTCTGCGCCTATCATATACCTCCCAGTATTAAGAGGAGGAAGCTTCAAGAGTTCTTGGAGCTGAAGCAAAAAGGGCGGAGTGCTTACGAGTACTCCAAGATATTCAACGACTTTTCCCAATATGCTTAGGACCAAGTGAGTACAAAGATAGGAAGTGTGAATGCTTCTATCGGGGTTTGAACCCCAAGATGAGGGACAACCTTGCCTTGTTCAACAGCGGTAGCTTCAACAACATTTTCAATGCCACAATCGTGCAGGAGGACGCTACTAGGGAGCTGTTCTCTGACAAGAAGAAAAGGAGTGCTCTGCAGAGCAGCAGAGGTGGTGCTCCTCAGAAGTACTGAATGGTGTATCGATCACCATCCGACCAGAGGTGGTAGCCGCCATCGCGACCACCGATGTTTCGTGGCCACCAGTTCAACGCCGGCTTTCGTCCACAGCAGCAGGGGATGATTCCGCGTGCACTTCCACCTCCACCGCGTGCACCGGGATTCCGTCCTCCCTTCCGCGCCGGTCAGACCCCATACACGTGTTTCACGTGTGGTCGTACGGTGCACTTTGCCAAGGACTGCCCGCAGAGCGGAGGACAGTCATCGTACCAGGGGGCAAACCAGCCCCGCAACCAGCACAAGAAGCCAGCCACCAGAACCGACAATGTCCACCACCTCACCATCGAGGACGTTGCGGAAGGCACACCCGTATTCACAGGTACGTTTGATCTTCTTGGTCATCCCGTAGTCATCCTCTTTGACTCCAGTGCTTCACACAACTTTATTAGCAAGTCTTATGTCATTCAATATCAGTTGCCTATCGTTTCCACAAAAAAACCCATATATGATTTGTTCTCCAGGTGGGAAAGTAGTAGCAGATGAGATGGTCCATAGGGTACCTCTTGATATGGGTGGGAACATATACCCTATCTCTCTCATTATACTGGAACATCAGAAGTTAGATGTCTTCTTGGGGATGGCATGGTTGCAATCCAACTGTGCTATTTTTGACATCGTTCCTCACAGGATATATCTGAATTCTCCACTTCACCCTCCCCAAGCTATCATTCTTGAGGATATTATCCAAGTGACTCCAACTATTTACAACACCGAGGCCATTAAACTTGAGGACATTCTGGTGGTACATGAATACCCGGACGTATTCCCCGAAGATCTTCCTGATATGCCACTAGAAAGAGATGTCGAGTGCAAGTTTGAACTTGTATTGGGAACAGTGTCGATCTCGAGGAAGTCATATAAGATGGCACCTAAGGAACTCGCATAACTGAAGGAGCAGCTGAAGGAACTTATGGACAAGGGTTTCATTCGTCCAAGTTCATCACCTTGGGGTTGTTCTGCATTGTTTGTGGAGAAAAAGGATAAAACATTGAGACTATGTGTGGACTATCGTCCACTCAATGCTGTCACAATCAAGAATAAGTATCCACTACCACGCATCGATATTATGTTCAATAAATTGGTGGGTGCTAGGGTATTCTCAAAGATGGATCTTAGTTCTGGGTATCATCAGATCAGGATTCAACCAGAGGATATACCTAAGACGACATTCTAGATGAGGTATGGATTGTATGAGTACCTTGTCGTGTCCTTTGGATTGACCAATGCACCGGCTCATTTCACGTATCTCATGAATTCGGTATTCATGACAGAATTGGACAAGTTTGTCGTGGTCTTCATCGACGACATCCTTGTGTATTCAAAATCTGAAGAAGAACATGCTCAACACTTGTGCATCGTGCTTCAACAATTGCGAGACCACAAACTTCATGCCACGTTCAGCAAATGTGAGTTCTGTATCAGCCAAGTACCATTTCGAGGGCACGTCATCTCTGCTGAGCGGATTGAAGTTGATCCAAGCAAGATTAAGCAAGTACTCAAGTGGGAGTCTCCAAAGTCTATACATGAAGTTCAATGCATCTTGGGTTTAGCAGGGTATTACCGGAGGTTCATTCCATGTTTCTCCAAGATAGCTAAACCTATGACAGAACTTCCGAAGAAAGGAAAGAAGTATGTATGGGCGGAGGATTGCGATGAAGGTTTTCAATCATTAGTGAAACATCTCACAACAGCACCGGTATTAGCACAACCGGACACAACCAAGTCATTTGATGTTTATTGTGATGCATATGGGATTTGTTTGGGTTGTGTGTTGATGCAAGACAGAAGGGTGATAGCTTATGGACCACGATAGCTCCAGAACCATGAGCAGCATTATCCGACTCATGATCTTGAGCTCGCTGTCATGGTACTTGCATTGAAGATGTGGATACACTATCTATTGGGCAACCTAGTGCATCTCTACAATGATCACATAAGCATGAAGTACATTTTCAGCCAGAAGGACTTGAATATGCGGCAGCGAAGATGGTTGGAATTGATCAAAGACAATGAGATTGAGATCCACTACCATCCTTGCAAAGCAAATGTAGTTGCAGATGCGCTGAGTCGCAAGTCCCATGTCAATAATCTTTCTATCACCTCTATGGAAGAAGAAGGGCCAAGTCTCTACATGGTTCCATATGGGGTGCTCTACAATCTAGCTCTCATTCCTACCATAAGGGAAGATATTGTAGAGGCTCAGAGGAAAGACAAGGGCATATCGCAGATTCGCCGAAGAATGAAGAAGGGGGAGATGAAGTGTTTCCGATGTGACTATGACGGTACAATCTGGTTCAAAGAACGCATCGTGGTGCCCCGCAATGTGGAACTTCAGAATAACATATTGGACAAAGCTCATTTGTCCAAGTATTCTATTCATCTGGGAAGTAACAAAATGTACCAAGATTTAAAGAAGAAATTTTGGTGGACTTAGATGAAGAGGGAGATAGGGAAGTACATATCCGAGTGTGATACGTGTCGGCGGGTCAAAGCCAACCATCTGAAGACAGCCGGTCAGTTTCAACCTTTGAGCATACTAGCCTGGAAATGGGTGGATTTCAGCATGTATTTCATTGTTGGATTACCTCTCACCTTTCGCAAGCATGACTCAATTTGGGTGATAGTCGACCGACTCACCAAGTCGGCTCACTTTATTCCAGTAAATGTCAATTATCTGGCACGACAATATGCAAATTTGTATATTGCCATGATCCTGTGCCTACGCGGAGTACCCCACACTATCATATCAGATCGTGGAACCTTATTTGTTGCTCGGTCTTGGGAGCAGCTCCATGCATCTCTGTGTACCAAGTTTATTCGAAGCTCAGCTTACCATCCTCAGACTGATGGTCAAACGGAGCAAGTAAACCAAGTGATAGAGGATATGCTCTGCGTCTGTGCCATCCACCATGGTAATAATTGGGATGATCACCTACCATTGGCGGAGTTTTCATACAACAATGGTTATCAGGCTAGCATCTAGATGGCACCATATGAAGCTCTTATGGCCAGAAGTGCCGCACACCTTTGAACTGGTGTGAATGCGGTGAACGAGTGATATATGATATAGACATGGTAAATGAAGAACGAGTGCGAGTTATTCAAGCCACCCCAAGGATGCTCAATCTCGTCAGAAAAGCTATGCAGACAAATGACGTCGACCTATTTACTTTGATGTCGGGGATCACGTTTATCTTCGTATATCCCCAATGAAAGGGATTCATTGCTTCGGAGTAAAAGGGAAGCTAGCACCACGCTTCATTGGGCCATTCGCAGTAATTGAACAATGGGGACCGGTGGCCTATCGGCTAGAGCTACCAGCGTCGCTTTCAGGGGTCCACAATATGTTTCACATTTCGCAGTTGTGGAAATGTCTCAAGGACCCAGATGACTTCCGTATGGAAGATTTGGAAGCTCTCCAACCAGATCTTACTTACTCTGAGCACCCAATTCAGATAATCGATGAGAAGACTCGCACCACGAGAAGCCGCACCTTACATTTCTACAAGGTCTTGTGGGGCAACCACACCGCTGAAGAAGCAACGTGGAAAAGTGATGAATACCTTAGAACGAACTATCCAGACTTGTTAGCGGTATATGTTCATTAGATCTCTTTCTTTTATCCTTCCTATTGTAATCTCGGGACGAGATTCTTTTAAGGGGGGAGTAATGTAAAATCCCAGTTTTTACTTGACATGAAGTTCAGTTACCAATTTGTTCTCAACCATAGTGAATATCAAATATGGTTGTACACATGAACTTGATATCATCAAGAATCTTTCTTTCCCTCACACTTAAATTTTATGAACATGAGGGACGGACTTCACCAATGACCATAGGATAATACAAGTGTCCTTTCTCCAAATTTTGGAATTTATTGAATGGAAATTTGGTAGGCCAAATCAATATGCAGTACTAAATATATTCAAATTAATTCAAACCTTGAATATAACCACTGTACATATAGGCCCTGTCAAAAGTATTGAAATCTGAGGCTATACATTTCTCCATGGCTTCGTAATATTCCAAATATCCTTCCTGCAATGTTTCATGATTTTTGGATTTCATTTTCTATTTTATTTGAGACGCTTAGCAAATTCGAGTCAAATCCAAATTTGAATTTGAAATTTGACTTAAACTTGTCCAAATTCGAAATCCAATTTAAGAATCTGAACCTACACAATTGATTTGGCCTCTCCACAAAAATCTACAATTTTTGGACAGTTCTAGGTAGGAGAATTTATGTTACAGAGGGGGATTTGCATGAAAGGGGCAGTGGGACCCATTGTCAGCCTCTCCCACTCGATGAACCGCAGAGCTGCTCTGTTTACGGCTGTCCCCGCGCTTCAACGTCAGGGGAGCTCGCCACTGCGACAGTGCATGCAAAGTAGGTAGCTGCATGGCCTAAACACCTCCCCTAGCCTATATCTACCCCTCCCGACCGACGGCGTCGAGTTCCATCCCAGTTCCCCTTCCCCTCACCACAGTTTTCCCCGCCGTCGCACAACACTGCCGCCTTCCTTTCCTCCCGGTAAGCACCTCGGTCTTACCTCTATTCCTTTCGATGCAAACAGCAAAGTTGGTGCCAGGTTTGTGCTCTATCATCTACGCCAACTAGCTTATCATTTTGCTCTTTGTGTTGGCCGTAGTTTGAAGTTCCGCGGACGCCACCAAAGTTGGAGACGATCGTCGCCTCTGCGCCACCATTGTCAGACTTAACAAGCGGTGTCGCACCTCAACTCCAACAGCAAAAGGGATCGCCATCACGCGATCTTTCTCACGGTAAAAACCATGCTTCACTTCCTTAAGTATCGAGCAAGTTATTCAAGTTTTTATTTCGGCCGTGGTCCATGAACTAGCTTACTTCTATGTTTAATTCGCTTTCCACACGCAACTATTCTTTAATCAGTTCATAGATATTGATCCATACCTCCTATTGCACCTTTCTTCCAAGAATCGAATGGAAACAATTGAAGGATTGCCGAGATATTGGAGTTTTCCCCTCCACCATTCAAACCACCCCTTTTCCTCGACGAACTTGTGCTTCCCGGTGGTTCCATGCTGTTTACACCACCTATGAGTCTTCCTCATGATCCCAGGAGCCTCCCTGACATTTTTTCCAGCCGTTTGCGCCATTCCAGAGCGATTCTGGCCATCGCCGAAACCCTAGCTCCATTGCCGTCGTCGCGCCGCCATCTCCGGTCGTCGCTGCCGCGATTGTACATCACCATCGTGCTTGCGGTTGATTCTATGGCTAGGCAGTCAGGGCCGAGTCGAGTAGAGCTCGACGCAGCCATCGCGGCGAGCTCGTCGGCGCAGCGCCGCCGCGGCCGAGTGGCGCGTCGCGAGGTAGACGAAGGCCTATGGGCCCCACTTGTCAGCGCCCATTCGAACGCCCCGGGATCTGCTGCGGCACTGGATCCGGTGCGGCTGCGCGGTTGAACCCCGTAGCCCCCGGTGTGGCCCAGATGCGATTGGCCCATTTAAATAAAGTGGGACCGGCTGCTTTATTCAAATATTTCCCAATGGAAAATAATTCCAGGATTTAACCAAATTCTAAAAATCATTACTCCTAGTAGAGTTGCTTCAAAATTTCCGAATGAATTCTGGTAGAGTCATATCAATCTTTACTTTGCAGTGATGCAATTTACTGGACATGAAACTCCCATAATTTTCATAATTAATTCCTTTGATCTATCTACTTAGGGAATTAATTACTTCTGTTCTGTTTATTTGAAAATTCTCAATTTCGGTCAGAACACTCTTATTGATACACTTGATCTCCAGTAAAAATATCAAGTTCATTGGACTTCAATTACTTGGTTGATCGGTGTTCCAAATCTCTATGTAGTCAAAAATTGAGAAAAATACAAAATCAATTTCAGCTTTTTCCCCAAACTTGTAAAATCAGTTTCTCCTTGTAGGAAGCTTAGAAAATTGTGAAACCAAATTTCCAACAACCAGTGAGACCCCCTCTACATGGTACAACCACCGGTAGCCCTGATAGACCTACAGAATTGCAACCAAAATTCATAGAAGGTTTATATTTGTAGGAATTTTAGGGACAACAAACTTCCTTGATCATCTCCTATTCTTTGAAAGAGTCTCCATTACAGTCCGTAGAATCTACTGTAAAAAATTTCAAAGACAATTAAGATCATAATTATTGGATTCACAAGATATTAGCTTGTGACCTTAAACATATTAATTATTTTCAAAGTCATTCATATATATTATATACATAATGTGTAGTAACTGAAGTCGAGGAGCAGCCGAAGCTTCGGAAGTCCAGCTGCCGGAGACTAACATAGACTCGGACTCGCATTCAGGCAAGCCCCGGTTTGCATTTAAGTTCCTTACAGTGTCTTTGCAATTTTCATTCACCTTACATCTTCAGATGTTTGTGCATTACGTTTAAGGTGCTTGACATCCACTTGCATGATCAAATAACACAGGGAGTTACTCGTGTAGTAACTGCCATGCTTATATTCATAGGGATCCGGTAGAAGTCGAGTAGTTGGAATCTACTCGGAAGATAGGATTTTATCACACGGGATGAATGTCTCAAGAAATGTTTTGTAAATACAAAATTGAGACCGGTCAGAGATGAGTAGAAAGCGACAAGAGGTGTTCTTGGTCGTATAGCTCTGACCGTGTTGATTAAGGCCCGTGCTGTGTGCGGCCCTGCTGGACAAGCTTGAATTGTATCGGCGACATACTGGAGAAATGGGCTCCAGTAAACAGACGTAGCTTGATACTAGTTTGTCAAGGCATTCCGTTCTGTTTTATAGGCGTGGGTTGAGGGCAGCAAGGTGTAAATTAGCTGGTGGGCACGTCAGAGTACGCCCCATGTAGGGACCTCCTGCTCGTGACGGATCGACCGGATCGACATTCTAGTGTTTGGTGAAAGGTGTCCATATACCACTAGTACTAAAGTGCTATGTAGGTACTGCTGTAAGTACTCGATGGCATTTCTGAAAGTGCGCATGTGTAGTATTGTCCGGGTGTGTCCTGATTGCAATCACCGTCGTTTGCGGTAATAGAGTACCACTTGTTCACTGTGTCGTGACGTAGTAGATACTGAAGAAGTCATGAGAATATGATGTATTGAATTATAATTGTTTTGCAACCTTGTATGGCTTAGAGATAGCTCAATTAAAAGTTTACAGTTTCCCCATACTTTACCTGCAATAGCATTATGTGATTTGGGCATGTCATATCATCGGCAAAGCGATTCTTGTTTGATTGTGGAGTCTATGATGTGTCGTGCCTGAAGAACATGACTATAAGGATCCACTTGTAGGCGTGTCCACTATGCTATTCCTTACCTATGCTTAGTATTCACCCCTGCATATGTCTAGTGAGACGGGTTAGTCTTGTTGAGCCTTAAGCTCACATTTGCAGTTAACAAGTTTTTGTAGATTACACGACTGATGACGGGTTCGATGACGAGGTTGCACCCCCTCCAAGGTTTTCAGCAGAGTGGAAACTCTGCACGCCGCTGTAAGTTGGGTGTTGCTAGTGCAAAGCATCCAGGACATGGATGACTTTGTTTTTGCATAGCTAGTGCCGAGAGTGTAGCTATGATGGATAGTTCTCTTTCCTTTTCACTTAGTATTGTAAAACTTCCGCTGTGTTTTAAATAAAGACTTGGTATTGTATTTTATTCTCGTTCTTTTCTGTTATACTGTTGGGCGTCGAATCGCAGGACACCACTCAATGAGATCCTTGGATGTCGGGATTCCGGTCTCCACAGAAGGAAAGCCTGCAAGGTTTGAGGACTCTTCACGCTTTCAATCGTACTCAAGCTCAGAGCCTCCCGACCCCCGCATAGCCTTCCAACTTTCGCTCCACTTTACCGCGATGGAGTTGGGTCTTCCACGAAGTAAGGTCAAGACCAAGGAGGATATGGCGAGTGTCCGGACCTACATGGGTTGGTCCAACGACTCCTGCAACAAGGACATCCACTTCGGCAAGCTCCCCTTAAAGAAGGAGTGCACCAGAGATATGATGTACTTTTTGGCGTACGCCATGGTGGGTCTGATCCCGCCTTTCTCAAGCTTTCTCCTGATGTTGCTGGATTTTTATGGCCTCCAGATTTATCATATCGCCCCCACTTCCTCTTGCTAGTGGCGACTTTGGTCCACTTCTGTGAGATTTGGGTGGGCGTGCCTCCCTGCATTGAGCTGTTCCGGACCTTCTTAATGGTACACACCATCAACAAGGGGAGGGAGCTCATTGACTTCTTCTATTTTGTGAAGCAGAAGATTTGCCCCTTCAAGTACTTGAAGTCCTTCCCTTTTGGCAAGTGGGATGATTGGAAGAAGTATTGGGTGATCATCACTGTGGAGGAGCATTAGAAGCTGGAGCTGCCCAAGGGCCTTCCCAATGTCGACACCGACGCCTGGAACGTAGCTCGGGAGCTGTTGAATGTATACAAGCCCATCCTTGAAAGGATCAAAGAATGCATAGAGGGAGGAGTGACCCCCCAAATGGTCTTTTGCAAATTCTTGGTGAATAGGTGGGCATCGCTGAAGACTAGGGAATAGCCTGCATGGCCGTTCAAGGGCAAGGGTAAAGGCAAGGAGCCAGTTGAATCCTCTAGCCGAAAGAGAAATTTGAGGCATGCTGACAGGAGCCACATTAGGTCAGCACCGACTACAACTGCTCCTTCTCCGCGGAGAGGTAGATCTTCAGTGGCCACGCCTCCTCCGGTGCAGGCATCCTCAAGGGGCACCTGCTCCGGCAGATCAACCCCAGCTTTGGTACCAGCTGTGGGCTCCTGGTCTAGAGGTCCTTCCCAGCCGAGGGAGGTCCCAACTAAGATGATGCCGAAGATGGCGACAAGTTCCGGGCAGCAATCCGGAGCTCTGGTCACGCCGAATGCAGCGGGCTCTGGCTCTGATCGCCCAGTGAAGAAGTTACGCGCCAATTGGAGTGGTAACCTTCCAAGGTATACATTGCGTCCTCACCTTGAGTTGCTATTTATATTTTTCATCATGTATTGAATCTTTTGATTCTTTGTTTTCAGAGCAACGAGGAAGAGCTCGGAAGCTCCGACACCTGCCCTAGCAACTGAGGCTATGCAGGCGGAGGTTCCAGCTCTGAGTCCTGTGTAAAATCCCACATTTTTCCTTCATATGAGGTTTAGTTGTAAGTTGGTTATCAACACTAATGGAGACCCCAATTATAGCTATGCTTATGAACTTGATCTCATCAAATATTTTCTTCCACTCATGCTTAAATATTATTAACATGAGGACTGGACATCACCAATAATCTTAGATAAATTCTTTCGACCTCTCTTAAAAGTTTGGAATTATTTGAATGAAGGTCCTAGGTCAAATTAATACGCAGTACCCAATATATATAATCAAATTGAATATGCTACTGTACATTTGGCCCTGTCAAAATTATTCAATTCTGAGGCCATGAATTTTTCTATGGCTTTCTAAACTTCCAAATAGACTTCCTGCAAAGTTTCATAAATTTTGATCTCCATTTGCTATTTTATTTGAGACGCTTAGCAAATTCAGACCATATTAAGAATTCAATTTTTGAATTCTGTTCAACTTAATTGAACATCAAGATTTGAACACACCAACATGGTCATCATGACTTGCTTGACTTATCCTCAAAGTTTCACAATTTTTGGAACCCAGTTGCTATTTAATTCAGTGACACCATTGAATTTCATCCAATTTCAAATTCAAATTTGAAATTCAAATGAAACTTGCTCCAAATCAAAATCCAATCGATGCCGGCAGCGTGCGACACCGCGACATGGCATCCATCCACCAAGCTGTCTGCTTGCTTGCGCCGTGGCGCGCTCCCTTCATCCCACCGCCTCTATAACACTACCAGGATTCCGGTTTATTGTGACAAAAAAAATCATTGCAATAGGTCGAAATTCGTCGCGATAGGTTGTTGTCGCAACGAAATAGAAACCGCGATAGTTTTTCCGACTCGTGGCGATAACAGCCATGGCAATAGGTTATTGCGATGACTTGACATTCGTGGCAAATAGTATGGTATTGCGACGACTCCACGTTCGTTGAAAATAGTATGGTATTGAAACGGTTTAACCTATTGCGACGATTTAACGTATTGCGACGAAAATATCGGTGTTGCAACAATGCATTCGTTGCAAAAAGTATGGTATTGCAACGACTCCACATTCGTGGCAAATAGTATGGTATTGCAACGGTTTAACGTATTTCGACGATTTAACGTATTGCAACGAAAATAACGGTGCTGCAACGATGCCACGTTCGTGGCAAAAAGTATGGTATTGCAACGACTCCACGTTCGTGGCAAATAGTATGGTTTTGCAACGGTTTAACGTATTGCGATGATTTAATGTACTGCAACGAAAATAACGGTGTTGCAACGATGCCACATTCGTGGCAAAAAGTATGGTGTTGCAACGACTCCACGTTCATGGCAAATTTTATGGTATCGCAACGGTTTAACGTATTGCGACGATTTAATGTATTGCAACGAATAGTACGTTATTTGCGACGATTTCACATCTGTGGCGATAAGTACGGTATCGCGACGATTTCATACTCGTGGCGAATAGTACGTTATCGCGATGATTTCATACTCGTGGCAAATAGTATGGTATCGTGATGTTTTCACATTTGCGGTGAATAATACGGTGTTGCAACGATTTCACATCCGTAGTGAATAGTACGGTATGGCAACATTTTTACATTCATGGCAAATAGTATAATGCTGCAACGATTTCACATCCGTGGCGAATAGTACGGTATCGCGACGATTTCACACTCGTGGCAAATAATATGGTATCGCGACGTTTTCACACCGCGACAAATAATACGGTATTGCGACAATTTCACACTTGTGGCGAATAATATCGTATCGTGACGTTTTCACATTCGTGGCGAATACTACGATGTTGCAACGATTTCACTTCCGTGGCAAATAGTACGGTATCGCGACGATTTCACACTCGTGTCAAATAATATGGTATTGCGACGATTTCACAGCTGTGGCCAGTAATACGGTACTGCAACGATTTCACGTTCATGGCGAATAGTATGATATTGCAACGATTTCAAAACCGTGGCAACAATATTGTATTGCAACAATTTTTGATGTGTGGCAATAGGTTCGTAATGCAACATATTCAAATCTGTTGCAATAGGGTCGTAATGTGACGTTCTCTGGGTGGTGGCAATAGCAGTCTAGTGCAACGCTTTTTTGGTCGTAGCCAAATGTTTGTAGTGCAACGTTTTATAATTTGTGGCAATAGCTAGCTTCCTATTGCAACAGTTTATTTTCGTCGCAATAATCTATTAATGACACATTTTATAATTAGCGGCACTAGTATCCTAATGCACCAGGTTTGAAAATTAGTGGCAACAGAATCAATTTATTCACACACGATACGTCTGTCGACTTAACAACAAACATCCAGGAATTGATGCAACGCTCAAGGACCCTTGCGTTGTTGCAAGACGATGTTATTTACAGTTTTTTTAATTTGCAACATTGCACACATTCAAATAGCACCGCGACGAGTTGTAGTACTAGGAATAGTTTCTTGAACATCCAACTTCGACTTGGTGTGAGCAGGAGGCTTTTGTGGAGTTGCTACTAGCCGTTGTTGATTTTGCAAGCTCTCCATCATTATGAGCATGTCTGCTAGCTCCTTTTCTTGCCGTGCAGAATCGGCTGCCATCTGATCATGTAAAGCCCGGACTTCCTTGTTGAGCTGTTCATTTGCCTGGACGAAGCCATCCATCTTGGAGGTCATATTATCATTTCTTCCTTGCAACCATTGCACCTTGGAGCTGAGGTCTTCATTTCTATTTTGCAAGGATCGAACTTGCTGGCCGAGCTGGTCAGACATCTGGATACGCAATCTTTCAGAAACATTAGGTTTAGCCATATAACCACGCTGCCGAAACTGTGATCCTCCAGAACCGGTTGCGGATATATAAGTAAGCTGGAAGATGTTGTTTCTTTCCTCATCTGGGATTGGGACTCCCAGCTTAGCTTCCTTGATGTTGATTTGGGCACGTGCCTGGGTCTATATACAAAAAGAAAAGTCACATGTACATTGCAAATATTTATTTAAATGGGGACTGTTTGAAGTGTTTCTCACATGTACAGCTTCTGCCTGCTCGTTTGCCCATTGACCGTTCTTCACAGGCTTGCCTCCCACGTTTCTATGTCATCGGGTTCTTTTCCGATCTCTGGGTCTCGCTACATCAAATACAAGTAAAATTTGATTCAATGATTGCAGTGCAAAGTAAAAGCATGATTTATTTTTCATACCTTCTCATAACTATGTTGGGCGTAGGATTTCGAGCCAAGCAAGTGTTCTGTCTTTTGAGTACTTTGATTTCGTGAATTGGTTCTGCTTATTGACTGCAATTTTAAGAATTAATTTCACGAATGGGTGTTATCAAATAGTTTTTGTAGGATATGAAGGTATTAGAAAGCTAGCTGACCTTGAATTGCTTGGACCCAAAATAGTCCATAAGCGCCAACCAATCGGAATCTGCTACGTCAACAGGCTTGTTTTCTATACGTTCCTCATCGGTCGAATATTCTTATAGGTGGCATGCAATGTTGATCGCCACCCCTTGTAGCGCTCACCAGCAATCTTATATATTTTTCTTCTGGTATCATCTGTGTCCTCCAAGTCCCAGGCATTCCGTACATTGTATATCACACTGTTATAAACGTACAAGATGGAGGTCGCTAGAAAAAAATACATATGTGGGGTGTCACAACACTAACCAGAATGTCTCTCACTATGTCGCTCTTCGAAGTATCGCCAACCTCTGCCCACTTCATTACACCAGCTAGGGGTGCATTTTTTTTTTGTTGTAATAACCACATCATTGACAAAGTGCCACTGATTAGGACCAACCGCAACACCCAACCTATCGGACCACTGAATTTGTAGCTTCCAATTCTGTTCGTTCGTTCTATTTGCAGATGCTAGATAGCGCAATTTAGCAACCTTAAGTCCTTTAGCCACCCCTCTTCCAAACTTCTATCCTTCTTTTAGTGTCATTTAAACGGTAAACATTTAAAGAAAATTAGCAACTGACCAGGCCTAGTATCATGTACAAATAGTGTGAAAGAAGAAGAAGTCTGATGTTTTACCATCTTCAGGACGAGTGCAGCAAATACGAGTGTGGGAACACCGCGTCGCAACAGCATTTTGCTCCATATTGGGCGATGCATCGACTTGTTGACTTCTTTGTTGCTGTTCATATCCTACAATCAGGCATCAGGCAATAGTCAGTGGCGCTATAGCACCCGTAGTACTGCAGGGGATCTTCAGTCCAGCTGCGAAGCAGGCAAGACAGTAGCTGGCGATGCTAGAGAAAGAGAGGGTTCGCCGGGTGCTCATCCTCTATTGTACTGCCGATTCGGTCTGACTGACATCAGCAGGAGCGCGTCTCGAGGCGAATTGGTGGCAGGGAGAGTCATGGACGTCAGCGGTGTTTGCAGGTAGAGGATGCAAGACAGATGAGGCGGGTAGCTTGCGACGTTTAACAAAGCTAGGGTTCGGTCTGGCAGTGCAGTGACCACATTTAAGTCAGAGGATCGACGTCCAGATCACACCAGTGATCTCACGTGACTTACGTTTTTACTGCAGGCGATGCAGTAAAGATCCAACGGTGTGATTCTGTTGGATCTTTACTGCATCGCGTGCAGTAAAAACGTATAAGTCAGGTGATCTGCGTCCATTGATATCACCCCGGAGCAAGTCTCGAGGCTAGGAGGACATTGTGGTGGATCTAGGAATTAAATTTAGGTGGATTGCATACTGATATTTTGCTCTGCATGTTAGCATCTTGCCCTAAAGTGCTACTAGAATGGATACATGAATATAATCTTGCGTTAATTACCAGACATCAGCAACGCATTTGGCAGTGTAAAAAACATAATTGAGATCATATAAGCAGCAATGAACCCTCATGTACATGCATCTCTAAACTATATGATACTATCATTTCTTAGTGGACAGGGGTTAATGATATTGGACTATTTTTTCCAGGGTATGCTATGTCATGTGGGGCATAGCATGTAGGAGTAGGTACGCCATAATGGCCAGGGGTTTGCGGGCGGCGGGGTCATCATGGCACGCGAATGATGGGACGTGGAGATGGAGGGAGACGCGTCGGGGAGGACAGTGAAGTGACCACCAGCAGGGCATGGGCGCCGGCCGGTGCTGGAGTGACGGGCGGCGACATGGGTTTGCGGGCTGCAGGGTCATCATGACACGCGAAGGATGGGACGTGGCGATGGTCGAGGGAGACGCGTTTCTGAGGACACTGAAGTGAGCAGCAGCAGGGCGTGGTCACCGGTGCCGGAGTGGCGGCGGCGAGAGAGCCCAGCGTGTGCGTGTAGGCATCAATAAATCACGCCATCACATATACTCACCAGCAGGGCGTGGGCGCCAGCCGGTGCCGGAGTGACCGGCGGCGGGGTCATCATGACACGCGAAGAATGGGACATGGCGATGGTGGAGGGAGACGCGTCGGGGAGGACACTGAAGTGAGCAGCAGCAGGGTGTGGTCGCCGGTGCCGGAGTGGCCGGCGGCAAGAGAGCCCATCGTGTGTGTGTAGGCATCAATAAATCACGCCATCACATATACTGATTAACTGTTAACTGAGACTAGGAAACTGCAATCGCAATGCTAAAATATTTAGTAGAGCCCGATACATATTTATACTCGTAGTACCAGCATGGGATGACGAATCTCGAGGTTCCTGAGCATTAGGTGCTGCAATATGCTCTGCATATGATGCAAAGGAATTAATGTGTTATAAATATGTGTATTTTGATTGTAAACACATTTATAGTTATACCAGGTGCTTGTTGCCCATCACGATTACTTGTAGACGACATGACGGTTTGGTGTCTTGTTCCTAAAGTAAAGGGTATATATAGTAAGTAATAGTGATAACGTCAAATTACATGAGGATGTGTATTTTAGATAGGGGGGTTTGGTTGCTATGAACTGAAAATATTTGTTTTGAACGGAGGAATTAGAAATGAAGGAGTAGGAAAAAAAACCGTACAATCCGAGAAAGAAAAACAAGAAAAACGTGTATAAACTGTGGGAACTGAAAATCTTAGGGATACAAGTTTGGAACACAGGAATGAGAGTACAACATTGGGAGTGGTTGATAAGATAACCCTGGCGTCATTTACTTCTATATCAAGAAATTACATAGTACACGCGTTTTTTAATAGTTATCTTTCCTGACATGGAAATGTACTAGAAATACACTACCATAAACTGTCGGAGCGACATTTATTTCGGGGCAGAGGTGTAGTGTATTTTATATATGGAAACAAGTAGAATGCAATCAGATTCTAGGGTAAAATAAAAAGATGAATCGACTGTAGGATGCAGATCTAACGATTGAGGATAGTTGATTGCACGATTGCACTATTAATCAGATTTCATACTAGACATTCATGAAACATAAGAGCATATAAGGAGTTTGGACGATAACTAGGAATGAACTGGCTGCAGGAGTTGGGACGACAACTAAAGCGATAAGGAGGGAGTAGCTCTATAAAAAGACGGCATGGATCGTGTAGAACTTACGTAGCACAAAATTGGAGTCCGGGATGTCACATGGCGGGGTCAGCGACGAAGAGGTTCGTTAAAGCCCGTCAAACTTGGTCGCTCGACGTTGTACCCACAGTCACCACCACCACTCACACGGGAATTTCTTAGGAATGCAAGTTTGGAACACAGCACTAAGAGGAGAACATGTGTGCCGGGAACGGAAGCCACTGCGGGATTAGATGGAGACGGACATTTATATTCGTCGTGGCTAGCTACAAATGGGCGGGACTGGAATTTTGGGCGCACAGAGTGAAATTTCAATTTTGAAAATCTCAATTGTGCACGCCAAGAAGAACGAAAAAATTTTCGACGGACCGCTACCTGCCGTTCATCTTTGTTTTCATGGAGATGTAAAAGCAGTCATGTGGTAGTGGGACATTCCAAAAAAAATGCGAACAAAAATATGAATCGCCAAATGTATTATTGTGCTAATGCAAACGACATGCAAATACAGAACACCCAAATCCACGAAAGGAGGACGGCAAATCCATGGTCTAGTAAAAGGTAAACAATCAGCATTTTATATATAACATTCGTCGCAATGAAATGATAACGTATACAGAGTATATACTACTACTACAAAAAAAAAAAACATTTTCCCCTGTGATGTCTAATCTTCAGGCTGTCGATCCAAAGCCACCTGTCATACGAGTATCACAGGTACATACGATATATATATCAACAATGTCATCGGATATTAGTTATAACGGAAAAAGTACTTTTCATGCGCCTGTTGCATCAGGCGATGGACTAGTTAGCAATTTAGATGACGTAATTTCCTAATCAAGTTAATTATGCATCATGTCTGTTGTTAGTTCTATTACTTGTAAGGATAATGTTTATCGGATTTCATTCATTCAGCCACAAGAAATATAGACGGTCCCAAGTTACAAACATATAGGAGATGTTTTCGATAAAAGAAGTTTTTCGATACTGCATATATAGAAAACATTGTTCATGAACATAAAGACATATTTCATTAACAAACAAGTAATAGTAAAAAACGTAGTAGACAGCAAGAACAAGATAAACTACACCTAATACTACTCTACTCAGAGATCACGAAATAGATAAACTACTCCTAATACTACTCTACTGGGAGAAAACCACGTCCTCCTCCTCCGCTGCTGCCGCCTCCTCCACCTCCGCCGCTGGTGCCGCCTCCTCCGCCTCCTCCTCCGCCGATGCCGCCGCTGCTGCCGCCTCCGCCTCCGCCGCTGCTGCTGCCTCCTATGCTCCTCCTCCGCCGCTGCCGCCGCCTCCATAGCCGCGTCCACCTCCGCCTCAAGAGACACCTCCTACTCTATGTTCTCCGCTACCGCTACTGCCCAAGCCGCCTCATACTCCTCAACCTCCGTCACAGTCCGATGCTTTCCGGCGATGCGGTGCTTAATCTTCAGGAGGCCCTCTACCCCAACAACTTCCGCGATCGTCTCGTGAAGGGTGTCGAGACGACCGGCCACAGTCATCACCCTGTAGCAGTAGTGGCCCGCGGTGTCCATGCTCGTGTGGAGGGGATGGGTCCCAAGACCCAGATGGTGACACGAGTGTTCTGTGTCGGAAAAGACCTTCCGCGCCACTGCGTTGAGCGCTAGTGCGCTATGAGCGGCGGCGGATTTGGCGTTGGTGGTCACCTTATGGCATCGATCGAGTTCGTAGATGCGGTCGGTGAGGAGTCTGAGAGTATTCTCAACCCAACCGGGATGAGGAAGTGCACGCGCTGCGGGCGGAGATGCGGGCGCCGCCATCAGTTCCACCGGCATTGTCGGCGGCGATGGAAACAGAGAAGGAGGTTCGGAGGACGTCGATGGCCTAGAGCGCTTCAGCGCGGGGCTACCCATTTGTGTGGTGACGGAGGTGCAGAGAAAGAGCGAGAGGTGGTCGATGGTGGCGGGGGGAGAAGTTTGAGGCTAGGATCTAAGGAGTGGTGCGGCGGAAAAGCAAGATGACGGTGAGCCTTTATAGCGGGTCATCGTTTAAGCGGATGTGTCGAGATGATCGGACGCTAGAGGAAACTACGCTTAATTATGAACCAGTCAGTGGCCCCGGTTTCCTCAAAACCGCGGTTTGCATCCTCTCGGTCCCAACGGCTCGACACGTCGCATTAGGAGTAAATATACATGCGGGGAAAAACAATTTTTTCGTTATATAAAAAAAATCCGTTTGTACACCCCTAAGTCAACTTCGTGACCACGCCTCTGTGCCAGCAGATGCCTTGCAGCGAACATGGGCCTAGTCCTGCACGCATTACTTTCATTCGGATTTTTAACTGCAACTATGCGCCATGCCTTATGACGTTGGTGCACCGACCTCAACTTTTTGTGGTGGGACTAATCCTTCGCACATGTTACATATGTTCTTTTCTTCTCTATCTGTTGTCTAATACTATTTCTGATCTATGTTTAACATGCTTGTGCGACCTCGATCCACGATCATGTTTCATGATTTTATACGTGTGTTTTCTCTTTTTGTTGAAAGATCGTCATGTACTGTTTTAGGTATATATATATATATATATATATATATATATATATATATATATATATATATATATATATATATATATATATATATATATATATATATATATATGCATGTTAGTGTTGTTAAACATGACCGAGGTGTTTTAATTCTAGCTATGTCTAACATGAAAGGACCGCAAACATGATCAACCAATTACACTACATAAGAAACCCAAATAGGAGACAACGATTGGCGACAGATCGGATGTCCATCGATCACAAAGTGATGCGAGACGCGCTTAAAGTCATTGTTTGTCTCCTTTAGCTTTGCAGTTACAAAACGAGACGAGCTTCAAACCCTAAGATCTTTTGTTTTTGTCCAACTTGCTCGGTTCACTTGTGACAGATTAACACATCACTAAACTTAGAGCACATTCACTTTATTGAAATCCAGAAATTCTAACACACCAGTATTCACTGACACGAATGAACACATATATATTACAAAACACAAGAAATACGTACAAGAACATAATTGAAGCCAAACATGTACAAGAACTCCTAAAACTACTTTGCTGGCCTCACCTCCTCCGCCCTCTCCCCCAACTTCTCAAACCACGAATAGCGGTCCTCCTCCTCGTCATCGTCGTCGTCGTCGTCATGGTGGTGGTCGTCGCCGTCATCGTTGCCGTCTTCATCGTCGTCGTCATCATCATCGTCATCGTCATCGTCCTCCTCCTGCACCTCCTCCTCCTCCTCCTCCTCCTCCTCCTCCAGCGACGATGCAGCAGGAGAGTGGGCCGGCTGCTCTGGCTGAGCCGATTGCTCCGACTGCACCGGTGGCTCCAGCTGCACCGGCAGTGGAACCCCGCCGCGATGGAAGTTCCTCTCCGTCTCCACCACCAGGGCACTATGGCCCTCGGCGCCAAGCTCCTGGGCCATCATCCCGGACAAGATGTCCAGGCGATCGGCCACACCCATGAGGGCGTAGAGGTAGCGGCCGGTGGTATCCATTCCCAGAAACTCGGGAAGGGTACCAAGACCCAAGGCGTCCAAGGCCCAAGACGTACTTTTGTACCTCTCTCGCGCCATAATGAGGCGCTGGTCGTCGTTCACCCTATCGAGGGAGCTGCAACATATCCGCTTGCAGGGTGGCTGCCTCGGCGGGCTAGGAGGCGGAAGGTTGGCCATGTTTGTGGTGGTTCGTCGGCGCCGGGCTAGGAGGTGGAACGATGGAAGAAGAAGAAAGGAGTGAAAAAGTTATGTGCTTGTACATAACCGACGACGCGCCTTATATATGGTCTGTGCGGAGTAGACGAGGGAGCGGTTCATTTCCCGCGCATTGAACTCTTTGCAGACCTCGTGCGGTGCAATTAAACCACTGTGGAAGATGATCTTCAGGGATCCTTCCGTCTCTCTTGTATCCATGTGGAACGTCGCACACACGTCCCTGCACCACGGCTTCTTAACTTCTCCGCAGACCTCATGCGGCGCGTCAGTTACTTGGTGCACTGGAAAGGACAGCGGCGAGATCTCCGGCGAGCCCCGCCATGGTGGCACCGCGCGCGCGGCCTTGGCGCGAGGAGGAAGAAAGTGTCTGTGATGTTGGTTTTCTTGTTTCGTGATGTTGTTTTTCTTGTTTTGTAGTACTATTGTTTTATGTTAATGAACTCCATGTCATTGTTCCTCTGTTCCATCTGTTATTTTGTTTTCTGTCTGTTTTTTAATGAACTATCGGTTCTATATATTTGTATTCTCTGTTAATGAACGACCGTCGCATATGTGCGTTTTTTTGTTGTCAAAGTTAGATTCGATTGGATCATCTATGTTTTTGTATATGGATCTCGATCCATGCTAGTTGATGTTTCATTGGATGTACGATGATCAAAAAGTTTTTGTTTCGTAGGTTGGATTGGACCATCCATGTTGATATTTCATATGATAATATTTATTTTTATATTAATTCTTTATTTTACTAATGTATATTAATAATATACAAATAATAAATATGACGATTGTTTTTTCAACAAAAAGAGAAAACACTTGTATAAGACCATCAACTTAACATGATCGTGGATCGAGGTCTTGCACATGCATGTTACACATAGAACACAAATACGGAGTACGTAGTTCATTAGACAATAGACAGAGAAGAAAATAACATATGGAATAGACGAACAACATTGAGTTCAGTAACATAGAACATTACAAAACAAGAGAAATGTCATCATGAAACAAGAAAATCGACATCACAAATCCTCATCAACAAGTGATGAATCATGCATGAAACATGATGGAGACCTCGCTGGCTCTCTTTCAAAAGCATGCATGCATGTCCGACCATCATACATGATCACGACAAAGCATTAATGCTTGAATAGTCGGATGTGTGGCGTACACGTGTTAATTTTCTCTTATGCCGATGGGACGCATCGAGCCGTTGGGACCGTGCAGCATATATATCCGCCTGTGATAGTTGTCTTATCAGAAGCGGGTCTTGCAGCATAACTAACCGCCTGTGATAATGGTGTTATCACAGACGGATGTTTACCTACATCAAGCCGCCTGTGAAGACCTTTTACCGTAGCTGGTTTCTACCATAACAGTAGCCGCCTGAGATAATTAGGTTATCACAGATGGTTCTTTACTTGTATCTAGCCGTCTGTGATAATTGTTTTTCATAGACATGCCTAGCCGTTGGTTAATAACCGCCTGAGATAAGGTATAACCTATGCAGTACTACTGCTATTATTTCTAATTTCTAGGTCAATTCAATATAATCACAGAACAAAAATCAATAATATCATCACATAACAAAATTCAACAATATTATCATCATAGAAGTCAATTTCACTAAAACAATATACATATGTACAAGTTACAGATACAATTCATCTCAAAGATTACAAGTTTTCACAAAAAACTGTTTCTATTGGTATAGTCGCAAAGTTCTGGCAGATCAGTTGCTGCACCATCCTCATCAAAGAACTCCCCTCTTTTGTGCAAAATTTCGTGACGAATGAATTGACAGAGTTCAGCAGCAATCCTGTCGGCTCCTCCCCTAGGAATACTTCTACAAACCGGCCATTCTTTGTTCAGATTCTTCGTGTGCTGCAATATAACACATAACAAGATTTAGAATGTATTGGTTTGAACAATCTCAAAGTATAGATCAAAGTGAGAGTATACATGAATTTATTTGGTATTAGTTGTACTGTGAGCAATTGAATTTTGAAGTTGGAATCAAAATATGAAAATAATATTTCTGGTAATATTGAACAGCAGAGAATATAAGTATTAAACTATGCTAGTTACAATGAAAATGAAAGACAAAAGTAAGAAAATAAGGTATATACATTAAGGATAACTTACATCCTCATGATTCACTCTATATACGCCGGCGGTCCGAAGATGCTCGCATACATAATACCCGCATAAGACACTCCCAGCAGGCTGCTTCGGACAAGCATAATACGTTTTAATGTCCAATGCATTTGTATTGGAAGGTCTCTCACCGCCAAGCCGTTCCGTGTAAAACCGCCAACCGCTGTAATACAAAAAATGTCATATAAAACTTGTTAACACATTCTAAATGTGCGTAAATTAAAATTATTGAATAAACGTACAATTTCAAAATGGAAAGGAAATCTTTATAACAATCTGGTGAGAAATCGGCCAAGTCCAAGACTGTTGCCATTCCCTGCGTTGGCTTGATGAAGATCATTATGTAGTGCTTACTGCAAACATACAAACACACGTGTTAACAATTACCAATAATTTCTATTTCAATGTCATGTGTCAAACTTACTCGAAGAGGTACGGGGCCTTTACGAGGTCCTTGCCGTCTCTGACAAAGTTAAACATCGCATGTCCTATGTAAGCTGCAATTTCTGTCCTTTTATCCTTCTTAAGTTTTGTGATTGCTTTTTCAAAATCTTTTTTTTTCATGTGTTTGAACTTTGCTGAGTCTCGATCCGCCTGGACGTCGAATCGCACCTTTGCAATACTAGTAGGGTCAAGGATACCTGTCTTGCGCTCCAACTTTTCATTATCCATGTATTGCATCCTATTGAAGAAGTCCAGAATTGTTATAATCTCATGAAATGCGTATGCGTGTAGTAAGAAATGCAAATACAAAATATTAGAGGATACCTGTCTTGCGCTCCAACTTTTCATTATCCATGTATTGCATCCTATTGAAGAAGTCTAGAATTGTTATAATCTCATGAAATGCGTATGCGTGTAGTAAGAAAAGCAAATACAAAATATTAGAGAACTTACAAGCACCAGACGAGCAGCAGGTTGATTTCGAGCATGCCTCGATGGAGAAGGGCACGCATCTCTTCAAATAAAATGACTCGTCTATCCACTCCAGTGCTCCAGAATGCTTCCTTTGGAATACGAAATGTGACGCAATTAAGACCATATTTTGTGCTGGCAAGGATGTACCACTCATGCATTCTTCTGAGCTGGACGGGTTGTTTGCTAAGTTGTACGGATGTCATGAACGGCTTCCCATTCTCAAATTCAGGAGGAACATCCTCATGCTTGTATATTGGAACTCCTGGTTTATCTAAAGCCGTCCGTCAGTTATACATGACACCGTCTTCTTCCCACTCCTCAATATATCCTAATGATGGCTCATGAGAAGAACGAGATGCACTCAATTTTATAATATTTTCCTTCACAGTTTCCAAATATTTTGACACTTCTGATGAAGGTTTCTTATTTTCGTATGAGGTAACTTTTATAGGCATTGATGATCGAGGCCTCGTCAGAAGTTGGACACTAGCTTGTTGTTGAACCTATTGTTCAACTGATTGCTCTTTACTCCCAGCAGTTGGCTCTAGTACTACTTCAAGTTGTTGCTCAACTGGTTTCTCTTTACTGGCAACAGCTTGCACTGGTACTGCTTGAAGCTGTTGTCCAACTTGTTGCTCTTGGATATCATCCTTGCTGAGGCATAGGGGGAGTGGATCTTCCTGGACTGGGAGTGGATCTTCATGCACATTCACCTTAGAAGATGGGGTTGCAGTATTTGGAGATGCGACGGGGCTAGAAATTGGCTCATCGTCCTACAAGATATCACGTCGGTGCCAAAGGATTAATTGGTTGACAGCCTGCCCCAGAGTAGCGATCCCCTTAGGTGTGACGTGGTTTATTTCATAATCTTCATAATCATTATCAATGATATGAAGAACTTGCACCACAGCATAATACAACGAAAGTGGATTCCCATTGAAGTCACGATGAGGCTTTGCCATAGCAGTGGCAACCTGTTTGGTTTTGTTCCCTGCTCTGCCTATCAGGACAAGAAGACGGCAAGATTTGTCGTTAGCAATATCATCGACAGGGAACTTATGGGTTGACCTTGAGCCTGGCACAGAACCAACGCTACTAGGGTAGGCAGTTGGAGATACTAATTGCTCCTTTTGCACCGGAACCATCACTGTACTCAGTGCCACTAATTGTCCTGATTGTGTAAGTTGTTCCATTATTTCTTGCATATTTTCTTTGACCTTTTGAGCAATCGTTTCATCAAGTGTTTTCTTAAACTTCTCACGTCTTCTATATGTGTCTTTATCTTTAGGGAAACCATCTAGCCAAGAAATTTGAAAAGAGACCGCTCGAACCCGTCCGCTGTGTTCAGGGTTTCCTAAGATAGCGATAAGTTGGTCATTCTCCCTCTTCGGCTTGAAGAGACCCTTCTGTTGCTTTTCAATTACTTCTTTCATCTTATCCTCTACTTCATTCAGAGAGTCGGGCTTTTCAAGTTTGCCCTCGCTGGTCAAACCTGATCGAGCAAAGACCCAACATTGAGTTCGCTCATCGCACCCTTCTAATGGGTGAGGATTTCCCTTACTGGTAATTTCGTCTAATATCTTATTCCATTTCTGGACTTTGGGGGCATATCCAGTAGACCCCAAGCGATGATGGTATTTGTTCTTTTTTGCAAGCTCTGACCTAGTTGCACTTAGAGCTTTAGCATCAGGTGTGCTCTTTTGACGAACAAACTCTTGCCACTGAGCTTGTGTAATTTTTCCCATCTTCCTCGGGCTAGGGACCTTATCATCCTTAACATAAGCATTCATTTCACTCTTCCAGCATCAAAACTTCTTGCCGCAAGAGACCAATGTTGCTTTCTTTACAGCTTCTTCCGTGCCTTTCGAGAACTTGTATTGTTTCTTTATCCTTTCCCACAACTCATTCTTGCTCTGCTCAGGTAATTTCCTCCAATTCTCGGTTGTGATCGGCACAACCTCCCTAACAAGAAAACCGCATGCATTACGGTACTTGGTAACTGAATCCAGTGGTTCTTGGGGAAGCAAAACCTGGACCGACCCTTGTTATGTACATGATGCGGTCCAACGGACCCTTATTGGGACCTCGTTGCCCTCGTTTCCGTTTGAGTGAAGTTGAGGATTCATCCATTGGAGAACCTTCTACGGTTTTAGGAGCCGATGTCACCTCATTGTCTTCGCGATTAATCTAGGTAGAAAAAAATTATAAGACTTCATATACTTGACAACCAACATTAACTTGAACTGCTGAAGTTAAGATTCGTGATCCATACCTCATCAGCAGGATCATATTCCAGGTCTATATCCACTGAAGTCTTTTTAATTTTTATATTCGGAAAAGGATCCGATGGACTGTGATAGGAGCCTGAACTGCTGGAGTCAGTAAACTACATATTGTCTTCTTTATTGTTACTACCAGGACAAGTATTCTAAGGGCTTTCCATGCTAGAACTAATAAGACAAAAAATCTAATAAATGGCATATTAACTCTACATGAAGTGTTGCATGAAGAAAAAGATGGAAGCATTCTAGGATTTGATAAGGCATTCTAGGGTTTAAGGCGACTGACCAAAAGGTTCCTATACATTGCGACGGTAACAAGCATGTTAAAGTTGCTCACCAGCAATGGCAATTTTATCTTCTTATTCTAAATAGGATAGCTTCGTTCAGAGTGGCGACCACGTTCTTGAGGTTTACTAGGCGGCGCCTAGCTCCAGACCTATAACCGATCAAGCAAGGGACAAAAAGAAAATCCTCCAGCCTTTTTCTAGTATCAAGAATCGCAAAAGTGTGGCACTTGGATTTGGATGGTGAGGTGAGGCGAGGCGAGGTAGCTGCAGGTGAGAAGAGACACTCTTTTTCAGCGATGAGGGCGTACCTGGAAGTGACGAGGGCGAAGCTCGGCGGCGACGGCGAAGCTCGGCGGCGTACCTGGAAGTGACGAGGGCGAACACTTGGCGGCAAACGAAATTTTGGCAGCCTAACGGCGTTTAAGTGTTTCGTGCGGGTTAGGTTTTTCCTACGCTGCCGAGGGATATATATAAACTCCAATTTTCTTAGACGGATTTTAAGTACCGACCGCCTGAGAAGACGGTTACCTCAGGCGGGTTTTACTTACAAACTGCCTGAGAAGATATTTACTACATTGATATTTTTTTGAATCAATGTGTGTTCATAATTTGATGAACGCCTACATAAAGACCCCTCACCAACCGTCTATGAAGACGTGTTGATGACTGTGCGCGACCTTTCTTTTCCCCGAGGCGCGACCTTTCAATGCGCGGTAAACCAACTGCTTCATCTTCCACTCCGCACGGCCTTAAAGATGCGCTATCACCCGTTAGTTCTCCACAAGTGCGTCGCTCACTTTAAATCCTCTTCTTTTCTTCGTCTTCCTCCGCTCCGACGACCCAACACCACTATGGTCGACCTTCCGCCGCCAAGCCCTCTGAGGGAGCCACCTTGCAAGAAACCATGTTGCAGCTCCCCTGAGAGGATCAACACCCAGCAGCGCCTCCTCATGGCGCGAGAGGCGTACAACAATACGTCTCGTGCCATGCGTGCCTTGGGGATGGGTACCCTTCCAGAGTATCCTGGAATGGGTACCATCAGCCACTACCTCTACACCCTCATGGGGGTGGCTGATCGTCTTGACATTTTGTTCGCGATGATGGCCCAGGTTCTTGGCCCCGAGGGCCGCAGAATGCTGGTGGAGGTGACGGCTAGCAGCCTCGGGGTTGCACTGCCGGTGCAACCGGTGCAGCTGGTGCAGCCGGTGCAACCAGCCCTGCCTCCTATTGCACCGGCGCCAGAGTCGCCACCAGAGGACGAGGAGGAGGAGGTGGAGGAAGAGGAGTAGGAGTAGGAGTAGGATTTAATTAGTTTTTCTTTGTTGTTTTTAGTTGCTTCTGTTTTGTAAATATTGTTAATGAATGAAATCTATCTTTGTTCATCTATGTGATTGAATATTACTTGTGTATCTTGTGTGTTCTTGTGAACAAATATGTGTTCTGAAATTGGTTTGTTATCGATAACCCCTGTTATACTAATGTGTACAGATTACGACATTACACAAAGAAGGCAAAGCAACCAATTATCTGTATGCATTATCTAGAGGACCTGATCGTTGGGTACATTTTTTTAGTCGATTATTCATCAATGGCTTCTATTTTCGAACTGCATATGTGGAAAAAGATTTACGGACCCAAAACAATGGTATTGTTGTTCGGGGCACTGATCATGATTGGTTTGGAGTAATCAAGAAAATCATTGCTGTTGATTTTGAAAAAAAATCAAGAGGTTATTTCAGTGTGAATGGTTTGATCGGCCTTTTGGAAGCAGTCAGAACCAAAGCAGAGGCTACAAAAAGGATCAATACGGAATGATAGATGAGCCTTACATTCTAGCCACCCAAGCACAACAAGTTTTTTATGTTCCAAGTGTGAAGCATCCTAAATGGGCTACAATTGTTAAAACGAAGCCACGAAACCTTTTTGCCATGCCCCCTGGAGACAGTGAAAATAATGTGACTGAGACGATGGAGGCTGAGACATTTCATGATTATCCTCTTACTGATGATATCAATAATGAGGATACGACCGCATGGGCTAGGAATGACATTGAGGGAGCCAGCGGCGATGCTTCCACTCTTACAATGAAAATGTCAGGTGATCGGTTTGAGGTAGATGGAGTTGCATCAGAAAATGAAGATGACGATGATGACAATACATATACCAATGATGGTCATGTAGCTCCATTGTGGTGGGGACGACATCGAAGATGATGATTTTTAGTATAATTAAGTACGTGACATGTAGCTCCACAATGAATTCATCCGTTCGATCCTGACATTTATTTTTCAGTTATTTATATTTGCTACCTGAAAAGTACCCGACACCCGATATTTCGGTCTTTTCAGTTCCGGTGTCGGTTTTATCGGTTTCGGTTTTTCGGTCTCGGTTTATTTGCCCACCCCTAATTTACGTAGTAGTAGCATATATATGGGATATACATATTTCTCCTACATTTTTTTTGCAAAACTTTTTAGTGATATATCCTATGTGCATATTACATATGTAAAACTAATGTAAAGTATAAAACTTTTTCAAAGGGAAGTCTTAGGTTTCGTCAAATCTATCTTTCAGATTTACGCATTGATCTGTTTTAACAATACAAGAATTGTACTTTTAGATTCACCATGAAAATATTTCCATAATATACAATCTAGTACTACATGTTATTGAAGTTAATTCCATATAAATCATTTGTCAAAGGTAATTAGTTCGACCAAAACAGAAATAGAGTTGAGTTGGGGCGGAGGAAGTATTATACGTTGCTATTTGCCACATAAAAGGTTTCATCCTTCGTTAAAGCCGTAGCCATTTGTACAGGCGGCTGATGCGACCGGGCCACCGAGCTTACATGCGCGCCAGTCACCGAGGCGCCTTAGACGCGCGCAGCGCATGCGTTGAAATCACCTGCGGTACTGCAGGTGCAGTAACAGTCACTGACATGTGGGTCCGGCTATCCGTGGGGCCCACATGTCAATGACTGTTACTGCACCTGCATGACTGAAGAGATTATGCATCCCGCATGCACATCTTTGAATTCAATTGGAACTACTCCGCGTCCCATCACCGCTTTACCGTGAACCACTGCGGATGGTCTTAAAGGCAGGCCCGGCTCTGGGCCTAGGCGGGCGGAAATAAATTTTTTGCGGCCCTGCAGCACAATGACGCTTGCCGCGCCCGCGGCTCCGCCGCCCCTGCGCCCCCACCGCCAGTCCGCCACTCGAGAACGGATCGAGAGGAAGGCTCGTCGCCCATAGCGGTCGTGTAGCTTCCATTCCCTCGATCTGTGGGCGATGAGCCTTCTCCTCATCTGTTCTCAAGTTCGCGGCGGCCACGACGCCGCTTCTACCCTGCTTCTGGACTGTGGACGCTGATGATCCGCAACATACTTTTAATCTGCTTGCTGCTAGCCGTTGTTGATGCGTTAATACCTGATGTTTTACATCGTTTAGTATGTTGCAGATCATCAGTGTCGTTAGTCCAGCACTGAGTCGTTAGGAGGCAAAAAGTAATGAACATCATTGATCAGCACTGCGCCGAGGAGAACACAAAAATTGCAGATGGCCGCGTCAAGTTGGTTTTACGATTTTATTCACGTTCCATTTGACTTCAAGTACCACGCCTATGCTTTGAAATATATGATTATACTAATCAAGCTCTGGCCTTTTACTGATTGATACTTAACCTTGTTTGTTGCATTTGCCAAGGTCCGAGGCCAACAAGGGCTACTGCTTTGTCAACGTCACATCGCCAGATGCGGCGTTCTGGCTGTGGAAGAAGCACTTGCATGGCTTCCGTTGGAAGGTGAACGACTCGCGAAGATGTGCGAGGTCGACTATGCCAACACCTAGGAGTTTGTGTGTGCCCGTGCGCCCTGCGGGATTCGATGCGCTTGCGTACGTGGCAATCATCAGGGCAGGGTGGTACAGTCACTGGAACCGTGTAGTGCGCCCTTGGCTGTAAGATTTGGAGCGTGAACGTACATTGCAACCATCTGGGGATGCAACTTCGGTGCTCCTATTTGTGCTTCCATGCCTACTCCGTGCTTATGTATCATCATCTAATTGGTTGAAGTTAAATCAGATATTATGTTAGTTAAATGAAAGGGCCAATAAAATCATGACACTTAAGTAGGAGCACGCATGGAATAACTGAATGGGAGTATACAAGCTGTGTCCTCGGATGCAACTTCATGTAGCTCCATCCTAAAGCAACGATTGTGGTCGCGTGGCGATAGATCCTAACGCCACGAAAAAGTGAGTCATGGCAAGACATCCTAATGCAACGATTGTGTTTTGTTGCATTAGTATCCTGACGCCACGAAAAAGTGAATCGTGGCCACACATCCTAATTGCTACGATTGGGGTCCGTGGCCATTGATACCAACGCCACGAACCTGAGTATCGTGGCAACACATCCTAATGCAACGATTGTGTTCCGTGGCAATAGATCCTGTAACACCACAAACCAGTAATTCGTGGCAACAGATCCTAATGCAATGATTGTGGTCCCGTGGCGATAGATCCTAACGCCACAAACTAGTGAATCGTAGCAAGACATCCTAATGCAACGATTTTGTTTTGTTGCATTAGTATCCTGACACCACGAAAAATTGAATCGTGGCCACACATCCTAATTGCTACGATTGCGGTCTGTGGCCATTGATACTAACGCCACGAACCAGAGTATCGTGGCAACACATCCTAATGCAACGATTGTGTTCCGTGGCGATAGATCCTGTAACGCCACGAACCAGTAATTCATGGCAACAGATCCTAATGCAATGATTGTGGTCTGTTGCATTAGCATCCTTACGCCACAAACCAGTGAATCGTGGCAAGACATCCTAATGCAACGATTGTGTTTTGTTGCATTAGTATCCTGACGCCACGAAAAAGTGAATCGTGGCCACACATCCTAATTGCTACGATTGGGGTCCGTGGCCATTGATACTAACGCCACAAACCAGAGTATCGTGGCAACACACCCTAATGCAACGATTCTGTTTCGTTGCATTACGGTCCAAATGCAACTGTTTGCTGATTTGTGGCAGCAAATCCTAATGCAACGGCTGTGTTCCATGGAAATAAAGATGTAACGCCATAATCCAGTAATTCGTGGCAACAGATCCTAATGCAATGATTGTGTTCCGTGGCAATAAAGCTGTAACGCCACGAACCAGAGTATCATGGCAACACATCCTAATGCAACAATTTTGTTTCGTTGCATTACGGTCCAAATACAACTGTTTGCTGATTCGTGGCAACAAATCCTAATGCAACGACTGTGTTCCGTGGCAATAAAGCTGTAACGCCACAAACCAGTAATTCGTGGCAACGGATCCTAATGCAACGATTGTGTTCCGTGGCAATAAAGCTGTAATGCCACGAACCAGTAATTCGTGGAAACAGATCCTAATGCAACGATTGTGGTCCATGGCAATAGATCCTGTAACGCCACGAACCAGTAAATCGTGGCAACACATCCTAATGCAACGATTGTGGTCTGTTGCATTAGCATCCTGACGCCACGAACTAGTGATTCGTGGCAACAGATCCTAATGCAACGATTGTGTTTCATTGCATTAGCATCCTGACGCCACGAAAAAATGAATCGTGGCCACACATCCTAATTGCTACGATTGGGGTCTGTGGCCATTGATACTAACGCCACGAACCAGAGTATCGTGGCAACACATCCTAATGCAACGATTCTGTTTTGTTGCATTACGGTCCAAATGCATCTGTTTGCTGATTCATGGCAACAGAGCCTAATGCAACGACTGTGTTTCATTGCAATAAAGTTGTAACGCCACAAACCAGTAATTCATGGAAACAAATCCTAATGCAACGATTGTGTTCCGTGGCAATAAAGCTGTAACGCCATGAACCAGTAATTCATGGCAACAGATCCTAATGCAACGATTGTGGTCCGTGGCGATTGATCCTGTAACGCCACGGACCAGTAATTAGTGGCAACAGATCCTAATGCAACGATTGTGGTCCGTGGCGATAGATCCTGTAACGCCACGAACTAGTAATTCGTGGCAACAAATCCTAATGCAACGACTGTGTTCCGTGGCATTAGCATCCTGATGACACGAACTAGTGATTCGTGGCAACAGATCCTAATGCAACGATTGTGGTCTATTGCATTAGCATCCTGACGCCACGAACTAGTGATTCGTGGCAATACATCCTAATGCAACGATTGTGTTCCGTGGCGATAGATCCTAGTGCCATGTACTAGTGAATCGTGGCAAAATGCCAAGCTTACTGCAACGATTTAGTATTCGTTGCAGTACAATCGTTGCAACAGATCGGAATCCTTGTAGTATAAATACCCCCCTTGGTCGTCGCCGTTGAGCTCCACTTCAGTTCACGCCATTTCCGCTACCTCTGTTCGATCGAGCTTTCACCGACGATTGAAGCCATTTCGCCCCGAGCTGTAAGTAGATAAAAGGCTTGTCACAACCTCCTCTATGTATTTTATTTGGTCATTGATCGTTACATAGAATCTGCTTGGGATATTTTGAAGTTTCCTGGTCGCCGTCGAGGAAGCCACCGAGAACCTTCACTGTCTCACCGTCAAGCTATAGTTCTAGGCCATCTCCAGCCTCGATCCTTTAAGCAAAAAGGTTCACAATCGTTCTCTAGCTTATGCTCTCAGAATCTAAGCCTATGACATGAAGTGTAGCTCGAGTTCTCGTTCGATAACCAAATGATTTCTCAATAGAACAACAAGACTTCATGCTTAAATTCATTTCATTCATGCAATCATCCTTTAATCTGGTTAGCAGATAGCTTCTGTATGTCCTAACGAAGATCCCTGCTCAAAAACTATAAAAGTTATCAACCGAGCACCTTAGATTTCGAGATTTCGCGGCCGCCGGTTGAAAAACCGTACTTCACCATCGAACTCAGCTTTGCTGGCGATGTCACCCCAATCTAACCCCCAAATCATCATGCTGGTGCTCCCAGGAACGTTCCCGACCTTTTCTCGAGCCTATTACGCCATTTCCGAGCATTTTCGATGAATGCCGAAACCCTAGCTCCGTCGTCACCGTCGCACCACCGTCTCCGGCCATCGCCGACTTGATTGGACACCACCATCGGCTTGCGCGGTCGATTTTATGGTTGAGCGGTCAAGGTAAGGCGAAAAGGAGGTCGACACAACAAGGTCCGGCGAAGCGCCGTCGCGGTTCCGGCGAGAGACGCCGCCACGTCAGGAGGTAGACGAAGGGTGCAGGTCCCACCCGTCAATGACTCCCTCTCGCGTGGCATTAGCTGTGAACATGGATCCGGTGCGGCTGCACGGGTTAACCCCGTGGCTCCCGATGTGGCTCAGTTCTGATTGGCCCGATTCAAATGAAGTGGGACTGGCCCCTTTATTTGAAATTTCCAATAGGAAAATAAATCCAGATTCAAGCCAAATTTGGAAAATCCATAAATTCCAGTAGAATTATCCAAATATTCCCAAATAAATTTTATTAAAACCAGCATGAAGAATACATTCCAGTGGTGCACTTGGATTTGTATGAAAATCCATAGAAATTTCTATATAATACAGATAAGAAAAATGCTTAAAGAATTCATTACTATAGTTCTATTAATTGGAAAATTACCAATTTTGGTCACAACACTATTGTTAATACACTTGATCTCCAATACAAATTTCAAGTTCATCGGACTTAAAATACTAGGTTGATCAATATTCCAAATCTCTATGTAGTTATAAATTGAGAAAAATGGAAAATCAATTTCCAGAAATTTACCCAAACTTGAAAAATCAGTTTCTCCCTGTAGGAAAGTTAGAAAATAGTGAAAAAAAATTTCCTAGAACCAGTGAGACCGCCTCTACATGATAGGTCTCAAAAATTTCAACCAAAATTTAGAGAAGGTTATTGCTTACTATAATTTTTAAGAACAACAAACTTCCTTGATCATATCCTGTTCTTTGCAAGATTCTTCTCTATAGTCACTAGTATCTACCATAACAGTCCCAAAGCCAATTAAGCTTATTATCTTATTTTCATCCTAGGATATTCACACCCCCTCAAGCATATTAATTGTTTTCGAAGTCATTCATACCTAGTATATGCATATCGTGTAGTAGCTGAAATCGAGGAGCAGGCGGAAGCTTTGGAGGTCCAGCTGCCAGAAACTAACATAGGCTCAGACTCGCATTCAGGCAAGCCCCGGTTTGTATTTAAGTTCCTTACAGTGTTTTGCAGTTTTTATTTCACCTTACGTCTTCAGATGATTGTGCATTACATTTAAGGTCTTTGACATCCACTTGCACAGCCCACAAATCCTATGGAGTCTTGGGTAGGTCTACGGCCCGTTAAGTAGAAACTGCTAATCTTATGCTCATAGGAATTCTTAGAAGTCGCATAGTTGGAATATACTTGCGAGATAGGAATTTTATCACACGGGGGGATCTGGAATAAGAAAATGGTTTACAAATATGAAATTGAGACCAAGCAGTGGGTAGGATGCAGCGAGACATGGTCTCACGTGCGTAGCCCTGCTTGTGTCGATTGAGGAATGTTTTGTGTGCGGCCCTGCTGGACAAGCTTGAATTGTACCGATAACATACTGGAGGAATGGGCTCCAGTAAACTGACGTAGCTTGATACTGGTTTGTCGAGGCATTCCGTTCCGTTTTATAGGCGTGGGTTGAGGGCAGCAAGGTGTAAATCAGCTGGTGGGCACGTGAGAGTACGCCCCACGCAGTGACCTCCTGCTCGTGACGGATCAACTGGTTCGACATTCGAGTGTTTAGTGAAAGGTGGAAATATACGACTAGTACTGAAATGTTATGTAGGTACTGCTGTAAGTACTCGTTGACATTTTTGAAAGTGCGTATGTGTTGTGTTGTTCCGAGTATGTCCTTATTGTAATCACCGTCCCTCGCGGTAATAGAGTACCACTTGTTCACTGTGCTGTGACGTAGTAAATACTGAAGAAGTCAGGAGAATATGATATATTGGATTACAAATCGCTTGGACAACCTTGTTTGGCTTAGAGATATTACAATTAAAAGTTTACAGTTTCCCCATACTTTACCTATAAAAGCATTATGTGCTTTCTGCACGTCATATCATCGACAAAATGTTTCTTGTTTGATTGTGGAGTCTTTGATGTGTCGTGCCTGAATAATGTTATGTAAACCTCCTCCAGGGTTTACAGCCGAGTGGGAACCCTGCACGCCGCCGTGATTTATGTGTTGCTAGTGCGAAGTATCCAGGGCATGGATGACTTTGCTTTTGCATAGCTAGTACTGAGAGCGTAGCTATGATGTATAGTTATCTTTCCTTTCATTAGTATTTTAAAACTTCCGTTGTGCTTTTCAATAAAGACTTTGTATTGTAAATTGTTCTCGTTCTTTTCTTGTATATTGTTGGGTGTCGCATCGCACGACACCACCCAATGAGATCCTTGGAGGTCGGGATTCCGGTCCCCACAGACATAGTATCAGAGCATCATTGGGAACAATGTATTTGAAAAGATCATATTTTCAAAAATTAGGGTTTGAGTGAGGAATTAGTTATTTTCCCTTATAAAGAATATTTAGTATAAGATATAACGGTGGTAAACTAACTTATATGTTATAAATTCTACAACGATGCTTCGACGTCAGGTAAGAGGTAAGGTACGCCACCATAAGTGGATCAATTGCGGTAAGCTCACCATGCGAGAGGTAGCTTGGAAGTTTTTTCTTGGCTTGTCACTAAAATGTTAATAGGAGTCTCTGAAGCTTTCTATGTTTCTGAGGACCTATGACACGCGATACCCCAGCTTTCTTCAAAGTTAGTGGGAGCCCCCGTCGAGTGGTGTATAACCCGGTAGTATGCATCCCTAGAACCATTCATGTTGTATGGGAGCATGCGAAACACATATGCCCAAGCGTGTATAAGCCGGTTCGTGCAGGATTCTTTGCTGTACAGACGTATTACAGCCATGTACCTCGAGACATGACATCGCTCGAGGGCGACTCACACAAGAGTCGTATGCATTTACTTTCATATATATTATTGTGACTGCCTGTCGTGTTTCCCCGTGCCGCCCTTGAGGTGTGAAGGTGTGAAAGGGTATTGTTTGTCTTCTGCAGCATTGACTATGGCAGCGACCCGTGTAGCACACGTTTGCGAGTGAACGATACTAGGGCCACCAATAAACGTATCAGGAAATACCGGTTAGAATTTTCTTTGGTGAGGCACGTAGTACAGTCGGTATCAACTTTGATACTTGACCATCCCCAAACGACAAAAGAATGGATGCATTATATTTTGGAAAGTCTGACTATCAGGTGCTGGTAGGTTTGGACTCCGCAAAATGAGTTTTTATTCGACTTTGGGTTAGTACCAAGATTCTTGATTTTCTGGGCAAAGCTTGCTCAAGTTCGCCAGATTGTAATCTTGGGTAATTAGGAATAAACATAGGGGTATGCTATATGGATGAAAAGTTCTCGAAGACCTCTGCAACTTTTCTGTTGACCATCAAGGCAGATGAGCTTGATAAGCTGTTGGAATTTGGGGTATGCTTAAACTACTCCAGATGACCCTACCATTGTACCAGTCTCTGTATTTTTGAAATAACTCACTCTAGAAAAAACTTCTGCCTCATTGTGATATATATCTGAAAATGGTAGAAGCAGATCTACAGTTTTGTTATTTAAAGTTTCTCTTTATTCAAATTAGAGGGAATTCAAATTTCGAGCTCAAAACAGTGAACTGCAGGGCTGCTGTTGAACAACAGTCAGTTCATCTGTTATGTTTAGATAGCTCTAGCTTTTGATCCAGAATAGTGACATGGTCATATATATACCTTTATGGAAATCTTAGAAAGTCCACTATCAACTTTGTGTTGCACTCATGGCCTAAATGTTGGTATAGCCGTGTTAAATTCCTATGGTTGCAAACATGGTTCTGGCAGATCAGAACTTGAAACAGTTGGCACATAGTTTAGAATTAGCGCACTATACCTATGTAACAAATGTTTCATGGCCGAAATCTTTTACCTATAGATTTTTAACTTGATGTTATACAATGTTTATTTTTTCATTACCTCAATATATTGTCATGATATACCTGTATAAATTGTGGAAATCAGCACATATACAGGAGAGGTTCTGTCAAAATTTCTAGAAAATTTGGGTCAATTTTAAACCTGTATATATTCTATTTCCTAGATCACCTGGAGCTGTTTGAGTACAATCTGGAAAGTTTTTAAAGTATACTACAACTTTTGTATTCAACCCCACATCTGGTTCTGATGTTTCCTGTATGAAAAATTTTAATTTATACAGGAAGGTCAGCTGGAACAGACTGTGATTGCAACTCCAGTTTTAAAATTTTCTTAAACTATCGGGAGTTGGAAATCTTCTCATTGTTCCAATATCTTTCTCAAATATGGCTGATTCTATAGTATACTTATCAAGCGGATGGGTGTTCATGAAGTGTACTCTTCTGAAGGGTTTTCCGGATTTGTTGATAGCAATGCTTCAACGGTTCGGGTATCTTGAAATACCAGATTATTCGGGCAAGGAGATCGATGATGGAGGTGTGACAAGATGCACCATTTATTTCTATGTGCCTACTGCTCCAATGAATATTGGATGGGCTCCTTTCTCCATCCAAGTGCAAGGAATTCAATCGGAAGACATGCGGTGTTATGCCGCAAGTGTTGCCATAATGAGGTTTTGCAAAATTCATTACCGTGCTATGGCTGACACTCCATTCGCGCTCTTTCCAGTCGACGGTAGAGCATGTGATAAGTGGGCAAGTCGGATGGTTGCAGCATATGGGCATAATGAAGAAGTACCCAAGATGATTTTAGCGTCATATGCAGCATCAGCATGTCAAGAGAGCCTTGATCAGCATGCTAGCCTTGAAAAAATGATGAGTGCTCTGAAGCAGGCTCTGATTCGAGGGGATCACTTTGAAGGGGCCAATGACTCACTTAGGGCCACAGTTGCTCCCCTAAATCGCCGTCTAAACTTAAGGGAGAATCAGTGGCACTGGGCTGTTAAAGCTCGATCTGAGGCTCGCATAAAAGTGCAACACGCGGAAAAGCGTTGGAAGCGAGTCAACTCGAGGTGCAACTATTGGATGAACAGCTGAGTGAGGTGACTCAAGAAAGGGATAAATCCAGAGGGGAGACTCTGGATTGGAAGTGCAGTTGCAAAAACGCACAAAAAGAACTGGAAGACTTGAGGATGTTTCATCTGCAAGCTGATGTGAAATCTTTAGTTGCCCCGACATCATCAGTGGTGGGTGAGGTAGCAACTCTTGCTTCCGCAACCACACCTGTGGCACCAACTTTGAATGACGAAGAAGAAGAAGAAGATCCCAAGGAATTCGAGTACGTTGAGTAGGACGTATCGAAGGGGGATGGGGCAGCACTTCTGCTATCACGGGGCAACATATAGTTTAATAGTTGCTCGTGTTTATTTTGTGGCCATGTTTGTATCATATTAAGAATAGCAGTGGTTGTGTCTAAGATGACAAGATGTGTATGACATCTCATGGGGACCAAGTGTGGTAGAGATGCACTTCCCTAGGGGGAGTCCATCGCTTTGGAGTACACTAATGTAAATTTGGTCATGAGATAATATATCTTGTATAAAGTTTGTACTTTATCAATATATGTGAATGTTATGCACTTATTCCCTTGTCAATAACTCGTGCTACTGAATAATGAAATGGATAAAGGAAAATAAAACATGTTCTGATTTTAAGTCTTTTGGATGCAGAATGGTGCGTACGTGCTCGACGCCTGAAATGGGAGGATCAAGTCGTGGTCGTGAGGACGAATCTCCAACCCAGGAGACAGCTGCGACACCGCAGCAACGAGTTCCTCCACCACCACCTCCTGAACTTCCAAGGAGTCTAGGGGAGGTTCTCGCCGCAGTGCTTGGCTCGCGCGACGAGCAAACAGAGTTACTGTGGACTTTGGTCCAGCATTCGTCCCGTCAAGGAGGGCGACCAGATGCGGGTCCACGGCAGCTTTCTCCGAGTTCATACTCGGACTTCATGTCAATGCACCCACCGGTCTTCGTGGAGGCTGATGAACCGTTGGAGGCGGACAACTGGCTCCGCTCCATTGAAGGGAAGTTCAGTTTGCTACAAGTAGCCGAACATCAGAAGAACCCGTTCGCGGCCCAACAATTACAAGGGTCTGCTGGTGCGTGCTGGGCAAATTACCTTGCCTCACGACCAGCCGGCTATGCCGCGAGCTGGGGGGAATTTTGGGAGCCGTTTCACGCCTATCACATACCTCCCGGTGTTATGAGGATGAAGCTTCAAGAGTTCTTGGAGCTGAAGCAAGGAGGAAGGAGTGCCTACAAGTACTCCAAGCTATTCAACCACCTGGCCCAATATGCTCATGACCAAGTGAATACTGAAGATCGGAAGCGGGAATGCTGCTATCGGGGTTTGAACCCCAAGATGAAGAACAATCTTGCCTTGTTCAACAGCGGCAGCTTCAACAACATGGTCAATGCCACGATCGTACAGGTGGATGCTACTATGGAGCTGCTCTCCGAGAATAAGAAAAGGAGTGCTCCGCAGGGCAGCGGAGTGGGTACTCCTCAGAAGTACTGCATGGTGTATCGATCACCATCCGACCAGAGGTGGCAATAACCATCGCGACCACAGATGTTTCATGGTCGCCCATTCAACAACGCCGGTTTCCGCCCACAACAGCAACAAGGGATGATTCCGCATGCACCTCTACCTCCACCGCGTGCACCGGGATTCTGTCCTCCATTCTGTGTCGGTCAGACCCCGTACACGTGTTATACGTGTGGACGTACATGGCACTTTGCCAAGGACTACCCAAAGAGCAGAGGACAGTCATCATACCAGGGGGCAAACCAGCCTCGCAACCAACCCAAGAAGCCAGCCACCAGAACCAGCAACGTCCACCACCTCGCCATCGAGGACGTTCCAGAAGGGGCACCCGTACTCACGTGTACGTTCTCTCTCATTGGTCATCCCGTAGTCATCCTTTTTGACTCCGGTGCCTCCCACCACTTTATTAGCAATTCTTATGTCAATCAATACCAGTTGCCTATCTATTCCACAAAAACCCCATATATGATTTGTTCTCCGGGAGGAAAAGTAGTTGCAGATAAGATGGTCCATAGGGTACTGTTGACGGCTCCTAAGATACACTAACAAATCATCACCGGCAACGGCGCCAAAAATGCTTGTTGGAATTTCTTATGCACCATTAACTAAACATCTCCAACTGATGTGTCAGAAATGCTTGTCAATGGTTCTATTGTATCACAGAGTGAATTCCGCTAGCGCACGGAGGTATCATTGTAGTATTTCCCCTTAAGAGTATTCCCAAGGGTTTCATTATTTGATCCCAAAGGAAGGCAGGGAAGAGATATAACAATCATCAAGTGGAAAGGATAGAAAGGTCTAGGTAAGAATCTAGTAAGGATGGATAAAATAATAGTGGAGGTAGTGTGACACACACAAAATCTTTCAAGTCTAAGGGGGGTAAGAGAATCCTAGAGGTTAGTTAAGGTTGAGAGTTATGGAGGTACTCCTAATATGTTCTATTGTACATATACATAGTCTAAACTAATTATCCATAAGCTAGATCAATAGTGAATACTTATGCTATGTGGTTCAACACATCGGGCACGGGCTTACCCCTAGCAACACTAGGGCGACTCCCACCAAGAGCCTGTGGCATAGCCGAACATGGAGGATTACAAAGGACAGATAGGGCTGTCACCACCTACTGCCCACCTCTTCAATCCGTGGGTCTACGAGACATCCAATGCTACTTAGCTATCCTAGCACCATGCTAGCATATTAAGTAATTACCTTAAGAGCCTAGGCACAATCCATCCAAAGGCAATGAATTGAATCATCATTGAACCAATGTCGATATACAACATAATTATCCATACTAACCTAGTTATGTTATAATTAACTAGACTACAGTGGGGGTCTATAGGTTCTATGATAATGATATATGTTCATGATGAAACAGTCATAGAAGCTATACCTTCCACATACATGGACTCCACTGTCAAACAAGAAATTCTTTGCCCAAGTATATGTCTAAGTAGAGACTAAAGATACTATCTTTATTATGCATAAAGTCACAAATACAAGAAAGAATATATGAGCCATACCTTTCCTAATGTAGGATTGGAAAGAGAGAGACTCCTTACTCCTTTCCCAATTTGGACTTGGGACTAGAGACTCTCCTCTCTACAACCTAACTCCTCTAAGACTATGGATGATAGTGTATATAATAGAGATGAAGCTCAAGTGGTGTGTGTTGAAGTGAGGGGTAGGGGGTCCTATTTATATTAGTGTTGAGGTCGGTTCCCGCAACCAAAAGCGCGTGAACCAGTCACCATTGACTCCTTCAAGCCAGGAGGAGCCATCATGCGTCGTTTGACCGCGTTTGTCGCCCGGAAGAGGTCGGTCGAACCCCTGGTTCGGACGACCTGGTCAGCACTCCAAACATAGAGTGCTTCCTCCAGGTGGCTGCCAGGTGGGCCCCCATGATGAATATGGGTGATACACCGTTGGATCTCCTCGGATACTTCTGTTTGTGGGCCATTTGATCCATGGGATGCCACGTGTCGTCGCCTGATTGGCTGGGATGATATTTTATAGGATTGGTCCCTCTACATTTCCTCATTTCCTGCATAAAATGCTACATACACATATTTCTCGAAGTCCAAGTGGAATCGGGTTAGATAGAAAGGTGATGTGTGCAAGAAATGACAAAGCATTCACATAATTGGATTAAATTGACGGATGAAATTGGTATATAACAGCCGTCAACAAACTCCCCCAAGATTATCCTTTGCTCATCCTGAGCAAAGTCAATACTTTAGGTTGATGATCAGGAGTTGCTACAATGTCTTATTTTCAAAAGTATCTAATGCACAACAAGATACTCTACCTAGTATTGCAGAAATTGGCTATGATACTCTACCTTTCTTAAGTTATCATGGGGCTTATGCTATTTCATATTCATGAGTAGTTGAAATGTAGAATAGCAAATGGAGCAAACATAGCCTAGAAATCAAGTTTCACTTAAATCCCGGAGAATTCAATTTAGATATTAAGTACCTCAATTTGATTCTCTCAATCACTCCTTTGTGGATAGTGGAAATATTTCTTCAACAAAGCATTGTGCCTCTACTATTCCTACTCATTGAATATGGCTTGTATGTGGAGCTTGGTAAGGAAAGTAAGTAGGCATATTTGCATCACATATATTACTAAGTCAAAAGAGTAAGCCTTAGGAGAATTCAAATCAAAACTTTTGGATTCAAGACTAGTGCATGTGTGATGGAGTGGAAGTGGATGTGGATACTTGGGATAACTCCTTTTTGGTATAATCTCTCTTTCTTTTGCAGGGATGAAACATGGCTACTTTTTTTTTCTCTTTTTTTTCTCATGCTTATGATGTAAGCATGCTTTTTTTTTCATTTTTGTAGGCATGTCTTCTACTCTCTTTCTTTGCAATGAATTTTGAAGAGAGTGCTAAACATGAATAACATGGAGTTTCTCTTTTTGTTGTTGTATGGTGGATATGATGGACATTTTGCTTACTTCTAGTGTAGAAGTATAGCATGTGCAAGTGAAGTCTTGAATTCAAAAAGAGTTGAATGATTTCTCACATAGGTCTCTACTAGTTTGACTAGGCTCAATGTGAAAGCAAATAGCAGATGCATAAGGTTTTGTCTATGTATGAACATCATATGGCTTTGGTAGGTATTTCCAACCAATTTAGGGAAACTTAAATATTTTTAGAATTTCTCCGGAAATCTAAGTTTTACTTTCAAACTAGGACTAGCAGCCGTATTACTAATTCTAATCTTGCAACAACCTAGAATTAGATTAAGATTTTGCTACCCAAAATTTCCAAATTAAGGTAAAAGTAATTCAAACCAATGAATGCAATATTCGGAGAGTAGCAAGTTGTAAACTAGAGACTTAGGAAAATAAAATAGAGAAATTGTTCATCATTTCCTATGTGAATTCTAAATCATTCTTACCGCACATCTTTATCTGATGAAAGCAAATCTAACTTATTTATATATATATATTATTATTATTTTTTAAATGCAAGGTGGATGATGGATGGATGGAAAATAAATATGCAAGGAATGTGATACATGTTACCTCAAGTGGGGTTCCTCCCCAAAGCTTGTTCTTCAACTATCTCTGTGATAAGGGTTGAACCCTTGATGACGGAAGTACGCTGCAAGATCGGCGTGTTGTTGTTGTGCCGCCCTGTTGAAGTTGGTGAATTGAGCATCCATGTGTGGTTGCCAATACTGGGTACCTTGGACATGCTCTTGGAGTGTGTTGTAGATGTCACCCGTTCTCACTTCAAGTTCTCCCATACGTCTAGTGAGGTCTGTCATTCCTTGGCTATAGTCATGATGACTTTTTGCCGAAAAGGAACGACATCCTCTCATGAACGTTGGGGGCAAGCTGCTAGAGCTTGAAGTGGATAAGGGTGGATCTCTTTGCCATTCTTGCCAAGATGATCCTCCAGTCTCATACGCTGGATGTTGAGTCCATCCGGGCGCATAACCCGTTGGGATCTCTTCCTCTTGGTATTCATGGACCAGAGAGATTATCGGTGGCATGCCTGTGGCTACAGCCCTCGCACGATTCCTTGTTACCCTGCCAGATACATTACTTCTTCTTGCTTCCTCAAGGGGAAGAAGATTAATGGTTAGCCACCGCATTTGTACAAATAAAAATCCGAGTTAGGTAACCGAATTTCATTGACAGAGCCGAGATAGAAGTCCTTGCACTAAATAGTCTTCATCAATTAATTCTCTTTCAGTTTCAATATATACAAATGAAGAGTATTTAAGTGCTCCTACCCTATCAGCAATATGAGTAATCAATGAAGTGCATTCAATTGGTCCTGATTTTGAAATGTAATCTAACCATTGTGTCATCATGGCTTTGACTGGAGCAACTTTTATCTTTTTAGTCATGGCAAACAAAATTTTCAATTCATCATCTCGCACAGCCCTAACATCTCTCCTAGGGAACACAGTTATAGACACCCATCTATGCATGAAACGTAAGGTAGGGTTTTGGATGTGGCTATTCCTAGGAGCCCTACATGTGACCTCACTAGTTAGCTCATGCCAAAAACTTTGTTTGTTAAACTTAGGCAAATTGTCTAAATCTAGCAAACACCGTTTATGGAAGACTAGGATGCTACCTAATTCTTTCCATAGGATGTTGTATTCTTTTTCAAATAATCTAAAAGTAATACCATCAAATCCTATTATTAGCGTGCAAAGGAATTGAATAGTGAGAAGGCGTGAACCTTTCTCCTCTATGTGAGCAAAGTCATCGAATCCAATTGCATGCCAAATGGAAACAAATTCGGAGTCCATACCTATTTTGGAGATCAAATGTGGATCGTAAGCCTTGGTGTGGCGGAACTCACGTTCATGGAGAAGCCCACGTGCTTGATCTTCAACTTCGCTTCGTATGTCGAGGTCGTTTTCATGAAGAAGTTGGTGTGAGTTGCTTCTTTCTTGCATTGGAGTGTCCTCACACACACTTCTCCTCCTTGGGCTTGTACCCATGGAAGAGAGGCCTGCGCTAGAACCTTAACCATGGCTTGAGCTTGCAACCTCCTTCCTCTTTCCAAACAACCTCTTCATGTCTTTTTGAGTTCAACAAGCAAGAACAAAAAAAGGCCAGAAAAATCCGAAAAGAAGCGATGTTTGGAAAACAAAACTCTCAACAAATTTTCTCCTCTTGAAAGCTTGAGTGTAAAATGCAAATGCAAACAAAAGAAAATCTTTTTGGGGATGGATTTGAGCAAGAGTGTTGCAATGAAGAGCAAGAAAAACAAGGTGAGCTAGAGAGTGACTTGGGGAGGTGTAAAATTATGTGGTGTGTGAAGAGAGGTGCTCCTCACGGCCACAATTTATAGGGTGCACCCTCCAAAGGTCACTTGGGGTACAAAATATAGCCGTTGGAGGAAGGGGAGCCAATATGGCTCCACTCCCTGTTCGGCCGACCAGGGGGTTCGGCCGATCTGACAGGTGGCCCCCCTGGTTCCCCTTTTGGCATGTGGCTCCCCAACGGCTATAAAGTTATCACGTTGGTGAAATGCCACATGTGCAGCTCAGAAAAAAATTGTTTTTCAAATAAAAACATTTTTTCAAATCCAATAAAAAATTTTCTTTTGAAAAGAAAGAAAGAAAAATGATAGCTGAGAATATAAGATTCTCAACTTGCTAGGGAAAACCAAATATGCAATGGGAAAAATCCAAATGGGGTGGAAAAAGAAAGAAAGAAAAATAAAGTGGGATAACTACCAATTTAACCTATTGGCGTAGGTCTCACCATCGTCCGATGAGATGGACATTCCTCCGTCTTCATTTCACATCCGGGCCCGGAGGGATGGGCTCGGACGACTTGTCTTGCTTCTTTCTGCCATTCCTTCTTTTGCGGCTTGGTGGACTTGGGCCTACGGGAAGGTCCAGATGATTCTGTCGCCTTTGGATATCGGCGTGGTCGAAATGGCGGATTATCCTCGTTGATTAATCTTCTCATGAATGCAATAAGTGAGTCACCTTTGGAGGTGTGACTTCGACCTCTCTGATGTGTTTATAATTCGGCCCATACTTGATTCGAATCATGGAGCACTGCTCTAATCTTGGCCAAAAGTTAAATTTTTCCTCCTTGCCATTCATATGGAAGTGGATTTCTCTAGCTCCCACATCTATGCGAGCTTTTGCAGTCCTTAGGAATAGACGCCCAAGAATGAGTGGTGTATCTTTCTTAGTGTCCATGTCTAGAACCACAAAATCCACAGGTATGAAGCATTTCAGGATCTTGACCGGGACGTCTTCAGCAATACCCGCTGGATAACAGACTGAAGAGTCAGCCAGTTGTAGCTGCATTGGTGTTGGAGTCAGTTCTGTGGAGTTCAGCTGGTCGAACACAACCTTGGGCATCACACTAGCACTTGCTCCTAGATCACAAAGTGACTTATCAAAGTGGTGAGCCCCAATTGAGCATGAAATGGTAGGACATCCGGGGTCCTTCTGCCAGTTGCTCTCTCGTACGAAAATCATGTTGACATTTTCCGTCGGAGGTTCTGGCTGGCCTGGCATCTTGCCATTCTCCATCAGAGGAATAGCAGCCGCTAGCTGATCCAACTAAGTCTTGAGCATCTTGTTGAAGCTCACTTAATTCTTGAAGGCTGAGGATAGTCCTTCAATCTTGGCATTGATGTTTTCCAGGGTCTTGTCATTAGCTGACAGCTTCTTGGATAGGGCATCGTTGATCTTGAGCTGGCTAATGGCAAGATCTCTCAAGTTTGGCTGATTTCCAGGGTTGCCATTGTTGTTGTACCCTCCTTGAAAGAATGGGTGTTGTTGACCACACCCTTGACCTCCTGGACGATAGCCATTGTTTTTGTTGAAATTTCCATTGTGGGCGAGGTATAGGGCATCCTCACAAGTTTCTGGGCATCATTGCCCATATGATCCGTGTTGCCACAGACTTCACACATGATGTGAGAGTCTAGGGCATAGGCATTGCCAGACACTTCACCACTGGCTTGTCCATCTATTTTTTTCATTAGGAGGTCCAATTTTGCAGCAATCATGTCCACCTCCTTCAAGGTGTGCATGCCTCGATGTTGGGTATGGAGACGCTCATCGTTCCATCCCATGTTGGACACCATCTTCTCAATAAGATCTTTAGATTTTGTCACCGTCAATGAGAAGAAGGCTCCTCCAGCAGCAGCATCCAGATGGTCACGAGCTGATGGGATCAGAGCCGTTATAGAAATTCTGAATAAGGAGCCAGTCATCCATCCCGTGGTCGGGACAAGCTAGGATGTACTCCTGAAGCTTTTCCCATGCCCCGGGAATAGATTCCTTGAGCTCTTGCTGAAAGCTGGAAATCCTTCCACGTAGGGCATTGGTTTTGCCCAACGGGAAGAATTTGGCGAGGAATGCCGTAGAACACTTCTCCCAAGTGTCTACAACACTTCGGTTCACGTAGAACCACTGTTTCACTCTCTCAAGGAGAGAGAATGGGAACTGTCTCAGACTGACCGCATCCAGAGACATGTCCTTGATCTTAAAAATGTTGCAGATCTTGAGGAATTGTTGGAGGTGAGCACTTGCATCCTCGTTAGCCTTCCCACAGAATGGGTTGGCTTGCACCATAGTGATAAGGCCAGTTTTGATCTCGAAGTTCACATCTCCCATGTTAACAGTGGGCCCAATAGGCACATTGTTAGCAGAGAGAGCTGAGAACTCACGAAGGGTCTTATGAGCCATTGGCATTTGGATTATTGGTGCAGAAATGCTGGCTTGCTTTGCCGCAAGAATATTTTGAGGAGTAAAGACATCGGGTCGGTCTCTCAGAAGAGATTCTGGATCCTCAATAAAGTTTTCCGACAAGCGGAAACCAAACATACACTACCCTGTTTTCACATTTGAAATAAACGCGAAAACAAAGAATGGTTATCCTACTACAGTCGTACCCAGGGTTCTATCCTATTCACTCAGTCATGTTATATATCTATTTGCTTTCCCCAGCAACGGCGCGAGAAATTCTTGTTGACGGCTCCTAAGATATACTAACAAATCATACCCGACAACGGCGCCAGAAATGCTTGTTGGAATTTCTTATGCACCATTAACTAAAAATCTCCAACTGATGTGTCAGAAATGCTTGTTAATGGTTCTATTGGATCACAGAGTGAATTCCGCAGGCGCACGGAGGTATCATTGTAGCATTTCCCCTTTAGAGTATTCCCAAGGGTGTCATTTATTTGATCCCAAAGGAAGGCAGGGAAGACATATAACAATCATCAAGTGGAAAGGGTAGAAAGGTCTAGGTAAGAATCTAGTAAGGATGGATAAAATAATAGTGGAGGTAGTGTGACACACACAAAATCTTACAAGTCTAAGGGGGGTAACAGGATCCTAGAGGTTAGTTAAGGTTGAGAGTTGTGGAGGTACTCCTACTATGCTCTATTGTACATGTACATAGTCTAAACTAATTATCCATAAGCTAGATCAATAGTGAATAATTATGCTATGTGGTTCAACACATCGGGCACAGGCTTACCCCTAGCAATACTAGGGCGACTCCCGCCAAGAGCTTGTGGCATAGCCGAACGTGGAGGATTACAAAGGACAGATAGGGCTATCACCAGCTACTGCCTACCTCTTGAATCGTTGGGTCTACGAGACATCCAATGCTATTTAGCTATCCTAGCACCATGCTAGCATATTAAGTAATTACCTTAAGAGCCTAGGCACAATCCATCCTAAGTCAATGAATTGAATCATCATTGAAACAATGTTGATACACAACATAATTATCCATACTAACCTAGTTATGTTATAATTAACTAGACTATAGTGGGGGTCTATAGGTTCTATGATAATGACATATGTTCATGATGAAATAGTCATAGAAGCTATACCTTCCACATACATGGACTCCACAATCAAACAAGAAACACTTTGCCCAAGTATATGTATAAGTAGAGACTAAAGTTACTATCTTTATTATGCATAAAGTCACAAATACAAGAAAGAATACAAGAGTCATACCTTTCCCAATGTAGGATTTGGAAGAGAGAGACTCCTTACTCCTTTCCCAATTTGGACTTGGGACAAGAGACTCTCCTCTCTACAACCTAACTCCTCTAAGACAATGGATGATAGTGTATACAATAGAGATGAAGCTCAAGTGGTGTGTGTTGAAGTGAGGGGTAGGGGGTCATATTTATACTAGTGTTGAGGTCAGTTCCCGCCACAAAAAGTGCGCAAGTCAGTCACCATTTACTCCTTCAAGCCAGTAGGAGCCAACACTCGTCGTTTGACCGCGTTTGGCGCCAGGAAGAGGTCGGCGGAACCCCTGGTTTGGCTGACTTGGTCAGCACTCCAAACGTGGAGTGCTTCCTCCAGGTGACTGCCAGGTGGGCCCCCTTGATGTATATGGGTGATACACCGTTGGATCTTCTCGGATACTTCTGTTTGTGGGCCATTTGATCCATGGAATGCCACATGTCGTCACCTGATTGGCTGAGATGATATTTTATAGGATTGGTCCCTCTACATTTCCTCATTTCCTACATAAAATATTGCGTACACATATTTCTCCAAGTCCAAGTTGATTTCGGTTAGATAGAAAGGTGATGTGTGCAAGCAATGACAAATCCTTCACATAATTGAGTTGAATTGAAGGATGAAATTAGTATATAACAGCCGTTAACAGGTACCTCTTAATCTGGGTGGGAACATATGCCCTATCTCTCTCATTATACTAGAGCATCAGAAGTTAGATGTCATCTTAGGGATTGCATGGTTGCAATACAACTATGCTATTATTGACATCGTTCCTCAGAGGATATATCTAAATTCTCCGCTCCACTCTCCCCAAACTCTCACTCTTGAGAGTAATATCCACGTGACTCCAACTGCTTATAACACCGAAGCCTGTAAACTCGAAGACATTCCAGTAGTATGTGAGTATCTGGACGTTTTTCCCGAAGATCTTTCTTGCATACCACCAGAAAGAGATGTCGAGTTTAAGATTGAACTTGTACTGGGAACAGTGCCAATCTCGAGAAATCCATATAAGATGGCACCCAACGAACTTGCAGAACTAAAAGAGCAGCTGAAGGAACTTTTGGACAAGGGTTTCATTCGTCCAAGTTCATCACCTTGGGGCTGTTTTGCATTGTTCGTGTAAAAGAAGGATAAAACATTGAGACTATGTGTGGACTATCGTCCACTCAATGCTGTCACGATCAAGAACAAGTATCCACTACCCCGTATTGATATTTTGTTTGATCAATTAGTGGGCGCTCGGGTATTTTCAAAAATGGATCTTCGCTCTGGGTATCATCAAATCAGGATTCGGCCAGAGGATATGCCTAAGACAACATTCTCGACGAGGTATGGATTATACGAGTACCTTGTCATGTCCTTCGGATTGACCAACGCACCGGCCCATTTCATGTATCTCATGAATTTGGTATTCATGTCGGACATGGACAAGTTTGTCGTGGTCTTCATCGATGACATCCTTGTGTACTCAAAATCCGAGGAAGAACATGCACAACATTTGCACATCGTGCTTAGCGATTGCGGGACCAGAAGTTGTACGCTAAGTTCAGCAAATGTGAGTTCTGGATCAACCAAGTGCCATTTCTAGGGCACATCATCTATGCCGAAGGGATTGCAGTTGATCCAAGCAAGATTAAGCAAGTACTCAAATGGGAGTATCTTAAGTCTGTGCATGAAGTTCAAAGTTTCCTGGGTTTAGCAGGATATTACCGGAGGTTCATTCCAAGCTTCTCGAAGATAGCTAAACCAATGACAGAACTTCTGAAGAAAGGAATGTGGGGAAGGTTTTCAAGCATTAGTAAAACACCTCACAACAGCGCCAGTATTAGCCCAACCAGACACAACAAGATCCTTTGATGTTTATTGTGATGCATCTAGAATTGGTTTGGGGTGCGTATTAATGCAAGACAGAAGGGTGATCTCATATGGATCACGACAGCTTCGAAACAATGAGCGGCATTATCCGACTCATGATCTTGAGCTTGATGCCATGGTACTAGCATTAAAGATGTGGAGACACTATCTATGGGGCAACCTAGTACATCTCTACACCAATCACAAAAGCTTGAAGTACATCCTCACCCAGAAAGATTTGAATATGCGACAACGAAGATGGTTCGAGTTAATCAAAGACTATGAGATTGAGATCCACTACCATCCTGGAAAGGCAAATGTAGTCGCAGATGCGCTAAGTCGCAAGTACCATATCAATAATCTTTCTATCAACTTGATAGAGGAAGAAGAACCGAGTCTCTACTTGGTTCCGTATGGGGCGCTCTACAATCTAGCCCTCATTCCTACCATAAGGGAGGAAATTGTGGAGGCTCAGGAGGAGGACAAGGGCATATCGCATATTCGCCAACGAAAGAAAAAGGGGGAAATGAAGTGTTTCTGAGGTGACGATGACGGTACTATCTGGTTTAAAGACCGCATCGTGGTACCCCGCAATGTGGGACTTCGGAAGAAAATTCTGGACGAAGCTCATTTGTCCAAATATTCTGTTCATCCGGGGAGTAACAAATTGTACCAAGACTTGAAGAAGAAATTTTGGTGGACTCGGATGAAGAGGGAAATAGCGAAGTATTTATCCGAATGTGATACGTGTCGACGAGTGAAAGTCGACCATCTGAAGGCACCCAGACAACTACAACCTTTAAGCATACCGGCCTGGAAATGGGAGGACATCAGAATGGATTTCATTGATAGATTAACTCTCACTTTTCGCAAACATGACTCGATTTGGGTGATAGTCGATCGACTCACCAAGTCGGCTCACTTTATTCCAGTCAATGTCAAGTATGTGGCACGACAATATGCAGAGCTGTATATTGCCAAGATCTTATGCTTACACGGAGTACCCCACACTATCATATCAGATCGTGGAACCTTGTTTGTTGCTCGATTTTGGGAGCAGCTCCACGCATCTCTGGGTACCAAATTGATTCGAAGCTCAAAACCATCCACAGACTGATGGTCAAATGGAACGAGTAAACCAAGTTCTAGAGGATATGCTCTGCGCCTATGCCATCCACCATGGTAAGAATTGGGATGATCATCTACCATTGGCGGAGTTTTCATACAACAATGGTTATAAGACTAGCATTCAAATGGCACCATATGAAGCTCTTTATGGCTAAAAGTGCCGCACACTTTTGAACTGGTGTGAATTCGGTGAACAAGTAACATATGGTATAGACTTGGTAAAGGAAGCCGAAGATCGAGTACGAGTTATTCAAGCCAACCTCAAGACTGCTCAATCTCGCAAGAAAAGCTATGCGGACAAACGACATCGACCGCTTCACATTGATATCGGGGATCTCATTTACCTTCATGTATCCCCAATGAAAGGGATTCATCGCTTCGAAGTAAAAGGGAAGCTAGCTCCAGGTTTCATCGGACCATTTGCAATCAGTGAGCAATGCGGACCTGTAGCCTATCGGCTAGAGCTGCCGGTATCGCTTTCAGGGGTCCACAATGTGTTTCACATTTCACAATTGAGAAAATGTCTCAAGGCCCCAGCGGAAATCCGTATGGAGGATTTGGAAGCTCTCCAACCAGATCTAACTTACTCCGAGCATCTAACCAAGATAGTCGATGAGAAGACTCGTACCACAAGAAACCGCACTTTGCATTTCTACAAGGTCTTGTGGGGAAACCACACCGCTGATGAAGCAACGTGGGAAAGCGAGAAATGTCTTAGAACCAACTATCCGGACTTGTTAACGTCATATGTTCATTAGATCTTTTCCTTTTATCCTTCCTTTTGTAATCTTGGGATGAGATTCTTTTATGGGGGGAGGAATGTAGAATCCCACATTTTTCCTTCACATGAGGTTCAGTTGTAAGTTGGTTATCAACCCTAATGGAGACCAATTATAGCTATGCTTATGAACTTGATCTCATTAAATATTTTTGTCCACTCATGCTTAAATTTTATTAACATGTTGAATGGACGTCACCAATAATCTTAGAAAAATTCTTTCGACCTCTCTTCAAAGTTTGGAATTATTTGAATGAAGGATCCTAGGTCAAATTAATATGCAGTACCCAATATATATATGTTCAAATTGAATATGCTACTGTACATTTGGCCCTGTCGAAATTATTCAATTCTAAGGCCATGAATTTTTCTATGGCTTCCTAAAATTCCAAATAGACTTCCTGCAAAGTTTCATAAATTTTGAACTCCATTTGCTATTTTATTTGAGACGCTTAGCAAATTCGGACCATATTAGGAATTCGAATTTTGAATTCTGTTCAACTTAATTGAACATCAAGATTTGAACACACCATCATGGTCAGCATGACTTGCTTGACTTATCCTCAAAGTTTCACAATTTTTGGAACTCAGTTGCTATTTAATTCAGTGACACCATTGAATTTCATCCAATTTCAAATTCAAATTTGAAATTCAAATGAAGCTTGCTCCAAATCTAAATCCCATTGCAGAATCAAATTCCAGATATTTATTTGAGCCACCCCACAAAAATCTAGAATTTTTTGATCAAGTTTGGTAGGAGAATTGAAGTTGCAGAGAGGGGATGTGGATAAGAGGAGGTGGGACCCTCTGTCAGCCTAACCCACTCGAGTGCAACCCACGGGGGTGCTCTGTATCCAGCTCTCCTCGCCGATCGACGCCGGCACCGCGTGACACTGCAACGCGGCATGCATCCACCGAGCTGCCTGCTTGCTTGCGCCGTGGCGCACTCCCCACATCCCTCCGCCCCTATAAATCCCCCCCTGGCCATCGCCGTTGAGCTCCACTTCAGTTCACGCCATTTCCGCCGCCTCTGCTCGATCGAGCTTTCACCGATGATTGAAGCTGTTTCTCCCCGAGCTGTAAGTAGATAAAAGGCTTGTAACAACCTCCTCTACGTATTCTATTCGGTCATTGATCGTGACATAGCTTCTGCTTGGGATATTTTGAAGTTTTCCGGTCGCCGTTGAGGAAGCCTCCGAGAACCTTCACTGTCTCGCCATCGAGCTCCTGTTCTAGGCCATCTCTAGCATCGATCCTTTAAGCAAAAAGGTTTACAATCCTCTCTAGTTTATGCTAACAGAATCTAAACCTATGACATGAAGTGTAGCTCGAGTTCTCGTTCGATAACCGAACGATTTCTCAATAGAACAGCAAGACTTCACGCTTAAATTCATTTCATTCTTGCAATCATCCTATAATCTAGTTAGCAGATAGCTTCTGTATGTCCTAACGAAGCTCCCTGCCGAGAAACCCTGAAAGTTATAAAACGAGCACCTTAGATTTCGAGATTTCGCGTCCGCCGGTTGAAAAATCGTACTTCGCCGTCGAACTCAGCTTTGCTGGCGATGTCACTCCAATCTAACCCCCAAATCATCATCGTGGTGCTCCCAGGAACATTCCTGACCTTTTTCTCGAGCCTATTACGTCATTTCCGAGCATTTCCGACGAATGCCGAAACCCTAGCTCCGCTGTCACCGTTGCATCGCCGTCTCCGGCCATCGCTGACTTGATTGGACACCACCATCGGCTTGTGCGGTCGATTTTATAGTTGAGCGGTCAAAGTGAGGCCGAAAGGAGGTCGACGCAACAAAGTCCGGCGAAGCGCCGCCGCGGTTCCGGCAAGAGACGTCGCTGCGTCGGGAGGTAGACGAAGGGTGCAGGTCCCACCTGTCAATGACGCCCTCTCGCGTGGGATCAGCTGTGAACACGGATCCAGTGCGGCTGCGTGGGTTAACCCCATGGCTCCCTGTGCGGCTCAGTTCTGATTGGCCCGATTCAAATGAACTGGGAGCAGCCCCTTTATTTGAAATTTCCAATAGGAAAATAAATCCAGATTCAAGCCAAACTTGGAAAATCCATAACTTCCAGTATAATTATCCAAAAATTCCCAATTAAATTTTGTTAAAACCAGCATGAAGAATACTTTCCAGTGTTGCACTTGGATTTGTATGAAAAGCCATATAAATTTCTCTATAATTTAGATAAAAAAATGCTTAAAGAATTCATTCCTACAGTTCTGTTAATTGGAAAATTTCCAATTTTGGTCAGAACACTATTGTTAATACACTTGATCTCCAATACAAATTTCAAGTTCATTGGACTTAAAATACTGGGTTGATCAATATTCCAAACCTCTATGTAGTTATAAATTTAGAAAAATGGAAAATCAATTTCCAAAAATTTACCCAAACTTGAAAAATCAGTTTCTCCTTTGTAGGAAAGTTAGAAAATAGTGAAACAAATTTTCCTAGAACCAGTGAGACCCCCTCGACATGATACAACCCCTGGTAGCCATGATAGGTCTCAAAAAATTTCAACCAAAATTTAGAGAAGGTTATTGCATACCATAATTTTTAAGAACAACAAACTTCCTTGATCATCTCATGTTCTTTGCAAGAGTCTTCTCTATAGTCACTAGTATCTAACATAATAGTCCCAAAGCCAATTAATCTAATTATCTTATTTTCATCCTAGGATATTCACACCCCCTCAAGCATATTAATTATTTTTAAAGTCATTCATACCTAGTACATGCATATCGTGTAGTAGCTGAAATCGAGGAGCAGCTGGACGCTTTGGAGGTCCAGCTGCCAGAAACTAACATAGGCCCAGACTCGCATTCAGGCAAGCCCCGGTTTGCATTTAAGTTTCTTACAGTGTTTTGCAGTTTTTTTTCACCTTATGTCTTCAGATGATTGTGCATTACGTTTAAGGTGTTTGACATACACTTGCATGGCCCACAAATCCTATGGAGTCTTGGGTAGGTCTACAGCCCGTTCAGTAGACACTGCTATTCTTATGCTCATAGGAATTTGGTAGAAGTCGAGTAGTTGGAATATACTCGCGAGATAGGAATTTTATCACACGGGAGGATCTGGAATAAGAAAATTGTTTACGAATATGAAATTGAGACCGAGCAGTGGGTAGGATGCAGCGAGACGTGGTCTCACGTGCGTAGCCCTGCTTGTGTCGATTGAGGACCGTTTCGTGTGCGGCCTTGCTGGACAAGCTTGAATTGTACCAGAGACATACTAGAGGAATGGGCTCCAGTAAATAGACGTAGCTTGATACTGGTTTGTCGAGGCATTCCGTTCCGTTTTATAGGCGTGTGCTGAGGGCAGCAAGGTGTAAATCAGCTGGTGGGCACGTTAGAGTACGCCCCACACAGTGACCTCCTGCTTGTGACGGATCGACCGGTTCGACATTCGAGTGTTTAGTGAAAGGTGGCCATATAGGACTAGTACTGAAATGTTATGTAGGTACTGCTGTAAGTACTCGCTGACATTTCCGAAAGTGCGTATGTGTCATGTTGTTCCGGGTATGTCCTGATTGCAATCACCGTCCCTCGCGGTAAGAGAGTAGCACTTGTTCATTGCGCTGGGACGTAGTAAATACTGAAGAAGTAAGGAGAATATGATATATTGGATTACAAATTGCTTGGACAACCTTGTTTGGCTTAGAGATAGTACAACTAAAAGTTTACAGTTTTCCCATACTTTACCTGTAAAAGCATTATGTGCTTTGTGCACGTCATATCATTGGCAAAACGTTTCTTGTTTGATTGTGGAGTCTATGATGTGACGTGCCTGAAGAATTTTATGTGCTATTTAAAATATGACTATAAGGATCCACTTGTAGGCGAGTCCTTTATGCTTTACCTTACCTATGCTTAGTATTCACCCTTGCATATGTCTAGTGAGACGGGTTAGTCTTGTTGAGCCTTATGCTCAAGTTTGCTGTTAACGAGTTTTTGTAGATTATACGACTGATGAAGGGTTCGATGATGAGGTTGCACCCCCTCCATTGTTTACAGTCGAGTGGGAACCCTACACGCCGCCGTGAGTTGTGTGTTGCTAGTCTGAAGTATCTATGACATGGATGACTTTGCTTTTGCATAGCTAGTGCTGAGAGCGTAGCTATGATGTGTAGTTATCTTTCCTTTCGTTAGTATTTTAAAACTTCTGTTGTGCTTTTCAATAAAGACTTGGTATTGTAAATTTTTCTCGTTCTTTTCTTGTATACTATTGGTTGTCGCATCGCACAACACCACCCAATGAGATCCTTGGAGGTCGGCATTCTGGTCCCCACATCCTGCTCCTCCCCATGTGGTGGCTGAGGTCACGACAGCTCCAGCGCTGGCTGTCGTGGATCTGGATCCCGAAGAGACACCAGAGGTTCCCGTGGTAGCGCTGGACCACGGGGAAGACATTTCTGAATACGCGCTAGCAACGGTAGCACCGGTGGCTGAAGCTCCGACTCAAGACATGAAGATGGCGCAAGCTCCAGCAATTGAGCCAGAGGCAACCAATGCTCCAACGCTTGCGCCAGAAGTTATAGAAGAGTGGGCAATTGAGCTGAAGGTGCTCGCAGTCCCGGCCTTTGTGCCGGAGATAGCCGAAGCTCTGACCTCCATGCCAGAGTTGGTTGATGTTCCGGCACTTGAGCCAGAGATGATGGGGGTTCCGGACGAAGCTCCAGGATCCGCCCTGGAGGTGTTAGCTCCGGAGGCGCCCATGTTCCAGTCAGAGCACCTTGAGGAGTCTGTGGTAGGCCCTCCACCCGCCAAGCCAATGGTGGTATTCAGGCTAGGGAGCCTTTGTCATCAGTTCCAAAAGTTGAAGTCCCCCCAGTGGGGCTTTTCTCGGCGAGAGTGGAGGCTGAGGTACCTCCTGAAAGCGGCCCTAGTGCCGCAGCACCACAGGGGACCACGCTTGTGGCGTAGGACCTAATTTTTGTTCTTGAAGACCCTCTGGAGCTGGCGTAGATGACACCGGCAGGTCCAAAGACTATTCCCCTGCCATCATCTATTGACAATTACTGATCGAGCCTCCGACAAGTCCAGCTCGCCTTCCCATGACAGCAAGGTCCTTAAAGAAGAGTGCCACACCTTGAGGCGTTGGGGCAACAAGCTCCACTTCGAGACAAAGCTTGGACAAACGAGGCTTGCTGTTTAGAAGGAGTGGGTCGAGAAGGAGAATGCACGAATGGAATATTTGGGCAAGTTGCTGAAGGAAAAGGAGGCCGCCATCAGGGCCTCGACACTAATTCTCGGGAGATTCTCGAGCATGCCAAGGAAAGGAATGATGCTGCTGATGAACGTCACGACGGCCTCAATACATTAAACGAGATTCTTCTGAAGCGCCGAGAAGACATCGATGCAAGGGAAGAGAAACTCCTGGAACAGCAGGAGGATACTTTGAAAAGAGAAGAGGAGCTCATCCAAAAGCTGACCATGGGATAGCAAAACTTGGCTAACCGCACAAAAAAGCTTGATCTGCAGTGCACGAAAGAGAAAGATAAGCTCTGGTAGAGGGGACAAGACCTCAACAAAAGAGAGGTCGAAGTCTCCACCAAAGAGGAGAAAGTGCGGGGCAGGGAGAAAGACCTGGCCAACCGGCAGAACCGTATCCACCTCTGGGAGTTAGAGCTCACGAAACGCGAGAAGTAAGTTGCTGAAAGCATTCAGCAGCATGCAAAAGAGGTTGAGCGCCTTACCCGGGAAGGATCAGAACTTGTGGCTGCCAGGAGGTCACTAGAGGAGCTGCGGAGTTTGAGGGGGACTGTGTGCCAACAAGTGTGGGACTTCTTGGGGCGAGCAAATGATGCTTTGATGCCGCTGGGCTTCAGTCTAGTACATCTGGATAATCCAGAGCCAAAGCTGGACCAAGCGCTGGTGGCACTCAGCTCTGCTGGTAGCAAACTCGACAAGATGGGTGATGTCATCGTGGACCAGCTGGAGACGGAGGGGAAATCTCTGGCCAAGAACATAGTAGAATATCTACTGATGTGTTACAGGAGCCTAGACCCCTAATTCTCTCTAGATCTGGTGCTCTAAGGACCCATTACTAAAGAGGAGGATGCCGCCAAGGCCAGCGTTCCAGAGGTTGCCCAGAAAGTTGCCTCATACTTCCGCATAAGCTAGGACTTTTCTCTTTTGCTCCTGCTTGTAACTCTCCAATTTTGTAATCTCCTCGAACGAATGAAATCCAATCTTTTTGAAATGAATTTCATTTTGTCCTTGTCTTCAATACATTGTCCTTTATCTTGTTTGCCCCTGGTAGATGTAGAACAATTTGATTACGAACATGTACCAAAAGGATATGATGATGTTTTGATGACTTAGACGCTTAAAACTTGTAGCTTTTAGGCCCGAAGTTTATTTTTGACTTCTCCAGGGAGCTTTTGTTATGTCGATGCCGGGCCCCCTAGGGTTGTCAGAGCTTAGTAGGTCCGACGATACCCAATGTCAACGCGCAGAACATCGACGGCGGGCCCCCTGGCGTTGTCAGAGCTTGGTAGGTCCGATGACACTCACTGTCAAGCATAGAACATCGACTGTGGGCCCCTGGGGTTGTCAGAGCTTTTTAGGTCCAACGGCACCCACTGTCACCGCGCAAAAACGTCGACGGCGGCCCCCTTGGGGTTGTAGGAGCTTGGTAGGTCTTACGATACCCACTTTCGACGCGTAGAACATTAACGGTGGGCCCCCTGGGGTTGTCGAAGCTTGGTAGGTCTAACGACACCCACTGTCAACGCGTATAATGTCGACAGCGGGCCCCCTGGGGTTGTCGGGGCCTTTTAGGTCCGATGGTACCCACTGTCAATCGTTAAATACGTTGACGACGAATCCCTTCGGATGGTTTCACCATCTTCACTTCAATTGCTATTATGTTCCACATCGATGGCAGACCTCCATGGGAGTTGTCAAAGCTTGTTAGCTCCAACAGCACCCACTTTCAACGTTTAAAATGTTAACGGCAGGCCCCCTTGGTGGATGTCAGAGCTTGGTAGCCCCGGCATCGTCCACCTTCGTCATGAGTTTTCATTTTTCCTCTGCATCAAAGACAAAGGAAACAGTAAATTTGTCTTCTCATCTATAACCCGTTTGCGACTTACTGTACTTATTTGAATTTTAGATCCGAAGAAACTCGATATGATAACAAGCACATTGATATAATCTTTCTAGATCCGAATGCTTTTAGGACCCGCCCTACTGAGGCTTGCCAGAATGTAGGTAGACTGGCGTACTTAGGGTGCAAAACCAAGCTAAGTCGGTAGCGCACTCTGGACCTTTGTTGGTTTGGCGTTTAGGCGAGTAGACCATGCAGCAATGCTAAGATCTGAAGAGACCACCAATATAACTTGTACAACATATGAATAACTTGGACTAAAACTCAAAAAGAATTGCACAACTCGTTATAGACAAGAAGGAGGAGGGTAATGTTGACGGCTCCTAAGATATACTAACAAATCATCCCTGGCAACGGCGCTAGAAATGCTTGTTGGTATTTCTTAACACCACAGATCATCTCCGGTAAAGAGATGAGATCCGCAAGCGCACGGAAGATACAGTTGTAGCATTTCACCCATGAGTATTCCCATGCGTATCATATTTATCCCAAAGGAAGGCAATGAAGTAAAGTATACACTACTCTTATGGTCAAGCTATGGGATACTAATCCATTATCCGGACAGGGGTATGTTGATAATAGAGGTACTGTGACACACACCTAGGCAATCTATTCTGAAGGGTAAAATGGGTCCTATAGGGAGATTGGATTGAGAGTTAGAGATTTACTCCTACAATGCTCCTAATACATATACATAGGCTAAGGTAGATACTAATGGTCATGTCAATGATGAATTCCTTTGCAATGCTATTCAACACATCGGGCACGGGCTTACCCCTAGCAATAATAGGGTGACTCCCGCCAAGAGCATGTGGCATAGCCGAACGTGGAGGATTACAAAGGGCAGATAGGGCTGTCACCACCTACTGCCTACCTCCTCAATCCGTGAGTCTACGAGACATCCAACACTACTTAAATACCCTAGCACCATGCTAGCATACTAAGCAAATACCTTAGGAGCCATGGCACAAGCCATCCTAAGGCAATGACTAATGTAAACATCGTTGAACCAATGTTGATGGCATAGCATAGTCATTCATATTAACATAATAATATCATAACTACATAGACTATAGCAGGGGTCTATAGTTTTTATGACCATAAGATGTGATCATGAGAGTTAAAACCATAAAGACTATACCTTCCACATATATGGACTCCACAATCAAACAAGAAACTCTTTGTCAAAGTATACATATAAAAGAAGACTAAAGATAATATCTTTATTGAGCACAAAGTCACAAATACAAGACAGAATACATAAGCCATACCTTTCCCAATGTGGAATTGGGAAGAGAGACTCCTTCTACTCCTTTCCGAAATTGGACTTGGGACAAGAGGCTCTCCTCTCTACATCCTAACTCCTCTAAGGACTATGGAAGTTGTACAATAGAATGATGCCCAAGTGGTTTGTGTTGAAGTGAGGGGTATGGGGTCCTATTTATACTAGTGTTGAGGTAGGTTCCCGCAACCAAAAGCGCGCGAATCAGCCACCATTGACTCCAAGAAGCCGGGAGGAGCCAACAAATGGAGGCTGACCGAGTTTGGTGCAAAGACCAGGTCGGCTGACCCCCTGGTTTGGTCGACCTGGTCATTGCACCGTTTCTCGTGTGCTTTCTGCAGGTGGCTGCCAGGTGGGTCCCATTGATGTATATGGGTGATACACTATTGGATCTCCTCGGATACTTCTGTTTGTGGGCCATTTGATCCATGGGATGCCACGTGTCATCGCCTGATTGGCTAGGATGATATTTTATAGGACTGGTCCCTCTACATTTTCTCATTTTCTGCATAAAATGCTGCATACACATATTTCTCCAAGTCCAAGTGGAACTGGGTCAGATAGAAAGGTGATGTGTGCAAGAAATGACAAATCCTTCACATAATTGAGTTAAATTGACGAATGAAATTGGTATATAACAGCCGTCAACAAACTCCCCCAAGCTTATCCTTTGCTCGTCCCGAGCAAAGTCAAGACTTTAGGTTGATGATCAGGAGTTGCTACAATGTCTTATTTTCAAAAGTATCTAATTCACAACAAGATACTCTATCTAGTATTGCAGAAATTGGCTATGATACCCTACCTTTCTTAAGTTACCATGGGGCTTACGCTTTTTTATATTCATGAGTAGTTGAAAGTTAGAATTGCAAATGGAGCAAACATAGCCTAGAAATCAAGTTCCACTTAAATACCGGAGAATTCAATTTAGATATCAACTACCTCAATTTGATTCTCTTAGTCACTCCTTTGTGGATAGTGGAAAATATTTCCTCAACAAAGCATTGTGCCTCTACTATTCCTACTCATTGAATATGGCTGGTATGTGGAGCTTGGTAAGGAAAGTAAGTAGGCATATTTGCATCACATATATTGCTAAGTAAAAAGAGTAAGCCTTAGGAGAATTCAAATCAAAACTTTTTGATTCAAGACTAGTGCATGTGTGATGGAGTGGAAGTGGATGTGGATACTTGAGATAACTCCTTTTTGGTATAATCTCTCTTTCTTTTGCAGGGATGAAACATGGCTACTTTTATTTTTTTTCTTTTTTTTTCTCGTGCTTATGATGTAAGCATGTTTTTTTCATTTTCTTTTTGTAGCCTTGTATTCTACTCCTTTCTTTGCAATGAATTTTGAAGAGAGTACTGAACATGACTAACATGGAGTTTCTCTTTTTGTTGTGGTATGGTGGATATGATGGACGTTTTGCTTACTTCTAGTGTAGAAGTATAGCATGTGCAAGTGAAGTCTTGAATTCAAAAAGAGTTGAATGATTTCTCACATAGGTCTATACTAGTTTGACTAGGCTCAATGTGAGAGCAAATAGCATAAGCATAAGGTTTTGTCCATGTATGGACATCATATGGCTTTGGTAGGTATTTCCAATAAATTGAGGGAAACTTAAATATTTTTAGAATTTCTCCGGAAATCTATGTTTTACTTTCAAACTAGGACTAGCAGCCCTATTACCAATTCTAGTCTTGCAACAACCTAGAATTAGATTAAGCTTTTGCTACCCACAACTACCAAATTATGGTAAAAGTATTTCAAACCAATGAAAGCAATATTCGGAGAGTAGCAAGTTGTAAACTAGAGACTTAGGAAAATAAAACAGAGCAACTATTCATCATTTCATCTATGTGAATTCTAAATCATTCTTACCGCAGATCTTTATTTGATGAAAGCAAATCTAACCTATTTATATATATATATTTTTTAAACGCAAGGTGCATGATGGATGGATGGAAAATAAATATGCAATGGATGATTTGAAATAAAAATGTAGTGGGTGTGATACAAGTTACCTCAAGTGGGGGTCCTCCCCCAACCTTATTCTTGATCAAGGTCCGTGATAGGGGTTGAAACCCTAACGACGGAGGTAGGCCATGAGTTTGCCTATCCTTGTTGCAGCGTGGCTTCGACAATGGAGGGTTGAGTGTTGATTGTTGTGTTGCCTCCCATTGACACCATGAGTGTGGTTGAATAGAGTGTTTTCGATGTTGATCATCCGCACATCAGGGTCTCCATGTGTTGGGTGTGATTTGTCATTCCTTGGCCAGGATAATGATAACCTTTAGATCCAAAGGAATGACGTTCACTCAACATACATTGAGTATGTTTCGTCATTCTTTGGCTAAGGTGTATCATATCTTTTTGCCATAAGGGAGTGACATGTGCCCAACATGCATTGGGTATGATCAATTGTTCCTTGGGTAAGGTACAACATACCTAGAACCACAAAGGAACGGCATGCACTCAACATGGGATGAGTGTGATCTGTTGTTCCTTGGCTAAGATATGACATACCTTCTAGCCACATAGGAACAACTTGCACCCAATATAAATTTGGTGTGATCTTGTCATTCTTTGGTCATGGTACATCATAACTCTTAGCCACATAGGAATAACTTGTACCCAATGATGGTGGCAAATCCATTGAGCTTGAATGAGTTCTTAAAATAGTTGAGAGCATAATGCTCTCACCCATTCGTGGCAGCCCATTGGTTGCTCATGGAGGGTTCCCATTTCAAATCTCTAGCCTCGTATAGTTATGATTGACCTTCGGGCATAATTTCCGATAGGTAGAAACCATCCTCATTTAATCCTTGGCAAAGAGATGTTGAAATGGGATCCCCTAGGGATCCCAACAATCAGCTTCTTGAATGCCTATATAGTAATATTACTCCTACAAACTTCCTCTCTTGAATAGAGAGGGATGGTTAGCTCCCAATACTTGTACAAATGAATGTTCAGGTTAGGTAACCGAACTTTCATTTATACATACAGTGAAGAACAAAATCAAATATGCATTGGATCCAATGTCAAGTGCACCTATGATCAATGTGTTATTCATTGAAAAGAGTGGAGCTTTATGGATAATTCATGTTGCGTATTTTCTAAAGCTCCTACCCATAGCAATGCATGTGATAGAAATACACTATATGGATCCCTACACCTTTTAAATTTTCTAACCATCTTAGCTTTCAAGAGCAAATTTTTTATCATTTAGACCATGACAAAAAAGATTCTCTATTTTATCCTCCTGAACCTCACTAGGAATTTGAAATTTAGTGACTCCTCCTAAAAATACAATTCAATTTTAGAGCTAGGATATCACTTATTCCTAGGGGTTTGAAATCTAGTGACACCATCTATGCATGAAGCTCAATTAAAAATTATGGCTGTCACTATGCCCAAGTTCCTATATCCCAATTCACCAATTAAGTCATGCCCAAAAGTTTTGTTTTCTAAACCTCGACAAAAATGACTAAGTTTAGAAACAATGCTTAAATGATTATAGTCACTTGTTTTAGATTTTTCCAAGTAAGCTGGGGTTTCCTTTTGGAGATCCAAAAGTCAATACCCACACTTACTCTTGCGAGGATGCATGAGAATTAAATGACGAAGAAGTGTCAACCTTCTGTGGGGACCGGAATCCACACATCCGAGGATCTCATTGGGTGGTGTCGTGCGATGCGACACCCAACAGTTTACAAGAATAGAACCAGAATAAAGTACAAGACCACGTCTTTTATTTAATACACAGCGGAAGTTTTCACAATACTAGCGGATGTAAAGAAATATATACATACCATAGCTACGCTCTCAGCACTAGCTATGCAAAAAGCAAAGTTTTCCATGCCAGGGATACTTTGCACTAGCAACACTCAAACTATGGCGGCGTGCAGGGTTCCCACTCGGCTGTACACCCTGGAGGGGGTGTTGCCTCATCGTCAAACCCATCCTCAAAAGGGTAACCTGCAAAAACTCGTTAACTGCAAACGTGAGCTTAAGGCTCAGCAAGACTTAACCGTCTCACTAGACAGATGCACGGGGACACTAAACATAGGTAAGGAATAGCATAAATAACTCGCCTACAAGTGGATCCTTATAACCAAGTTTTAGGTAGCAAATGACATTCTCTGAGCACGGCACATCATGGGCTCCACAATCAAACAAGAAACGTTTTACCGATGATATGACATGCCCAAAGCACATAATGCTATTACAGCTAAAGTATGGGGAAATTGTAAATCTTTAGTTATACTATTTCAAAATCAAACAAAGTTGCAAAGTAATTATAATTCAATATCATATGACTTTCCTGACTTCTTTAGTATTTACTACGTCGCGACTGCGACAGACAAGTGGTACTCTATTACTGCGAGGGACAGTGATTGCAATCAAGACACACCCGGACAACACGACACATACGTCGTTCGGAAGTGTCAGCGAGTACACCTGGACCTACATAACACTTCAGTACTAGGCGTATATGGCCACCTTTCACAAGAAACTCAAAGGCTGAGCCCGTCTCACCTCCGCAAACAGAAGGTCTCCGCACAGAACACCTCATGTGTCTGCCGACCGATTTACACCTTACTGTCCTCAACCCACCCCTATCGATGGTGAGTTAATGGGTCTCAACACCCCAGTTATCAAGTTACATCAGTTTATTGGATTCCATATGTCCATTATATTGCCGGTACAATTCAAGCTTGTCCGAAGGGGCTGCATACGGACGGGCCTTAATCGACACAGGCAGGGCTATGCGACCGAGACTCAATTCTCGCCGCTTCCTATCCAATCCCTGCCCGGTCTCAATTTCATTATATTAAACCATTTTCTTTTCAACCAATCCTGTGAGATACATCTCTCGCGAGTAGATTCCAACTACTCGACTTCTACCGGATTTCCTATGCATTAGCAAAGCAGTTACTACAGGTCAAACTGTAACTCGTGCCAAACAAACCCCTGGGATTTTTGGTCATGCAAGTGGAGTATCATACACCCTAAACGTAATGCACAATTCATATACTATTCATCATAGTGATAAAGCAAAAGCTCATAAACGACTTAAATGCAAACCGGGGCTTGCCTTGTTGCAGGTCAGGTTCTGAGTTAAAAATTGGAAGGTTCTCTTCCAAGGCTTCTGGCTTCTCCTCGACTTCGGTCACTATACGATATGCAGATAAGATGGATATATAAATGACTTTGAAATTTATTTAGTTTAAGACCATAAATTAATTCATGGTGATCACTATATGACAGGGACCTTAATTGGCTTTGGAACTTCGATGGTAGATACTAGGAAATATGATCAAAGCTCTTGCAAAGAACAGGAGATGATCATAGCAGATTGTGGTCTCCGAAAGTATGGCAAGCAAATCAACTTCCAAAAATTTCCGAGAGGAAACTGTAGCTTGAACCTAGCTAACAGTTGATAATCAAGATGGAGGGAGTGGTTCTGGTCTTAGCAAAATTTGTTTCATAATTTTCTAAGCTGTGGGGAAGGAGTTATTGTATTTCTAATTCGGTAGGAATTTCTGGATTTACTTTATGATTGAGTTTCTAGACATTAAACCAATATTTAGTTTGTAACTGACTTAGGACTAGTATAGTAGGTTAATTAAATCCAAGACTTTAACAGGAGCTAGGGAATGACTAAAGGAAGACCCTGTAAAATTTTGGGACCTAATAAAGCAACCTAGTAGCTGTGAAAATTCAACAACTGAAAAAGGAAATTGAATTATACAGAGAGTTAAACAGGTGCTATGGCTCCCAAATTTTGCCTGATAATCAAGAATAGGACACTAAATTTTATGTGAATTTTGGGGATTTTTCCGGTGGATATCTTGTCTGGAAAAATTTCATTTGCATTAGGAAAGATTATTTTCTACAGAATTTAACTCTGAGTTTCACAGAACCTAATTGGTATAGACAGAAACTAGAGCTCGAGATCTTTCGAACAAAATTTGTTTGAAGAATTTTGGAGTATCCTACAGAAAGTTATGGATTTTCTAAGTTGGAGCCTATTCTGGAATAATTTCCTAATTTGATTTAACTCGTGGGCCCCACTGTTTTAAAATGAACCAATAGAATTTAAACCACACGGGGGCCACAGATTCCCACCGCGTAGCCACAGCAAATCCCGTGGCCACACCTGATCCGACGGGATTTACCGCCGCTGACACGCGGGACCCGCCGCGTCGTCTTCTACCTCCCGACGCGGGCGGCGCGCGGGGTTCCCGCGGCGGTGCTCTCCGGCGAGCCTCGCCGCCGGCCAATCCAACGCACCAGAATCGCGGAAACTTGCCACCTGGGGGTTTTTGGGGTCGCTGAGCACGGTGGTGAGGTCAATGGGTCTTGAAACTTGCCGGAAAAGGTCGTGCGACGGCGGTGGCGGCGATGAGTGCTCGGGCATCATAGAACTCTCTAAAGAGTAGCTCAAATCACTTGGGAATTGCTCCAAAACCTTTCTGGGATGATGGAGTTCAAGGATATGGGCGCAGAAGGGGAGTGAGTTGCCGGGAATCATGAGTTCGACGGTGAACCGAGGTTTTCTCACCGGCGGCGAGCAAAACTCGAAATTCAGAGCCGTTGCTTGATGATCCTTAAAGGTTTTTGATCAGACAGGATCGCTAGGGCCTATAGAAACTATCTCTAAGTAATTGCAAAGGATGATTGCTTGTCGAAAAGGAATTTGACATGAAATCATAGCTAGCTATCTACCCTCGGCCGTAGAGGAAACGATCAATATCTGGCTCAGGCTTCAACGATAATGGAAACGGTTTGTACCATGAGCTAGAGTTTGATCAGGCGCACCTTTTTGCTCTTTGGAGCTAGGCTTGAAACGGCGTGGAACGGCGGCACCCGCGGAGCAGTGGCGAGCGGCGGCGATGGCGCGCGGCGGAAGAAAAATGGCGAGGCAGTGGAGCTGTGACCGGGGATGAGGATTAAAGGGGCTTCGGCCGGCCTTTTATAGAGCCGCGGCGAGCAGGCAGGCAGCTCGCTGGAGCTGCATGCGCGCGCGGTGTCGAGCGGGGGCGCGGCGGTGCAGAGGTGTCGGGGTTGAGCTGATCCGTTTAAAAGGGGAGCTGACATGTGGGGCCCACTGTCCAGTGATTCTCCCCACAGCTCAGTTACTAATTCATTTAAAAATAGAAGATCAACTCCAAAAATCATGAAATTTTGTGGAGATGGCAAATGAATTATTCTGAACACAATGGTGAATTCAATTCTTATGTTTAAAGAAGTTGGAGAACAATTTAAAATTCAGATTTGAATTTGATTTAAATTTGCTAAGCACCTCAATAAAAATAGTAGATGAGTTTCCAAAATCTTGAAACTTTGTAAGCATGCTATTGAGGAATTTAGGAGCTCATGGAAAAATTTAGAGCCCTTAATTTGAATATTTGGTTTAGAGCTTATTAGGGCTTCATTGTGCATTGCTTACTAATCCTTATCCAAAAATTCTTATTCTTAAAAGGTGAATAGAATATAATTTGGATTCATGGTGAAGTCTAATACCCATGATAAAAGAATCTAACAAAGAGTGCAAGATAAGTTTTGGATGGCATAGTTCATGTGTACCATTATATTGGAGATCCAAAATAGTTGATCACAAAACCCATATGAACTTAACATGCCATAAAAGTGGGGTTTTACATTCCTCCCCCCTTAAAAGAATCTCGTCCCGAGATTACAAAAGAAGGCAAAGGAAAAAGGATCTATCGAACATATGCCGCTAACAAGTCCGGATAGTTCGTTCTAAGATACTCCTCGCTTTCCCACGTGGCCTCTTCGGCACTGTGGTGGCTCCACAAGATCTTGTAGAAACGCGAGGTGCGGCTTCTTGTGGTGCGAGTCTTTTCATCGATAATCTGAGTTGGATGCTCGGAATAGGTGAGATCTGGTTGGAGAGCTTCCAAATCCTCTATGCGGGTATCAGCTGGAGTCTTAAGGCATTTCCGCAATTGGGAAATGTGGAACACATTGTGGACTCCGGAAAGTGACGTTGGTAACTCCAATTGATATGCCACAGGTCCGCATCTTTCGATTATTGCGAAAGGCCCAATAAAGCGGGGAGCTAGCTTCCCTTTTACCCCGAAGCGATGGATACCCTTCATAGGGGATACCCGGAGATAAACTTGATCTCCAACTTCGAAGTGAAGAGGTCGACGTCGTTTGTCCGCGTAGCTCTTCTGACGAGACTGAGCAGCTTTGAGATTCGCCTGAATAGTGCGAACTCGATCCTCGGCTTCATTTACTAAGTCGATGCCGTACACTGCCCGTTCACCTGATTCGCACCAGTTTAAGGGTGTGCGACACTTGCGGCCATAAAGAGCTTCATATGGCGCCATCTGGATGCTAGCCTGGTAACCGTTGTTGTACGAAAATTCTGCCAATGGTAGATGGTCATCCCAATTCTTACCATGGTGGATGGCACAGGCACGAAGCATGTCCTCAAGCACTTGATTCACCCGCTCAGTTTGTCCATCAGTCTGAGGATGATAGGCCGAGCTCCTAATTAACTTGGTCCCCAGTGCAGCGTGGAGATGCTCCCAGAATCGCGAAACAAATACAGCCCCACGATCTGAGATGATGGTGCGGGGTATTCCGTGGAGACACACGATTCTGGCAATATATAATTCCACGTACTTTGACGACCGATAGTTGGTATTGACGGGAATGAAGTGTGCTGTCTTAGTTAGTCGGTCAACGATCACCCAGATTGAGTCGTGCTTATGGAGAGTGGGAGGCAACCCAACAATGAAGTCCATGCTGATATCCTCCCATTTCCAAGTTGGTATGCTTAAAGGTTGAAGCTGTCCTGCTGCTTTCATATGGTCGGCCTTCACTCGCCGGCATGTATCACACTCGGATACATATTTAGCTACTTCCCGCTTCATCCGAGTCCACCAGAACTTCTTTCTTAAATCTTGGTACATTTTGTTACTTCCCGGATGAATGGAATACTTGGATAAATGAGCTTCATCCAGTATCTTCCTCCGAAGTTCCATGTTTCGGGGTACCACTATACGGTCGTTAAACCAGAGGGTACCTTCATCGTCACTTCGGAAGCATTTCATCTCCCCCTTCTTTATTCTTTGGTGAATATGTGACATCCTCTTGTCCGCCTTCTGAGCTGCCATAATATCCTCCCTGATGGTAGGAATGAGAGCGAGATTGTAGAGCGCCCCATATGGAACCAAGTAGAGACTCAGTTCTTCTTTTCCCTCCCTCGAGGTAATGGAAAGATTGTTGATATGGGACTTGCGGCTCAGAGCGTCTGCGACTACGTTCGCCTTGCCTGGATGGTAGTGGATCTCAATCTCATAATCCTTGATCAATTCTAACCATCGCCTTTGTCGCATATTCAAATCCTTCTGGGTGAAGATGTATTTCAAACTTTTGTGATCAGTGTAAAGGTGTACTAAATTACCCAGTAGATAATGCCTCCACATCTTCAATGCTAGCACCACAGCAGCCAGTTCAAGATCATGAGTCGGGTAGTGCTGCTCGTGGTTCCGAAGCTGTCGCGATCCATACGCGATCACTCTTCGCTCTTGCATTAACACACAACCTAAACCAATCCCAGATGCATCGCAATAGACATCAAATGCTTTGGTAGTGTCTGGTTGGGCTAAAACTGGTGCCGTTGTAAGGTGTTTCACCAATGCTTTGAAACCTGCCTCACATGCCTCAGTCCATACATATTTTTGTCCTTTCTTCAGAAGTTCTGTCATTGGTTTAGCTATTTTGGAGAAACTGGGTATAAACCTCCGGTAATATCCTGCTAAACCCAGGAAACTTCGGACTTCATGTACAGACTTTGGAGACTCCCATTTGAGGACTTGCTTGATCTTGCTTGGATCAACTGCAATACCTTCTGCTGAAATGATGTGCCCTAAAAATGGCACCTGGTTGATCCAGAATTCACACTTGCTGAACTTAGCATACAACTGATGGTCCCGTAATCGCTGAAGCACAATATGCAAGTGTTGAACATGTTCTTCTTCGGATTTTGAATACACAAGTATGTCGTCAATGAAGACCACAACGAACTTGTCCAATTCCGGCATGAACACTGAGTTCATGAGATACATGAAATGAGCCGGGGCGTTGGTTAATCCGAAGGACATAACCAGATACTCATACAGTCCATACCTTGTTGAGAATGCTGTCTTGGATATATCTCCTGGTCGGATCCTAATTTGATGATAACCAGAACGAAGATCCATCTTCGAGAACACTTTAGCACCCACTAATTGATCGAAAAGAATATCAATGCGCGGTAGTGGATACTTGTTCTTGATGGTGACAGCATTAAGTGGATGATAGTCTACACATAGCCTCATGGTCTTATCTTTCTTTTCCACAAACAGTGCAGAACAACCCCATGGTGACGAACTTGGACGAATAAAACCTTTGCTCTCAAGTTCAGTTAATTGTTCCTTCAGTTCTGCAAGTTCCTTAGGTGCCATCTTGTAGGGTGGTCTTGAAATTGGCACTGTTCCTGGTGCAAGTTCAATCTTGAACTCTATCTCTCTCTCTGGGGGCATACCAGGAAGATCTTCAGGAAATACGTCGGAGTATTCACATACTACCGGAATATCCTCTAGTTCCATAACCTCGGTATTGAGAATAGATGGTTCTAATGGAATGATGTTCCTAAGATTGAGAACTTGGGGTTGATGGAGTGGAGAGTTTAGATAAATCTTTCTAGGAATGATATCAAGAATAGCACCATGGTACAACAACCATGCCATACCTAAGATGATATCAAGCTTTTGATGCTCTAATATCAGAAACGAAGTAAGATATATGGTCCCATCTAGGTTAAGTGGGATTCCAGGAACCAATTTATTTGTTACCGTTTTCCCGGCTGGAGTGTTAATCACATATGGGTTTTTTGTGGAGATAACAGGCAATTAACTTTTAACGACAAAAGATTTACTAATGACATTGTGTGAAGCTCCGGAGTCAAAGAGTATGACTACGGGTTGATCGAAGATAGAGAACGTACCCGTGAGCACGGGTGCGCCTTCTGGAACGTCCTCGATGGCGAGGTGGTGGATGTTGCCGGGTCTGGTGGCTAGCTTCTTGGGCGGGTTGCGGGGTTGGTTGGCCCCCTGGTAAGATGATTGCCCTCCACCTTGTCGATTCTGCGGACAATCCTTGGCGAAGTGCCCCGTACGTCCACACGTGAAACACGTGTACGGGGTTTGGCCAATACGAAGGGGAGGACGGAATCCCGGTGCACGTGGTGGAGGTGGAAGTGCACGTGGAACCATCCCCTGTTGTTGCTGCGGCCGAAATCCGCCGTTGTTGAACTGACGACCACGGAACATTGGTGGTCGCGATGGCGGCTGCCACCTCTGGCCGGATGGTGATCGATACACCATACGGTACTTCTGAGGAGTACCACCTCCGCTGCTCTGTGGAGCACCCCTCTTCTTTTTATCGGAGGACAGCTCGCGCGTAGCGTCCTCCTGCATGATAGCGGCATTGACTATGTCGTTGAGGCTGCCGCGGTTGAACAGGACAAGCTTGTCCTTCAACTTGGGGTTCAAACCCCGGTAGAAACATTCCCGCTTCCGATCTTCGGTATTCACTTGGTCCTGAGCATATTGGGCCAAGTGGTTGAATGATTTGGAGTATTCGTATGCACTCCTTCCTCCTTGCCTTAGCTCCAAGAACTCTTGAAGCTTCCTCCTCATAATCCCGGGAGGGATGTGGTAGGCGCGAAATGCCTCCCGGAATTCGGTCCAGCTTACAACATGGCCTGCGGGGCGTGCGGCAAGGTAATTGGCCCACCACGCACCGGCAGACCCCTGCAGTTGTTGTGCTGCAAACAACGTCTTCTGCTGTTCGGTTACCGCGAGTAAACCGAACTTTCCTTCAATGGTGCGGAGCCAGTTATCCGCGTCCAACGGTTCATCGGCTTCTCTGAATACCGGTGGGTGTGTCGATGAGAAATCAGAGTAGGAACTCTGAAATTGTTGACGCGGTCCATCATCCTGTCGTCCCCCTTGACGGGACGAGTGCTGCACCAACGTCCGCAGTAACTCGGTTTGCTCGTCGCGCGAGCCGAGCACTGCAGCGAGAACTTCCGAGAGACTCCTGGGGAGTGTGGTTGGAGGTGGTGGAGGTGGTTGCGTCTGAGGCGTATTCTGCCCTGGGGGTGGTGTGTCATCCCCCTGTCCTCCACTAGATCCTCCCACCTCTGAGGCTGTACGAGTACGCACCATACTGCAATATAATGAATAACACGGTAAGTCCCATTGCCTCAAGTTCATCCTCTCTTAGAAATGCGGTAGACAATAATAGACGAAGCATAACATTTACATATATTGATAAAGCACAAACTTTATACAAAATATATAATCTCAAGACCAAGTTTACAGTAGTAAACCCAAAATGATGGATTCCCTTTATGGAAATACATCTCTACCATACTTGGCCTTCCTGACATGTCATACTCATCTCATTAGCTAGACACCACAACCATTACTCATAATATGACACAAACATGGTCACAAAAGAGAAACACTAGCAACCATTTAACTATATGCCGCCCGGTGTTGGCGGAAGTGCTACCACATCTAACTTCAATACGCTCTACTCGACGTATTCAAGTTCCTCTGGGTCTTCTTCTTCTTCTTCATCTTCAGGGCTAGGCACCTCTGATACGGGTGCTGGAGTAGAAGTTGATACATCGTTCAACATCAACGTCCTCTTGGCAGCCATAGCTTGCCAATCTGTCTGTATCATAAACATCCCCCAGGCCTCATTCTCTTGCTGAGCCTGTTCACAGCTGGTCTTCCAGCTCTGAGCCTCTACTCTGGACTGATCCCTGTCTGCAGTCACCACGTTCAACTGTGTGTCCCGTTGGTGCCCATAAAGTAGGCTTGCCTCCAGATCAATATCTCTCTCTAGAGTCTCCTGGCGAGACGCGGCCAAATCCATAACAGCGTCATGCCATTGATTCTCCCTAAGGTTCAAACGATGATTAAGAGGAGCCATCATATCCCTAAGTCCGTCATTTGCCCACTCAAAGTGGTTTGCTCGCTTCATGGCTTGCTTCAGATTATTTGTCAATTCTTTTATGCATGTCCTTTGATTACCCTTCTCGCGATGTGAGGCTGCTGCATACATCGCTAAGGCCGTTGCGGATGTTTCGCCATGCTCTCCCACCTCCGCAAGCAAGCGGGTTGCCCAGGCTTCAGAAGCCCTGCCGTTGACTGGGAAGAGCTCATACGGAGTACCCACCAGATGACGGTAATGGAGTTTGCAAAACCTCCCTATGGCAACACTTGCGGCGTAGCTCCATGTTTCTTCTAATATCAATCCTTTGATCTTGATGGAGTATGGAACCCATCCGAGATGCGGTGGACCGGCAGGCACATCGACGTAGATGGTGCAACTCCACATACCGCCCTCCTGGAACTTCTTGCCCCAATAGCTAGGTAACACCAAATAGCCAAACTGGCCGAGCAACCGTGCAAACACGTCCGGAAAACCGGCGTGCCCGGTGCATGTTGAGAACACCCATCCATTAGGCAACTGAATTCTTGGTGCTGCCATCTGTGGACAAATATACCCCAATGTCAATACACCGTTTAAGTATTCGACCCAATCACTGGTGATGTGGGACAAAAAGAAATATCCATAATCAATTGGTTCAGTCAAAGCTGCAATCTGGAAATGAGTACAGTTCTGGTTTATCTGACCTATCTGCAGTAACCCGTAAGTTTCATACAGAAGAAGTCAGAACTAAACTTTATGTTGAATACAAAAATTGTAGTACACTTCAAAACCTTTCCAGATTGTACCCATACAGCCACTGTTGAACTAGTATGAACAATCTATACCAGTTTTAAGTTGACTCAAGGGTTCTGAAAATTTTGACAGAACCTCCCCTGTATATGGGCTTATCTCCACATTCTATACAGGTTCATCATGATAAGATATTGAGGTAGTGTCAAAATAAACATTGAGTAACATCGTGTTAACGATCCAGAACTAAAGAAGTTCCCCCACGACAACCTTGTCATGAAGGTATTATGCATCAATTCACAATTATGTGCAAACTGTCCCAAGTTCTGGACTGCAGGAACCAAATTTGCGACAAATGGAATTAGGCATAGCTACACCTAGATTCAGGTCAGGAGTGATAAATAAAGTTGATAGAAGACTTCCTAAGCTTTCCAGAAATGTATATGCGTAACCATATCACTGTTCTGGATTAGGGGTTATAATTATCCAAACTCAACAGTAAAGCTGACTGGTTTGCATCAGCAGTCATGCAGTTTACTGTGTTGACTTCCCAATTCGGTTAAACTCCAATTAAAATCAGGAAGGACTCCCCAAAACAAACTCGTGAATCTCCACCTACCCTTCTCAAACATATATCCCAATAAGGTAGTGGATTTTTCTACAGTGAGTTATGGCAAGAATACAGAAACGGTACAAAGGTGGGTTCATATGGAGTAATTACAGTAAACCCCAGTTTTCAACAGATTAACAAGCTTTTCTGTCTTTATGGTCAACGGAAAAGTTGGAGAGACCTTCACGAGCTCTCCATCCATGTAGGATACTCTTATGATATCTAATTGCTAACCAAGATTACAACCTGGCGAAGTTGAGCTACTTCTACCAGAAAACAAGAATCTTGGTTCTATCCACCTTATCAAGTCGAGCCCGAAATTATCAGTATCTGATAGTCGGACTTTCTCAAAACACAATGCAACCATTCTGTCGGTGGGGAGGGTCTAGTATCATGTTTGATACTGACGGTGCTACGTGCCTCACGAAAGGAAATTCTATCCGGTACATCCGGTTACGTCTATAGGTGGTTCCTATATCGTTCCCTCGCAAACGGCTTCTACACGGGTTGCTACCGGAGTTAGATTACCTGCAGAAGACAAACAATCCCCTTTCACACCTTCGCACCTCAAGGGCGGCACGGGGAAACACGGCAGGCAGTCACAATAATATATAACTAAAAGTAAATGCATACGACTCTGGTGTGAGTCGTCCTCGAGCAAGGCCATGTCTCGAGGTACATGGCTGTAAATACGTCTGTACAGCAAAGACTCCCGTACGATCCGGCTTATACACGCTCGGGCATACGTGTTCGCATGTTCTCACAGATATGAGAACACACTATCGGGTTACATACCACCCGACGGGGTTTCCCTCTAACTTTGTGTCACGCTGGGGTACCGCGTGTCATATGTTCTTTAGAAACATGGAAAGTTTCAAAGACTCATATTGACTTTCCGTGCCAAGCCACGGAAATTTCACATACCACCTCTCGTATGTTGAGTTTACCGAGATTGATCCGCTCTCGGTGGCGTACCTTACCTCTTACCTGATGTCGGAGCGTCGTTACAGAATATAATAACACATAGTTAGTTTACCACCTTTATATCTTATACTAATAATACTCCTTATAACGGCATATAACTAATTCCTCACTCAGGTTCCTAATTTTTGAAAATATGTTCTTTTCCGGTACACTGTTCCCAACGAAGCTCTGATACCATGTCTGTGGGGACCGGAATCCACACATTCGAGGATCTCATTGGGTGGTGTCGTGCGATGCGACACCCAACAGTTTACAAGAATAGAACCAGAATAAAGTACAAGACCACGTCTTTTATTTAATACACAGCGGAAGTTTTCACAATACTAGCGGATGTAAAGAAATATATACATACCATAGCTACGCTCTCAGCACTAGCTATGCAAAAAGCAAAGTTTTCCATGCCAGGGATACTTTGCACTAGCAACACTCAAACTATGGCGGCGTGCAGGGTTCCCACTCGGCTGTACACCCTGGAGGGGGTGTTGCCTCATCGTCAAACCCATCCTCAAAAGGGTAACTTGCAAAAACTCGTTAACTGCAAACGTGAGCTTAAGGCTCAGCAAGACTTAACCGTCTCACTAGACAGATGCACGGGGACACTAAACATAGGTAAGGAATAGCATAAATAACTCGCCTACAAGTGGATCCTTATAACCAAGTTTTAGGTAGCAAATGACATTCTCTGAGCACGGCACATCATGGGCTCCACAATCAAACAAGAAACGTTTTACCGATGATATGACATGCCCAAAGCACATAATGCTATTACAGCTAAAGTATGGGGAAATTGTAAATCTTTAGTTATACTATTTCAAAATCAAACAAAGTTGCAAAGTAATTATAATTCAATATCATATGACTTTCCTGACTTCTTTAGTATTTACTACGTCGCGACTGCGACAGACAAGTGGTACTCTATTACTGCGAGGGACAGTGATTGCAATCAAGACACACCCGGACAACACGACACATACGTCGTTCGGAAGTGTCAGCGAGTACACCTGGACCTACATAACACTTCAGTACTAGGCGTATATGGCCACCTTTCACAAGAAACTCAAAGGCTGAGCCCGTCTCACCTCCGCAAACAGAAGGTCTCCGCACAGAACACCTCATGTGTCTGCCGACCGATTTACACCTTACTGTCCTCAACCCACCCCTATCGATGGTGAGTTAATGGGTCTCAACACCCCAGTTATCAAGTTACATCAGTTTATTGGATTCCATATGTCCATTATATTGCCGGTACAATTCAAGCTTGTCCGAAGGGGCTGCATACGGACGGGCCTTAATCGACACAGGCAGGGCTATGCGACCGAGACTCAATTCTCGCCGCTTCCTATCCAATCCCTGCCCGGTCTCAATTTCATTATATTAAACCATTTTCTTTTCAACCAATCCTGTGAGATACATCTCTCGCGAGTAGATTCCAACTACTCGACTTCTACCGGATTTCCTATGCATTAGCAAAGGAGTTACTACAGGTCAAACTGTAACTCGTGCCAAACAAACCCCTGGGATTTTTGGTCATGCAAGTGGAGTATCATACACCCTAAACGTAATGCACAATTCATATACTATTCATCATAGTGATAAAGCAAAAGCTCATAAACGACTTAAATGCAAACCGGGGCTTGCCTTGTTGCAGGTCAGGTTCTGAGTTAAAAATTGGAAGGTTCTCTTCCAAGGCTTCTGGCTTCTCCTCGACTTCGGTCACTATACGATATGCAGATAAGATGGATATATAAATGACTTTGAAATTTATTTAGTTTAAGACCATAAATTAATTCATGGTGATCACTATATGACAGGGACCTTAATTGGCTCTGGAACTTCGATGGTAGATACTAGGGAATATGATCAAAGCTCTTGCAAAGAACAGGAGATGATCATAGCAGATTGTGGTCTCCGAAAGTATGGCAAGCAAATCAACTTCCAAAAATTTCCGAGAGGAAACTGTAGCTTGAACCTAGCTAACAGTTGATAATCAAGATGGAGGGAGTGGTTCTGGTCTTAGCAAAATTTGTTTCATAATTTTCTAAGCTGTGGGGAAGGAGTTATTGTATTTCTAATTCGGTAGGAATTTCTGGATTTACTTTATGATTGAGTTTCTAGACATTAAACCAATATTTAGTTTGTAACTGATTTAGGACTAGTATAGTAGGTTAATTAAATCCAAGACTTTAACAGGAGCTAGGGAATGACTAAAGGAAGACCCTGTAAAATTTTGGGACCTAATAAAGCAACCTAGTAGCTGTGAAAATTCTACAACTGAAAAAGGAAATTGAATTATACAGAGAGTTAAACAGGTGCTATGGCTCCCAAATTTTGCCTGATAATCAAGAATAGGACAATAAATTTTATTTGAATTTTGGGGATTTTTCCTGTGGATATCTTGTCTGGAAAAATTTCATTTGCATTAGGAAAGATTATTTTCTACAGAATTTAACTCTGAGTTTCACAGAACCTAATTGGTATTGACAGAAACTAGAGCTCGAGATCTTTCGAACAAAATTTGTTTGAAGAATTTTGGAGTATCCTACAGAAAGTTATGGATTTTCTAAGTTGGAGCCTATTCTGGAATAATTTCCTAATTTGATTTAACTCGTGGGCCCCACTGTTTTAAAATGAACCAATAGCATTTAAACCACACGGGGGCCACAGATTCCCACCGCGTAGCCACAGCAAATCCCGTGGCCACACCTGATCCGACGGGATTTACCGCCGCTGACACGCGGGACCCGCCGCGTCGTCTTCTACCTCCCGACGCGGGCGGCGCGCGGGGTTCCCGCGGCGGTGCTCTCCGGCGAGCCTCGCCGCCGGCCAATCCAACGCACCAGAATCGCGGAAACTTGCCGCCTGGGGGTTTTTGGGGTCGCTGAGCACGGTGGTGAGGTCAATGGGTCTTGAAACTTGCCGGAAAAGGTCGTGCGACGGCGGTGGCGGCGATGAGTGCTCGGGCATCATAGAACTCTCTAAAGAGTAGCTCAAATCACTTGGGAATTGCTCCAAAACCTTTCTGGGATGATGGAGTTCAAGGATATGGGCGCAGAAGGGGAGTGAGTTGCCGGGAATCATGAGTTCGATGGTGAACCGAGGTTTTCTCACCGGCGGCGAGCAAAACTCGAAATTCAGAGCCGTTGCTTGATGATCCTTAAAGGTTTTTGATCAGACAGGATCGCTAGGGCCTATAGAAACTATCTCTAAGTAATTGCAAAGGATGATTGCTTGTCGAAAAGGAATTTGACATGAAATCATAGCTAGCTATCTACCCTCGGCCGTAGAGGAAACGATCAATATCTGGCTCAGGCTTCAACGATAATGGAAACGGTTTGTACCATGAGCTAGAGTTTGATCAGGCGCACCTTTTTGCTCTTTGGAGCTAGGCTTGAAACGGCGTGGAACGGCGGCACCCGCGGAGCAGTGGCGAGCGGCGGCGATGGCGCGCGGCGGAAGAAAAATGGCGAGGCAGTGGAGCTGTGACCGGGGATGAGGATTAAAGGGGCTTCGGCCGGCCTTTTATAGAGCCGCGGCGAGCAGGCAGGCAGCTCGCTGGAGCTGCATGCGCGCGCGGTGTCGAGCGGGGGCGCGGCGGTGCAGAGGTGTCGGGGTTGAGCTGATCCGTTTAAAAGGGGAGCTGACATGTGGGGCCCACTGTCCAGTGATTCTCCCCACAGCTCAGTTACTAATTCATTTAAAAATAGAAGATCAACTCCAAAAATCATGAAATTTTGTGGAGATGGCAAATGAATTATTCTGAACACAATGGTGAATTCAATTCTTATGTTTAAAGAAGTTGGAGAAGAATTTAAAATTCAGATTTGAATTTGATTTAAATTTGCTAAGCACCTCAATAAAAATAGTAGATGAGTTTCCAAAATCTTGAAACTTTGTAAGCATGCTATTGAGGAATTTAGGAGCTCATGGAAAAATTTAGAGCCCTTAATTTGAATATTTGGTTTAGAGCTTATTAGGGCTTCATTGTGCATTGCTTACTAATCCTTATCCAAAAATTCTTATTCTTAAAAGGTGAATAGAATATAATTTGGATTCATGGTGAAGTCTAATACCCATGATAAAAGAATCTAACAAAGAGTGCAAGATAAGTTTTGGATGGCATAGTTCATGTGTACCATTATATTGGAGATCCAAAATAGTTGATCACAAAACCCATATGAACTTAACATGCCATAAAAGTGGGGTTTTACACCTTCCTCACAAATGCAAGAAAATACATTGAACTATATGGCAAACCAAACAATGCAAAATTCTAAACTCATACCTCATTCGAAGAGCAGTTGGTGACGAAGGTCTTTGTGTGAGAAACTCACAACCTTGATTTTTGGCGTAGGCTTGATGGTTGATGTCAAATGCCATGTGGAGGTTGGATATGGCGATGGATTTGGTTCTGGCTCCTCCAATGGGTCATCATCTTGAACATTTCTCTTCCTCAAACTCAAAATGAGTTTGAAGGAGAGAAGTGTTCTCAAATCCTCCCAATGGTGACTTGAGCTTGACAAACCTTCCACTTTCTTGCCAAACCACCTCTTCACAATTTTGACCTAGCTGCACTTCAATCAGGAACACACTAAACAACTCAAAAACGGGTTACGTTAGCCAAAAGCAAATTGAACCCAATTTTCAAACTGTCTTACCCATCTTGAAATAACTTGTAAATGCAATGAGGGTAAATATTTTTGGTTTGAACTAGGAAGATAAATTCAAGTGGTCATGCACGTAGTTCATATCCAATTAAATTTCTCCCCTAATTCTAATTTTTAGTTCTATGATGGTTGGAAATTTTACTTTCCAACATGAAAGTTTGGAATTTCAAACACGCAAATGCAAGGGTTGATGCAATTTGGAAACAAATATGATATAACTACCAATTAACCTATTGGCAAGGACTCACCGAATTTTTGAAGTCCGATGAGTAGGATTTACCTCCGTTCTGTTCAGCGCGATGATTTGTTGTCCAATCCCGGAGTTGAAGATGTGGACGACTTCTTCTTTCTTGATATGCCAAACTCATTTGGCTGTCATTTGGACATGTGGGCAACATGGTGGCCCTAGCCTCTCCCCGTTGTATTGATATGGACATGTTGTTGTAGCGACGGATTCTTCCTCTTGAATGTATTCCTTCATGAGCATGGTGAGGCTTTGTCCTTCTTAGGTGTGCCACTCTGACCATATTGATATTCCATTGAATCAACCCATACCTTTATCATGGGTCAAAGGCTTCTTTGGGCATGATGACATGTGGACTCCACAATCAAACAAGAAACGTTTCATCCACAATGTCACTTGCCCTAGGTTGAATGGGTTTGGTCGAAGTGTGGGAATCCCAACAAGTGATGTGGGATATATTGGACTTTGAATGCTCCTCAAGTTCATGTCCTTGGCCAAGATCTCCATGTGAATGTTGTCTTGATTTCTGCTTGGCCAAGATATATCAAGGTAGGCTAGTTGAACTTAAATCCCTTGGAAATCCATAGCCTCCTTGAATACAAGGGTGATGTTAATTCCACCCTTGACCTCGTTGTGAATGGTAGCCATTGGAGTTGTTGTTTGAAAAAGGTCCTCATGGGTCTTAGGAAAAAATTCCCAGGCGTCCCATGTTGACATGGATTTTCACAAATTATGTGAATATCCACGACTTGGATTATCCAAACAAATCTCCATTGACTTGGTATTCATGATACTTCAATGGGAGGTGTAGTTCCATAACTAGCATGTCCACCTTGTGAAGTGGTGTGCAGGACAGGCTATGGGAACTCGAGCATTCTTCAATCCACCCCTTGAGTGGAGACCTTCTTCTCATCCATGATGGATGAGAATAGGGATCCTTCAGCTCCAGCACGTATGTGGTCATGGATTGGTGGAGCCAACCCATGTCATGAGTGTTGGATGAAGAGCCAACTATCCACCCCATGGTGGAGGCAAACCAAGAAGAACTTCTTGGAGCCTTCCCCAAGCATGGGTATGGATTCTTTGGCTCCTACTGAAAGCTGAAATTCTCCCGCAAAAAGGCAATGGTGTTGCCTAGCGGACATTTGTTGAGGTACGCCTTAGATCATATTGCAGTTTAGCACTTGCGTCCTCGTTGTCCATCCCATACAATAGGTTGGCCAACACTGCCCTGTTTTCACACAAAGGAGAAAACAAACAAGGGTAATCCTGTCTAATATCTATTAGTACCTATAGCTTAATCACAAGTGATAGCTATCCTTCACTTCCTTTGCCCTCCCTGGCAATGGCGCCAGAAATGCTTGTTGACGGCTCCTAAGATATACTAACAAATCATCCTCGACAACGGCACCATAAATGATTGTTGGTATTTCGTAACACCATAGATCATCCCCGGTAAAGAGATGAGATCCGCAAGTGCACAGAAGATACCGTTGTAGCTTTTCACCCATGGGTATTCCCAAGGGTATCGTATTTATCCCAAAGGAAGGCAATGAAGTAAAGTATACACTACTCTTATGGTCAAGCTATGGGATACTAATCCATTATCTGGACAGGGGTAAGTTGATAATAGGGGTAGTGTGACACACACCTAGGCCATCTATTCTAAAAGGTAAAATGGGTCCTAGAGGGAGATTGGATTGAGAGTTAGAGAGTTACTCCTACAATGCTCCTAATACATATACATAGCCTAACGTAGATACTAATGGTAATGTACATGATGAATTCCTATGCAATTCTATTCAACACATCGGGCACGGGCTTACCCCTAGCAATACTAGGGTGACTCCCGCCAAGAGCCTGTGGCATAGCCGAACATGGAGGATTACAAAGGACAGATAGGGCTGTCACCACCTACTACCTACCTCTCCAATCTGTGGGTCTACGAGACATCCAACGCTACTTAAATACCCTAGCACCATCCTAGCATACTAAGCAAATACCTTAGGAGCCATGGCACAAGCCATCCGAAGGCAATGACTAACGTAAACATCGTTGAACCAATGTTGATTGCATAGCATAGTCATTCATATTAACATAATCATATCATAACTACATAGACTATAGCGGGGGTCTATAGTGTTTATGACCATAAGACGTGATCATGAGAGTGAAATCATAAAGACTATACCTTCCACATACATGGACTCCACAATCAAACAGGAAACGCTTTGTCCAAGTATACATATAAAAGAAGACTAAAGATAATATCTTTATTGAGCACAAAGTCACAAATACAAGAAGGAATACATAAGCCATACCATTCCCAATGTGGGATTGGGAAGAGAGACGCCTTCTACTCCTTTCCCAATTTGGACTTGGGACTAGAGGCTCTCCTCTCTACATCCTAACTCCTCTAACGACTATGGAAGATAGTGTATACAATAGAATGATGCCCAAGTGATGTGTGTTGAAGTGACGGGTATGGGGTCCTATTTATACTAGTGTTGAGGTCGGTTCCCGCCACCAAAAGCACGCGAATCAGTCACCATTGACTCTAGGGAGCCGGAGGAGCCAACACGTGGAGGCTGACCGAGTTTGGTGCAAAGGCCAGGTCGGCTGACCCCCTGGTTTGACCGACCTGGTCATTGCACCATTTATCGTGTGCTTTCTCCAGGTGGATGCCAGGTGGGTCCCATTGATGTATACGGGTGATACACCGTTCGATCTCCCCGGATACTTCTGTTTGTGGGACATTTGATCCATGGGATGCCACATGTCCTCGCCTGATTGGCTGGGACGATATTTTGTAGGATTTGTCCCTCTACATTTCCTCATTTCCTGCATAAAATGTTGCATACACATATTTCTCCATGTCCATGTGGAATTGGGTTAGATAGAAAGGTGATGTGTGCAAAAAATGACAAATCCTTCACATAATTGAGTTAAATTGATAGATGAAATCGGTATATAACAGCCGTCAACAGATAAATAAAAGAGAATGAGCCTGCACAAAATTAATGCATGTGGAGTCTGCTTTTATACAACAATGCCTTTCATTATAGGTCCGGATTACAGGGGAGACAAGGACACACTTAGGGTACGGAACCAAGCCAAGCGTGCTATACATATTGTACTAATCATGGGCAGGTAGCTACACTTTTATTGCTGCGTCTGTGTCAAGTGTTGCATGAACTTCTCGGACCCTCCCGGAGGTGTTCGGATGTTCTCTCGGAGAACCTACCCGACTCTGTGTATAGACTCTATAACATTCATTTCATGTAATGACATACTCACCTCTGTGATACTAAGCCTAAAACTTACGGAGGAGCTCGATATTCTAAGGATTAGGAAGCGGGGTCCCATCCTTAGTTGCCAAGCGAACGCATTAGGGACAGGATACTTTGATGACTCGGAAGGGACCTTCCCAGTTGGGGGAAAGTTTGTTCATTCCTTCTCGAGTCAGTATTTTCTGCAGCACCAGATCCTCTTCCTCAAGCTGTCGGTTACACAGATGCCTTTGATGATAGCGCCAGAGCGCCTGGCGATAACGTGCATTCTGAACTGCTGCTTGGCACCTTCCCTCGTCGGTGAGGTCAAGGTCTTCTTGCTAGAGCTGGTCCTGCATGGCTTTGTCAATGGTTTGCACCCAGTGACCCCATTGTGATCTCCAGAGGAAGGACCGCTTCAGCTTCTTACACCAGGAAGAAGGGTGTCTCTCCAGTAGACCAATTAGGTGTAGTCCTTCTTGTCCACAGTGCGGATGGAAGATCCTCGATCCAGTTGGCTCAATGTTTTTTTAGGTGCTTATAAGTGCGCGTCTTGAGTCCTTTTAAGATTTTTGCATTCTCTCTCCCCGCATGGCCATTACTTGCCTGGTGAGCTACTGATGCGTAGCTGACTTGAATGCGGAGGTCTTCGCAATACTAATGAAATGCTGCACTTGTAGATTGGGTTCCACTGTTAGTGATGACTTTGTTCGGAACTCCAAATCTACATACTATGGACTTCAAGAACTTAACTGCTGACTGCTTATTTATAGTCACGACTGGAGTAGCTTCCAGGCACATGGTGAACTTGTCAATAGCGACATACAGGAACCTGTAACCTCCGACGCCTTTTGGGAAAGGTCCCAAGATGTCCATGCCCCACATAACGAATGGCTTTGTAGGAGGAATCATTTGCAGTGACTAAGCTAGTGTGTGAATTTGTTTTCCATGGAATTGGAAAGATTCACACTTTATTACCAACTCTACTGCATCCTGGAGTGTTGTAGGTCAGTAGAAGCCATGCCGAAAGGCTTTGCCAACCAGCGTGCGAGAAGATGCGTGGTTCCCACACTCGCCTCCATTGATATCCTCGAGGAGCTCACGGCCTTCTTCCCTTGCAATTCAATGCATTAGGACGCCATTGGATGCGTTGGTAGAGATCCCCTTGTACCAGTATGTATCTTTTAGCCAATTTGACGATCCGATCAGCGGATACACCGTCTTCAGGGAGGTGGTTGTCTTTTAAGTAGCTCCTGATCTCCGATATCCATGCATTGGAGCTAACTTGAGCTTCCGAGTCTTGCATGCCAGGTTGCTCGGAGCTTCTTGCTGCACCTGCGACCCTTGGTGGACACCATGGTAAAGGGTCACCGCGATCGCCAGCTTCAAGGTGCTGGACTTGCCCCCTTCACCCAGTTCGGCGGGATGAGCGGTTGGTCTTGACAATCTCTAGACAAAAGCTCTGTCGGGAGTCGGAGCTCCGGCTGAAGCCTTCACCGAGAGTTCGTCAGCTTCTGTGTTATTGAGACGCTGGACATGGCAGAGGTCCAAGACATGGAAGTCCTTCCAGAGCTTCTGGACTTAAAAGAGATAAGCAGCGAGTTGCGGGTTGTTGCAGCTGCATTCGCCTTTGACTTGCTTGATGATGAGCTATGAGTCACCCTTCAGTAGCATCTGCTTGACGTCAAAAGATAGCGCCACCTTGAGCCCATAGATGAGAGCTTCATATTCTGCCATGTTACTGGTCACCTTGTGTGAGACCTATGTGTACTTAATACATTGGCTTTGACAATAAAAGTTTTGAATGCTGCCATAACATCTTTTTGGCAAGGTCCGACTCTATCTCCGAGCTTCTGCAATGTTCGACAATAGGTCTGACTTGCTTTGTCTAGATCCGACATGTTTTTGGGTACCTCTCGTGAGCTTTGTCTTTAGTTCCGGCATGTCTTTGATATCTCCGCATGTATTTGTTAAGCTCTGATATGTTTTGCTAGGTCCGACTTATGTTGGTTAGCTCCAACATATTTTTCTAGCTCTGACTTTTGGGATGACGAGTTCTGACTAGTTTTGCTTAACTCCGGCGCTAGGTCCGACTAGCTTTGGTTAGCTCCAGTGCTAGTTCCTACTAAGTTTTGATAAGCTCCGGTACTAGGTTGTACTAGCTTTGGTAAGCTCCGACTCAAGCCCCGGTTAGCTTTTTCTAGGTTCGGTGCTTGATCGCAATGTTCCGACTTTTATCTTGCAATGTTTCGAACTTGGTTTATATTCTTAGAAAGATTGCTTAGTATTCATTTCCTATGTTTTTGGTGCATTTTGGTTGATATGACTGATATCGTTTTCATGTGTTTTTGCAACATGCTTATGTGAGGTGCTCACGTAAGGTGTTTTGTTCGGAACCGACTTGAGTCAAGTTGTGGACTTGGGCTCGTACGGATTGGTTGTTTGTTCATGTGCAGGTGTTGCTTGAGTTCATGTCATGGCTTGTGACAGGATACTTTGGACTAGTCTCAGAGAGGAGATGAGGTTCCAACACCAAATTCAGGAGGAATTGTGGTTGAGCGGGTCAGGAGGTCGCGCAGGATGGTTGAATCAAGGGCAGTGCATATGAAGGTTATTGGACGTCGAAGAAAGGTGTTTGCATGTATGAATGCGATTCATGATGTGGCAACATGGTTCCGAAGATGGTTTATGGATGGGAAGAACTGGTTGGAAGGATCGGATCATACAGGTTGATGACTTTGGCTGCAGCGGAGTCGGTTATGGCTCGGTATGGAAAGTATCGAGTTGGTAATGATTGGATTTCGAGTGGGTCACAAATTTGAGTTGTTTTAGGAATGTGGGATACGTTACTAAGGTGTTTGGATGTCTTAAGATTGCTTCTATATGCGTATAGAAGAGTCCTAAGCAGTTATGGAAAGTTTCGATTCGTGATCTGAGTAGGATTGGAGTCCTAGTTGAGATTGGGTTGGCTTAAGGGCTGGTTATATATGCAAGGGAGGCCAAAGATCGTGGTGCACAACTTTGGGTCTGTTCCTCTTTTGTTCTATTGAATAAAATTCGTAGTTTGAAGGAACTTTTGTGCCTTGTTCGTTTGACTTGTTCCAGACAAGTTTTACTCGTCGAGTTTCTGGACAGCACTACCTTTCGTTGGTGGTTTTATTATAACTCGAGTTTTACAGATCCAATTGATGTTACTCTTTTTGGGTTTTCTTCACAACTTGATTATCTATCATCTTTCAAAATTTCACGGTCATTGGATTTGTGGTTACTGATCTACACGAGTTTCTTTGCAGCGTTCCAGAACTGTTTTTCTCGGGTAGGACAGATTGACCTTTGTTCGATCGTTCAATCATAACTTGAGTTTCTCTCGACGGATTTGAGTGATTCTTCTTGTGTTTTATTCGTGACTTGATTCTCCCTGATATATATTACTTTTGTCACGGTGAAACACGTTTAGATTAGTTTCACACACGATTTCTCTAACAGATCGTCTTTCTGCCGAAGGGGTTTGGATTTAATTGTTTCCGCTGTGTAAGATTTTTTAATCTACCATTCACCCCCCCCCCTCTGGTAGCTTTTCACGTGGTCTTCGATCCTAAAATTTGTATTAGAGCCACGGTGCTCTAATCATTGTGATTTGCACGTGTTTTTGACTAATCATCATGGAGAAGTACTCTGCCAAACCTTGTAAGTTTGCTGGTATTGATTTTCAGGTTTGGAAGGCACGCATGGAGGCTTTCATCTAGGCCCAAGGCTTCACTATATGGGAAAAGGTGTACAAGCCTTATGATGTGCCGTCAAATGATCAAGTTACGGCTACCAACCTATGGGACGTCGACAACAACAACAAAGCCCGAAACTTGATCATCCAAGGACTCACTCAAAGCGACTTCGACCGTGTTGCACACCTTCGATCGGCATATGAGTGTGGGGAGCACTTTGTGACTATCAAGAAGGATCCAACACGATCAAGGAGTTGAGACAAGATATGTTCAAAAAGGAATATATGCGTTTCGAGATGCAACCCGGTGAGTCTATCGATGACCTTATCGCTCGTTTCAATAAAATTCTTAGCAATCTACGTAGTGTCAATGTTAACTTTTTTTATGGTGAAAATGCTAGGCAACTTCTTAGTGCATTAGACATGTCAATCTGGGAGATGAAAGTAACTTCTATTCGTGAATCAACTGTCATGAGTTCTCTTACATTAGATGTGCTTTACTCTAAACTAAAGACTCATGAAATGGACATCTTATCACGTAGGAATCCAAACTAGTCTATTGCTTTTGTTTCACGACGTGACATGCCTAGCTCCGGTCAAGCTTCATCTTGTGGTACACTTGCTTTGTTGTCCTCTCTAAAACTTGAACAGATTGAGGAGTTTCTAGTGGAGGAGCTAGCACTTCTCTCTACTAGGTTCTCAAAAGCATTGCAAAATGTGAGAACTAGAAGGAGAGGAAGCTTCGGACCTCAACGATGCTTCGAATGTGATAAGACAGGACACTTTCGTACAGATTGTCCCAACCTTTCAGGTTCCACTTCCTAAGAAGAAAAACAATCAAGGATGAAGCACTCCTCAACAAATGATGATAAGAAGAAGAAGAAGGGCGTTACAGGTCGCCAACTGGTGAACAGTTTTATCTCTGCACTCCAAGAGCTCGGCTCAAGTGACGTGGACATTGAAAGTGATGAAGATGATGACGATCTGGCCAACTTATGCTTCATAGCGGGCAAAACAAGATCAAGATCAAGTCAGGAGGATGCTGAACACAACAGTGACGATGATGAGGTATGTTCTACCTGTAATGAAATGTGTGATGAAATTTCTCGTGCAACTATTATTGTTAAGAAAAAGGACAAAAAGCGTAGGGATAATGGCGCTAAAATTGAATCACTAGAATCTGAAATCAACCATTTAAAAACTTTGATTCCTAGTGATGATTCTTGACCCTCGTGTGATTTAATCTATGAACAATTGCCCACATTAAGAACTACACATTCCTCTACTCTAGATAGACTTGAACTTGAAATTGAAAAGAACAAAAAGCTTGCTGCACTTGACATTGGAAACTTAAATGATGCTTCTTGTTCTACAATTGATTTGCATTGTTCTAGTTGTGATGATCTTGAAAAGAAACTAAAAGATGCTATGAATGAAATTTCAATATTGAATAATTCTTTACATTCTCATGAAGTTAAATATTGTTCCAATTGCAAATTAAAAGGAAAAACTTCATGTGAAAATTGTCTTGATCTGTCCAATAAACTTGATAACATACATAGGACATTAGATCGGTTTTGTAATGGGAATTAGAACCTAAACTTGCTGCTGAATTCTTCCAAGTCTTGCAAAGATAAAACTGGTTTGGATTTTGATTCTCATGCTCATGCTAAGGAACATCCACCTAAAATTGTAAAGTCATTAGGAAGTGGGTTGATTCAAAAAGTTCCTAAACAAAAAGAAGAGATTTTCAAATCTGCAGGAGTGTTGTCTCATTCGGTTTCAAATAAAAATATTGCTTGCTCATCTAGACATGAACAAAAAGTTAAATTTCATTGTACCTACAATGGTAGAGATGGTCATGTCATAGATTTTTGTTATAGATTAGCTAAACAACAGAAAAGGAAAAGAATTATTGCTAGATCTCATAACTTTCATGCAAAATTTGCTGCACATATTAAACCGAATGCTAGGAACATGCAACCTGCTGTTATGAGTCAAAAACATTCAAAGTTTACCTTCGGACCTTCTGTTTTTGCCTCCAGAGCTACTGATTTTTGTGCCACACAAGTAACACCTTATAGGTCAGTAGTTAAGAATAAAAAACCTCAAATTTGACTCATAAACCTACTGTTTTATCTCAGCTTTCTCGTATTTTTCCTGCTGCACATCGTGTGACTAAGTACTGGATACCTAAATGCCTTTTGACTAACCCCAGTATTGAGTCATCGACGTATTGTGCTTCTATGTAGGTTACACGCTTGAGGAAGATGAACATTTGGATTGTGGATTCAGGTTGCTCACACCACATGACCGGTAACAAAGAATGGTTCTCCTCCCTCTCTTTTGTGTCACGTGTAGAGAATGTTACTTTTGCCGATAATTCTTCAACTCCTATAATTGATAAGGGTTCGATTAGAGTAAATGATCACTACACTTTGAAGGATTTGGCACTTGTCAAAAATTTGAAATACAACTTGCTTTCTGTTTCACAATTGCTAGATGAAAATATGGAAATTATTTTCAATAAAAACTGCTGCAAAGTTGTAGGTTCAATTAGTGAGCTTATTTTTAACATGCCCCAGTTTGGAAGAGTTTTTAAAGCTGATTTTGATATGTTTTCCTCTAAGCATAGGTGTCTAGTTGCTAATGATTCAAAAGACTTATATTTTTGGCATCGTAGACTTGATCACGTAGGCTTTGATCACCTAACGCGTGTTAGTGCTCTTGATCGCATACGTGGGCTGCCTAAACTTAAAGGGGACAAAGAAATTGTGTGCTCCTCCTGTAGACATGCTAAGATGGTTGCAGGTTCACATACTCCTCTCACAATGATCATGACAACTGAACCGGGTCAACTTTTGCACCTTGACACCGTAGGACCTTCACGTGTTCAATCCTTCGGAGGTAAATAGTATGTTCTTGTGATTTTTGATGATTATTCTAGATACTCTCGGGTTTATTTTATGGCATCTAAGAATGAAGCTTTTAGTCACTTTAGAACTTTATTTCTTAGATTATCAATTGATCACCCATGATCTTTAAAAGCAATTAGAAGTGATAACGAAACTAAATTTAAAAATCAATCTTTTGATCACTTTTGTGCTGAAAATGGAATAGATCATCAATTTTCTTCACCATATGTACCTCAACAAAACGGTGTTCTAGAAAGAAAGAACAGAACCTTAGTTGAGATTGCTTGGAATATGCTTGATGAGTATCAAACTCCTAGGAAATGTTGCACTGATGCGATTGCAACCGCTTTTTATGTCTCAAATCATGTTTTCTTTCGCGGTAAGCTAGGTAAAACACCATATGAGCTCCGGTTTGGACATAGGCCTAGTGTTACGCACTTTCGGGTCTTTGGTTGCAAATGCTTTGTTAGGAAACATGGTAATCATGATAAATTTGAACCTAGATCCATTGATGGCATGTTTCTTGGTTATCCATCTCATACTAGAGGCTACCGTGTGCTTTTACTTGACACTAACAAAATTGTGGAGACTTGCGAAGTGTCTTTTGATGAATCTAGCCCAGGTACTAGCTCAAACATTGCAGTTCCAGATCAATATCCGTAGGGGGATAGCATTTTCGTTGAAGATGAGGAAGAGGTGGAGTTGGTGCCTGAAAATTCAGCAGCTAATGACATTGTTCGAGCTCCTGATTTTGATTCACAGCTAGCACCGATGACCACCATTGCTGGTCCAGATCCTCCTCAAGTCACAAGCTCATCGAGTTGTGATGAACATGAAGAAGAAGAAGCTTGTGAATGGTCCACTCCCCTCTGGGTTCTCAAAATTCATCCTCCACAACAGATTATTCGAAGCTTGCATGAACGAGTTACACGGTCCAGGATTTGCGATCCAAACTCTTATGCTCATTCTGCTTTTATTGCTTCTTTTGAACCCAAAGATATATCGCACGCACTCACTAATGAATCTTGGATTGTTGCCATGCAAGAAGAGTTAGAAAATTTCGAAAGAAATAATGTTTGGAAACTTGTACCTCCTCCTCAAGGTCACACTTTAATTAGAACTAAATGGGTGTTTAAAAATAAACAAAGTTAAAATGGGGTTGTGGTTAGGAATAAGGCTAGGTTGGTTGCTCAAGGTTTCACTCAAGTTTAAGGTCTAGATTTTGATGAAACTTTTGCTCCTGTTGCTAAATTAGAAGCCATAAGAATTTTGTTAGCTTTTGCTACATCTAAAGGTTTTAAGCTATATCAAATGGATGTTAAAAGTGCTTTTCTTAATGGCTACACAGATGAGGAGGTTTATGTCAAACAACCACCGGGTTTTGAAAATTCAAATTTTCCTAAACATGTTTACAAACTGTCCAAAGCCTTGTACGGTCTCAAACAAGCCCCTAGAGCATGGTATGATAGGTTAAAAACATTCTTACTTAAAAAGGGGTTTACCATGGGCAAGGTTGATAAAACTCGTTTTGTGCTTAAGCATGGCAATGACTCATTATTCGTTCAAGTGTATGTGGATGATATTATCTTTGGTTGTGCTTCTCATGATCATGTGTCTAAGTTTTCAGCTATGATGAGTCCAGAATTTGAGATGAGTATGATGGGAGAACTCACATACTTTTTGGGGCTGAAAATCAAGCAAACCAAGGAGGGTACCTTTGTGCATCAAACGAAGTATACAAAAGACCTTCTAAGCCGCTTCAACATGGACAAAAGAAAGCCTCTTCGAACACCAATGGGAACAACAACAACACTTGAACTTGATGAGGATGGTGAACACGTGAATCAAAAAGAATATAGAAGCATGATCGGATCACTTTTGTACCTCACGACATCAAGATCAGACATACAATTCAGCGTATGTATTTGTGCACGGTTTCAAGCCTCCCCACGTGCTTCACATCGTCAAGCTGTCAAAAGGATTCTCAAGTACTTACATAAAACTCAAGAATTTGGCATTTTTCTTCCTTCTTCCTCAACCGTTACATTGAAAGCTTTTTCGGATGCTGATTTTGAGGGTTGTAGGGTTGATAGGAAAAGTACTTCTTGTGCTTGTCTTTTTCTTGGTAATTCACTGGTTGCTTGGTCCTCTAGAAAACAAAACTCAGTTGCACAATCCACAACCGAATCTGAATATGTAGCGGCTGCTAGCGCTTGTTCACAAATTCTTTGGATTGTTCAAACACTTAAGGACTATGTGGTTGATCTAGATAGTGTTCCACTTTTTTGTGATAACACTAGTGCCATTTGCATTACTAAAAACTCCGTGCAACATTCTAGAACTAAACACATTGACATTAGGTATCACTTTCTCCGTGATAATGTTGAAAAAGGAAACATTGTGCTTCACCATGTAGATACCGAACAACAGTTGGCTAACATTTTTACAAAACCTTTGGATTTCGCTCGTTTTTGTTATATTCGTAGTGAAAATAGGGGTTATGCATCCTCATGGCTTAAATTGAGGGTGAGTTTTCAAACTTGAGAAGTCTATGTGTGAATCTGAAATTAAAATAATATGAGCATAGTATTTCATACATATATGACTTTGTGATTCCTTTTACATGCTAAAAGTTCTTACTACATTACTCGTGTTATACATTTTGTGGTTTGTGCCATGTCTAGTAATTGGAATAATTACTTACACTAAATCTGGTCATGGTCGAACTTTCTTGCTGTTTCGAACTTGTTGCATGCCCACGAGTGCTTTTAATAATGAAAAATTAATCAATCAACTTTTCACATGTGATATTTTATTATCAAATAAAAATGAGAAAAGATCAAGAGAATATGCATGCATCACACTTCTTATTTTGAAATGGCTTATCATTGCACTTAGATATGAACTTGGAAGAAGTTATGTCTGACTAAAACCATGTCCTTAAGCTTCTGATTGTCAAATGACATAGGCTTGGCTTGGTTGGTTAGAATAAGGCAGATGCGCATATAATCTCTTGCAAATATCATATGATCTAAATTTGTGCTTTGAAAAATAATAAAATGCAGCAACAAGTGTCATGCTTTCAGGTATTGAAATAGTTAAGTTTGTGAGATCATGACTTTCTTAAATTGAAAATTACATTTGATCTCTAGCATGGTTTACTCTACTTTATGTATCTCATTGTTGTGATAGTGTAAGTTACTTGATAGTATTACTTGTATGAGCTTTGTTTTATATGTATATGTTATAATATGCTCATAACAATTAAAATTTCTCTTTTGAACCTTGCTAAATTCATTGTCAAAGGGGGAGAGATAGTATGTGAATTTTTAACATTTTTAAAAATAAGTATGCAAGGGGGAGAAATTGACATATTCACAATTGTTTTGGCACGATTCTTCTCGGGGGGAGAATTTGTTTTTCTTCTCATTTTATTTCTGTTTTATAAAGGGGGAGAAATTGTTTTCAAAACTTTTAATGTGAATAAGCAAATGTTCGGATCTTAAGTGTTGTTGCCAATGCATTCATCAAGGGGGAGATTGTGAGACCTATGTGTGCTAAATACATTGGCTTTGATAATAAAAGTTTTGAATGCTGCCATAACATCTTTTTGGCAAGGTCCGACTCTAGCTCCGAGCTTCTGCAAGGTCTGACAATAGGTCCGACTTGCTTTGTCTAGATCCGACATGTTTTTTGGTAGCTCCGGTAAGCTTTGTCTTTAGCTCCGTCATGTCTTGATAGCTCCGGCATGTCTTTGTTAAGCTCCGATATGTTTTGCTAGGTCCGACTTATGTTTGTTAGCTCCGACATGTTTTTCTAGCTCCGACTTTTGGGATGACTAGTTCCGACTAGTTTTGGTTAGCTCCGGCACTAGGTCCGACTAGCTTTGGTTAGCTCTGGTGCTAGGTCCTACTAAGTTTTGATAAGCTCCGATACTAGGTTGTACTAGCTTTGGTAAGCTCCAGCTCAAGCTCTGGTTAGCTTTTCCTAGGTTCAGTGCTTGATCGCAATGTTCCGACTTTTATCTTGCAATGTTTCAAACTTGCTTTATATTCTTAGAAAGATTGCTTAGTATTCATTAGTTAAGTTTTTGGTGCGTTTTGGTTGATATGGCTGATATCGTTTTGATGTGTTTTTGCAACATGCTTATGTGAGGTGCTCACATAAGGTGTTGTGTTCGGAACTGACTTGAGTCAAGTCGCGGACTTGGGCTCGTACGGATTGATTGTTTGTTCATGTGTAGCTGTTTCTTGAGTTCAAGTCATGGCTGGTGACAGAATCCATTGGACTAGTCTCAGGGAGGAGACGAGGTTGCAACAACCAAATTCAGGAGGAATTGTGGTTGAGCGGGTCAGGAGGTCGCACATGATGATTGAATCAAGGGCAGTGCATATGAATGTTTCTGGACATCGAAGGAAGATGTTTGCACGTATGCATGAGGTGCATGACGTGGAAACATGGTTCCAAAGATGGTTTATGGATGGGAAGATCTGGTTGGAAGGATCGGATCGTACAGGTTGATAACTTTGGCTGCGGCAGAGTTGGTTATGGCTCGGTATGGGAAGTATCGAGTTTGTTATGATAGGATTTCGTGTGGGTCATGAATATTAGTTGTTTTCGGAATGTAAGATACGTTCCTAAGGTGTTTGGAAGTCTTAAGATTGCTTCTATCTGCGTATAGAACAGTCCTAAGCAGTTATGGAAAGTTTCGATTCGTGATCTGAGTAGGATTGGAGTCCTAGTTGAGATTGGGTTGGCCTAAGGGCTGGTTATATAAGCAAGGGAGGCCAAAGATCGTGGTACACGACTTTGAGGCTGTTCCTCTTGTGTTATATTGAATAAAATTCGTAGTTTGAAGGAACTTTTGTGCCTTGTTTGTCCGACTTGTTCCAGACAAGTTTTACTCGTCGAGTTTCTGGACAGGACTACCTTTCGTCGGTGGTTTTATCATAACTCGAGTTTTACAGATCCAATTGACGTGATTCTTGTTGGGTTGTCTTAAAAACTTGATTATCTATCATCTTCCAAAATTTCACGGTCATTGGATTTGTGGTTTCTGATCTACACGAGTTTCTTTGCAGCATTCCAGAACTGTTTTTCTCGGGTACGACAGATTGACCTTTGTTCGATCGTTCGATCATATCATGAGTTTCTCTAGATGGATTTGAGTGATTCTTCTTGTGTTTTCTTCGTGACTTGATTGTCTCCGATATATATATATATATATATCACTTGTTCACGGTGAAACAAGTTTAGATTAGTTTCACACACGATTTCTCTAACAGATCGTCTTTCTGCCGAAGGGGTTTGGATTTAATTGTTTCTACTGTGTAGTATTTTTAAGTCTACCATTCACCCTCCTTTGGTAGCTTTTCACGTGCTATTCGATCCTGCAACTTGACATCAAGGTGCACCATATATTAGACCTTCTCCCTGGTCGGAGCGAGGAGAAGTATTCCAGCTCTGGCCCTCTGCTTTTGCATTGAGTCGTCAAAGTAGAGAGTCCAATGAGGCTCAGTGAAGACTGGGGCCTTAGGTTTCGGCTTCGGCTCACTGGGGCCCCCAAGGTTTGATGGAGAAGGAGTCCACTCCGCCCAAAAATCAGCCAAGGCTTGACTCTTGATTGCTTGTCTAGGCAGGAATTCGAGATCGAATTCTGCTAGCTCCGCTGCCCATCTTGTTTGCTTGAAAGTAATGACGAAGCTTTCTTGAGGCAATAAGAACTGCATAAAGCAGCTTATGAACCTCAATGTATCTGGTCTTGGCGTCATGATGTACTTCACTGATGACGTACACTGGCAGTTGGATGGTTCGGACCCTCTTGGAGGGGCCCGGAGGTTCTTCTTCATCGATCCGGACCTCCCAGAGGGGTCTAGACCTTCTTGTTGATCTTCCCGGACCCTCCTAGAGGCATCCAAAACTTGTTCTTGTTCAATCCTGACCCTCCCAGAGGGGTCTGGATCTTCCTGATCAGCAGTCAGAACTCCCTCAGATGAGAGAGGTTGATTTTCTAGCATTTCGCTTTGAAGATCCGTGCCTAGGGGCTGGGACATAGACTTGTCTTCAGGTAGCTCCGGACCCTCCCGGAGGGGTCTGGGCTCCTGAACTAGATGTTTTTCTGGTCTTTCCGTGACCAGGACCATGCTGACAACCTCTATAGTTGCAGAAATATAAAGCAGTAGTGGCTCACCAGGGTTCGGAGCTACCAAGATTGCTAGTGTGGTGAGGAGCTGCTTGAGCTCTTGGAATGCCTTTTTTGCTTCTTCGGACCAATGGAAAGGCCTGGTCTTCCTCTATAGCTTGAAGAATAGAAGTGGCCGCTCCACCAGTCTTGAGATGAACCGGCTGAGCGCAGCTAGACATCCAGTCAGTTTTGGGACGTCCTTGACGCGGGCTGGGGGCCGCATATCTTTATCAGCCTTGATCTTCGCCGGATTCGCCTCAATTCCTCTGTGGCTGACCAAGAAACAAAGGAGCTTCCCGGTGCTAACCCTGAGGACACACTTGTCTGGGTTCAGCTTTGTGCGCGTGATGTGATGCTTGTTGAAGACGGCTTGCAAGTTGTCAAGGAGTGACTCTTTGTTCTTGACCTTCACGACAATGTCGTCAACATACACCTCCACCAAGTCCCTGATTAGCTCTCCAAAGGTTTTGTGCATAGCTCGCACAAAAGTTAAAGCAGCATTTTTGAGACCAAATGACATGGCAGTATAACAATATAATCCATCTACTGTTATGAAGGCAGTATGCTCTTCATCTTCCTAAGACATCTGGATTTGATGATATCCGGAGTAGGTATCTAGGAAACACATTAGCTCACACCCGGAGGTGGAGTCCACTATCTCATCTATTCTAGGTAGTGGAAATGGATCTTTTGGGCATGCCTTATTCAAGGTGGCGTAGTCGATACACATCTGAAGCTTCCAACCGGCCTTCGGTACAATGACTGGGTTTGCCAGCCATTTTGTGTGATGAACCTCCCATATAAAACAAGCTTCGAGCAACTTATTGATCTCCTGTTAGATGATGTTTTGCCTTTCAACTAATTTCTTCCAGGGCTTCTGGTGTATTGGCCGTTCGTTGGGATAAATCTTCAGATTGTGGTCAATCACCTCCCTAGGGATCACAGGCAATTTTGACGGTTGCCAGCCAAACAAATCAACATTCGCCCGGGGGAAAGTGATGAGCGTGAGATCCTATTTGTTGTCCAGACCTCCCAATATATGGGTGGTCTGGGCAGCATCGGACCTGATTTGGACGACTTTGACGGGAACGTTGGTGTCGCCACTTGGCTGCACACGTGGTGCAAAGGTCGAGCCTCGATGACGAGTGCTCAGAGGTTGAGCGGCTAGATCTTTGAGTGCATGAAGTTCCTCAAGCACGGTAACTCCTGTAGTGCGATCTCCGCGGATCCGGAGAACATCTGAAGGTGTTGGCATCTTCAACACTTTGTAGCTGTAGTGAGTTGCGACCATGAACCTGTATAGGGCGGCCGTGCCCAGGATGGCGTTAAAGGGCAGACTGATGTGAGCAACGTTGAAGACTAGCTTCTTGATACTGTACTTCTCCCGAGTCCCGAAGGTCACTGGGAGTGTAATGGATCCAAGAGGGATGATGGCCCCCAGACCTACCACGGATAAAGGTCTTGAGGGGCGAAGGTCCGAGAGTGGGATCTATATCTTCATGAATGCTTCAAAGCTCAAAAGATTGAGTGTTGCACCTCCTTCTACCAAGAAATGGTAGAGCTGAATGTTGTTGATAGTTGGAGACACCATCAGTGGTAGTTGGCCAGCTCCAACCATGTTCCTGGGGCAGTCCACTGCATCGAATGTGATGGGAATATAAATCCACTTCTGATTTGGTTCTGCTCTGGCAACAGGTGAGCCATTCCCCGCCTCATTGTCTTGAGGACGTGGCGAGATGTGATGTCCCAAGACCCTCAATAAATGGTGTTGAGGGTTTTCCGACACACATTGAAAGAGACGTCAAAATCATCGTTGATTGTGTTGTACACAACCTTCAAGACCTTCTTGGGGTCATGGAAACCCACCTTCGTCTCAGCCAGAGCTTCGTCGACTTTTTGTTTTCCTTTCTGTTGACAGAAAGGAGCTTCTTCTCGGTGCTTTTTGTAGTGCTCGATGAGGTTTTGGACCTCCCAACAGTCTTCTAAGCTGTGTTTGTCCGTCTTGTGGATTGGACACTACACCTTTGGGTCACCGCCGTCTTCTGACAAAGGTCGAGGTCACTTTTTGGGGCGTGGCCCTCGGCCACCCGGAGTTGCAACCGCTGCAGCAGTAGGCGTGCCGACAGACGGCCTCTTCTTCCCATTGGACTTTTTCTTCTGTTTGCCACCACCGAAGGTAGTGGGTTCGAATTTGGAAGGCTTTTTGTTAGCCTCCAGAGCTAGCTTAGAGTGCATTTCTGTAACACACTCATTTCCATGCATCATTCCCTACATACATTCATATACATGTTTAACATTAACCCACATAAAGAGGAATGAGTTTAAAATTGACTTGGAACAAAACCACACTTAAAATGCTAAAAAGTGCAGACTAGTCCGATTTTTGTGAGGACTAGTCCAATTTCTCTTTGACTAAAAAATGGACTTGTCCATTTTTGCTACGGACTAGTCCGATTTTGCCTCTAGAATCTTTCGGACTTGTCCAATTTTATGCGGCTAGTCTGATATTCCAAAAATCCTTGAAAAATTGCTAAGTCCCTGGACTTGTCCGGACTAGTCCGGTGTTTCAGCGGACTTGTATGTTTTCTTCTCTAACTAAAGTCGGACTTGTCCGATTTTAGGCCAGACTTATCTGATTTCCTTCTGACTAACTTCGGACTAGTCCGTTCCTTTTCGGACTTGTCCGATATTTCGCAACTCCAAATTGATCCTTTGTTTTACGACTTGTTTCTTGGGTTTGATATTATGTGGGCCTAGGGCCGTCGTGCCTAACTCTTTTAGAGCCCATGTGGGACTCTAAACCGGCCTCTACTCACCTCAAACTCGAAATCCATCTAACCCTACCCTCCACCTCTATATAAAAACCCCACCCCTTGGCTTGACATCTATTTGCCACTTTTCCACCCCACCCAAACCCTAGTTCGTGGAGAGCCACCACCAAGGTGGGAGGAGGAGATCCCAAGCAAAAAGAAGAAGAGGAGGAAATGAAAGAGGATCAAGATCTCCATCAAGATTAGTTCTTCATCACCAATTCATCTCCAAGTTCATCCCCCAACCCTAGATCATCAAGATCCAATTGTTACCTCCAAGTTTCTTGATTCATTGGAGTTCTAAACACCTGGTATACCTTCTATTCTCTTTTACTTACGTGAATTTGACCCCTAATCTCCAAATTCGCGTCGATCTAGAAAACCTTAGTTGCTAGTTCTGCAAAGTGCGGAGGAGTCCAGCCTTCTACAGACTAGTCCGATTCTGCTGACTAAATTCTATTGAATTAATTCTAAAAGTAGATCTAATCAAATCCAAACCTGCATAAACTTGTTAAAATCTATTAGAACTAGTTAGTGATCATTGAAAGCAATCTATTAAAAAGTCCAACCTTGCATTTGCATCAATGATGCATGTCATGTCATATTGAGTAATATTTGTGCACTCTTTGATTGTGTTTCTTATCTTGTATGTTTATTGTGTGGATTAGACGGATTTGCCCTAGAGAGTGCCGCGGAGGATCTACAGCTCCAAGAGTTTGAAGGCTTTGACCCTAATCAACCGCAAGAGCAAGGCAAGTGTCCTTGAAGCATATTGATCCTGTTTTGAAATAAATGTTTTGTTTGCAAAACTGCATGCTCGTGTCAATTTGATGGGAATCCTTTGATAGGAAGTTTACTAGACTTGTCTAACCACCCTTGTCACCTGGAATTTATGGTAGAGAGTCGGGAAGGGCTTTTTACCTTTTTGCTTCACTTAATCAATTTGGATGGGAAAACAATACTACACACTTAATTATGCATTTATGAGATTATGATTAACATGAACTGGTTAATATGATATGGTAATTAGTGATCTAAGCAATCCTGGTATGTGGATGGGTTGGTTGTTATGGTGGTTTGCTTGCTTTAGATCTAAGGATCGATTCATGCGAGAATAAGCCAGGACTACTGTGCCATCACGAGGCCAAGTATGGGTGCGGCGTAGATGATTAATTAGGGCCTTGCCAGTGCTATTTGGACCATTAAGGATGCCCAAGGAGGAAGTAGTCGGATTGGGTTTGTTGATGATTGGTGGGACTACCCTTGGATCCGAATGGCTCAAGAGGGGCCCTTGGTTGAAGATGTGCTATGTGGGAGACATCGCTACCGGTGAAACCTTAGTGGGGTCTAAATAGGCTAGTAATCCCTTTGTAAAGGCTATTTTGTGATCTCTTGGCCATAAACCAAAGGAAGTGTAATTGGCATGAGGGAGGTTCATTAGTCGCCGACGGGTGATGAAATCACAAACACGTGGGTAAAGCGGTACAAACTCTGTAGAGTCTAATAAAACTATCATGATAGCCGTGCTCCCAGTTATGAGCACCTGGACAACTTCCATGATTAGAGGACTATTGGTTTTTGGATGGTTATGGTTTGGTAATGGTTATGGCTGGTTGTGGATAAATTTCTGGTATTGAATATGGTTATTGGCAAATGGTGAAATCTGGAATTACTGATGATGATAATGAATTCATACTGGTATTATGATATTACTTATGATTATGATGGGTTTACTTCACATACATGTAATATATTGATTTTCAAATGTTTTAATGTACTTCTCAGCACTCATCCCTTATTATTGTCGTCATTTGAATCAGCCACATGTCATACTTTACACACTTGCTGAGTACGACATGTACTCACTCTTGCAACCCCCCCCCTCCCAACAGTTGCAGGTCAGGATTGGGAGTTTAATGGGAAGTTCTAGGCCGTGTCTACCGTCAGCTTGCCTGTAGAGTTTTGGAGTTGCGCTATACCCTATTGCTTATGTTGCCTAGCTATTTAGTTTGCTTATTTAGTTTATTTCCGCTGCATTAGTTGAACTTGTCATTAATAATCGTTAGAGTTTGTATTCGAGGATATTATGGTTTGTGTAATAAATTGGTTAATTAACCTTGTTATGTGGTAATTTTCTGTATACTCTTTTGTGAATGCACTCGTGTATGTGTGATGAACATCCTGGGCACACATATGTGTTCACATGGTTCATTTTTTGGAACCGGGTGTCACAATTTCTCGGCCCTCTATGGCCCGAGCGCACTTATCAGCCAAGCTAAACAACTCTGTGACGCTAGTGACCTCCTTTGTCGCCAGCTTCCCCAATATCTTTTTATCTCCGACACCCTGTCTGAATGCCCTGATTATAGATGCATTGCAGATGGAGGGAATGGCATTGTGTACTTGAGAAAATCGTTGGATGAAAGACCGCAGCGATTCTCCCGATGTTTGCTTCACAACAAACAAGTCCAGTTTGGTGCCTTGTCAGGTGTAGGAATTCCCGAAGTTGGCGGTGAACTGCTAGCATAACTCTGCCCAACATTTGATAGAGTCGGGCGGCAGACTCATGAACCAGGACCTAGCGGTCCCAGTCAGAGCCATTGTAAAGTAGTTGGCCATCATGGCCTCATTACCACCCCCTACTAGAATGGCAGTGGAGTATATCTGGAGGAACTCGGCGGGGTTAACAGTCCCGTCAAATTTCTCCAGCAGATGAGGCTGGCACTTTTGGGGCCAGCAGACCATGCGTAAGTGCATGGCCAAGGCTGAATAGCTGTCCCCTAATTCCGAAGGAAGTGGGTTTTCCTGAGCCTCAGGCCTTTCGCGAGCGCGCTCGATGTGTACACGACCGTCCTGCTGTCCGTAGCGGCAGTCAAGCTCCGATCGCAGATCGTGTGTCAAGAGTCTTAACAATGTATGGGTGCAACGTGCCCTAGAGGGCAGTGAAGTCACCTGCTGAGACACAGCATGCCTCCGGTTTTGAGACGCATGAGGACCAAGTCTTCCGCACAAGGTCTTATCCTAAGAACGTGCCTGCCAGAAGGGGGAGGACCTTGGTTGCTGATGGCATTAGCTGCGGCTGCAACTAGATGATGCACATCAGTCCACCACTGCTCCATCACACCCTGAGGTGCTCTAGGCGTAGGTGGGCACTCCAAAAGAGTAAGCGCGGCAATCAGCGTGTTCACAGGGTTGTTGTGTTCGATGTAGTGACCGACACAAGAACTCCATCCTGCTACCCAACATTGTTAGCTGGAGCGATTGCATGTGGTGCGGCGCCCGCCGGGACAACAACACCTGCTGGCTGTTGCGAATTGGAGAGATTCCCCCCAGCAGGTTGTGTAGCATTGCCGTTGGATGATCTGGCGGCGTAGTTCACCATCTTGAAATCTCAAAACCACCCCTTCCTGGCACGCCAAATGTCGAAGTGTGCGATCGAAACTTCCCCCAGTACTACTTAGATCGTTGCCCGTAGAGGTTCTTGATTGGTTGAGGCGCGTGAGATTTGCACAAGACAGTGACACAAAGGATTTACGCTGTTCGGGCCGCCTGAGCGTAACCAGTGTTATCCTAAACGGTAAACAGTAGACTATCGGTGGGGGTCTGTTTACCTTTTAGACCGTTTAAATAGTGTTTAAACATATTTAAATGTTGTATTGTAGCACCTAAAGAGAGTTCATTCAATTTTACTTTTGAACAAGATCTTGCTTGTACCTCAACTAAACATGAAATTAGTACAAATTTACACAACAATATGAATTATGAGCAATAGAATGATTTGTAGAATATAAAAATGGGTAGTGGATAAACATGCAAAATGCGTTATATCAAATTATGAAAGAAAAGGAAGACAAAAAACAACTTTAACAAGTTATATACCGGCGTGAGGGGCCGATGGTACGAGTGTGCATGGGGATGGGAGGAGAGGTGGATAATGCAACGAGCAAATAGAAATCGCCTCCCTTCGACTATCAAATGAAGCGATACCGTCGGTTGAAGTGAACCCTGCATGCGGGTAACAGACGTGCCGAACAGGAGCGCCAGGTTAACGGGCCGATGGAACCTAGCGTGCTTGCTCCTTCACCTAAATGGTTGAAAACATGTTTAAACCGAAGTAAAATCTGTTTCGTTTAGCCTGTTTTGCCCGTTTAAACGGTCGTTGACCTGTTTAAATGGGTCAACAGTTTGATTTCTGTTTAGGGCCTAAACTACACATTGAAGCTCTGTTTAGTGTTTAAACTTTAAACAGCCCTAAACAGCCGTTTAGGATAACACTGAGCGTAACACCCTACTCCATGGGTTGTGTGTGGTACGCATGAAAAATGTCTCTGTGGTGTTGTGTACGTATGAGCCCCCCGTATCGTGTGACACAACCCTTTTATAGTCTAAGGACTGGCCATTAGAACACTTGCCTGACCTGACATGTGGCCCTAGCATAGTTAATTGTCTAATAAATGATCGCTGAATATTAAGATTGGTTAATAAGGTGATAACGCGCCTTAATGATGGTGTTATCCCTATTAACATTCTATTGACTATGTGGCATTAATATAGCATTGATGGCACATAATCAGGTCTTGTAACTATTGCTTTAACTGTCCCTTGAAGGTCCGAGCCGTTGGAGATCTCTCTATCTTCTGTTGAAGTCCTAGCTCTGGATGTTCGACACGTGGCAGCTTTGGAGCTTCCCTTCATAGGGAGGTAGGTCCGGAGCCACTATACACATGGTATCACCGGAGGTTCCCTCTACTGGGGTTTCGTCCGGGGTCACTGGACACGTGGCAAGACCGGATCTTCCCTATGATGAGTGTTAGGTCCGGCCTTGTGATGCACATGTGAGTGTCGGAGCTACCCAAACGAGGGAGGCGAGTCGAGTACTGTGCAACACGTGTAGCCTTCACAGGTCTTTAACTTGAATGGGGGGAACTCCCTGGCTTTTCTTGCGGTATCATGGGGTACCCGGTACGCAAGGTACCGACAGAAACTTTCCATAACTGCTCAAGACTCTTCTTGTGAGACCTATGTGTGCTGAATACATTGGCTTTGACAATAAAAGTTTTGAATGCTGCCATAACATCTTTTTGGGTAGGTCCGACTCTACCTCTGAGCTTTTGCAAGGTCCGAAAATAGGTCTGACTTTCTTTGTCTAGATCCGACATGTTTTTGGGTAGCTCCGGTGAGCTTTTTCTTTAGCTCTGTCTTTGATAGCTCCGGCATGTCTTTGTTAAGCTCTGATATGTTTTGCTAGGTCTGACTTATGTTGGTTAGCTCCGACATGTTTTTTTCTAGCTTCGACTTTTGGGATGACTAGTTCCGACTAGTTTTGGTTAGCTCTGGCGCTAGGCTCCGGCGCTAGGTTGTACTAGCTTTGGTAAGCTCTGGTGCTAGGTTGTACTAGCTTTAGTAAGCTCCGACACAAGCTCCGGTTAGCTTTGGCAAAGTTCGGAGCTTGATCGCAATGTTCCAAATTTTCACGTGAAATGTTTCGAACTTGCTTTACACTTATGGAAAGGTTGCTTAGTATTCTTTTACTAAGTTTTTGGTGTGTTTTGGTGGTTAAGGCTTATATCATTTTGCTGTGCTTTGCAACATGCTTATGTGAGGTGCTAACATAAGGTGTTGTAGTTTTGAAAGTAACATGAGTCAAGTCGCGGACTTGGGCTCGTACGGATTGGTTGTTTGTTCATGTGCAGGTGTTTCTTGATTTCAAGACATGGCTGGTGACGAGATCCATTGAACTAGTATTAGGGAGAAGATGAGATTCAACAACCAAGTTCGGGAGGAATTATGGTTGAGTTGATCAGGAGGTTGCGCAACGTGTTTGGATCAAGAACAATGCATATGAAGGTATCGTGGACGTCATTGGAAGATGTTTGCATGTGTGCAAGAAGTGCATGGACGTGGCTACATTGTTCCGAGGTGTGATGAAGTGATGTGGATGTAAAGAATTGGCCAGAAAGGTCCAACTGACTAGGTTATGGACTCAGGCTGTGGCTGAGTCGGTTTTGACTCAAATATGGAATGTTTTGAGTTGGTTATGTTAGGATTTCGTGTGGGTCACGAATTTTAGTTGTTTTAGGAATGTGGGATATGTCCCTAAGGTGTTTGGAAGACTTAAGATTGATCCTATCTATGTATAGAATAGTCCTAAGCAGTTATGGAAAGTTTCGATTCGTGATCTGAGTAGGATTAGAGTCCTAGTTGAGATTGGGTTGGCTTTCGAGCTGGTTATATAAGCAAGAGAGGCCAGAGCTCTTGGTGCACGACTTTGGGGCTGTTCCTCTTGTGTTCTATCTAATAAAATTCGTTGTTTTAAGGAACTTTTAGGCCTTGTTCGTTCGACTTGTTCCAGACAAGTTTTACTCGTCGAGTTTCTGGACAGCACTACCTTTCGTCAATGGTTTTATCATAACTAGAGTTTTACAGATCCACTTGACGTGATTCTTTTTGTGTTGTATTCACAACTTCATTATCTATCATCTGTGAAAATTTCACGGTCATTGGATTTGTGTTTTCTGATCTACACGGGTTTCTTTGCAGCGTTCCAGAACTGTTTTTCTCGGGTAGGACAGATTGACCATTGTTCGATCGTTCGATCATAACGTGAGTTTCTCTCGACGGATTTGAGTGATTCTTCTTGTGTTTTCTTCGTGACTTGATTATCTCTGATATATATCACTTTTGTCATGGTGAAACACATTTAGATTAGTTTCACACACGATTTCTCTAACAGATCATCTTTCTACCGAAGGGGTTTGGATTTAATTGTTTCCGTTGTGTAAGATTTTTAAGTCTACCATTCACCCCCCTTCGGTAGATTTTCACGTGCTCTTCGATCCTAAAATTGGTATCAGAGCCATGCTGCTCGAATCATTGTGATTTGCATGTGTTTTTGACTAATCATCATGGAGAAATACTCCACCAAACCTTGTATGTTTGCTGGTATTGATTTTCAGGTTTGGAAGGCACGCATGGAGGCCTTCATCCAGGCCCAAGGATTCGCCATATGGGAAAAGGTGTACAAGCCTTATTATGTGACGTCAAACGATCAAGTTACGGCTACAAACCTGCGGGATGTCGACAACAACATCAAAGTCCGGAACTTGATCATCCAAGGACTCACTCAAAGCGACTTCGACCGCGTTGCACACCTTCGATCGGCATATGATGTGTGGAGAGCGCTTTGTGACTATCACGAAGGATCCAACACGGTCAAGGAGGTGATACAAAATATGTTAAAAAAGGAATATATGAGTTTCGAGATGCAACCCAGTGAGTCTATCGATGTCCTTTTCACTCGCTTCAATAAAATTCTCAGCAATCTGCGTAGTGTCAATGTTAACTTTTCTGATGCTGAAAATGCTAGGCAACTTCTTAGTGCATTAGACATGTCAATCTGGGATGAAAGTTACATCTATTCGTAAATCAACTTTCATGAGTTCTCTTACATTATATGTGCTTTACTCTGAACTCGAGACTCATGAAATTGACATCTTATCACGTAAGAATCCAAACAAGTCTATTGCTTTTGTTTCACAACGTGACATGCCTAGCTTCGGCCAATCTTCATCTTGTGGTACCCTTGCTTTGTTGTCCTCTGTAACACATAAACAGATTGAGGAATTTCCAGAGGAGGAGCTAGAACTTCTCTCTACTAGGTTCTCAAAAGCATTGGAAAATGTGAGAACTAGAAGGGGAGGAAGCTCCGGACCTCAACGATGCTTTGAATGTGGTAAGACAGGACACTTTCGTACAAAATGCCCTATCCTTTCAGGTTCTACTTCCCGAGAAGAAAAACAATCAAGGACTAAGCACTCCTCAGAAAATGATAAGAAGAAGAAGAAGAAGAATAAGAAGAAGAAGAAGAAGAAGAAGAAGAAGAAGAAGAAGAAGAAGAAGAAGAAGAAGAAGAAGAAGAAGAAGAAGAAGAAGAAGAAGAAGAAGAAGAAGAAGAAGAAGAAGAAGAAGAAGAAGAAGAAGAAGAAGGGCTTTACAGGTCGCCAACTGGTGAACAGTTTTATCTTCGCACTCTAGGAACTTGGCTCAAGCGACGTGGACATTGGAAGTGACGAAGATGAAGATGATTTGGCCAACTTTTGCTTCATGGCGGGCTAAACAAGATCAAGATCAAGTCAGGAAGATGCAGAATGCAATAGTGACGACGATGAGGTATGTTCTACCTGTAATGAAATGTGTGATGCAATTTCTCGTGCAACTATTATTGTTAAGAAAAAGGACAAAAAGCTTAGAGATAATGATGCTAAAATTGAATCACTAAAATCTGAAATCAACCATTTGAAAACCTAGATTTCTAGTAATGATTCTTGTCCCTCGTGTGATTTAATCTATGAACAATTGTCCACATTAAGAACTGCACATTCCTCCACTCGAGATAGACTTGAACTTGAAATTGAAAAGAACAAAAAGTTTGCTGCACTTGACATTAGAAACTTAAAATATGCTTCTTGTTCTACAATTGGTTTGCATTGTTCTAGTTGTGATGATCTTGAAAAGAAACTAAAAGATGCTTTGAATGAAATTTCAATATTGAATAATGTTTTACGTTCTCATTAACTTAAATATTGTTCCAATTGCAAATTAAAAGGAAAAACTTCATGTGAAAATTGCCTTGATCTGTCCAATAAACTTGATAACATGCATAGGACATTAGATCGGTTTTGTAATGGGAATAAGAACCTAAACTTTCTGCTGAATTCTTCCAAGTCCTGCAATGGTAAAACTGGTTTAGGTTTTGATTCATATGCTCATGCTAAGGCACATCCACCTAAAATTGTAAAGTCATTAGGAAGTGGTTTGATTCAAACAGTTCCTAAACAAAAAGAAGTGGTTTTCAAATCTGCAGGAGTGTTGTCTCATTCGGTTTCAAATAAAAATATTGCTTGCTCATCTAGACATGAACACAAAGTTAAATTTCATTGTACCTACTGTGGTAGAGATGGTCATGTCATAGATTTTTGTTATAGATTAGCTAAACAACAAAAAAGGGAAAGAATGATTGCTAGATCTCATAACTTTCATCCAAAATTTGCTGCACATATTAAACCGAATGCCAGAAACATGCAACCTGCTGTTATGAGTCAAAAACATTAAAAGTTTACCTCCGGACCTTCTGTTTTTGCCTCCAGAGCTACTGATTGTTGTGCTACACAAGTAACACCTTATAGGTGAGTAGTTAAGAATAAAAAACCTCAAACTTTGACTCATAAACCTGCTGTTTTATCTCAGCTTTCGCGTGTTTTTCATGCTGCACGTCGTGTGACTCAGTACTAGATACCTAAATGCCTTTTGACTAACCCCAGTATTGAGTCGTCGACGTATTGTGCTTCTATGTAGGTCACACGTTTAAGGAAGGAGAACATTTGGATTGTGGATTCAGGTTGCTCACGCCACATGACCGGTAACAAAGAATGGTTCTCCTACCTCTCTTTTGTATCACGTGTAGAGAATATTACTTTTGCCGATAATTCTTGAACTCATATAGTTGCTAATGGTTCGGTTAGAGTAAATAATCACTACACTTTGAAGGATGTGGCAGTTGTTAAAAATTTGAAATACAACTTCCTTTCTGTTTCACAACTACTAGATGAAAATCTGGAAATTATTTTCACTAAAAATTGCTGCAAAGTTGTAAATTCAAATAGTGAGATTATTTTTAACATGTCTCGGTTTTGAAGAGTTTTTAAAGTTGATTTTGATATGTCTTCCTCTAAGCATAGGTGTTTAGTTGCTAATGATTCAAAGGACTTATATTTCTGGCACCGTAGACTTGGTCACGTAGGCTTTGATCATCTAATGCGTGTTAGTGCTCTTGATCGCATACGTGAGCTGCCTAAGCTTAAAAGGGACAAAGAAATTGTGTGCTCTTCTTGTAGACATGCTAAGATGGTTGCAGGTTCACATTCTCCTCTCACAATGATCATGACAACTGAACCTGGTCAACTTTTGCACCTTGACACCGTAGGACCTTCATGCGTTCAATCCTTCGGAGGTAAATGGTATGTTCTTGTTATTGTTGATGATTATTCTAGATACTCTTGGGTTTACTTTATGGCGTCTAAGAATGAAGATTTTGGTCACTTTAGAACTTTATTTCTTAGATTATCAATTGATCACCCAGATCTTTAAAAGTAATTAGAAGTGATAACGGAACTGAATTTAAAAATCAATCTTTTGATCACTTTTGTGCTGAAAATGGAATAGATCATCAATTTTCTTCACCATATGTACCTCAACAAAATGGTATTGTAGAAAGAAAGAACAGAACCTTAGTTGAGATGGCTAGGACTATGCTTGATGAATATCAAACTCCTGGAAAATTTTGGGCTGATGCGATTGCAACCGCTTGTTATGTCTCAAATCGTGTTTTCTTGCACACTAAGCTGGGTCAAACACCATACGAGCTCCGGTTTGGACATAGGCCTAGTGTTACGCACTTTCGGGTCTTTGGTTGCAAATGCTTTGTTAAGAAACATGGTAATCTTGATAAATTTGAACCTAGATCTATTGATGTCATGTTTCTTGGTTATCCATCTCATACTAGAGGCTACCGTGTGTTTTTGCTTGACACTAACCGAATTGTGGAGACTTGTGAAGTTTCTTTTGATGAAGCCAGCCCAGGTACTAGCTCCGGTATTGCAAGACCAGATCCATATCCTCAGGGGGAGGGTATTTTCAAAGATGAAGAAGAGACGATGATACTGCCTGATATTTCTAAAGTTGACACGTGTCCAGCTCCGAACTTTGAACAAGCTCCGACTACTACCTCTGCTTGTTCTGATCGTCCGCAAGCCACAAGCTCACCAATTTGTGATGAACATGAATAAGATGAAGCTTGTGAAGCGTCCACTCCCATACGGGTTCTCAAAATTCATCCTCCACAACAGGTTATTGGAAGCTTGCACAAACGAGTTACACGGTCCAGGTTTTGCGATCCAAACTCTCATGCTCATTCTGCTTTTGTTGCTTCTTTTTGAACCCAAAGATATATCACACGCACTCACTAATGAATCTTGGATTACTGCCATGCAAGAAGAGTTAGAAAATTTTGAAAGAAATAATGTTTGGAAACTTGTACCTCCACCTCAAGGTAACACTTCAATTGGAACTAAATTGGTGTTTAAAAATAAACAAAGTGAGGATGGGGTTGTGGTTAGGAATAAGGCTAGGTTGGTTGCTCAAGATTTCACTCAAGTTGAAGGTCTAGATTTTGATGAAACTTTTGCTCCTGTTGCTAGATTAGAAGCCATAAGAATTTTGATAGCTTTTGCTGCATCTAATGGTTTTAAGCTATATCAAATGGATGTTAAAAGTGTTTTTCTTAATGGCTACATAGATGAGGAGGTTTATGTCAAACAATCACCGGGTTTTGAAAATTCAAATTTTCCTAATCATGTTTACAAACTGTCCAAAGCCTTGTACGGTCTGAAAAAAGCCCCTAGAGCATGGTATGATAGGTTAAAAACATTCTTACTTGAAAAGGGGTTTACCATGGGCAAGGTTGATAAAACTCTTTTTGTGTTTAAGCATGGCAATGACTCATTATTCATTCAAGTGTATGTGGATGATATTATCTTTGGTTGTGCTTCTCATGATCTTGTGTCCAAGTTTTCAGCTATGATGAGTTCAGAATTTGAGATGAGTATGATGGGAGAACTCACGTACTTTTTGGGGCTGCAAATCAAGCAAACCAAGGAGGGTACCTTTGTGCAACAAACGAAGTATACAAAAGACCTCCTAAGGCGCTTCAACATGGATAAAAGCAAGCCTCTTCGGACACCAATGGGAACAACAACAACACTTGAACTTGATGAAGATGGTGAACTCGTGGATCAAAAGGAATATAGAAGCATGATCGGTTCACTTTTGTACCTCATGGCATCAAGACCGGACATATAATTTAGTGTATGTCTTTGTGCACGTTTTCAAGCCTCCCCACATGGTTCACATTGTCAAGTCGTCAACAGGATTCTCAGGTACTTACATAGAACTCAAGAATTTGGCATCTTTCTTCCTTCTTCCTCAGTCGTTACTTTGAAAGCTTTTTCTGATGCTGATTTTGGGGTTTTTAGGATTGATAGGAAAAGTACTTCCGGTGCTTGTGATTTTCTTGGTAATTCACTTGTCGCGTGGTCATCCAGAAAACAAAGTTCAGTTGCACAATCCACCGCCGAATCTGAATATGTAGCTGCTGCTAGCGCTTGTTCACAAATTCTTTGGATTGTTCAGACACTTAAGGACTATGGGGTTGATCTAGATAGTGTTCCGCTGTTTTGTGACAACACTAGTGCTATTTGCATTGCTAAAAACCCTGTGCAACATTCTAGAACTAAGCACGTTGACATTAGGTATCACTTTCTCCATGATAATATTGAAAAAGGAAACATTTTTCTTCACCATGTAGATACCGAACAACAATTGGCTGACATTTTTACAAAACCTTTGGATTGCACTCGTTTTTGTTACATTCGTAGTGAAATAGGGGTTATGCATCCTCATGGCTTAAATTGAGTGGGAGTTTTCAAACTTGAGAAGTCTATGTGTGAATCTGAAATTAAAATATATGAGCATAGTATTTCATACATATATGACTTTGTGATTCCTTTTGCATGCTAAAACTTCTTACTACATTACTCGTGTTATACATTTTGTAGTTTTTGCCATGTCTAGTAATTGGAATAATTACTTACACTAAATTTGGTCGTGGTTGAACTTTCTTGCTGTTTTGAACTTGTTGCATGCTCACAAGTGTTTTTAATCATAAAGGATTAATCAAGTAATCAACTCACATGTTGAGCTTTTGTGAACAAATATAAGTTAAGAAAAGATCAAGAGAATATGCATGCATCGCACTTCTTCTTTTGAGATAGCTTATCATTGCACTTAGATATGAACTTGGAAGAAGTTGTGTATGACTAAAACCATGTCCTTAAGCTTCTAATTGTCAAATGACATAGGCTTGGCTTGGTTGGTTAGAATAAGGCAGATGCACATATAGTCTCTTGCAAATATCATATGATATAAATTTGTGCATTGAAAAATAATAAAATGCAGCAACAAGTGTCATGCTTTCAGGTTTTGAAATAGTTAAATTTGTGAGATCATGACTTGCTTAAATTGAAAATTACATTTGATCTCTAGCATGGCTTACACTACTTTATGTATCTCATTGTTGTGATAGTGTAAGTTACTTTATAGTATGACTTGGATGAGCTTTGTTTTATATGTATATGTTATAATATGCTCATAACAATTAAAATTTCTCTTTTGAAACCTTGCTGAATACATCGTCAAAAGGGGAGAGATAATATGGTGAATTATGCAAGTGGAAGAAATATGTATAGGGGGAGAAATTTATTTCTACCTCATTTGATTTTCAAAAAGGGGGAAAATTGTTCTCAAAACTATTCATGCTAATGTTCGGATCTTAAATGGTGTTGCCAATGCATTCATCAAGGGGGAGATTGTGAGACCTATGTGTGCTGAATACATTGGCTTGTACTGAATACATTGGATTTGACAATAAAAGTTTTGAATGCTGCCATAACATCTTTTTAGTAAGGTCCGACTCTAGCTCCGAGCTTCGGCAAGGTCCGACAATAGGTCTGACTTTCATTGTCTAGATCCGACATGTTTTTTGGGTAGCTCCAGTGAGCTTTGTCTTTAGCTCCAGCATGTCTTTGATAGCTCCGGCATGTCTTTGTTAAGCTCCGATATGTTTTGCTAGGTCAACCTTATGTTGGTTAGCTCCGACATGTTTTTCTAGCTCCGACTTTTGGGATGACTAGTTCCGACTAGTTTTGGTTAGCTCCGGCGCTAGGTCCGACTAGCTTTGGTAAGCTCCAGCGCTAGGTTGTACTAGCTTTGGTAAGCTCCGGGGCTAGGATGTGCTAGCTTTGGTAAGCTCTGGCTCAAGCTCCGGTTAGCTTTGGCAAGGTTCGGAGCTTGATTGCAATGTTCCTGCTTTTACTGTGAATTGTCTTCAACTTGCTTTACACTTATGGAAAGGTTGCTTAGTATTCATTTGCTAAGTTTTTGGTGTCTTTTGGTTGATATGGCTGATATTGTTTTGATATACTTTGCAACATGTTTATGTGAGGTGCTCACATAAGGTGTTGTGTTTGGAACTGACTTGAGTAAGTCGCAGACTTAGGCTCGTACGGATTGGTTGTTTGTTCATGTGCAGATGTTGCTTGAGTTCAAGTCATGGCTGGTGATAGGATCCTTTGGACTAGTCTCAGAGAGGAGATGAGGTTCCAACCACCAAATTCAGGAGGAATTGTGGTTGAGCGGGTCAGGAGGTCACGCAGGATGATTGAATTAAGGGCAGTGCATATGAAGGTTATTGGACTTCGAAGGAAGGTGTTTGCACGTATGCATGTGGTGCATGACGTGGCAACATGGTTCCGAAGATGGGCTATGGAAGGAAAGATCTGGTTGGAAGGATCAGATCGTATCAGTTGATGACATTGGCTGCGGTGGAGTCTGTTATGGCTCGATATGGAAAGTATCGAGTTGGTTATGATAGGATTTCGTGTGGGTCACGAATTTGAGTTGTTTTAGGAATGTGGGATACGTTCCTAAGGTGTTCGGAAGTCTTAAGATTGCTTCTATCTACGTATAGAAGAGTCCTAAGAAGTTATGGAAAGTTTCGATTCATAAACGGAGTAGGATTAGGGTCCTGATTTGAGTTGAGTTGGCTTTCGAGCTGGTTATATAAGCAAGGGAGCCCAGAGCTCGTGTTGCACAACTTTGGGGCTGTTCCTCTTGTGTTCTATTGAATAAAATTCGTAGTTTGAAGGAACTTTTGTGCCTTGTTCGACCGATTCATTCCAGATAAGTTTTACTCGTCGAGTTTCTGGACAGCACTACATTACGTCGGTGGTTTTATCATAACTCGAGTTTTACAGATCAAATTGATGTGATTATTTTTGGGTTGTCTTCACAACTTGATTATCTATCATCTGTCAAAATTTCATGGTCATTGGATTTGTGGTTTCTGATCTACTCGAGTTTCTTTGCAACGTTCCAGAACTGTTTTTCTCGGGTAAGACAGATTGACCTTTGTTCGATCTTTCGATTATAACATGAGTTTCTCTCGACGGATTTGAGTGATTCTTCTTGTGTCATCTTAGTGACTTGATTCTCTCTGATATATATCACTTTTTTCGCGGTGAAACACGTTTAGATTAGTCTCACTCACGATTTCTCTAACAGATCATTTTTCTACCGAAGGGGTTGGGATTTAATTGTTTCCGCTGCGTAAGTTTTTTTTAAATCTACCATTCAACCCCCCCCCCCTGGTAGCTTTTCACGTGCTCTTCGATCCTACATTCTGCAATGTTTTGAGAACCGAGTAGAGAGGAGTGCTAGCTCCTCTTCTGGAAATTCTTCAATCTGTTTCATGGTTAGTGAAGACAGCAAAGCAAGTGTATTGCTAGATGAAGATTGGCCGGAGCTAGGCATATCACGTTGAGAAACAAATGCAAGAGACTTGTTGAGGTTCTTACGTGAGATTATGTTAATTTCACGAGTTTTTGATTTAGAATATAGCACATCTAATGTAAGTGTACTCATGACAGTAGATTCACGAATAGATGTGACTTTCATCTCCCAAATTGACACATCTAATGCACTTATCAATTGCCTAGAATTTTCAGCATCTGAAAAATTAACATTGACACTACACAAGTTGCTGAGAGTTTTATTAAAGCGAGTAAAAAGGTCATCAATGGACTCACCGGGTTGCATCTCGAAGCGCATGTATTCCTTTTTGAACATATCCTGCTTTACCTCATTGATCTTGTTGGATCCTTCGTGGTAGTCACAAAGTGCTCTCAACACATCGTACGCCGATCGGAGGTGTGCAACACGGTCGAAGTCGCTCTAAGTTAGTCCGTGGATTATCAAGTTGCGGAATTTGTTGTTGTTGTCGACATCTCTTAAGTTTGTAGCCGTGACTTGATCGTTTGGCGGCACGTCGTGAGGCTTGTACACTTTTCCCATATCGCGAAGCCTTGCGCCTGGATAAAAGCTTTCATGCATGCCTTCCAAACCTGAAAATCAATACCAACAAACACACAAGGTTTGGCTGAGTATTTCTCCATGATAATTAGTCAGAACATGTGCAAATCAAATAAATTAGAGCACCGTGGCTCTGATACCAATTGTAGGATCGAAGAGCATGTGTAAATCTACAAGAGGGGGGTAAATGGTAGATTAAAACTTTTCAGAGGAAGCAATGAAACAGCCCTCAGAAGAAAACTGATCTATCAAAGAAACTGTGTGTTTGACTAATGTAAACGTGTTCAACTGTGTCAAAACTAGTTTAGATTGTAGATAATCAAGTCGCGAAGACGTCACAACAAGAATCACGAAAATCCGCCTAGAGAAACTCAAGTTACGATCGAAAGATCGAACAAAGGTCAATCTGTCCTACCCGAGAAAAACAGTTCTGGAACACTGCAATGAAACTCGTGTAGATCAAAAACCATAAATCCAATGACCGTAAATTTTCACAGATGATAGAAAATGATGTTTCAAAGAAAATTAAAAAAGAATCACAACAATCGGACCTGTAAAACTCGAGTTATGATAAAACCATCAAAACAAGATAGTGTTGTGCAGAAACTCGACGAGAAAGACTTGAAGAAAACAAGTCGGACAAACAAGGCACAATAGTTACTTCAAACTACGAATTTTATTGATCAAACCACAAGAAGAAGAGCCCCAAAGTCGTGCACCACGAGCTCTAGCCTCCCATTCTTATATAACCAGCCCTTAGGCCAACCCAAACCTAACTAGGACTCTAATCCTACTCAATTTACGAATTGAAACTTTCCATAACTGCTCAAGACTCTTCTATACACAGATAGAAGCAATCTTAAGACTTCAAAACACCTTAAGAACGTATCCCACATTCCTAAAACAACTCAAATTTGGGACCCACACAAAATCCTATCATAACCAAGTCAAACCTTTCCATATTTGAGTCAAATATGACTCAGCCGCAGCCTGAGTCCATAACCTAGTCGATTGGACCTTTCTGACCAATTCTTTAGTCCACATCTCTTCATGACGCCTCGGAACCATGTAGCCACGTCCATGCACTCCTTGCACACGTGCAAACATCTTCCAACGACGTCCCCGATACCTTCATATGCATTGTTCTTGAATCAAACATGTTGTGTGACTTCCCGATCAACTCAACAACAATTCCTCCCGAACTTGGTTGTTGAACCTCTTCTTCTACCTAAGACTAGTTCAATGGATCTCGTCACCAGCCATGTCTTGAACTCAAGTGTGACACCCGATTCTGAAAATGAACCAAGTGAACGCATATGTGTACCCAGGACGTTCAACCCACATACACGAGTGCAATCACAAAAGGGTATACAGAAAATTACCACAAAACAAGATTAATTAACCAATTTTCTTACGCAATTCGTAATATCCTCGAATACAAGCTCTAAGTAAAATTAATGACAAGTTTGAACTAATGCATCAGAAATAAACTAAATAAACAAACTAAGCAATGGGATAGCGTAGCTCCAACACACCACAGGCAAAAAGCTGATGGTACACACAGCCTAGAACTCCGCATTATCATCATTATACTCCCAATCCTGACCTACAACTGTTGGTGGGGAATTGCAAGGGTGAGTACATGTCGTACTCAACAAGTGTGGAAAGTACAACATGTAGCTGATTCAAATGATGAATATAATAACGGCTAAGTGCTGAAAAGTACATTAAAACATTTGAAAAGTAATATATTGTATGTATGTGGTGCAAACTCAACATAAACCATAAGTACTATCATAGTACCAGTCCATATTTTATTACCATCATCCCTATTCCAGATTATTTCCATCAATCATATCTAATACCAGAATTTAATCCATAACTACCTATAACCATAACAAACCAACCATCCCAAATCCCAATTTGCCTCTAATCATGTAGGTCATCCAGGTGCTCTTAATCGGAGCACGGCTATCATGATAGTTTTATTAGACTCTGTAGAGTTTGTACCACTTTACCCACGTGTTTGTTATTTCATCACCCGTCGGCGACTGAAGAACCTCTCTTATGCCAATTACACTTCCTTTGGTGTATGGCCAAGAAATCACAAAATAGCCTTTACAAAGGGATAACTCGCCTATTTAGACCCCACTGAGGTTTCATCGGTTGCGATGCCTCCAACAGAGCACATCTTCAACCAAGGGCCTCCTCTTGAGCAATTCGGATTCTAGGGTAGTCACATCAATCATCAACAAACCCAAACCAACTACCCCTTCCCCGAGCATCCTTAATGATCCAAATAGCACTAGCAAAGACATAATTAATCAGCTATGCCACACCTATACTTGGCCTCTTGGTGGCACTGTTATTCCGGCTTATTCCCGCATGAACCAGTCCTTAGATCTAAAGCAAGCGAACCACCATAACATCCAACCTATCCGCATACCAGGCTTGCTTAGATCACCCATTACCACATCATATTAACCAGTTCACGTTAATCATAATCTCATAATTACATAATTAAGGTAAGTTGTATAGTTGTTTTCCCATTCCAATTAATGAATCAAAGCAAAAAGGGTAAAAAGCCCTTCCCGACCCTGTACCATGAATTCCAGGTGACAAGAGTGGTCAAACAAAGCTAGTAAACTTCCGACCATAGGATTCCCATCAAATTGACACAAGCATGCAGTTTTGAAAACAGAACATTTACTTTAAAAACAAGAAGAATATGCTTCAAGGATACTTGCCTTGCTCTTGGGATTGGTTCGGGTCAAAGCCTTCAAACTCTTGGTGCTGGAGATCCTCCGCGGCACTCTCTAGAACAAATCTATCTAATCCGCACAATAAACATACAAGACAAGAAAAACAATCAAAAGGTGCACAAATATTACTCAATATGACATGACATGCACAATTAATGCAAATGCAATGTGAATCTGTTAATGAGTTGTAAATGATGATCACTAACTAGTTCTAATAGCTTTTAACAAGTTTATACAGATTTGGAGTTCATTCGAAACTATTTAGATTCAATTCTAAAGGAAATAGATTGCGAAAATCGGACAAGTCCGTAGGATGTCGGACTACTCCACACTGCGCAGGAACAGCAGATTAGGGTTTTCTAGATTGATGTGAATCTGGAGATTTGGGGTTGAATTCACGTAAGGAAAAGAGAATAGAAGGTATACCAGGTGTTTAGGACTCCAATGAATCAAGGATCTTGGAGGCAACACTTGGATCATGATGATCTAGGGTTGATGAGTAACTTGATGGTGAATTGTTGACGAAGAACAGAATTTGGCCTAGAGGGGGGGGGGGGCGGTGAATAGGCCTTTTTGAATTTTGTTGGAACCTGCAACACTTAACAACCAGATCAAATCTCGAGATATCGTACTAGTCCGATCGAGTAAGGACTAGTCCGATGTGTACTGACTAGATTGATCAAATTTGATCGATTATCTTGATCCTAGGATGTATGCAGCAGAAATATACTTGTAATTGAAGTGTCACACTACTATGAACTAGGATGTACCACAAGTTAATCTTATATTCAACGTTTCAATGTAAAGTGAACAAGATTGATTGAAACCCTAGATTGATATGAAGAGTAAGAACGATATGCGCAATGTAAGAACACAAGCTCTTTATCCCGTGGTTCAGTTCCCACAGAGGTAACCTACGTCAACATTGAGGAATCAACAAAAGGACCGGGTCTGCTCCAACCCTACCCTTGTCGGATCACCACGGATGCCAATCCTCTTCACTAATCACAAAGGGCAAATAACCAAATTCAAGGGGACTTCTCACAAGTTGAGGCCTCCCCAAGATTATAAGATGAACACCACCAATAACACACTCTTAAGATCACAAGGAAAACCAGAGGAGTGTGTTAGAGAATCAAACCAAGAGCTCAATGAATGAAGAACCGTGTCTTTCCAATGATCTAAAGTGTTCCTCAAGGGATTGATATTTCATGCACTTGATTTCGTGGAGAGAGGTGTTTTCTAGGCTCTTGGAAGGTGTGACGGCGCAATGGGTCAAGAGATCTGAGAGATGGGCCATGAACACCTATTTATATGGGGTTTCCAAAAGTTACCCTGAGGGTTTAGAAAGATCGGACTAGTCCGTGGTGGACACTGGACTAGTTCGGTGTGTTGACTGTAGGAAACCCTAGGTGTCCCGAAATATCGGACATGTCCGAAGTGAAGCCGGAGTAGTTCGATTTTGGTTCTGGAAATCTTCGGACTAGTCCAATAAATATCGGACATGTCCGGATAAGTGAAACCCTAAGTGAATTTAGGGAACAAGTCCGCACTTGGAGGACTTGTCTGATTTAGGTCAGAGGATTTTCGGACTAGTCCGTGCTAATATCGGACTTGTCCGATTGACATCAGAAAGATATTGCACTAGTCCGTTGTGTTATCGGACTTGTCCAATTTTGTGCAACTTGTGTAGTGTTTGGGGAACTAGTCCGCACTAGAGAGGACTAGTCCGATTCTAGTCAGAGAGATATCGGACTAGTCCGTGGTGATTTCGGACTAGTCCTGTCAGTGAAAAACTGGACTGTGAGGACAAGTCCGCATTGTGAGGACTTGTCCGATCTTGTGCAGAAAGACATCGTACTAGTCTGGAGTCAGTCGTACTAGTCCGGTCCTATATATATGTGTGCAATGTGTGAGATTATTTGTGCTTGAGCTCTTGGGTTGTGTTTCCTTAACACACATCATACACAATGATCTACTACACTTGGTTCTTGAGCTCTTTCCCGCATTGCATCTCATTCTCCTTTCTTTTTGGCACTTTGTTCATTCTATCATTAGAACCTGTGCTCATCTTAACAATGTGGTTAGGATCTCATTTGCTTGTCATAAACCAACCAAAACCCATAAGGGATTTCTAGATGCAATTTCAATCTCCCCCTTTTTGGTGATTGATGACAACCAATTGAGATTTCACAAAATATGATAAAAGGTTGAGGTTTTCATAAAGTGTGCACATATGAGTTTGAAACACATTAAGCAATGAAAAAATAAGTCATATGCGCACTCTTTATGGTGGATGCAAAACTAAGTGTATAGAAACAATAATCATGATGAGAATGACATAATTGACATCAACAAGTAAACAACAAGCATATATGTCATTGTTAGAGCAAAATCACATATTCCATACATATCTTCATAAGTAGTTCAAAACATTGCATCACAGGACCAAAAGTATCAAAAGAGCATATTAAAAGTCATACAACCCACAAAGAGACAAAAGACACAAGAAGAGAGCTCTCTCGCATCCTACGGCTATAGCCTAAGACTCCCAAGACTCCCGCTCAATCTCTCCCCCTTTGGCATCAAGACACCAAAAATAAGGAGAGGAGGGACCTAAGGTCTTCAAGCCTCATTGTCGGTCCTCTCACCGTCTTCATCTTCATTCTCTGGATGATGAGGAGGAGGAGGAGGAGGAACGGAACCACTCGAGTCCCCAATGCCAAAATAGGCAAGCTCGGGGGGAGTCAAGGGTCCGAGCTCGATGAAATCAGAATCAGAATTATTAGAAACGACTGGAGATCCAATGGGCTCGATCTCCAGCTTTTGGAAAATTTGCTTCACGCTCTCTTTGGCATATCTCATATCGGCCTTTCTCCTCTTGTTTAGCTTGTGGGCTTTCACTTCGGCCTTTTTGCATGACAGGTACTTCAAGATGCCACTTGGGGATCCCTTTTGAGGAGGGGCCCTAGTGGCGGGAGCAGCCCTAGCATCTCCACTGGCTCTCATTCGAGCCTGAGGACTACAAGCTGGAGAGGGAGCAACTCGAACACTTACTTGTTGAGGCTTTTGGGGCCTTAATGGGGTGTGCTCCACATCCTTGACAAACTCTATCCCTATGAACCTCTCTATCATAAACATCAGATAGGGTGTATAGCCACAGGACCTGTTTGGAGTACAGTATATGTTCACCATGTCATTCCAGATGTAGTAAAAGACATCAAACTTCCTGTCTTTGCTAATGAGCTTCATCAAGGTCCTGAGATAGCCTTGCATACTTTTTGCATCCCCATCCTTTGGGGCAATGGTCTTCCTAAGGACCCTGTTCAGCACCACAAAGAAAGGCTTCATGTTCTTGGTGGAAGGAGGATTGAACTTTGAGTTGGGTTCATCAAGAAACTTCATCCTGTCCTTCTCAACAACATCAATGTTGTGGATGATCAAATTGTCATTGCTGGAGGTGTCAAGATGTAGCAATCTTGCAAACTCTTCATAAGTGATAATGTACTTAGATCCATTAGTCATCCAATTCACCCTTTCTTCCTCACCACTGGCAAAGTGGCAAGTAGCATAGAACTGAGCTATGACTTCATCATTCCAGTCGTTTCTGAAGGTGAAGAGATCCTTCAAGCCATGCCTTTCAATTGCCTTGACCACCTCCACAAAATGTGAGCAACCCTTCTTCTCAAAGTGCGACCAATCTATCCATTGGTTGAGCATAATTGGTGTCTTCATTGGGAGATAGACGGTCTTGTAGAAATCTGCATGCAAATTACTCTAGAATCTCCCATCAGCAGCCTGCTTGGATCGGCTGTAACAATCAACATTCCTGAACTTGGCAGCTGTGTCGCTGCCCTTGCCATTGAATCTCTCCTCCGTGGGATCCCGGGTCCCTTCCCTTGGAGCTGACATCTTTAGAGGGCCAATCGGGCCGGGTTCAATTCCTTTGCCCTTGCCCTTTGCTTGGCGAGCACTTGCCGAGCTAGGGCCACCTCCAGCTGAAGCCTTGGAGGCAGGCTTCCTTGCGAGCACCTTATGTTGTGCCTGGGGAGGAGAAGGAGCTGGCTCGGAAGGGCGCTCTTGGCTCTTCTTGCTTAGGCCCGTCAAAGACCGGAGCACGGCTTCGTGGTCCATCTCGGCCTCGAAATCGGAGATTTCGTCCTTGGTGCTCGACATTGTCAGAAATTGCTTGATTGTCGGAGATGTAGGGGTTGAAGGAGCAGACAAGTCCATGGTCTTCAATCCCTGAGCAGTGGAGGTCGTTTTCCACCAAAATCCGAGGGGTTTTGATGGAGCATGATGGAAATCGCCTTGGGGAGCTCGAGCGTGGAGAGAGAAAGCTTGAGGCAAGTGTGGGTTGAGGAAGATTAGTGTTTGGCGGCGGCTAGGGTTATGGACACGAAAAATCGGACTTGTCCAAAAATAATCGGACTAGTCCGAACTTTTCCAGTGACTATATCGGACTAGTGTGTGGTCTGCCGGACTAGTTTGGCCTAAACTGTCACACTGCGGACTAGTCTGCACGGGCGGACTAGTCCGCGGTCAGCAGGGAAGAAATGCTTAGCTCATTCGCATATATTCGAAGGTACTTATTAAGAAAATAGGGAGGCAAAGCAAATCAAATAATCTTGATGAATATGATCAGTAAGCATACAATAATCAAGCAATGGCCATAATTCACCAAATCTAGTAATTGACATAGTTTTTTTGGAAAAAATCGAGAGAGATGATTTTCACAGCACAATCAATGAATTTTGAAGTTAGCATTAAGGTATACAAGATTTCAAGCCACGTTCCGAGCATCAAGGATATTTAGTTCATTTCAGAGCTCGCAAAAGCGTTTTTCATCAAGTGGCTTGGTGAATATATCGGCTACTTGCTTTTCGGTATTGACATTTGAAATGGCTATATATCCCTTCATTGAATGGTCTCTCAAAATATGATGCTGGATGTCTATGTATTTGGTGCTAGAGTGCTCAACGGGATTATGGGCAATTTTAATGGCACTCCCATTATCACAACGGAGCGGAATACGGCTCATATTGTAACTATAATCTCTTAGAGTCTGTCGCATCTAAAGGAGTTGTGCACAACAACTCCTGGCTGCAACATACTCCGCTTCGGCCGTGGATAAGATAATGGAGTTTTATTTCTTGGAGGACCAAGAAACTAGGGATCTTCCTAGGAATTGGCATGTACCAGAGGTACTTTTTCTATCTACTTTGCATCCGGCATAATCTGCATCGGAGTAACCAATGAGATTGAATTTGGAACCTTTGGGATACCAAAGGCCTAGGTTGGGTGTATGAACTAAATATCGCAAGATTCTCTTAACGGTTGTCAAATGACAATCTTTTTGGTTGGCATGAAACCTTGCGCACAATCACACTCAACATAATATCTGGCCTAGATGCACATAAGTAGAGTAGAGATCCAATCATGGATTGATATACCTTCTGATCGACGTTTGGTCCATCTTCATTGAGATGCAAGTGGCCATTCATTGCCATGGGAGTCTTTATAGGCTTCGCCTTGTCCATTCCGAACTTCTTGAGTATGTCTTGAGTGTACTTATTTTGGCTTATGAGCATCCCTTCCTTTTGTTGCCTCACTTGGAATCTCAAGAAGTACTTTAGCTCTCCCATCATAGACATCTCAAACCTATCTGTCATAATCTTACTAAATTCCTCACAGAAAGATTTGTTAATGGAACCAAAGATTATATCATCTGACAGATAAAGAGATCATTGTCAAAGTTCTTTGTAAACAATGTATAATCTAATTTACCAACATTACAAGTATTCTGACCTGTTGCAACAATTGTACTGCAACGAATACTAAATCGTTGCAGTAAGCTTGGCTTTTTGCCACGATTCACTAGTTCGTGGCATTAGGATCTATCGCCATGGAACACAATCATTGCAATAGGATCTGTTGCCACGAATCACTAGTTCGTGGCGTCAGGATGCTAATGCAACGGACCACAATCGTTGCATTAGGATCTGTTGCCACGAATCACTAGTTCGTGGCGTCAGGATGCTAATGCCACGGAACACAGTCATTGCATTAGGATATGTTGCCACGAATTACTGGTTCGTGGCATTACAGGATCTATCACCACGGACCACAATCATTGCATTAGGATCTGTTGCCACGAATTACTTGTTTGTGGCATTACAGGATCTATCGCCATGGAACACAGTCGTTGCATTAGGATCTGTTGCCACGAATCAACAAACAGTTGCATTTGGACCATAATGCAACGAAACAGAATCGTCACATTAGGATGTGTTGCCACGATACTCTAGTTCGTGGCATTAGTATCAATGGCCACAGACCCCAATCGTAGCAATTAGGATGTGTGGCCACGATTCACTTTTTCGTGGCGTAAGGATACTAATGCAACAAAACACAATCGTTGCATTCGGATGTCTTGCCACGATTCACTGGTTCGTGGTGTCAGGATGCTAATGCAACAGACCACAATCGTTGCATTAGGATCTGTTGCCGCGAATTACTTGTTCGTGGCATTACAGGATCTATCGCCAGGGAACACAATCGTTGCATTAGGATGTGTTGCCACGATACTCTGGTTCGTGGCGTTAGTATCAATGGCCACAGACCCCAATCGTAGCAATTAGGATGTGTGGCCACGATTCACTTTTTCGTGGTGTCAGGATACTAATGCAACGAAACACAATAGTTGCATTAGGATGTCTTGCCACGATTCATTGGTTCGTGGCGTTAGGATCTATCGCCACGGGACCACAATCGTTGCATTAGGATCTGTTGCCACGAATTACTGGTTTGTGGCGTTACAGGATCTATCACCACGGAACACAATCGTTGCATTAGGATGTGTTGCCACGATACTCTGGTTCGTGGCGTTAGTATCAATGGCCACGGACCCCAATCGTAGCAATTATGATGTGTGGCCACGATTCACTTTTTCGTGGCGTCAGGATACTAATGCAACGAAACACAATCGCTGCACTAGGATGTCTTGCCACGATTCACTGGTTCATGGCGTTAGGATCTATAGCCACGGGACCACAATCGTTGCATTAGGATGGATCTACATGAAGTTGCATCCGAGGACACGGCTTGTATACACCCATTCAGTTCTTCCATGCGTGCTCCTACTTAAGTGTCATGATTTTATTGGCCCTTTCATTTACCAAACACAATGTCTGATTTAACTTCAACCAATTAGATGATGACACATAAGCGCAGAGTACGCATGGAAGCACAAATGGGAGCACCAAAGTTGCATCCCCAGATGGTTGCCACGTACGTTCACGCTCCAAATCTTACAGCCAAGGGCGCACTGCACGGTTCCCGCTACTGTACCACCCTGCCCTAATGATTGCCATGTACGCGAGCACACCGAATCTTGCAGTGCGCACGGGCACACACGAACTCCACGCCCGAACTTTGCTAAGCAATCCGAATAACTCGGCGCTCGACGTGCACGATCGATCATCATGCACACGAATAATATTATGAAATTATCAACTTTGATGATTCAATAATCTCAATCAAGTTTCATCCAACCTACCAACGAAAAATTGGATCGTCCAGTCCATCCAACCAAACTTTAATTTGGATGATCCAAGAAATAAAGAAATGGATGATCTATCTCCAATCGAACTTCGACGTCAAACCAAACGCAATTGATGACTGAGCACATTGTCACATGTCACTAGAGTGTACGCACAAATGACAAATACATGACCTCAACACCGGGTTTAGGGTGCATCGTGGACAAACAACATGACCCGACCAAACACTCATGTAATTACCATACACCTGCAAGAGCAACAATCTGGCCGCATCCACCAACGCATCCCGACCTTGCGAAAGGATGACGAGTAGCGGCAGGTGAACACGTTGCAGCGGCGGCAAAATGGAAAACGATGGCAGCGGACGGTGACGTACCTGGATGTTGGCGTAGTCGACCTTGCACATCTTCCGCGAGTCGTTCACCTTCCGCGGCGAGCTGAACCACACTGGCAGGACCTCCTCGGTTTCGCAGTCGAAGCATGACTTGGTGAAATGGGCCACCAACGCATCCCGACCCCGCAAAAGGATGACGAGCGGCTGGTGAACACCATGCAGCGGCGGCGCAATGGGAAATGGTGGCAGCGGACAACAACGTACCTGGATGTTGGCATAGTCGACCTCGCACATCTTCCGCGAGTCGTTCACCTTCCAACGGAAGCCATGCAGGTGCTTCGTCCACAGCCAGAACGCCGCATCTGGCGATGTGACGTTGACAAAGCAGTAGCCCTTGTTGGCCTTGGACCTTGGCAAATGCAACAAACGAGGTTAAGTATCAATCAGTAAAAGAACGGAGCTTGATTAGTATAATCATATATTTCAAAGCATAGGTGTGGTACTTAAAGTCAAATGGAACGTGAATAAAATCATAAAACCAACTTGACGCGGCCAACTGCAATTTTCGCGTTCTACTCGGCGCAGTGCTGATCAATGATGTTCATTACTTTTTGCCTCCTGACGACTCAGTGCTGGACTAACGATGCTGATGATCCACAACATACTCAACGATGTAAAACATCAGGTATTAACGCATCAACAACGGCTAGCAGCAAGCAGATTTAAAAGTATGTTGCGGATCATCAGCGTCCTCAGTCCAGAAGCAGGGTAGAAGCGGCGCCGTGGTCGCCGCGAACTCGAGAACGGATGAGGAGAAGGCTCATCACCAACGGATCGAGGCAACGGAAGCTACACGACCGCTATGGGCGATGAGCCTTCCCCTCGATCCGTTCTCGAGTAAGGGACGGGCCGGCGGTGGGGGTGCAGGGGTGGCGGGCTGGCGGCAGAGCCGGGAGCGCGACAGCGGGGGCGCGGCAGGCGACGTTGTGCGGCAGGGCCGCAGAAAATTTATTTCCGCCCGCCTAGGCCCAGAGCCGGGCCTGCCTTTAAGACCATCCGTAGTGGTTCACTGTGAAGCGGTGATCGGATGCGGAGCGGTTCCAATTGAATTCAAAGATGCGCATGCGGGATGCATAACCTCTGCAGTACTGTAGGTGCAATAACAGTCTCTGACATGTGGGCCCCACGGATAGCCGGACCTACATGTCAGTGACTGTTACTGCACCTGCAGTACCGCAGGTGATTTAAACGCATGCGTTGCGCGCGTCTAAGGCGCCTCGGTAACTGGCGCGCACGTAAACTTGGTGCGCCCGGTCGCATCAACCGCTTGTACAAATGGCTACGGCTTGAACGAAGGACGAAATGTTATGCGGCAAACAGCAACGTATAATACTTCCTCCGCCCCAACTCAACTCTATTTCTGTTTTAGTCGAACTAATTACCTTTGACAAATGATTTATATGGAATTTATTAACTTCAATAACATGTAGTACTAGATTGTATATTATGGAAATATTTTCATGGTGAATCTAAAAGTACAATTATTGTATTGTTAAAACAGATCAAAATTGCGTAAATCTGAAAGATATATTTGACGAAACCTAAGACTTCCTTTTGAAAAAGTTTTATACTTTACATTAGTTTTACATATGTAATATGCACATAGGATATATCACTAAATAGTTTTGCAAAAAAACATGCAGAAGAAATATGTATATCCCATATATATGCTACTACTACGTAAATTAGGGGTGCGCAAATAAACCGAGACCGAAATACCGAAACCGATAAAACCGAGACCGGAACTGAAAAGACCGAAATATCGGGTATCAGGTACTTTTCGTGTAGCAAATATAAATAACTTCAAAATAAATGTCAGGTTCGGATGGATGAATTCATTGTGGAGCTACATGTCACGTACTTAATTATACTAAAAATCATCATCTTCGTTGTCGTCCCCCCACAATGGAGCTACATGACCATCATTGGTATATGTATCATCGTTGTCGTCGTCATCTTCATTTTCTGATGCAACTCCATCTACCTCAAACCGATCACCTGACGTTGTCATTATAAGAGTGGAAGCATCGCCGCTGGCTCCCTCAATGTCATTCCTAGCCCATGCGGTCGTATCCTCATTATTGATATCATTAGTAAGCAGATCATCATGAAATGTCTCAGCCTCCATCGTCTCAGTCACATTATTTTCACTGTCTCCAGGGCGCATGGCAAAAAGGTTCCGTGGCTTCGTTTTAACTACTGTAGCCAAATTAGGATGCTTCACACTTGGAACACAAAAAACTTGTTCTGCTTGGGTGGCTAGAATGTAAGGCTCATACTGGAATCGAAACAGAGTAGTGTCAACATCTATCATCCCGTATTGATCCTTTTTGTAGCCTCTGCTATGGTTCTGACTGCTTCCAAAAGGCCGATCAAACCATTCACACTGAAATAACAGAACCTCTTGATTTTTTTCAAAATCAACAGCAGTGATTTTCTCGATTACTCCAAACAAATCATGATCAGTGCCCCGAACAACAATACCACTGTTTTGGGTCCGTAAATCTTTTTTCACATCTGCAGTTCGAAAGAAGAAGCCATTGATGAATTAGCGACTAAGAAAACATGCCCGACGATCAGGTCCTCTAGATAATGCATACAGATAATCGGTTGCTTTGCCTTCTTTGTGTAATGTCATAATCTGTACACCTTGTTATAACAAGGGTTATAGACGACAAACCAATTTCAGAACACATATTTGTTCAATATTTCATCAAAGTGCAAACTTCCATGTACTTACTTGTTTCTGAAACCAATCAACAAACTCATCTCTATGGCGTTTATCAACATCACGAGAATGAATCTTTTTTAGTTCTTCAATATGCTCGCTGAAAAGGGTACAAAATTAAATTAGCCATCTACAATAAACCATATATATATGTAGTATACAACATCGGAGTTATACATTATTACTTGATCCATGGAGCGGCCTCTTCAACGTTAATAATAAGATAATGCCTGATGTTATGTATTTCCACCATAGTAAGTTGGTCCCATTTATACCCTTTTTTAGAATTATCAACTTCTGTAAATATGTTAGAATTATCAACAGAAGGTTCATTTGTAGCTGCAGCTTCATGACGTTTTGGCCTATTACGCTTGGTGCTGATGTTATCCAAAAACTGACTACAAAAAGTCATACACTCTTCGGCAATATATCCCTCAGCTATAGAACCCTCCGGGTGAGCTTTGTTACCTACATACCTCTTCAATGTACCAAGGTACCTCTCAATTGGATACATCCATCTGTAAGAAACAGGTCCACCCAACCGTGCTTCTTCGGCAAGATGGGTTGGAAGATGTACCATGATATCAAAGAAAGCAGGAGGAAACAACATCTCAAGCTTACAAATTGTTTCAGGAATTTGTTTGCTCATCTTGTCCAAATCTGGTTCCGCCAATTCTTTAGAACAAATTCCAGAAAACAATGTGCTAAACTCAATTAAAGGTGCAACGACCTTTTCAGGCAATATGTTACGTATTGCAATAGGAAGGAGCTAATGAAATATAATATGGCAGTCATGTGTTTTTAGACCCGATACCTTACATGCTTTTATGTCCACACATCTCTTGATGTTTGAGGCATAACCATCGGGCACCTTCGCATTCCCCAAAAACTTGCACAAGTTGGTCTTCTCATCTTTGCCCAAAGTATATAATGCTGGTGGGAATGTGTACTTGCTCTTTATGAACTTCGGATGTTGATCTGGCCGTATACCCATATCCTTCATAATAAGACGAGCTTGTAGACTATCTTTTGTTTTACCATCAATAGCAAGCAATGTCCCCAATATGCTATCACAAATGTTTTTCTCAATGTGCATGACATCCAAGTTAATCCTTATTAGAAATGTGTTCCAATAAGGGAGGTCAAAAAATATACTTTTCTTCTTCCAATTATGCCATCTATTTTCCTCGGTGTGCTTTCTCTTATTATTCGTCGGTCCGAAACTCACTTGATCAAACCACTCATATTGTTGGAGTACTTCATCACCAGAGAGTGATGTTGGAGCCTCTCTATTCTCTGCCTTTTTGTTGAAAGAACCTTTGTTTCGACGCTATCTGTGATCCTGAGGTAGGAAACGACGATGACCCATGTAACAATGCTTTCGTCCATATTTCAACAAGAAATCGTCAGTGTTTATATGGCAGAATGGACATGCTAGCTTCCCTTTTGTGCTCCATCCACATAGCATTGAATATGCTGGAAAATCATTTATTGTCCACAATAAAGAAGCTCGCATGACAAATGTCTCTTTCTTTAAAATGTCATATGTTTCAACACCATCATACCATAATTTCAGTAGCTCATCAATCAAAGGTTGCATATACATATCAATGTTGTTTCCAGGTGACTTTGGCCCAGGAATTATCATTGACATCACCCAATAAGACTGCTTCATACACAGCCAAGGTGGTAGATTATAAGGGATTAAAATCACAGGCCATGTACTGTAAGAAACATTTTACATTAACATACAACCAACACATATATTACAAACAAGAGTAAAGAAAACATGGACGAAAAACACGTAGAAATAAGAACAAAACTACTCCTAATCCTATTCTACTCGGAGGCCTCGTCCACCTCCGCCACCGCGCGCGCCGCAACTGACGCATCCTCCGCGGCTCCGCCTCCGCCTCTGACGGTGGCGGCGACTCCTCTTCCGTCTCCACACCGAGCTTACACGTGACGCTGTGTAGAATCTTCCAACGGCCCTGTACCCCAGCAACCTCCGCGATCGTCTCGTGGAGGGCGTCGAGACGAGCGGCCACAAAGCTTAACCCGAACAAGTAGTAGCCGGCGGAGTCCCTGCTGGGGAGCTGGGGAAGCCTCCCTAGACCCAAACAGCGACAGATGAGAGATGTATTGTTAAATACATCCCGCGACATTGTTTCCAGTGCTCTTGCATGTTCGACGGTGGAGGACACGTCGTCTTCGACATATTTAATTCGGCACGTTAATTCGTCGATTTGGGCGGTATAGAGGCAGACAGTCTCCTGTAACCAGTCGGGCTGAGGAGATGCGGGCGCCGCCATCAGTTCTACCGGCATTGCCGGCGGCGATGGAAACGGAGAAGGAGTGAATCGGAGTACGTCGATGGCCTAGAGCGCTTCGGCGCGGGGCTACCCATTTGTGTGGCGACGGAGGTGCAGAGAAAGAGCAAGATGTGGTGAACGGTGGCGGGAGGATAAGTTTGGAGGCTAGGATCTAAGGAGCGGTGCGGCGGAGAAGCAAGAGAACGGTGAGCCTTTATAGCGGGTCGTCGTCTAATAGCGGGCGTGTGGTGAGGGGTCCCCGTCTCCAGGCGTCGGTTTATCAGAGGCGGTTTTTAACTTTATCTCAGGCGGGTTTTACTTACCAACCGCCTGATAAGATATTTAATCAAGAATATTAATCAAGAAGAAGTAAATATCTTCACAGGCGGTTGGTACTTAATAACCGCCTGAGAAGATGTTTATCTCAGTGGGGTATTACTTACTAACCGCCTGAGATAATGCCCGATTCTGTTCTTCAGTTTCCTTATCCCTTGCTTATTTTTTATTTAGATTCCAATATAAATACTCAAACATGTTTAGATTCTGCAAATTGTGTCCAAATTCGATGATTCTTTCTTCTACATTTGTATAAAATTAACATCTACCATCTGAACAAAATATTTTAAAACTTGTATAGCTAACATTGTAATGTTTTGGTAAATATCAAATTAATTTCTACTCACATATTATTCACATTTGTGTATCTCATAAAAAAAGATCCTTCACTCAAATTTGTTTGTATGAACATATTTGTATCATTTATACATGTATGAGTTTTGTTAATTTTTTTAAAAGCATTCCAACATGTCAAACTTCAAATTATCCATCATTCTAACTAAATGCTCATATAAATATGAGGCATTCATCAAATTATTAAAACACATTGATTCAAAAAAATTTAAAAAAATCTGAAAAATTCATAGAGGTTGGTATGATCAGAAAAAATGTCCACTGAAAAAATAAATGAAAAAAGCATTATATTCATCAAGATAGAAAAATGGAAAATAGCATTTGTTGTATGTTTTTTATGTTCTGACCAATTTCAAAAGATTTATGAAGTGAAATTTAATGGTAACCTTTACTTATCAATAATATTACAAGAAAGTGGAAGTTTGCCTTTTTAAAGGACCCACATTTAATCAAGAATATTAATTAAGAAGAAGTAAACATTTTCACAGGTGGTTGGTACTTAATAACCGTCTGTGAAGATGTTTATCTCAGTCGGGTATTACTTACCAACCGCCTGAGATAATGCCTGATAGTGTTCTTCAGTTTCATTATCCCTTGCTTCTTTTTATTTAGATTCCAATATAAATACTCAAACATGTTTAGATTCTGCAAATTGTGTCCAAATTCGATGACTCTTTCTTCTACATTTGTATAAAATTAACATCTACCACCTCAACAAAATATTTTAAAACTTGTATAGCTGACATTGTAATGTTTTGGTAAATATCAAATTAATTTCCACTCGCATATTGTTCACATTTGTGTATCTCATAAAAAAAGATCATTCACTCAAATTTGTTTGTATGAACATATTTGTATCATTTATACATGTATGAATTTTGTTAATTTTTTTAAAGCATTCCAACATGTCAAACTTCAAATTATCCATCATTCTAACTAAATGCTCATATACATATGAGGCATTCATCAAATTATGAACACACATTGATTCAAAAGAATTTAAAAAAATATGAAAAAATTCATAGAGGTTGGTAGATGAGTAAAAATGTCCACTGAAAAAATAAATGAAAAAGGCATTATATTCATCAAGATAGAAAAATGAAAAATAGCATTTGTTGTATGTTTTTTATGTTCTGACCAATTTCAAAAGATTTGTGAAGTGAAATTTAATGGTAACCTTTACTTATCAATAATATTACAAGAAAGTGGAATTTTGCCTTTTTAAAGGACCCACATTTAATCAAGAATATTAATTAAGAAGAAGTAAATATTTTCACAGGTGGTTTGTACTTAATAACCGCCTGAGAAGATGTTTATCTTAGGCGGGTATTACTCACCAACCGCAAGAGATAATGCCCGATACTGTTCTTCAGTTTCCTTATCCCTTGCTTCTTTTTTATTTAGATTCCAATAGAAATACTCAAACATGTTTAGATTCTGCAAATTGTGTCCAAATTCGATGATTATTTCTTCTACATTTGTATAAAATTAACATCTACCACCTGAACAAAATATTTTAAAACTTGTATAGCTGACATTGTAATGTTTTGGTAAATATCAAATTAATTTCTACTCACATATTATTCACATTTGTGTATCTCATAAAAAAGATCCTTCACTCAAATTTGTTTGTATGAACATATTTGTATCATTTATAGATGTAAGAATTTTGTTAATTTTTTTAAAAAGCATTCCAACATGTCAAACTTCAAAATATCCATCATTCTAACTAAATGCTCATATACATATGAGGCATTCATCAAATTATGAACACACATTGATTCAAACATTTTTTAAAAAATCTGAAAAAATTCATAGAGGTTGGTATGATGAGTAAAAATGTCCACTGAAATAATAAATGAAAAAGGCATTATATTCATCAAGATAGAAAAATGAAAAATAGCATTTGTTGTATATTTTTTATGTTTTGACCAATTTCAAAAGATTTATGAAGTGAAATTTAATGGTAACCTTTACTTATCAATAATATTACAAGAAAGTGGAATTTTGCCTTTTTAAAGGACCCACATTTAATCAAGAATATTAATTAAGTAGAAGTAAATATCATCACAGGCGGTTGGTACTTAATAACCGCCTGAGAAGATGTTTATCTCAGGCGGGTATTACTTACCAACCACCTGAGATAATCTTCTTCTTAGACGAGTTTGAATTACCAATCGCCTGGGATAATTACCTTATGATACCCGAGTCTGAGGAACACGATGAACACACTACACATTCATTCATTCACACAGTCGAAGAACACACAAGATACTCATTAATTAACAATGTTCAATCACACATCTCACAAAAGAACACACAACATACACATTATTTACACCAGATACACAAGTAATATTCAATCACATAGATGAACAAAGATAGATTTCATTCATTAATAACATTTACAAAATAGAAGCAACTAAAAACAACAAAGAAAAACTAATTATATCCTACTCCTACTCCTCTTACTCCTCCTCCTCCTCCTCCTCCTCGTCCTCCGGCGGCGACTCTGGCGCCGGTACAATAGAAGACAGGACCGGTTGCACCAGCTGCACCGGCTGCACCGGCGGTGCAACCCCGAGGTTGCTAGCCGTCGCCTCCACTAGCGTTTTGTGGCCCTCGGGGCCAAGAACCTGGGCCATCATCGCGAACAGAATGTCGAGACGATCAGCCACCCCCGTGAGGGCGTAGAGGTAGTGGCTGATGGTACCCATTCCAAGATACTCTGGAAGGGTACCCAGCCCCAAGGCACGCATGGCTCGAGACATATTGTTGTACGCCTCTCGCGCCATGAGGAGGCGCTGCTGGGTGTTGATCCTCTCGGGGGAGCTGCAACATGGTTTCTTGCAAGGTGGCTCCCTCAGAGGGCTTGGCCGCGGAAGGTCGGCCATAGTGGTGTTGGGTCGTCGGAGCGGAGGAAGATGAAGAAAATAAGAGGATTCAAAGTGAGCGACACGCTTGTGGAGAACTAACGGGTGATAGCGCGTCTTTTAGGCCGCGCGGAGTGGAAGATGGAGCAGTTGGCTTACCGTGCGTTGAAAGGTCGCACCTTGGGGAAAAGAAAGGTCGCGCATGGTCATCGACACGTCTTCATAGACAGTTGGTGAGGAGTATTTATGTAGGCGTTCATCAAATTATGAACACACATTGATTCAAAAAAATATCAATGTAGTAAATATCTTCTCAGGCGGTTGGTAAGTAAAACCCGCCTGAGGTAACCGTCTTCTCAGGCGGTCGGTACTTAAAATCCGTCTAAGAAAATTGGAGTTTATATATACCCCTTGGCAGCGTAGGAAAAACCTAACCCGCGCGAAACACTTAGACGCCGTTAGGTTACCAAAATTTCATTTACCGCCAAGTGTTCGCCCTCGTCACTTCTAGGTACACCGCCGAGCTTCGCCGTCGCCGTCGAGCTTCGCCGTTGCTGCCGAGCTTCGCCCTCGTCACTTCCAGGTACGCCCTCATCGATGAAAAAGAGTGTCTCTTCTCGCCTGCAGCTACCTCGCCTCGCCTCACCTCACCATCCAAATCCAAGTGCCACACTTTGCGATTCTTGATACTAGAAAAGGTTGGAGGATTTGCTTTTTGTCCCTTGCTTGATCAGTTATAGGTCCAGAGCTAGGCGCCGCCTAGTAAACCTCAAGAACGTGGTCGCCACTCTGAACGAAGCTAGCCTATTTAGAATAAGAAGATAAAATTGCCATTGCTGGTGAGCAACTTTAACATGCTTGTCACCCTCGCAATGTATAGGAACCTTTTGGTCAGTCGCCTTAAACCCTAGAATGCCTTATCAAATCCTAGAATGCTTCCATTTTTTCTTCATGCAACACTTGATGTAGAGTTAATATGCCATTTATTAGATTTTTTGTCTTATTAGTTCTAGCATGGAAAGCCCTAAGAAGACTGGTCCTGGTAGTAACAATAAAGAAGACAATATGGAGTCTACTGACTCCAGCAATTCATGCTTCTATCACAGTCTATAGGATCCTTTTCCGAATATAAAAATTAAAAAGACTTCAGTGGATCTAGACCCGGAATATGATCCTGCCGATGAGGTATGGATCACGAATCTTAACTTCAGCAGTTCAAGTTAATGTTGGTTGTCATGTATACGAAGTCTTATAATTTTTTTCTACCTAGATTAATCGCGAAGACAATGAGGTGACATCAGCTCCTAAAACAGCAGAAGGATCTCCAATGGATGAATCCACAACTTCACTTAAGCGGAAACGAGGGCAACGAGGTCCCAATAAGTGTCCGTTGGACCACATCATGTACATAACAAGGGTCGGTCCAGGTGGGCTTCCCCAAGAACCACTGCATTCAGTTACCAAGTATCGTAATGCATGCGGTTTTCTTGTTAGGGAGGTTGTGCCGATCACAACCGAGAATTGGAGGAAATTACCCGAGCAGACCAAGAATGAGTCGTGGGAAAGGATAAAGAAACAATTCAAGTTCCCGAAAGGCACAGAAGAAGCTGTAAAGAAAGCAACATTGGTCTCCTGCGGCAAGAAGTTTCGATGCTGGAAGAGTGAAATGAATGCTTATGTTAAGGCCGATAAGGTCCCTAGCCCGAGGAAGATGGGAAAAATCACACAAGCTCAGTGGCAAGAGTTTGTTCATCAAAAGAGCACACCTGATGCCAAAGCTCTAAGTGCAACTAGGTCAGAGCTTGCAAAAATGAACAAATACCATCATCGCTTGGGGTCTGTCGGATATGCCCCCAAAGTACAGAAATGGAATAAGATATTAGACGAAATTACCAGTAAGGGCAATCCTCACCCATTAGAAGGGTGCGATGAGCGAACTCAATGTTGGGTCTTTGCTGGATTTGAAAAGCAACAGAAGGGTCTCTTCAAGCCGAAGAGTGAGAATGACCAACTTACCGCTATCTTAGGAAACCCTGAACACAGCGGACGGGTTCGAGCGGTCTCTTCTCAAATGTCTTGGCTACATGGTTTCCCTAAAGATAAAGACACATATAGAAGACGTGAGAAGTTTAAGAAAACACTTGATGAAATGATTGCTCAAAGGTCAAAGAAAATATGCAAGAAATAATGGAACAACTTAGACAATCGGGACAATTAGTGGCACCGAGTACAATGATGGTTCCAGTGCAAAAGGAGCAATTAGTATCTCCAACTGCCAACCCTAGCTGCGTTAGTTCCGTGCCAGGCTCAGGGTCAACCCATAAGTTCCCTGTCGATGATATTGCTAACGACAAATCTTGTCGTCTTCTTGTCCCGATAGGCAGAGCAGGAAACAAAACCAAACAGGTTGCCACTGCTATGGCAAAGCCGGATCGTGACTTCAACGGGAATCCGCTTCCGTTGTATTATGCTGTGGTGGAAGTTCTTTAGATCATTGATAATGATTATGAAGATTATGAAATAGACTACATCACACCTGAGGGGATCGTGACTCTGGGGTAGGCTGTCAACCAATTAATCCTTTGGCACCGACGCGATATCGTGTTGGACGATGAGCCAATTTCTAGCCCCGTCGCATCTCCGAACACTGCAACTCCATCTTAGCAAAAATGCATGAAGATCCACTCCCAGTCCAGGAAGATCCACTCCCCCTATGTCTCAGCAAGGATGATATCCAAGAGCAACAAGTTGGACAACAGCTTCAAGCAGTATCAGAGCAAGCTGTTGCTAGTAAAGAGCAACCAGTTGAGCAACAACTTGAAGTAGTACTAGAGCCAACTGCTGGGAGTAAAGAGCAATCAGTTGAACAACAGGTTCAACAACAAGCCAGTGTCCAACTTCCGACGACTACTTGATCATCAGTGCCTATCAAAGTTACCTCATACGAAAATAAGAAACCTTCATCAGAAGTGTCAAAATATTTGGAAACTATGATGGAAAATATTATAAAATCGAGTGCATCTCGTTCTTCTCATGAGCCATCATTAGGAGATATCGAGGAGTGGGAATAAGACGGTGTCATGTATAATCGGCGGACGGCTTTAGTTTAACCAGGAGTTCCAATATACAAGATTGAGGATGTTTCTCCTGAATTTGAGAATGGGAAGTCGTTCATGACATCCGAACAACTTAGCAAACAACCCGTCCAGCTCAGAAGAATGCATGAGTGGTACATCCTTGCCAGCACAAAATATGGTCTTAATTGCGTCACATTTCGTATTCCAAAAGAAGCATTCTGGAGCACTGGATTGGATAGATGAGTAATTTTATTTGAAGAGCTACGTGCCCTTTTCCATCGGGGCATGCTCGAAATCAACCTGCTGCTCGTCTGGTGCTTTTAAGTGCTCTAATATTTTGTATTTGCTTTTCTTACTACACGCATATGCATTTCATGAGATTATAACAATTTTGGACTTTTTCAATAGGATGCAATACATGGATAATGAGAAGTTGGAGTGCAAGACAGGTATCCTTGATCCTACTAGGATTGCAAAGGTGCTATTCGACGTCCAGGCGGATTGAGACTCAGCACAGTTCAAACACATGAAAAAAAAAAGATTTTGAAAAAGCAATCACAAAACTTAAGAATTATAAAAGGACAGAAGTTGCAGCTTACATAGGACATGCGATGTTTAACTTTGTCAACGACGGTAAGGACATCGTAAAGGCTCCGTACCACTTCGAGTAAGTTCCACACATGACATTGAAATAGCAATTATTGGTAATTGTTAACACGTGCGTTTGTATGTTTGCAGTAATCACTACATAATGATCTTCATCAAGCCAACGCAGGGAATGGCAACAGTCTTGGACTCGGCCGATTTCTCACCAGATCGTTACAAAGATTTCCTTTCCATTTTTACATTGTACGTTTATTCAATAATTTTAATTTACGCACATTTAGAATCTGTTGACAAGTTTTATATGACATTTCTTGTATTACAGCGCTTGGCGGTTTTACGCGAAACGACTTGGCGGTGAGAGGCGTTCCAATACGAATGCATTGGACATTAAAACGTATTATGCTTGTCCGAAGCAGCCTGCTGGGAGTGTCTTATGCGGGTATTATGTATGCGAGCATCTTTGGACCGCCGTCGTATATAGAGTGAATCGTGAGGATGTAAGTTATCCTTAATGTCGATACCTTATTTTCTTACTCTTGTGTTTCATTTTCATTGTAACTAGCATAGTTTAATACTTATATTCTTTGCCGTTCAATATTACCAGAAACATTATTTTCATATTTTGATTCGAACTTCAAAATTCAATTGCTCGTAGTACAACTGCTCCAAAAATACCATATAAATTCCTGTATACTCTCACTTTGATCTATACTTTGAGATTGTTCAAACCAATACATTCTAAACCTTGTTATGTGTTATATTGCAGCACACGAAGAATCTGAACAAAGAATGGCCGGTTTGTAGAAGTATTCCTAGTGGAGGAGCCTATAGGATTGCTGCTGAACTCTGTCAATTCATTCGTCACGAAATTTTGCACAAAAGAGGGGGGTTCTTTGATGAGGATGGTGCAGCAGCTGATGTGCCAGAACTTTGCGACTATGCCAATAGAAACAATTATTAGTGAAAACTTGTAAACTTTGAGATGAATTGTATCTGTAACTTGTACATATGTATATTGTTTTAGTGAAATTGACTTCGGTGATGATAATATTGTTGACTTTTGTTTTGTGATGATATTATTGATTTTTGTTCTGTGATTATATTGAATTGACCTGGAAATTAGAAATAACAGCAGTAGTATTGCATAGGTTATACCTTATCACAGGCGGTTATTAACCAACGGCTAGGCATATCTGTGAAAAACAATTATCACAGACGGCTAGATACAAGTAAAGAACCATTTGTGATAACCTAATTATCTCAGGCGGTTACTGTTATGGTAGAAACCGGCTGCGATAAAAGGTCTTCACAGGCGGCTTGATGTAAGTAAACATCCGTCTGTGATAACACCATTATCACAGGCGGTTAGTTATGCTGCAAGAACCGCCTCTGATAAGACAATTATCACATGCGGATATATATGCTGCACGGTCCCAACGGCTTGACGCGTCCCATCGGCATAAGAGAAAATTAACACGTGTACGCCACACATCTGACTATCCGAGCATTAATGCTTTGTCGTGATCATGTATGATGGTCGGACATGCATGCATGCTTTTGAAAGAGAGCCAACGAGGTCTCCATCATGTTTCATGCATTATTGATCACTTGTTGATGAGGATTTGTGATGTTGATTTTCTTGTTTCATGATGACATTTCTCTTGTTTTGTAATGTTCTATGTTACTGAACTCAATGTTGTTCGTCTATTCCATATGTTATTTTCTTCTCTGTCCGTTGTCTAATGAACAATCATGTGTTCTATGTGTAACATGCATGTGCAAGACCTCGATCCACGATCATGTTAAATTGATGGTGTCATACAAGTGTTTTCTCTTTTTGTTGAAAAAACAATCGTCATATTTATTGTTTGTATATTATTAATATACATTAGTAAAATAAAGAATTAATATATAAATAAATATTATCATATGAAATATCAACATGGATAGTCCAATCCAACCTAAGAAACAAAAACTTTTTGATCGTCGTACATCCAATGAAACATCAACTAGCATGGATCGAGATCCAGTATACAAAAACATGGATGATCCTATCGAATCCAACTTTGACAACAAAAAAACACACGTACGTGACGGTCGTTCATTAACAGAGAATACAAATATATAGAACCGATAGTTCAGTAAATAACAGACAGGAAAATAAAATAACAGATGGAACAGAGGAACAATGACATTGAGTTCATTAACATAAAACAATAGTACTACAAAACAAGAAAAACAACATCACGAAACAAGAAAACCAACATCACAGACCCTTTCTTCCTCCCCGCGCCGAGGGCGCGCGCACGGCACCGCCGTGGCAGGGCTCGCCGGAGATCTCACTGCTGGCCTTTCCAGTGCGCCAAGTAACTGACGCGCCACACGAGGTCTGCGGAGAAGTTAAGAAGCCATGGTGCAGGGACGCGTGCGCGACGTTCCACATGGATACAAGAGAGACGGAAGGATCCCTGAAGATCGTCTTCCACAGTGGTTTAATTGTGCCGCACGAGGTCTGCAAAGAGTTCAATGCGCGGGAAACAAACCGCTCCCTCGTCTACTCCGCACAGACCATATATAAGGCGTGTCGGTTATGTACAAGCACAAAACTTTTGCACACCTTTCTTCTTCTTCCATCGTTCCACCTCCTAGCTCGGCGCCGATGAACCACCAAAGCCATGGCCAACCTTTTGCCTCCTAGCCACCGAGGCAGCCACCCTGCAAGCAGATATGTTGCAGCTCCTCGAGAGGGTGAACAACGACCAGTGCCTCATTATGGCGCGAGAGGTGTACAACAGTACGTCTCGGGCCTTGGACGCCTTGGGTCTTGGTACCCTTCTCGAGTTTCCGGGAATGGATACCACTGGTTGCTACCTCTACGCCCTCACGGGTGTGGCCGATCGCCTGGACATCTTGTCCGGGACGATGGCCCAGGAGCTCGGAGCCGAGGGCCATAGAGCCCTGGTGGCGGCGACGGAGAGGAACTTCTGTCGCGGCGGGGTTCCACCTCCGGTGCAGCCGGAGCCACCGGTGCAATCGAAGCAATCGGCTCAGCCGGAGCAGCTGGCCCACTCTCCTGCTGCATCGTCGCCGGAGGAGGAGGAGGAGGAGGAGGAGGAGGAGGAGGAGGTGGAGGAGGAGGAGGAGGAGGAAGAGGAGGAGGAGGAGGATGACGAACATGCCATCAATGGATCTAGGTTCAAATTTATCAAGATTACCATGTTTCTTAACAAAGCATTTGCAACCAAAGACCCGAAAGTGCGTAACACTAGGCCTATGTCCAAACCGGAGCTCATATGGTGTTTTACCTAGCATAGCGCGCAAGAAAACACGATTTGAGACATAACAAGCAGTTGTAATCGCATCAGCCCAAAATTTCCTAGGAGTTTGATATTCGTCAAGCATAGTCCTAGGCATCTCAACTAAGGTTCTGTTCTTTCATTCTACAACACCATTTTGTTGAGATACATATGGTGAAGAAAATTGATGTTCTATTCCATTTTCAGCACAAAAGTGATCAAAAGATTGATTATTAAATTCAGTTCCGTTATCACTTCTAATTTCTTTTAAAGATCTTTGGTGATCAATTGATAATCTATGAAATAAAGTTCTAAAGTGACTAAAAGCTTCATTCTTAGACTCCATAAAACAAACCCAAGAGTATCTAGAATAATCATCAACAATAACAAGAACATACCATTTACCTCTGAAGGATTGAACACGTGAAGGTCCTACGGTGTCAAGGTGCAAAAGTTGACCCGGTTCAGTTGTCATGATCATTGTGAGAGGAGTATGTGAATCTGCAACATTCTTAGCATGTCTACAAGAAGAGCACACAATTTCTTTGACCCCGCAGCCCACGTAGCGATCAAGAGCACTAACACACGTTAGGTGACCAAAGCCTACGTGACCAAGTCTACGATGCCAAAAATATAAGTCCTTAGAATCATTATCAACTAGACACCTATGCTCAGAGGAAGACATATCAAAATCAGCTTAAAAACTCTTCCAAACTGAGACATGTTAAAAATAACCTCACCATTTAACCTACAACTTTGCAGCAGTTTTATTGAAAACAATTTCCAGATTTTCATCTAGCAACTATGAAACAGAAAGCAAGTTGTATTTCAAATTTTTGACAAGTGCCACATCCTTCAAAGTATAGTGATCATTTACTCTAACCGAACCCTTAGCAATTATAGGAGTTGAAGAATTATCGGTAAAAGTAACATTCTCTACACGTGACACAAAAGAGAGGGAGGAGAACAAATCTTGGTTACCGGTCATGTGGCTTGAGCAACCTGAATCCACAATCCAAATTTTCTCCTTCCTCAAACGTGTAACCTACATAGAAGCACAATACGTCGATGACTCAATACTGGGGTAAGTCAAAAGGCATTTAGGAATCCTGTACTGAGTCACACGACGTGCAGCAGGAAAAACACGCGAAAGCTGAGATAAAACAGCATGTTTACGAGTCAATGTTTGAGGTTTTTTACTCTTAGCTACTGACCTATAAGATGTTACTTGAGTAGCACAAAAATCAATAGCTCCGTAGGCAAAGACAGAAGGTCCGGAGGTAAACTTTGAATGTTTTTGACTCATAACAGCAGGTTGCATGTTCCTGACATTCGGTTTAATATGTGCAGCAAATTTTGCATGAAAGTTATGAGATCTAGCAATCATTCTTTCACTTTTCTGTTGTTTAGCTAGTCTATAACAAAAATCTATGACATGACCATCTCTACCACAGTAGGTACAATGATATTTAACTTTGTGTTCATGTCTAGATGAGCAAGCGATATTTTTATTTGACACTAAATGAGGCAACACACCTGCAAATTTGAAAACCACTTCTTTTTGTTTAGGAACTGCTTGAATCAAATCACTTCCTAATGACTTTACAATTTTAGGTGGATGTGCCTTGGCATGAGCATGAGAATCAAAACCTAAACCAGTTTTATCTTTGCAAGACTTGGAAGAAATTAGCAGCAAGTTTAGGTTCTTATTCCCATTACAAAACCGATCTAATGTCCTATGCATGTTATCAAGTTTATCGGACAAATCAAGGCAATTTTCACATGAATTTTTTCCTTTTAATTTGCAATTGGAACAATATTTAACTTCATGAGAACGTAACGCATTATTCAATATTGAAATTTCATTCATAGCATCTTTTAGTTTCTTTTCAAGATCATCACAACTAGAACAATGCAAATCAATTGTAGAACAAGAAGCATCTTTTAAGATTCCAATGTCAAGTGCAACAAGCTTTTTGTTCTTTTCAATTTCAAGTTCAAGTCTCTCTAGAGTGGAGGAGTGTGCAGTTCTTAGTGTGGACAATTGTTCATAGATTGAATCACATGAGGGACAAGAATCATCACTAGGAATCAAGGTTTTCAAACGGTTGATTTCAGATTCTAGTGACTCAATTTTAGCATCATTATCCCTAAGCTTTTTGTCTTTTTTCTTAACAATAATAGTTGCATGAGAAATTGCATCACACATTTCATTACAGGTACAACATACCTCATCGTCGTCACTGTTGTTTTCTGCATCCTCCTGACTTGATCTTGATCTTGTTTTGCCCGCCATGAAGCATAAGTTGGCCAAATCATCTTCATCTTCATCATCATCACTTCCAATGTCCACGTCGCTTGAGCCATGTTCCTGGAGTGCGGAGATAAAACTGTTCACGAGTTGGCGACCTGTAAAGCCCTTCTTCTTCTTCTTATCTTTTGTTGAGGAGTGCTTTGTCCTTGATTGTTTTTCTTCACGAGTAGTAGGACCTGAAAGGTTAGGGCATTCTGTATGAAAGTGTCCTGTCTTACCACATTCAAAACAACATTGAGGTCTGGAGCTTCCTCTCCTTCTAGTTCTCACATTTTGCAATGCTTTTGAGAACCTAGTAGAGATTAGTGCTAACTCCTATTCTCGAAATTCCTCGATCTGCTCCAGGGTTAGTGAGGACAACAAAGCAAAAGTATTGCAAGATGATGATTGGCCGGAGCTAGGCATATCACGTTGTGAGACAAATGCAATATACTTATTTGGGTTCTTACGTGATAAGATGACAATTTCATGAGTTTTGAGTTTAGAGTAAAGCATATCTAAAGTAAGTGTAATCATGACAGTAGATTCACGAATAGACGTAACTTTCATCTCCCAGATTGACATGTCTAATGCACTAAGAAGTTGCCTAGCATTTTCAGCATCAGAAAAATTAACGTTGACACTATGCAAGTTGCTGAGAATTTTGTTAAAGCGAGCAAAGAGATCATCGATGGACTCACCGGGTTACATCTCAAAGCGCATGTATTCTTTCTTGAACATGTCTTGCCTTACCTCCTTAATCGTTTTGGATCCTTCGTAAAAGTCACAAAGTGATCTCCATACATCGTATGCTGATCGGAAATGCGCAACGCGGTCGAAGTCGCTCTGAGTGAGTCCTTGGGTGATCAAGTTTCGGGCTTTGTTGTTGTTGTCAACATCCTGTAGGTTTGTAGCCATAAGTTGATCGTTAGGTGGCACTTCATAAGGCTTCTACTCCTTCCCCCATATTGCAAAGCCTTGCACCTGGATGAAAGCCTCCATGCGTGCCTTCCAAACCTGAAAATCAATATCAGCAAACACACAAGGTTTGGCGGAGTATTTCTCCATGATGATTAGTCAAAAACACATGCAAATCACAATGATTGAAGCACCGTGGCTCTGATACCAATTGTAGTATCAAAGAGCACGTGAAAAGCTACCAGAGGGGTGGGGGTGAATGGATTTAAAAATCTTACACAGCGGAAACAATTAAATCCCAACCCCTTCGGTAGAAAAACGATCTGTTAGAGAAATCATGAGTGATACTAATATAAACGTGTTTTACTGTGACAAAAGTGATAGATATCAGAGAGAATCAAGTCACGATGATGACAAAAGAAGAATCACTCAAATCCGTCGAGAGAAATTCAAGTTATGATCGAAAGATCGAACAAAGGTCAATCTGTCCTACTCGAGAAAAATAGTTCTGGAACGTTGCAAATAAACTTGTGTAAATTAGAAACCACAAATCCAATGACCGTCAAATTTTGATAGATGATAGATAATCAAGTTTTGAAGACAACCCAAAATTAATCACGTCGATTGGACCTGTAAAACTGGAGTTATGATAAAACCACCGACGAAAGGTAGTGCTGTCCAGAAACTCGATGAGTAAAACTTGTCTGGAACAAGTCAAAGAAGGCCCAAATGTTCTTTCAAACTACGAATTTATTCAATAGAACACAAGAGGAACAGCCCCAAAGTCATGCACAACGAGCTTTGGCCTCCCTTTCTTATATAACCAGCCCTTAGGCCAACCCAATCTTAACTAGGACTCCAATCCTAATCCGATCACGAATCGAAACTTTCCATAACTACTTAGAACTCTTCTATACGCAGATAGAAGCAATGCTAAGACTTCCAAACACCTTAGGAACATATACCACATTCATAAAATAACTCACATGACCCACATGAAATCCTAACATAACGAACTCGATACTTTCCATACCGAGCCATAACCGACTCCGCCGCAGCCAAAGTCATCAACCAATACGATCCGATCCTTCCGACCAGATCTTCCCATCCATAAACCATCTTCGGAACCATGTTGCCATTTAATGCACCGCATGCATACATGCAAACACCTTCCATCGACGTCCAGTAACCTTCATATGCACTGCCCTTGATTCAATCATCCTACGTGACCTCCTGACCCGCTCAACCACAATTCCTCCTGAATTTGGTTGTTGGAACCTCATCTCCTCCCTGAGACTAGTCCAAAGGATCCTGTCACTAGCCATGACTTGAACTCAAGCAACACCTGCACATGAACAAACAACCAATTCCTACGAGCCCAAGTCCTCGACTTGACTCAAGTCAGTTCCAAACACAACACCTTATGTGAGCACCTCACATAAGTATGTTGCAAAGCATATCAAAATGATATCAGCCATATGAACCAAAACGCACCAAAAACTTAGCAAATGAATACTAAGCAATCTTTCTATGAATATAAAGCAAGTTTGAAACATTTCACATGAAAATTTGGAACATTACAATCAAGCTCCGAACCTTGCCAAAGCTAACCGGAGCTTGAGCCAGAGCTTACCAAGGCTAGTACAACCTAGCGCTGGAGCTTACCAAAGCTTGTACAACCTAGCGCCGGAGCATATCAAAACTAGCAGGACCTAGCACCGGAGCTAACCAAAGCCAGTCGGACCTAGCGCCGGACCTTGCAGAAGCTCGGAGCTAGAGTCGGATCTTGCTAAAAATATGTTATGGCAGCATTCAAAAATTTTATTGTCAAATCCAATGTATTCAGCACACATAGGTCTCACAAATGAAGATGGTTGCAGCTCATTGAGGATTATGTCGGGAGAATCAACTATCACCCGGGGAAGGCTAATATAGTGGCCGATGCTTTGAGTTGGAAATGAGTAAGCCAGCAACTCACGGTTAGAGATTGGCCATCCGAGCTATGCAAGGAGTTTGAATGGTTGAATCTTGGATCTGTGAATGAGATGGGAATAATGGAGCTAAATATGACTTTGGAACAGGAAATTCGAGAAGGTCAAACAAAGAATGAGGAAATCCAAGAAATCAAGAAAAGGACCCATGAAGGGAGAGAATTCAGATTTGATAGGAATGACCATGGTACTTTATGGCTTGGGAAACGGATTGTGGTGCCTAATGTGAAGCATCTTCGGGAGACGATATTTAAGGAGGCACATGACTCACTCTACTCCGTCCATCCCGTCTGTACAAAGATGTACAAGGATTTGAAAACCTGCTATTGGTGGGATGGCATGAAATAGGACATAGCTGTATACATTGCATTATGTGATGTGTGCCAACGAGTCAAGGCTGAACATCAAAGGCCAACCATTGCAGCTATTAAAGATTCCTGAATGGGAGTGGGAAGAAGTTGGTATGGACTTCATAGTTGGTTTACATCGCACTTTGGCAGGTTATGATTCAATATGGGTTATTGTGGATCGGTTGACGAAATCAACTCATTTTATTCCTATCAAGACCACCTATCGTGGAGCAAAGTTGGTGGAATTGTATATGGGAAGGATAGTGTGCTCACACGGAGTGCCAAAGAAAATAGTGTCTGATAGAGGTTCTCATTTTACCTCAAGGTTCTGGCAAAAGCTATACGAGTCTATGGGAACCCAATTGAATTTTAGTTTTGCATATCAACCTCAAATGGATGGACAAACCGAAAGAAGGAATCAGATATTGGGGGACATGCTGAGAGATTGTGCGTTAAAGTATGGAGGAAGTTGGGACAAAAGTCTGCCATATGCTGAACTTTCCAATAACTACAGTTACCAAGCAAGCTTGAAAATGTCACCATATGAAGCATAGTACGGGAGGAGGTGTAGAACACTCTTATTTTGGAATGAGATAGGAGAAACTCAAGTATTTGGACCTGATGTAATACAAGATACCGAAAAGCAAGTTCAGACAATCCGCGAGTATTTGATGGCTGCTCAGTCAAGACAAAAAGGTTATGTAGATAATAGGCAAAGAAACATAGCCTTTGAAGTGGGAATCTTCGTATACCTCAAGATATCACCTATGCGAGGACATAAGCTATTTAATATCAAGGGCAAGTTGGCACCTCGCTATATTGGACCATTCATGATTTTGGGCAAATATGGAGAAGTGTCATATATGTTGGAGATGCCAACACATCTTTCCGATGTTCAAGATGTGTTCCATGTTTCTCAGCTCAAAAAGTGCTTACGGGTACCGGAACAACAAGTGCCAATGGAAGAATTGTTTGAGGCATATTTGACTTATGCCAAGCAAATGGTCAAAATTTTGGAAACCAAGGAGAGAGTCACAAGAAACAAGGTGATTTGATGGTGCAAAGTACAATGGAAGCATCATGTAGAATCAGAAGCAACTTGGGAGCTGGAGGATGATATCAAGAGAGAATTTCCCTATCTCTTTCCTTCCACGTCAAATCTTGAGGGTGAGGTTAATTTTAGGGGGGTAGGTTTGTAACACCCTCATTTTCATCCATCTTGCATTGCATACATTCTTATACATGTTTAACATTAAGCAACACAAAAGGAACAAGTTCAAAATGAATTAGAACCGAAACTGCACTAAAACCTATATCAGTGTGACTTGTCTGGATTGGACCTCGGACTAGTCGATTCTACTCTCTGTTGTCTTCTGGATTTCTCTGCTTCTGGGCCCGCACTAGTCCAAAAATGTTTTTGTTGTTGTCCAGACTTGTCCATTCCCGAGTATGGACTAGTCCGATCTTCGTGCTGGAAACTTTTAGAGTTGTCCGATAATTCCCCAATTTGGTCTGGACTTTGAAAATTAGATGAATCCCCAGACTTGTTGGGCCTAAAACCGGACTTGTCTGTTGTGCTTTCTGATCCCTTTCGAACTTGTCCGAATCTGCACCAGACTTGGCGGTTCAACTTTTTGTCCCATATGGAACTTGTCTGGCCCCTAGCAGACTCGTCCAATGTGCCTGAATCTTATCCTATTTCTTTCTCCATGACAAGTTATTGGGTATTTTCCTTAAGTGGGTCCAAGAACGTCATGTCTGACCCCTGTGGAGCCCATGTGGGACCTCACCAAGACCTCTACCGCCTTATACTCGAGTTCTACCAAACCCTACCATCTCCACCCTATATAAACACACCAACAACCACCCTTTCATCCCTCTATCACATTAGAAGAAACCCTAGACTCTTGTTCACTTGAGAGCCACCATCAAGGAGCCTTTACCATCAGGAGAGGAGGAAGAGAAGGAAGAAGGAGGACCAAGATTGTCGCTGCTGCTGTGGTCTTCATCAACACTTCATCGTCAACGTTCCCCTCCACCATGTTCTTCATCTTCTTTGGATCTAGACGTCAAGATATTGAGTTTTGTCAATTCCTCAACTCCTGAACCCTGAAATTCGTGGTAAATATCTTAGATACATATTTTCTACGTAAATATGGTTCCACATTAATTTTTCCTATGCTCTATCTGAAAATTCACCAATACACTAGCCATAGTAGACTTGTCCGGTCCTAGAGTGGACTAGTCTGATTTCCTTTCTGTTCTAGAACAGACATGTCCGGCCAGAGTGCGGACTAGTCCAATCTTCCAATTCTCGAAATTTCTGGAACTTCTTTAATATTATCCAAAATGACTTAATTCTTGTTCTAACATGTATAACTCAATTGTAACTAGTTAGTAAGAAATGATATCAACCTAATAACATGCATTACATCATAATTACATTATTCATGCATGTCATGGCATACTGAGTACTATATGAGCATGTATTGATTGTAATGTTTGTTTTGTATGGTTATTACGCGGATTAGAACGTGTTGCTCTAGAGGGTGCTGTCGAGGTCCGCCATCACCAGAACTTTGATGCTTTTGATCCTAACTAGTCTCAAAAGCAAGGAAAGTGTCCATAAAAATTTTGATCCTGTTTTTAAATGTTTTGTTTAAAAAACTGGATCCTTATGTCAAATTCATGGGAAACCCAAGATAGGTGTCTACTAGTCTTATTTAACCATCCTTGTCGCTTAGAATATATTGTAGAGAGTCGAGAATGATATTTTACCATTTGCTTTGCTCTAATTAATTGGGATGGGAAAACAACCAAATGAACTTTGAGTTAAGGAGCATGTATATGATGAAAATTGATGAATGTGGTTAATTGGTAAGCATGGGAACTAGGAGATCTAAGCAAGCATGGATTGTGGACTGGGTTGGATGTTATGGTTGTTTCACTTGCTCTAGATCTAAGGACTAGTTCGTGGAGCGACAACCCAGGTTTTACAGTGCCACCACAAGGCCAAGTATGGGTGCGGCTTAGCCAATTAATTAGGTGTATTGTCAGCATTGTTCGGATAATTTGGTAGAGCGGGGAATGGGAGTATTGAGTTTGCAATAGTGGCGGGACTACCCTAGGATCTAAACGACACAAGAGGGGGCTCTTGGTTAGATGTGCTCAGTTGGAGGCATCACCACTGATGAAACCTTAGTGGGTCTTAATATGCTGGTAGTTCCTTTGTAAAGGTTATTTTGTGATCTCTTGGCCACACACCGATTGAAGTGTGTAATGTGACCGACGGGTCATGGGCATCATGGTGGTTCCTTAGTCACCGAAAGGGGACGAGATTACAAACTTGTGGGTAAAGTGGTACAACCTTTGAAGAGTGTTAAAAACTATCATGATTACCATGCTTCTGGCTACGAGCGACCTGGACCCTCAAATGATTTGAGTGGAACTTAGAAAATGGGATGGTTTGGTATTGGTTATGGTTATGGATTGGATTGTGATAAATGGATGTGGTCAATAATGATGGTAAGAATATGGCATCTGGACGGAAAATGAATGATGGATATGAATTAATATGTTATTGGTATGATGGGATTATTTCACATAGACATTATAGGATGCTTTTCATATGTTTTAAATGTACATTTCAGCAAATAACTGTTATTTATTATCATTCCTTATTTAAGCTACATGTCATTATTTTCCCACACTTGCTGAGTACAACATGTGCTCACACTCAAACAACAGTTTCAGGTGACGTTTGGGAGTAACCTGAGGATAATGCGGAGAACTAGGTTGTGTGTTGCCGTCGACTTGTCTGTGGTTTGGTTGGAGCCATGACATATCCCTTTGCTTAGTTGCTTAGCTTAATGCTTAGATTATTTTCGCTGCATTAGTTTTAGATTTTGTGAGTAATAATGATCATTATAGGTTGTAATTTGAGGATTATTTGAATATTGTAATGAAATACTTATTTAATTAATTTGCGCTATGGTAATTTTCTAAATATTGTTTGGGGTGCACTTGTGTATATGTGTTGAAGGTCCTGGGCACACATATGCATCGTACTTGGTTCATTTTCGGAACGGGGTGTCACAAATTGGTATCAGAGCCAAAGGTTGACCGTAGGACGCAACCTAGATAGAATGGACACTTTGGAGCACATAGGAGCACATAGGAATAATTGAGGTTTGTTTTGTGTGCAGATTGCCATGTAATGTTTACATGTGTGCTTAATAAAGGATTGTGGGACGCTTCCGCGTTTACCACATCCATATAGGCTTATATAGGTAGTTGCTTAGTTTCATATCACTTTATGCATATAGCTGTGGATGTTTTCTAAATTCTTCCATCTCTTGCTCTTTTCTTCAGATGTCGAGGACCCGCAGCCAAAGGAATGCCAATAAGGAGGAGAACAATGGAGCACCTCAGAACAACAATGGACTTGAACTCGAGGCTAGCAACCTTGAACAGTTGTTGGCCATGCAGAATCAACTCGTGCAGACCGCAATGCAAACTCGGGGACAACTGTAAGCCGATAACCAAAATCAGCCCCATATGCCTCCACCGCCACCCCCAGCACCTCATAATAGATTGGGAGAGTTTATGAGGACTAGGCCAACCACTTTTGCTAAAGAAAATGATCCTATGGACGCTGATGATTGGCTGAAATCTGTGTAGTAGAAGCTCGCTATTGTCCATTGCAATGACAAGGAGAAGGTCCTTTTTGCCCCCCCCCCCCATAAGCTAGTTGGAGCTGCTGTGGATTGTGGGACTCACTTTGCAATGCCCATGCTAATTAAGGGACAATAACTTGGGCTTAATTCAAGGAGAGTTTCCGTTATTGCGTTGTTCCTGTGGGAGTTATGATTTTGAAGAGGCAGTAATTTGAGAATTTTAGGCAAGGCAGGTTGAGTTTGAGTGAGTACCTCAATAAATTCACTCAACTCTCAAGCTGTGACCCAGATGGATGTTAACCGAGACAGTCGCAATGAATATTTGTTTGTGAGAGACCTAAACAATGAGATTCAAGTCTAATTGCTCAATTGTGACTATGCAAGTTTCCAAGAACTTGCTGACAAAGCTATTGTGGTTGAGAACACGGTTTGTGAGATGGAACAAGAAAATAAGAAGAAGATTCCATATCAAGGACAGCCACAAGGTAGCAATATCCGTCCTCGCTTTGAACCACCAAGTGCGTCATATTACAACCTCTCTGATTCTACATATCGCGTTGCTATTCCACCGCACCCAGCTCAGCATTTGCGGCAACACCCCGCCATGCAAGAACCTCGACCTCCAATGCCGCATGCGCCCCGTGCTAATTTTCCTGCCGATGCTCAACACCAAGCTCGCCCTAACAATCCTTGGGCGGATTAGTTCGTCAAATTAGCACACACGTTCCTTGGATTGATACTCTTGGGAATACTCTTAAGGGGAAGTGCTATATGACAGTTTCCGTGAGAGCTTGCGGATTTTTATCTTTGACGTATGAAACATCAACAGCCTACCGATGATGGCGTTGTAGGGGGGCTGACCTCCTCGACGTCGAACAAGATATTCTCCATCCTGAAGTTCTCGGGTGTCCCGAAGGTCACCCGGAGGTGGATGTTTCCCTACGGGATAATACTCCCTGATCCTACCACCAAGAACGGTCTCGATGGGGCGAGCTTGGACACAGGGATCTTCAGCTTGTCGAAGGCTGCATGGCTGATGAGGTTGAAGCCGACCCCACCATTTATCAAGACGTAGTAGAACTTGATGTTTGCGATGGTGGGGGTGAAGAGGAGGGGTAGGAGCCTGGCTACTTCCATGTTCTTAGGGCAAACGGAGGTGTTGAAGGTAATCGGCGTCTCCGTCCATTTGTGATGCATCGCTGGGGCGTGAGTAGGAGCTACCGAAGCCATTGCCTGGCACAGGGTCTCGACCACGTTCCCGAACGTGGGTTTCCAAGATCCCCCACAGATGACGTGGAGTGCTTTGCGACGCTCGTGGTCGATGTTGGTGTCGAAGTCCTCAACCTAGTGGACAGTCTCAATGGCTTGATCGGGCTTTTGGAACTCCATCTCCACGTCTGCACTGACCTGCAGGTCGACCTTCTGCGGCTCGCTCTTGGTGCTGCTTGTAGGCTTAATGGTTACCATTGCGATGAAAGAGCAACTACTTTTTTAGAGTAAAAATCCCCTACCTGACGCCCCAAATGTCAAAGTGTTATTGCGACAGTTTCCCTGGACCTGCTATGCGAGCAGCCTGCGGAGGTTCTTGATCGGCGGGGCTTAGTTGTCAGTTGAGGTTCCGCGTATGAGAGATGGTGCGACGGTGGCTTTACGTGGTTCGGGCAGCTGGAGCATAATACCCTACTCCACTGTGTGAGTTGTATTGCTGGTGTGAATGCATGTGTCGAGTGTGTATGAGTTGAGATCCCTTGTAACGGTGGCGGTCCGGTCATTTATAGTCAAGGCCAAACGCCTTACAAGTGGATTGTGGGGCCCGACATGTGGCCCAGCGGCTAACTTATCCTAAAGATGTAAGGCTTCTCCGCTATGCTGTCTCTGACCTCACTTTGGAGACTCGTTGTCTTGTCGCCTCCTACGCCAGTGGACCACGTGTAGTTTCTGACGGTGGAAGGGGATGTCCCATCCTTCTATCTTATTGCCGTAAGCTACCCCACTTGGCAGATAGGGGTAAGCTTGTGGTGCCTTGATTGTGATGCAATGTGGCGCAGCAATCCCTGACCGTAGGCGCGCGCCGTGTCATACGTCGGTGGTGGGTGGATATCTTCAATGCTTGATTTAGACAGGGTGCACCATACCTTCACTCTCGCAACCCACCGTCATGTGTAAGTTGCAGGACACGTGGCAGTATCAGAGTTGACCACTGCGGGGGAGGCCAGTTCCAGTACTTCAGGTCACGTGGCAGCCCCGTAGCCCTTCTATTCGGTGAGCTGGGAATCCGGAACTGCAGGAAACATGGCAGAGCCGGTGGCTGCCTCCGCAGGAGGTGGCCGACATGATTCTTCGGGCCACGTGGCAGCACCGTAGCCCACTCATATGGTGGAGTGGGGTCCCGTCCTGCTGAGCACGTGGCAGCTCTGGAGCCCATCTTATCACGGGAGTTGGGTCCTGTCTTCAGGTCCATGTGGCAGCGCCAGAACCTGTACTTGAGGTAGGCCGGGGTCCGACGCCTCCTGGACACGTGGAGCCATCAGACCATGCCTCAGCGGTGAGGCAGGGTACTTAGGTTCTTTCATCCTGTGTGCGAGGGTACCCCGTATGCTGGGTACCGTTAACCACCATAGACAAGTAGTCTGCAGTAAAGTTCGTCAAGTAGATCGTCTGCAGGTTGGGGGTCCCAAACAGGTTCATCACCAACAACATGTAACACACTAGTTTTCATCCATCGTGTATTGCATTCATTCTTGTACATGTATAACATGATGCAAAATGAGAAGGAACAAGATTAAAATGAATTAGGACCAAAACAACAGTTAAAAATCTGTCTCAGTACAGACTTGTCTGGATTGGACCCCAGACTAGTTCAATTTAGCTACTGTTGTACCTTGAACTTTTAAGCGAATTGCTACGAATTAGTCTGGAAATCATTTTCGATGTTCTACGAACTTGTCCGCTGATTTTGTGTACTAATCATGTTTTGTTTCTGTTCTCGTCCGAACTTGTCCGTTGTGTATACGGACTAGTCCTATGATCACTGCTAAAAACACCCAAAATCCTGGTCCGGACTTGATACTGGACAACCCCGGACTTGTCCAACATGATAGTGGACTTGTCTGATTGACTTTCTGATCTTGAACAGACTTGTCTGACATTGCATCAAACTGTTTCATTGGACTTTTTGTACCCGATCAGACTTGTCCGCCCTCACGACTGACTAGTCAGGCGTGTAGGTTTTAAACTTGGATTCTCTTTTTCCTCCACGAGGAGTTATTGGGTAATTACCTTAATTGATACCAAGAACGTCGTACCTCACCCCTAAGGACCCCTAGAGGGACCCCAACAAGGTCTCTATCTGTCCCTACCGCTTGCTACTTGGATTCTACCCTAACCCCACCCCTCTCCTCCTATATATACACCCCACCACCCACTTTTCGTCCTTTTGCCCCACAATAGAAAACCTTTGGCCTGTTCACACCATATGCCACCGTTCTTGAAGAAGGAAGAAGCCCTCACCACCAGGAGGGACAGGGAGAAGAAGGAAGAGGAAGGAGAGGAGGGTCAATCAAGATTGTCTCCATTGTTGAGATCATATTTGTCAATTCTTCGACAATTCTTCGTCCTCATCGATCTAGCCATCGAGTTCTCGCGTTACACCTATTCTTTAACTAGTGAACCCTTGAATTCACGGTAAATACTTGAGATCCATCTTTCCTACGTCAATCTTGGTCCCATATCTAAACCAAACCATGCTCTACATTGGAATTTCGAAAAACCCTAGTCGTAGCGGACATGTCCGGTCCATTGTGGACTAGTCCGTTGAACTTTCTGGTCCAGAGCGGACATGTCCGGCCCATGGTGCATACCAGTCCGGTCCTTCAATTATGGAATTCTTGAAACTTCTTTAGTTTTCTCCAAAATGACTCGAAACTTGGCCTAACATGTAAAACTTAATTGTAACTAGATATTAAGCAACAATAGCAACCTAGCAACATGTACTACATCATAATTGCATCAGTCATGCATGTCATGGCACATTGAGTGCTATATGAGCATTTATTGATTGTAATGCTTGTTTCGCATGTTTTTGAGCGGAATAGAAGGTAAAGCTCTAGGGGGTGCCTAGAGGACCTTCAGCACCAAAACTTCGAAGCTATTTATTCAAATCAGCCACAAGAGCAATGCAAGTGTCCTTGAACATTTTGATCATGTTTTGAAATGTTTTGTTGGCAAAACTGCATGCTTGTGTCAAATTGATGGGAAACCTATGATAGGTTTTAACTAGACTTGTATACCTATCCTTATCGCTTGAGAAATTATGTAGAGAGTCGGAAACGGTATTTTTTCAGTTTTGCTTCGCTTAACTTAATTGGGGATAGGAATAACTAAATGACTTAATTATGAACTATTGAACATATGACTTATGTGAATTGATGATAATAACCCTTTAGAAACGTGGAACCTAGAGATCTAAGCAAGCTGGTTATGTGGAATGGGTTGGAAGGATATGGTGGTTTGCTCGCTTTAGATCTAAAGACCGGTTTGTTGAGCGACCACCAAGAATTTACAGTACCACCGCAAGGCCAAGTATGGGTGTGCCTTAGATGATTAGTTAGGTGCATTACTAGAATTGTTCAAATCATATGGAAAGCTCGGGGAATGGGAGTCGGTTGGGTTTGCAATAGTTGCGGGACTGCCCTGGGATCCGAACGGCACAAGAGGGGGCCCTTGGATGGATGTGCTCAGTTGTGAGACATCACCTCCGACGGAATCTTAGTGGGTCTAAACATCCTTGTAATCCCTTTTTAAAGGCTATTTTGTGATCTCTTGGCCATACATCTATGGTAGTATATTTGGCATAAGAGTGGTTTTTCTTTAGTTGTCGACGGTTGACAAAATCACAAACTTGTGGGTAAAGTGGTACAACCTCTGTAGATTGTAAAACTATCATGATAGACAAACTGCTGAGAGGTAGAGTCCGCATGCTTAGTGTACAGGACCAGACTAAGCAAGCTGTACACCCTGGACCTCCAACTCAGCGTAGGCCTTTCGTGGGAGAGCATCTGCCGCCATGGAGCCCCAAGTAAGAGAGCAGCTGAGAGATCGTGAAACATGTCGCTATACTTCAAACAAGTCCACCTTCAACAGGGTTGCATAACTCCACCATGGGTGATATAGAGAATAATTCACCAGATATATGAAGATAATATACGAAAATTGAGAATAGGTTGATGATCACCAAATTAATGGATAATTAGATGAACATAAAAGAAAGCACAGGATAAGATAGTGATTCTTTCAAGTTGACATTCATAGGAGAAGATTGGCTTTACAATAAGGCAACGACCCACTCCGGATTGCAACGGTGCCAGAGTGTTCATGCCTAGGATACAGGACCAAGCTAAGTGGTTGAACACACTGGATCTATCCCTCCTAGAGCTTGGTTGTCCCAAGTGCTGTTCCTTGGCACCATGACACCCTACACTGTCCTACCATTATGCTCAGAGGTAGAACATACGGAGGTTCTCTATATTCCAAGGGTTGGATAGGGGCTCTCCCTCCACCATGGCCAAGTGGATGCACCTAGAGCGGGATACCTGTGTCACTTAGAAGGGGCCCTCCCAGTTGGGTGAGAGTTTATGTGACCCTTCTCGAGAAAGTATTCGCCGCAGCATGAGGTCACCCATGTGGAGTTCTCTAGTCCACACGAACCGTTCCTCGTAGCGCTGGAGCGCCTACCAGTACCCTGTGTTCCGGATGGCAGCATGCCACCTTACTTCATCAACGAGGTTGACATCTTCACACTGGAGCTGGTTCTTCGTGGTTTCATTAAACATCTGTACTCGGAGGGAGCCCACGAAGATCTCTAGGGGGAGGACGGCCTCGGCCCAATACACGAGGAAGAAAGGTGTTTCCCCCGTGGCCCAACTGGGTGATGTCTGGCTTGCCATGGCGAACATGGAAGTTTGTCAACCCACATGGCATCATGCTTATCCAAGCTGTCATACGTGTGTGTCTTGAGGCCCCTGAGGGTCTCGGTGTTGGCCCATTCTACTTGACCATTGCTCTTTGGATGAGCCACTGATGCATAACAAACTTGGACATCGAGGTCTTTACAGTAGTCTAGGAACGCTGCACTGGTGAACTGGGTCCTGTTGTCGGTGATGATTCTGTTTGGGACCCCGAACCTGCAGACGATCGACTTGATGAACTTGAATGCGGACTCTTTATTGATGGTGATCACTGGGGCTGCTTCTGGCCACATGGTGAACTTGTCTACGGAGATGTAGATGAACGAGTACCCTCCGACGACCATGGGAAGGGTCCCAGGATATCCGGCCCCCAAATCCCGAACAGCCAGGAGGGCGGGATCATTTGCAGTGTTTGCGCTGGTGTGTGAATCTGCTTGGTGTTGAACTGGCACACCTTGCACCTTTTCACCAGCTTGACGGCGTCTTGGAGTCCTGTTGGCCAGTAGAAGCCATGCCGGAAGGCCTTGCCAACCAGCATGCGGGAGGCCACATGATTCCTGCACTCTCCTTCGTGGATCTCTGCAAGCAACTCGCAGTCCTTCTCTCAGGTTATGCACCGTAATAGAACGTTGTTGGCGCCATGCCAGTAGAGGTCTCCATCTACCGGAGTGTATCGTTTTTCCAACCTGACATTCTGCTCAGCAGATACATGTTCCTCGAGAAGGATGTTTTCCTTCAAGTAGTCCTGGATCTCCGTTATACATGCATCGGGACTCTCCTGAGCTTATGGATCTTGGGCGTCGGGTGATGTACCCAGTGATGCAGAAGAACCTCAGAAGGTCAAAGGGTTGTAGGGCCGTCGAGACTGCCTGCTTCGAGGTGTTGGGCCCACCTTCTTCATCAGGCCATGCAGGCCTAGCAGTTGGTCGCACTAATATCCTATCGAAGACACATTCAGGAACTACGGCTCAGTGGAAATCATTGTTGACAAGGCGTCGGCAATGGAGTTGTCAGGACGTGGTACATGGCAGAGGTCCAAGGCCTCGAAGCCGGCCACCAGCTTCTTGAAAGCATTAGGTACGCTGTGAGTTGAGGATCGTTGCAGCAGCATTCTACCCGGACCTGCTTGATGGTCAGCTGGGAGTCTCCCTTGACCAGCATCTGCTAGACACCGAGACCTTACGCAGTTGTTAGCCGAAGATGAAGGCTTCATACTATGCCATGTTGTAGGTCGCCTTGAAGTTAAGGCACACCACGTACTTGAACTACTCTCCTATTATTTTGCTTGGTGAGGGAGTCCACTCAACAATGAAATCCACCAGTGCTTGGCTCTTGATTGCATGCCGTGACAAGAAGTCGAGCTCGAACTTTGCCAGTTCTGCCACCCACTTAATGATGTTGCCAGTTGCGTTGGGGATGTGGAGCACAGTCCCCATTGGGAACGAGGTCACCACTAAAACCATGTGTGTCTGAAAGTAATGGTGGAGCTTCCTTGACTCGATTAGCACTACATATAGCAACTTATGTACTTCTTGGTACCTTGTTTTTGCTTCATGCATGACTTCGCTAACGAAGGAGACCAGACGTTGGATAGTCCAGACCCTCCTTGGTCCGGTGCATCCTCTTCCATCTGCTCCGGACCTAGAAGCACCAGGTTCCCCGAACTTGGGGCATCCTCTGGGGGCCGGGACCAATATGCATATTGATCTTTGGGGGACCCGGGTGCCCTCCGGGGGCTGGGACCCAGAGGCAACATGGTTGTTGGGGCCCCTTGCGAGTTCCATTCCCCGGGGATCAGAATCAATGGCAGGGGCCTCGTCCATCCCTCGGGGCAGCCGGGAACCTGGTTGCTCTGCAACCAAGACCATGCTTACCACTTTCGTCGTGGCGGCGATGTAGAGGTGCAAAGGCTCCATCGGCTTCGAGACTACCATGATGGGCAGCGACGTATTTGTTTCTTCAGCTTGTGGAACGCTTTTTCTGCCCCCTTGGTCCAGGCAAACGATCCTCACTGACGTAACAGCTTGATGAATGGGAGGTCCCACTCAGCTAATACAGATATAAACCTGCTGAGCGCTGCTAGGCAAACTGCAAGCTTCTGTACATCCTTTATGTGGGCTGGAGGCTGCATCAGCTCCACCGCCTTGATCTTCTCCGAGTTGGCCTCAATCCCTCGGTGTGAGACCAAGAAACCAAGGAGCTTCCCAGGTTTGACTGCGAGCACACAATGGTCTGGGATGACCATTGTGCGTGTGGTCCGCAACCAATCGAAGACTACAACGAGGTTGTCTAGCAATGATGTATGTGTCTAGATTTCGACAACGATATCATTGATATACACCACTACTAGATCACGAATGAGATCCCCAAATGTTTTATGGATGGCACGTACAAAGGTAGGAAGGGCATTCTTAAGACCGTAAGGCATGGAGACATAGCAGTAGAGGCCATCTATGGTTATTAATGCGGTATGCTCTTCGTACTCTATAGACATGAGGATTTATTGGAATCTTGAGTAAGCGTCTATAAAGCAGAGTAGATCGCATACCGAAGTTGAATCTAAGATTTGATCTATGCTAGTGAGAGGTAAAGGATCTTTAGGACATGCCATATTCAGGTTGGTGTAGTCGATGCACATCAGAAGCTTCCTACCAGCTTTGGGGACAACAACAGGGTTGGCCAGCACCTATGATGGTGGACCTTATGTATGAAGCCAGCATCGAGCAGCTTCTTGATCTCTTGGCAAATGAAGTTATGCCACTTGATGGACTGCTTTCGTGGCATCTACTGTGCTGGCCGGGCGTTGGGATAGATCTTTATATGGTGCTCGATCACTTCCCTAGGGATGCTAGACATCTGTGACGGTTGCTAGGCAAGCACATCAACATTAGGCCGCAAGAAAGCGACGATCGAGAACTCCTGCTTGCTTTCTAGACTTCCTGCAATGCGGGTGGTCTGGGCAGCATCGGAGCCCATTCTGATAGCTTTGATGGATACATCATCGCTGTTGGAGAACTGCACCTGGGTGCAGCGACATAGTCGCGTTTCGTGATCTTGGCAGGGGGCTAACTTGGTCCAGTATCGCCTGAGGCAGGTGTTGGGGCTACTGCAAGCGTTTGGAGCGTCTCTAAGGCTGACACCACAGCAGCGTGGTCTCCGCAGATCTTGAGGATGCCGAAGGGAGTTGGCATCTTATGGATGAGGTAGCCGTAGTGGGCTACAACCAAGAATTGGTACACGGGCAGCTTATGTTGATTGTCCTTAAGTGCAATATTTATACTGTCAATTCACCTCATAATGTGCACAAAAGAGAAACACAATGTAGTGGTAGGGTTTAAAACTAACCAATTCCACAAGTGACGGTGTTTATTTGTATTCAAGTGAATTTAGACACAAAATACCAAGACATGCACGGAGTAATCCATAAAATTGGATTTCAATGAATCAGGCAATGCCACATGTCATCATGTGGATCAAGTGGCCCACAAACAAAAGTATCCGAGGCCATCCAACAGTGTAGCACCCATATGAATGGATGGGACCCACCTGGAGAAAGCGCAACCCCTGCAGAGCTGTGACCAAGTCGACCGACCTCCCTAGTTGGACGACTAGGGAGTGGCACCAAACCAGGTCGAATGCCATGTCTTGGCTCCTCTCAGCTCGAAGAATTCAGTGGTGACTGATTCGCGTGCATTTGGTTGCGGGAACCGGCCCTTGTCCACCTATAAATAGCACCCCACATCTCACTTCACAATCACACCAAAAGTTGAGAATAGAATACCACTGCTAAGGTATATACTAGTCCTAGAGGTTGCCATGTAGAAGGGGAGTGTGGTGAAGAGTTTAGGAGAAGGAGGCTTGGGCTTGTCAAGTGCCTCTTCTACACTTGTACCCCTACAAAGGTGTTATTCAAATCAAGTAAGCCCTTTGCAAATTCAATTCAATTTTGATTCTAAATTCATAGTAGTTTGTACAAGTAGTTACTTGTGGGTTCATTGCTTTAATCTATTAGAGGCTCTAGTTGTAGCTTTCTGTTCGAAGCAACTAGAGTTGTTATTTAGAACGTAAGCATGGTGCTAAGGTTAGAAATCACTAGTGATATCTCGTAGACCCATGCATTGCAGTGGTAGGCAGTAGGTGGTGACAACCCAATTTGTCCTTAATAATACTCCACGTTGGGCTATGCCATAGACTCTGGCCTGGAGTCGTCCTAGTTTTGCTAGGGGTAAACCCGTGCCCGAAGCAAGCAGCTACCGCAAATTTCTTTGAACTAGAATCAATACTTTGAATTCCTCTGTCTTCCCTGCCTACCAAACAACTTTGTGTCTTTGGGTGGATTAGTTCGTAAGATTAGCACATATGTTCATTGGATTTGATACCCTTGGGAATACTCTTAAGGGGAAGTGCTACACGATAGTTTCCGTGCGTTTGCGGATTTTTATCTATGACCTAAGAAATGTCAACAAGCATTTTTGGCGCCGTTGCCGGGGAACGGTTGTTGTTAATCTTCAAACCTTGTTGACCCTCATATCTATCTTCTTTCCTTTTCTTACCACCACCACATATATGGAGCAGCCCACCATTCTTTCTTATTCTGCCCCAAAGGGTAGGTTCTGTCAGCCACCGCCTTCATCGGAACCCATCTGTTCTACTAGCTATGAACTTTGCCCTAGCTTTAATGCCATGGTTCGGGAACAATCCTTCCTAGAACAGATTGTGAAAACCCTTACCACCATCTATGAGAGTTCGAATATTTGTGTTCATGCCTTTTAATAAAGGGTATGACACGAGAAACTCTTAAATATAAGTTGTTTCCTTTTTCCCTGAAGGAAAAAGCCAAACAACGGTTTGACCACAACGTTGGGAAGACAAACGGAAATTGGAATGAATTATGAGAAATATTTTGTTTTGCTTTTGTAGGATCGAGGAGCACATGAAAAGCTACTGGAAGGGGGAGTGAATGGTAGATTTAAAAATCTTAGGCAGCGAAAACGATTAAATCCCAACCCCTTCGGTAGAAAATCAAACAATTGATAAACCATGTGTGCACATGATCTTAAACGTGTTCAATCGTGACAAAAACTGTAGATATCGGAGAAAATCAAGTCACGATGGCAACACAATAAGAATCACTCAAATCCGTCAACAAAAACTAAAGTTACGATGAAAAGATTAAACTAATACCAATCTATTCTACCGAGTAAAAACAGTTTTGTTTTTCGTCAAATAAACTCGGGTAGATTATAAACCACAAATCCAATGAATGTGAAATTTTAAAAGATGATAGAAAATCAAGTTGTAAAGACAACCCAAAAAGAATCACGTCAATTGGATCTGTAAAACTCGAGTTATGATAAACCACCGAAGAAAGGTAGTGCTGTGCAGAAAACTCGACGAGAAAGACTTGTCTGGAACGAGTTGGACAAACAAGGCACAAAAGTTCCTTTCAACTACGAGTTTTATTCAATATAACACAAGAGGAACAGCCCCAAAGTATTGCACCACGAGCTCTGGCATCCCTTGCTTATATAACCAGCTCGAAAGCCAACTCAACTGAAATCAGGACTCTAATCCTACTCAGTTCATGAATTGAAACTTTCCATAACTGCTGAAGACTCTTTTATGCGCAGATAGAAGCAATCATAAGACTTCCAAACACCTTAGGAACGTATCTCACATTCCTCAAACAACTCAAATTTGTGACCCACACGAAATCCTATCATAACCAACTCGATACATTCCATACCGGGCCATAACCGACTCCGTCGCAGCCGAAGTCATCAACCGATACGGTCCAACCCTTCCAACCAGTTATTTCCTTCCTTAGCCCATCTTCGGAACCATGTTGCCACGTTCCTTTGACGTCCAGTAACCTTCATATGGATTGCCCTTGATTCAATCATCCTACGCGACCTCCTGACCCGCTCAAGCACAATTCTTCCTAAATTTGGTTGTTGGAACCTCATCTCCTCTCTGATACTAGTCCAAAGGATCATGTCACCAGCCACGACTTGAACTTAAGAAACACCTGCCCATGAACAAACAACCAATTCGTGCGATCCCAAGTCCGCAACTTGACTCAAGTTAGTTCCAATCACAACACATTACGTGAGCACCTCACATAAGCATGTTGCAAAGCATAGAAAAACGATATCAGCCATATAGACCAAAATGCACCAACAACTTAAGCAACTGAATACTAAGCAATGTTTCCAACAATGTAAAGCAAGTAAAAGCTGGAACATTGCGATCAAGCTTCTAATATTGCCAAAGCTAACTGGAGCTTGAGCTGGAGCTTACCAAAGCTAGTACATCCCAGTGCTGGAGCCTACCAAAGCTAGTACAACCTAGCGCCGGAGCTAGAAAAACATGTTGGAGCTAACCAACATAAGTAGGACCTAGCAAAACATATCGGAGCTTAACAAAGACATGCCGGAGCTATCAAGGACATGCCGGAGCTAAAGACAAAGCTCACCGGAGCTACTAAAAACATGTTGGACCTTGACAAAGCATGTCGGACTTATTGTCGTACCATGCAGCAGCTCTGAGCTAAAGTCAGACCTTGTTAAAAAGGGTGTTCTTGCAAAATTTTAGAACTTATATCATCAAAGCGAATGTATTCAGTACAAGCCAATATATTCAGCACACATAAGTCTCACAATCTCCCACTTGACGAATGCATTGGTAACACCACTTAAAATCCAAACATTGGCTTATTCACGTCAAAAATTTTGAAAACAATTTCTCCCCCTTTGGCAACACCACATAAACAAGTTTTTCTTATGAGAAAAATCGTGCCAAAACACCTCTGAACATGTGCAATGTGTAATCAATTTCTCTCCCTTGCATACTTCTCTTAAAAAATCCACATATTTTCTCTTCCCATTTGACAATGCATTCAGCAAGGTTCAAAAGAGAAATTTTAATTGTTATGAGTATATTATAACATATACATATAAAACAAAGCTCATCCATGTCATACTACAAAGTAACTTACACTATCACATCAATGAAATACATAAAGTAGTGTAAGCCATGCTAGAGATCAAGTGTAATTTTTAATTTAAGCAAGTCATGATCTCACAAACTTAGGGTGTGTTCGGTTCAGCTGTAGATTTTTGAAAATCTGACTCTAGCTGTGGGCTGTGAGAAAGCTGCTGTGAGCTGTCAGCTGTGGGAATGTTGAAATCTGTTTGGTTGGAAACAATTGTCAATTGCAGATTTTGTAAGAAATGTTCGTTATACCTCTATGCCTCTATAATTTTGTGTGTATAAATAATATAAATAACACAAAGTCACGAATTGCCACAAGACTAGTAACTCAAATGTATAAACTTTTTCTCATTCTCTTCCTCAGAGATGTCTTCTTCTTAAGGTCGTGCCGCTTGTTATACCACCAGCCAAGGAACTGTTATGTCATCTTCTTGTGAGAGCATATGCCTCGTTTGCGTTCACGTCATTCTGAAGAAGAAGAAGCATACAACTGAAATGCCAAGTCTACTCATGAACACCTGAAATGCCAAGTCTGCTCATGAACACCTAAAATCGTCTTTGTTTTGAAATGACTCCGATGAGGTGCAAATACACAAGAATAATATCATGCAGCCTTGGACAAAGAAGCAAACATGATTTTGCTTTGCTTCACATATTGTAAAATTATGAACACTGCAAGAACAGAGATTTCACAGCAGCAATGCTATACGGTACGTACATGATGACATCCAGACGGGTCGAGCAGCTCTTGCGCCTGCGCTTGCGCAGCTACAATGGAGCAGCAAAACTGATCTGCATCACCGATTAAGGTTGCAGTGGGGCAGAGCAACACATCAGCTGGTGCCCTCGTCTCTTCTCTCCTTGATGAGCTTCAAGAGGCTGGGCATCACATCCGCTTCTGCTTGATGGCGAGCTCCATGTGCGGCATTGTGAGCAGTGGCGGGACACACGACCGCAGCCGCCACAGTGCCCCTGATCTGCTGGCCTAGGGACGCCGCCGCCGTCGTACAGACAAGGCCCCGTTGTACTGGCCTTCGAACGCGGATTGGAGCAGTAGTGCCGCAGCGTGATGACAGAGGAACACCGCCGCTGCCTTTACAACAGATTGGAGTCTCCGCCGCCACCGTATTTAGGGACCAGACAGGAGCTGATGTTGGCCGCCATGAGGAGGAGCCACCGCAGGGAGCAGGGGCCGACGCCAGGAGGAGACGCCGGTGGGAACCCTTCTGCCGCCGGGAGGAGTACGAGGAGCGAGGTCTGATGTCTGCGAGAGGGGGGCGACGGTAGAAAAATAACCATTGGTTTGTGTAACTAGTGGCATGGTGGGTAATTTTGAGGGAAAGTAGGAAGAGGAATCTGAGAAATCTGGGGTCATGGAAGATTTTCATTTGTACTGTGAAAATCTGTAGATTTTCCAAAATCTGATTTCTATGAAAAGCCTTTTGGTTTGGATTTCTGATTTTTTGTTGAGAATTTGCTTGGTGCAGCTCAACCAAAGGGAGCCTTAACTATTTCAAGACCTGAAAGCATGACACTTGTTGTTGCATTTTATTATTTTTCAAGGCACAAATTTAGATCGTATGATATTTTCAAGAGATTATATGCGCATATGCCTTATTCTAACCAACCAAGCCAAGTCTGTGTCATTTGACAATCAGAAGCTTAAGGACATGGTTTTATCATACACAACTTCTTCCAAGTTCATATCTTAGTGCAATGATAAGCCATCTCAAAAGAAGAAGTGCGATGCATGCATATTCTCTTGATCTTTTCTCAATTTATATTTGTTCATAAAACTCAACATATGAGTTGATTGGATTAAATCATTATGATTAAAAGCACTTGTGATCATGCAACAAGTTCAATACAGCAAGAAAGTTTGATCATGACTAGAATTAATGAAAGTAATTATTCCAATTACTAGTCATGGAAAAAACTACAAAATGTATAACATGAGTAATGTAGTAAGAACTTTCAGCATGTAAAGGAAATCACGAAGTTATATATGTATGAAATACTATGCTCATATTATCTTAAGTCTAGATTCACACATAGACTTACCATGTTTCAAAACTCCCCCTCAATTTAAGCCATGAGGATGCATAACCCCCATTTCTCTACGAATGTAACAAAAACAAGTGAAATCCAAAGGTTTTGTGAAAATGTCAGCCAATTGTTGTTCGGTATCTACATGGTGAAGCACAATGTTTCCTTTTTCAACATTATCAAGGAGAAAATGATACCTAATATCAATGTGCTTAGTTCTAGTATGTTGCACGGGGTTTTTAGCAATGCAAATGGCACAAGTGTTCTCACAAAATATTGGAACAATATCTAGATCAACCCCATAGTCCTTAAGTGTTTGAATAATCCAAAGAACTTGTGAACAAGCGCTAGCAGAAGCTACATATTCAGATTCGGCTGTGGATTGTGCAACTGAACTTTGTTTTCTAGAGGACCAGGCAACAAGTGATATACCAAGAAAATGAAAAGCACCCCGAGTACTTTTCCTATCAATCCTACAACCTCCAAAATCAGCATCGAAAAAAGCTTTCAAAGTAATGGTTTAGGAAGAAGGAAGAAAATTGCCAAATTCTTGAGTTCCATATAAGTACCTGAGAATCCTTTTGAAGGCTTGACGATGTGAAGCACGTGGGGAGGCTTGAAACCGTGCACAAAGACATACGCTAAATTGTATGTCCGGCCTCGATGCCGTGAGATACAAAAGTGATCTGATCATGCTTCTATTTTCTTTTTGATCCACGGGTTCACCATCTTCATCAAGTTCAAGTGTTGTTGCTGTTCCCACTGGTGTCTGAAGAGGTTTGCTTTTTTCCATGTTGAAGCGCTTTAGGAGGTCTTTTGTATACTTCGTTTGATGCACAAAGGTACCGTCCTTGGTTTGCTTGATTTCCAGCCCCAAAAAGTATGTGAGTTCTCCCATTATACTCATCTCAAATTCTGAACTCATTATAGCTGAAGACTTGGACACAAGATTATGAGAAGCACAATCAAAGATAATATCATCAATATACACTTCAACGAACAATTAGTAATTGCTGATGAGGACATCACAACAGCGGAGACACACATTGAAATGCAAGGACCAATCACAAGAGCACGAGCACGGTTAATAAATCAGCAGGTGAATTCGCTCCTAACTTCTGTTGTATGTGAGTTTGAGAACATATTGCTATGTGATGATTTCATTGTTATTAGGAATAATGGAGAATATGAACAAGTGAAGGAAAGAGGCCTTAGGAGCGTGGAGAACCAGCTGGGATGTCAGCAAGTTGATGGAAACAATTTACAACTCGGACTCGAATTCAACTTGGAGTCCAAGAGTAGTCCACTTTAAAACAGACGCTCAGGAGGCATACAGACTGCATTTTCGACGTTCTACATATGCACGGAAAGAGGAGATAAAATTTCCAATGGTTCTGGTCCCACCTCAAAATGCCTCCGGAGTCATTGAGAATCATCGAAACAAGACGAGTCCAGATTTCTATCCGGTGTTGCGCCACTGAATCGGGCCTTTGGGCCTTGTATCCCGTAAGAGTCCATTAGGGACGCGTCTAATCAAGTTTTGGCTGAACCCTAGCCTTTAAATATTGCAGACGCCGGTCATATTCGGTGGGTTTTTCTTAGAATAACAATTTCGCCGTTCATTGGTTTGTGAGACCCCAACTTCTCAAATTCAGATCGTGTCTTCTACGTTCTTGCTTGTGTTCTCGGTTCACTTGCAGGGATTAGCCTTCTTGGCGAGGTCAAGCGTGTGTCGCACGGTTGATAACCAACAGAACAGTGGTGTAGTGATTGTAGGGGTATTCGAACTGCTCGAGTGCCGCGGATCATCAACGTCGAGTTCTCCACCCCAATCGACTTACCTTTCGGAAGATCGGGCCTAAACCTACTCATCAATTGGTATGAGATTTCCAGGTTGCCCGTGAGGTATCTTTGTTTTCCTTCCATTAGATCGATTTTTTTTCGTACCTAGAGTCCACAGAAAAGCCACAAAAAAATAGATCGTTTGTCCCACTTCGTAGACTATAGTGCTTGCAGTTTCATTTTTCAGTTTGCATTGTTGAGTTTGCATTCGTGTGGTCGAGTCTTGTTGCTGGTTTAGCTTTGTGTTTTGGGTCCTAGTTATCGTGTTTCGTCTTTGTTTTCTTGCGCTTTGACACCAATTCCACGATCCCTAAATAACAATCCGATCCACCACATTCATCGGTTTGCCCTAGCTAGCCGCCTTGCGTGAACTCTCGCATCGCCAGCCCCAGATTAGGTGACAAACCTTTGTGCCACTCATCCTTGAATCATCACACACTACCCAATTAATTGCTGTGCAAATTCCCAATCCGAATTGGAATCAACATCCAAAAATCGTAACTCGGACAACCCACCTTAAAACGGCCATAACTTTCGCATACAAACTCGAAATCGGGCGATTTCTTTTCAAATTCATGTATGCGGAATTTCGCATCTGATTCTCTACCGCGTAGCTGCGTTTGGCGACATTATATTTCCCAAATTCCCCTCGGAATATAGGCTATCCGGCCTCCGAAGTTTCAACACGAATTTTAAAGAATCTTCTTGATTTTCTATAGGCTGCATATTACATCTAATTGAGCTGCAAATTTGTATGCTTCATATCTTCGTGCTCCTGAGTAAAAAAATATCAAAAAAATATTACAAAAAAGAAAAAAATAGTAAAGGGCACGCATATTAAAGCAATTGGCCTATACTAGTTGTGTTGTGATTGTTGGTTATATCATTTTGTCTTCCTTTTGCCTTGCTACTTCCTTGTGTTGTGCTAGGCCCTAGAGCACATGGTTGACCAGCAACAGTTTCCTACATTGAATACTTATTCAACTTTGTTTACCTGTTAACGACTTTCTGCTTATTAGCCACCATATTGTGCCATCCAAGCTCCACCTTTCTCTTGAGCATAACAGGTACCTTTGTAATCACCCCATGCTTCATTGGCTCATCTCACCGTTCACACCACCTGGTGTGTCGGTAAGAACACTTGTAAGAGCGTGGTAAGATGCTTGAGCAAGAAAGATTGTTTTTTCCACCTTTCACATTGTCACTGTAGTTGATAGAGATAACATATTTTTGTTGACTTATGTTTCCTACTAACAATGGCAGGAGAAGACAATGATGACGAATGTGTTCAACATGCTGGGTTACGTGATATGATGAAGACCATGACATATATGTTCACCAAATACAACACAGCAACAGAGGAGTCATTGGCGAACTTGACTCGCCAACTTGATTACCTTGCTTTTCGGATGAATACTTTTGAGGATCGGTTGCCTCTCGCTGGAAGACATGAAGACAATGTTTATGATGATATGGAAGATCACAACAATCAGCCAAGACTACCACTTTATCGTCGAGGTATGGGAGGTAATAATCATCATAAAAATTATAATCGTCCTCCCGATGATTCTTTTGCTAAAGTTAAATTTACTATACCCCCTTTTTCTGGTTCTTATGATGTTGAGGCTTATCTTGATTGGGAGATGACAGTAGAGCAAAAATTTAATGCCCATCTTGTTCATGAACAACATAGAGTTCGTCAAGCCACTAGTGAGTTTAAGGACTTTGCTATCATATGGTGGAATGAACTTGTTAAAACTAGAACTGATCCTCCAACATGGGATAGATTAAAGGAAGCTATACATGTTCGTTTTGTTCCTCCATCTTTTCAGCAGGACCCTCGTAAAAATTGCAGCGCTTAGACCAAGGTAACATGTCCGTAGAGGAGTATTATCAAGAGTTACAAAAGGATATGCTGCGTTGTGGGGTAGTAGAGGACATGGATGATAAAATAACTCGTTTTTATGAGGGGTTGAGGCATGAAATCCAGGACATTGTTGATTACAAGGAATATGATACTGTAAACAGATTGTTTCAGCTTGCTATGTTGGCAGAAAAAGGATTGCAGGGCCGACAACAATAGCAACAATGCATGAGGAGCAACTTCACGCTGCGTTAGACATCTACACCATCCAAAACAGCACCAACTTCGACCCCCCCGTGCAGCGACTACACCATCCAATGGCGGCCAACGAATGATACCTGCTGCTCCACCTTCTCGCGTGACGGAAGGTAGCAAGGCGACATCATTCAAGCCTTCGTCGTCCACTCCTTCTACGAGTCATACTTCCGACATTAAGTGTCACCGCTGCCAGGGACTTGGTCATATGATGAGAGATTGCCCAAGCAAACGAGCATACATAGCACACGATGATGGCGGGTACGATAGTACTTTGGATGTTGAAGATGAATATTCTCTTGCTACTGACTTTACAGATCCAAATTATGAAGACACCGAAGAAGAGGTACTTGGTACAGCGGCGACGAAGAACTATATGAGCATCATTGTGCAGTGTGCCTTGAGCTCCAAAGTGGAGACCGACGACAAGCTACAACGACACAAGCCCTTCCACATGTTTCTCGTCGTCAAGGACTGCCGTGTACACACTATAATTGATGCAGGTAGCTGCAATAACTTGGTGAACACAGACGTCGTCAAGAAACTTGGTTTGATAACAAGAGCACACCCTCATCCATACCACATTCAATGGTTCAACAACAGCGGTAAGGTTTGGGTGACACAAACAGCGAGAATACATTTTTCAATTGGTTCTTACAATGATTTTGCTGATTTTGATGTCGTTCCTATGGATGCTTGTTTTCTTTTATTGGGTCGTCTTTGGGAATTTGATACCGATGCTATTCATCATGGTAGAACAAATAAATATACTCTCATGCATAAGGGAAAAAATCACTTTGCTCCCCATGACTCCTGCTGAAATTGTGCATTTTGAGAAGAGTAAAATTTGTGACGGCAAAGCAACAAAACTAGAATCTGAAAAACAACAAGTCATTAAGTTAAAATCACCATCGTTGCTCGCAACTAAATCTGATCTTGCTGATTTATTCGATGCTAAGGGGATGTGCTACGCTTTAGTATGCAAAGAAACCATGTTTTCACATCATGAATTGTCTACTGCATTGCCCCTGCTGTTGCTAACCTTTTGCAGGAGTTCGAGGATGTGTTTCCCTCCGAGATACCCCCTGGTTAACCACCGATGAGAGGCACTGAACACAAGATGGATTTGATTCCAGGAGCAAGTTTGCCAAATCGTGCAGCATACAGGGCGAATCCGGATGAAACTAAGGAAATTCAGAGACAAGTCCAAGATCTTTTTAGACCGCGGGTACATTTGTGAAAGCCTTAGCCCTTGTTCCGTTCCTGTTCTTTTGGTTCTTAAGAAAGATCGTAGTTGGCGCATGTGTGTTGATTGTCGAGCGATTAATAACATCACCATTCGATATCGTTATCCCATTCCTCGCTTAGATTACATGCTTGATGAATTGAGTGGTGCTATCATCTTCACAAAAATTGACTTGCGTAGTGGTTACCACCAGATTAGAATGGCACTACGAGATGAATGGAAAACTGCATTTAAAATCAAGTTTGGACTTTATGAGTGGTTAGTCATGCCTTTTGGTTTAACTAATGCACCCAACACCTTTATGCGTTTAATGAATGAGGTTTTACGTGCTTTCATTTGACAACTTGTGGTGGTTTCTTCGATGATATCCTCATTTACAGCAAGTCATATGATGAACATCTTGATCATTTACGTGCTGTTTTTACTATTTTGAGAGATGCAAATTTGTTTGGTAACCTCAAAAAGTGCATCTTTTGCACCAATCGAGTCTCATTTCTTGGCAATGTCGTTTCCTTGCAGAGAATTGAGATGGATGAGGCAAAAATTGAAGCAATCACTAGCTAGCCAATCCCAACCACCGTCACGCATGTTCGTAGTTTTCTTGGTCTTGCAGGTTTTTATCGGCGTTTTGTGTGCGATTTCAGCAACATTGCAGTACCTCTACATGATCTAACAAAGAAGGGAGTGGCGTTTCGATGGTGCAAACAGCAGCAACAAGCTGTTGATGCTCTCTAATCGAATCTTACACAAGCACCATTGCTACAACTTCTTGATTTTGACAAGACCTTTGAGCCAGAATGCGATGTAAGCGGCGTTGGTATTGGAGGCGTTCTCATACTAGGAGGTAAACCCGTTGCTTTATTTAGTGAAAAACTTCATGGTCCTTCTCTGAATTATTCCACTTATGATAAGGAATTGTATGCCTTAGTGCCAGTATTACAAACTTGGCAACATTATCTTTGGTCTAAGGAGTTTGTCATACATTCCGATCATGAATCATTGAAGTATCTTAAGTGTCAAACCAATCTGAATAAATGACATGCTAAATGGGTTGAGTTCATAGATTCGTTTCCATACATCATTAAGCATAAGAAAGGGAAGGAAAATGTCATTGCCAATGCATTATCTAGGAGTTATACCATGCTGTGCCAACTTGATCATAAAATCTTTGGTTTGGAAACAAAAAAAAACATTATATCCTACTGATTTGTACTTCAAAAATGCATTTAAAATTGTAGAGAAGTAAGAACTTGGAATAAATATGTGTTGTGAGAGGGTCTCCTTTTATCGTGCTAACAAGCTATGCGTTCCAGCTAGCTCCGTTCATCTATTACTTTTGCAAGAAGCACATGGAGGAGATTTGATGGGACATTTTGGAGTGAAGAAAACTGAAGACGTGCTGTCCACACACTTCTTTGGGCCAAATATGAGGCGTGATGTCGAGCGCTATGTGTCATGATGCACTACTTGCAATAAAGCTATGTATCGCCTTAACCCACATGGTCTTTATATGCCTCTTCCTGTTCCTAGTGTACCTTGGGAGGATATTTCTATGGACTTTGTTTTGGGATTTCCTAGGACTATGAGGGGAAGGGATAGTATTTTTGTAGTTGTTGATCGTTTCTCCAAAATGGCACACTTTATACTTGGTCATAAGAATGATAACGCCTCACACATTGCTGATTTATTTATGACGGAAATTGTTCATTTACATGGTGTGCCAAATACCATTGTTTCTGTTTGATGCAAAATTTTTAAATCATTTTTGGAGAACTTTGTGGTATAAATTGGGAACCAAGTTGCTGTTTTCAACTACATGTCACCCACAAACGGATGGATAAACCAAGGTAGTTAATCGTACATTATCTACTATGTTGCAGGCTGTCTTGAAAACAAATTTTAAGTTGTGGGAGGAGTGTTCACCACATATAGAATTTGCTTACAACAGATCCGTTAACTCCACGACAAAGGTAAGTCAATTCCAGGTAGTGTATAGTTTCAATCCCCGTGCTCCTATTGATTTACTACCTTTGCCTCCTTCTGAAACTAGAAATTTGGATGCTACACAACGATCTGAATTCATTCTTAAGATGTATGAAACTACAAAGAAAAATATTGAAATGATGAATGAGAATTATAGGATTGCAGGTAGTAAAGGTAGAAAAGAAGTAAAACTTGAACCGGGTGATTTGGTGTGGTTACATTTGAGAAAAGAGCGATTCCCCGACTTGAGAAAATCTAAACTTATGCCACGAGTTGCTGGTCCTTTTACGATTGTCGAAAAGATTAATGATAATTCATATAAGCTTGAATTTCCTACCGAATTTGGGGTTAGTCCTACTTTTAACATTTTAGATTTGCGATTGTACTTGGGATAAGAAGATGAACTTGAGTCGAGGGCGACTCCAATACAACAGGGGGAGGATGATGAGGACATCACAACAGCAGAGACACACATTGAAATGCAAGGACCAATAACAAGAGCTCGAGCAGGGTTAATAAATCAGCAGGTGAATTCGCTCCTAACTTCTGTTATAGTGAGTTTGAGAATAGATTGCTATGTGATGATTTGATTGTTATTAGGAATAATGGAGAATATCAACAAGTGAATGGAAGAGGCCTTAGAAGCATGGAGAACCAGCTGGGATGTCCACAAGTTGATGGAAACAATTTACAACTCTGACTTGAGTTCAACTCGGAGTCCAGGAGCAGTCCACCTTAAAACAGACGCCCAGGAGGCATACGGACTCCGTTTTTGACATTATACATATGCACGGAAGTATGATGAGAGATTGCCCGAGCAAACGAGCATACATAGCACGCGACGATGGCGGGTATGATAGTACTTCAGATGTTGAAGATGAATATTCTATTGCTACTGACTTTACAGATCCAAATGACGAACACACAGAAGAAGAGGTACTTGGTACAGCGGCGACGGAGAACTATATGAGAATCATTGTGCAGCGTGCCTTGAGCTCCAAAGTGGAGACCGACGAGAAGCTACAATGACACAAGCTCTTCCACATGTTTCTCGTCGTCAAGGACTGCCGTGTACACACTCTAATCGATGGAGGTAGCTGCAATAACTTGGTGAACACGGACGTCGTCAAGAAACTTGGTTTGACAACAAGAGCACACCCTCATCCATACCACATTCAATGGTTCAACAACAGCAGTAAGGTTTAGGTAACACAAACAGAGAGAATACATTTTCAATTGGTTCTTACCGTGATATTGCTAATTTTGATGTCGTTCCTATGGGTGCTTGTTCTCTTTTATTGGGTCGTCTTTGGGAATTTGATACCAATACTATTCATCATGGTAGAACTAATAATTATAATCTCATGCATAAGGGAAAGAAAATCACTTTGGTCCCCATGACTCCTGCTGAAATTCTGCATTTTGAGAAGAGTAAAATCTGTGATGGCAAAGCAACAAAACTAGAATCTGAAAAACAGCAAGTCATTAAGTAAAAATCACCATCGTTGCTTGCAACTAAATCTGACCTTGCTGATTTATTCGATGCTAAGGGGATGTGCTATGCTTTAGTATGCAAAGAAGACATGTTTTCACTTCATGAATTGTCTATTGCATTGCCCCTGCTGTTACTAACCTTTTGCAGGAGTTCGAGGATGTGTTTCCCTCCGAGATACCCTCTGGTTTACCACCGATAAGAGGCATTGAACACAAGATCGATTTGATTCTAGGAGCAAGTTTGCCAAATCGTGAAGCATACAGGGCGAATCCAGAGGAAACTAAGGAAATTCAGAGACAAGTCCAAGATCTTTTGGACCGCGGGTACATTCGTGAAAGCCTTAGCCCTTGTTCCATTCCTGTTCTTTTGGTTCCTAAGAAAGATGGTAGTTGGCGCATGTTTCTTGATTGTCGAGCGATTAATAACATCAACATTCGATATCGTTATCCTATTCCTCGCTTAGATGACATGCTTGATAAATTGAGTGGTGCTATCATCTTCACAAAAATTGACTTGCGTAGTGGTTACCACCAAATTAGAATGGCACTAGGAGATGAATGCAAAACTGCATTGGACTTTATGAGTGGTTAGTCATGCCTTTTGGTTTAACTAATGCACCCAGAACATTTATGCGTTTAATGAACGAGATTTTATGTGCTTTCATTGGACAATTTGTGGTGGTTTACTTCGATGATATCCTCATTTACTGCAAGTCATATGATGAACCTCTTGATCATTTACGTGCTATTTTCACTGTTTTGAAAGATGCACGTTTGTTTGGTAACCTCGAAAAATGTGTCTTTTGCACTAATTGAGTCTCGTTTTTTGGCTATGTCGTTTCCTCGCAGGGAATTAAGATGGATGAGGCCAAAACTGAAGCGATCACTAGCTGGCCAATCCCAACCACCGTCACCCAGGTTCGTAGTTTTCTTGGCCTTGCAGGTTTTTATCACCGTTTTGTGCGGGATTTCAGCACCATTGCAGCACCTCTACATGAGCTAACGAAGATGGGAGTGCCGTTTCGATGGTGCGAACAGCAGCAACAAGCTGTTGATGCTCTCTAATCGAAGCTTGCACAAGCACCATTGCTACAACTTCCTGATTTTGACAAGACCTTTGAGCTAGAATGCGATGTAAGCAGTGTTGGTATTGGAGGTGTTCTCATACAAGGAGGTAAACCTGTTGCTTTCTTTAGTGAAAAACTTCATGGTCCTTCTCTGAATTATTCCACTTATGATAAGGAATTGTATGCCTTAGTGCGAGTATTACAAACTTGGCAACATTATAGTTGGTCTAAGGAGTTTGTCATACATTCCGATCACGAATCATTGAAGTATCTTAAGTGTCAAACCAATCTGAATAAGCGACATGCAAAATGGATTGAGTTCATAGAGTCGTTTCCATACATCATTAAGCATAAGAAAGGGAAGGAAAATGTCATTGCTGATGCATTATCTAGGAGTTATACCATGCTGTCCCAACTTGATCATAAAATCTTTGGTTTGGAAAAAATAAAAGCATTATATCCTAATGATTTGGACTTCAAAGATGCTTTTGAAAATTGTAGAGAAGGAAGAACCTGGAATAAATATGTGCTGCGAGAGGGTCTCCTCTATCGTGCTAACAAGCTATGCGTTTCAGCTAGCTCCGTTCGTCTATTACATTTGCAAGAAGCACATGGAGGAGGTTTGATGGGACATTTTGGAGTGAAGGAAACTAAAGAAGTGCTATCCACACAGTTCGTTGGGCAAATATGAGGTGTGATGTTGGGCGCTACGTGTCACGATGCACTACTTGCAATAAAGCTAAGTCTCGCCTTAACCCACATGGTCTTTATATGCCTCTTCCTGTTCCTAGTGTACCTTGGGAGGATATTTCTATGGACTTTGTTTTGCGGTTGTCTAGGAATAAGAGGGGGAGGGATAGTATTTTTGTAGTTGTTGATCGTTTCTCCAAAATTCCACACTTTATACCTTGTCATAAGAATGATAATGCCTCACACATTGTTGATTTATTTATGACGGAAATTGTTCGTTTACATGGTGTGCCAAATACCATTGTTTCTGTTCGTGATGCAAAAATTTTAAGTCGTTTTTGGAGAACTTTGTGGTATAAATTGGGAACCAAGTTGCTGTTTTCAACTACATGTCACCCACAAACAGATGGACAAACCGAGGTAGTTAGTCGTACTTTATCTACTATGTTGCGGGCTGCCTTGAAAACAAATCTGAAGTTGTTGGAGGAGTGTTTACTACATATAGAATTTGCTTACAACAGATCCGTTCACTCCACAACAAAGGTAAGTCCATTCCAGGTAGTGTATGGTTTCAATCCCCGTGCTCCTATTGATTTATTACCTTTGCCTCCTTCTAAAACTATAAATTTTGATGCTACACAACGATCTGAATTCATTCTTAAATGCATGAAACTAAAATAAAAAATATTGAAATGATGAATGAGAAGTATTGGATTGCAGGTAGTAAAAGTAGAAAATAAGTAAAACTTGAACCGGGTTATTTGGTGTGGTTACATTTGAGAAAAGAGTGATTCCCCGACTTGAGAAAATCTAAACTTATGCCACGAGCTGTTGGTCCTTTTAAGATCGTTGAAAAGATTAATGATAATGCATATCAGCTTGAATTGCCTCACGATTTTGGGGTTACTCCTACATTTAACATTTCAGATTTGCGATCGTACTTGGGAGAAGAATATGAACATGAGTCGAGGGCGACTCCAATTCAAGAGGGGGAGGATGATGAGGACATCGCAACAGCGGAGACACACATTGAAATGCAAGGACCAATCACAAGAGCACGAGCACGAATAATAAATTAGCAGGTGAATTCGCTCCTAACGTCTATTGCATGTGAGTTTGAGAATAGATTGCTATGTGATGATTTAATTGTTATTAGGAATAATGGAGAAGATCAACAAGTGAAGGAAAGAGGCCTTAGGAGCGTGGAGAACTAGCTGGGACGTCCACAAGTTGATCGAAACAATTTACAACACGGACTCGAGTTCAACTCGGAGTCCAGGAGTAGTCCACCTTAAAACAGACGCCCATGAGGCATACAGATTCTGTTTTCGACGTTCTACATATGCACGGAAAGAGGAGATAAAATTTCCAATGGTTCTGGTCCCACCTCAAAATTCCTCCGGAGTCATTGGGAATGGTCGAAACAAGTCGAGTCCAGATTTCTGTCAGGTGTTGCGCCACCGAATCGGGTCTTTGGGTCTTGTATCCCGTAAGAGTCTATTAGGGACGCGTCTAATCATGTTTTGGCCGAACCCTAGACTTTAAATACTGCAGCCGCCGGTCATATTCGTTGGGTTTTTCTTAGACTAACAATTTCGCCGTTCTTCGGTTTGTGAGACCCCAACATCTCAAATTCACATCCGTTGCGGCCCCTTCTTCCTGGCTCCTCCGCATCCTGCACTCCACATCCGTCTCCACCGCTCTTTCGCCGGCCAACTCTCTTAGCCTCATGGCCAACTTCCCGGTTGATCCCTCGAGGTTCCTGGCCAACCAACACTCCGACTTCACCAACGGAGGCCCAAACCGGCTGCCTAGGATGGTGGTGCACCTTCCCGGTCACCATCACTCTGCTCACGAAGAATTTGCTGTGGCGGTGGATGCTGAGAGCGTGCTGCAGGCAGATCAGTACGAGGATTTCAGGCTGCGGATCCGGAACTTCCTTCTGCAAGACATGGGTATCACCATTACTCACTCCTGTCTCACCCCACTGGGCATAGCTCTTTTTGCATTCCAGGCCAGCTTGTTTAGAGACTTACTTGTGATGAGAGAGCCAATCGTGGTAGATGGTGTATGTGTGTCCTTCATCAGGAACGACTTTGGCAAAAACTGTCAGACTCATGAGTTTGGTCGTGTGGGTTGGTTTATGATCTTGGGCTTCCCTCTGGACTACAGGACGGTTGAAACTATTGAGTTAGCAGTTTCTGGTTTTGGCAAGTTGCTTCAGTGGCACACAAGCCCGAGGGCCCTGCGCTTCATCTTGGTCAAATGTCTCTACACCAATGCAAGGCTCATCCCCAGAAGTTTAGTCCTGCGTCAAGGCACCAGGGATGGGGTCGGGTACTCCTGGTCTTGCCCGGTGTACATTCTCAACTGGATTGACTCTAATGGCTTTGGGGAAGCTGATGGATGGGGGGGCATCCCCTCGGAAGATGACCTGCCACTGAATGGCGACCCTCACCATCTTCAAGAACCACCTGAGGAACAACCAGAAGATGATGAGGAATGGTCGGCGCCTGATGAACAGCACCAGCAGCAGGCCAACGATGGCTGGGAACCATGGGGGCCGCCGCCGCCCCCACCGCACCATGAGATGGACGTCCTCTCTAACGCCCCAACTCAAGAGGAAGCTTCAAGCGCCGTGAACATGACTCAACCGGCTGTCAGAGCTCCAAGGATGGAGCAACAGAACTTCCCACTGGTCAACCCGGAGGATGTTACGCAGCAACCAGACTGGCTTCCCCCGTGGACTCGGTAGGGCTGAGAAAAATGCTCCAAGTGGCCTTCCCGAACTCCCCCTCTGCGTGGTGGAACGTCCAGTTCAATGAACCGAATGGGCAAGGGTGGTTCAATAAAGTCATCACCATGTCGCTCTCTAACTCCACTAATCAGCAGTCAAGGGAGCAGAGTTCTGGCCACCCCTCAGTGATCATCAAAGATATCACTGCCGAGCCCATCGCTGCTGCGGATAAGATAAAATGAAAGCAAAGCAAGGCCCTGACATCGGCAGTAGCGGAGATTGTTGGACCCTCTCACTCCAACAGATCACTGGAACCCAGCAAACTAAGGAGGAGCCCTCGGCTCCAAATGCTCATGCAGGGACATCGGACCACGCCTCCACCTGCTCAAAAGAATGGCCCTGATGCTGGTAAAACTGAGGATACGATGGCACTCAATCTCTTTCCAGGTCCAATCAAATTCCCCAGTATTGACTCTCTTGACTCCTGCCGTCCCTACCCTGAACTCTCCACTGATGTGCTGCAGGCGACGGTGGTAAACGAGTGCGGCGTTCCCCCTGAGGTGGCACGCCAGATGATGTCCCTCCTGGAGCTGAATGATGATGGGGTACATCAAGCTTGACTTGCTGGGAGGGGAAGGCACTGGGCACACTGCGGACTGCTATGCTGCTGATGGGTTCGTCTTTTGGGAAACTACTATTTGGAATTGTAGGGTGGTTGTATTAAATAGTACTACTTGTTGTTTTCTGATGTGCTCTATTGAGAACATGCACGGTTGGGAACATTTCTACATTTTGATCGGCCGGTGGCTGGAACCTCAGCTTATGGCAGTCAGTCTATTCTAGTGTCTGTTGGCTATGACCTATTTCTATGCTGCTTGGCACATCTGTCTGTCTGATTACTGGTTTGTTCGTTGGCCCTCGCTGCACACTGACCTTAGTTTCATAGGCCACTTCCTCATTCAATCGGTCGGGACTACTTCCCGGACTGCCCTGTCATACCTGACTATTATTTATGGCACACAACATAAACCGTAACTGGAATGTCTTTAACTGGAACATTTGCGGTCTTAATAACACTGCTAAGCAACAAGCAGTCAGGTCCAAAATACAGGAGGTCCAGGAGTGCAATATCTTCTGTTTACAAGAGACCAAAATGGAACATATTGGCATTTCTTTCCATAAACGACTGGCACCTAGAAGATTAAACAAATTCATCTTTGCACCATCCAGGGGTGCCTCGGGAGGTATTCAGGTAGCCTGGAATGACAGCTTGCTTCATGGGGGAAGCTCTGGATATCAGGGATTTTGCCATATTCATGCGGTTCACATCCCGATTGAATGGGGTAGTCTGGCACCTGATCTCAGTTTATGGACCTTGTCAGGGACCTCATCGGCAGGAGTTCACCGACTGGCTCTGGAATCTCTCACTGCAACCGCCAGAGCTATGCATGATATTGGGGGACTTCAACTTCTATTGCCACGTCAGTGACCGCAACCGCGCGGGGGAGAATATAGGGGACATGCAGATGTTCAATGACATCATCCAACACTTGGGACTTATTGAAATCCCTCTCCAAGGTAGGAATTGCACTTGGAACAACATGCAACAATCGCCTCTACTTGAACAACTGGATTGGTGCTTTACCTCAGCGCAATGGTCCCTATCATTTCCCAACTCCTCACTTTGGCCAATGGCCAGGGACACATCAGACCATGTACCACTAGTAGCTCAGATATGCACCACCATACCTAAATCAAAATGCTTCTGCTTTGAAAACTACTGGCTCAGACATCCACAGTTTCTCACCATTGTCAAGGACTCGTGCGACCAGCCTCTGTCAACAATTGGTAGTGCAAGGAGAGTTTCTGCTAAATTAAAACGTCTTAGATACAAGCTACGCAAGTGGAGCAGATCACTAGGTGGGCTGAAAAAATTGATCAAATGATGCAATGAAGTTATTCTGATCATGGACACAATGGAAGAGCAGAGGACACTATACTTGCAGGAAAGCTGTTTCAGAAACATGATCAAACATTAGCTTACTCAGGTCTTAATGCAACAGAATGACTACTGGAGACAACGTTATACAGAGCGCTGGGCCATGTTTGGTGATGAGCCAACAAAATTCTTCTTGGCTGCAGCAACAGAACGATACAGGAGAAACAATATATCAGTCATTCAAGATGACCATGGAGTAGAGCTAATGGATTATGGGCACAAAGCCTCAGCCCTCTAGAAGGAATTTTCTGTAAGGTTAGGGCAATCTGCCCCGACTCAACAATGGCCACAAATCCACCATTGGGTGTTGCCTGGACAACATCTACATACATTATGCAACCCGGTCACCAGGGAGGAAATTGATGCCACACTCAAAAACATGCCAACCGACAAAGCCCCAGGTCCAGATGGATTGAACACAAAATTTTTTCAGGCATGCTGGCACATCATTAAGGAAGACATTTATCTGCTATGCTCGGACTTCTTTAATGGCAACATCAGTATCCAGCCCCTGAATAGTTCTTTAATCACTCTCATCCCGAAGATCAATAATCCCCACAAAGTCACAGATTATAGGCCCATATCACTGCTGAACTCCACTATCAAACTTATCACTAAGATACTCTCAGTTAGATTGCAGGAAGTCATCCCAACCATTATCCACAAAAATCAATATGGTTTCATCAAAAAAAGAACCATCCAGGACTGCATGGCTTGGGTCTATGAGTACCTTTATCAATGCAAAAAAACCAACACTGGTGTCATAGTACTCAAACTGGACTTCGAAAAAGCCTTTGACAAGGTGGAACATGACATCATTATACACACACTGAGAGTTTTGGGTTTTCCTGAACAGTGGATCACATGGGTAACAGATATTCTATCTACTGCCACCTCCTCAGTTCTTCTCAATGGAGTACCAGGTAAGACTTTTCACTGCAGAAGAGGTGTTCGGCAGGGGGACCCATTATCCCCCCTACTATTTGTACTGGCAGCAGATCTTCTACAAATTTTAATCAACAAAGCAGTGGAGCTGGGACTTCTATCTCTGCCACTGCATCAAGAAATGAACGAGGACTTCCCGGTAGTACAATATGCAGATGACACTATTCTAATCCTCAAAGCCAACCAAAGACAGCTCTTCTTTCTGAAAAACTTACTACAATCCTTCAGGGGAGCTACAAGGCTGAGAGTGAACTGGGCAAAATCAAGCTTAACACCAATAAACACTGATGAAGAGGAGGCCACAATTCTAGCAGCCACACTGGGTTGCACTATTGGCTCATTCCCTTTAACTTACTTAGGTCTGCCGATGAGCCTCAACAGACCCAAAGCAGATGCCTTTGAAGGGCTTGTCTTAAGGGTGCAAAAAATGCTAACTGGAGCAGCAACATGGTTGTCAATGGCTGGTCGATGCACACTTATCAACAGCGTTCTGTCCGCCATCCCAATTTATGCGATGTGTACCATCAAATTGAGACAGTCAGTCATTCAAGCTATTGACAAAGCCAGGAAACAATGCCTATGGAGAGGATCGCACATCGCTGGCAAAGGTCGGCCCCTGGTGGCCTGGAACCAAGTTACAACACCAAAGAAAATGGAGGGCCGGGTCTGAAAAGCCTCACTGCAATGAATGGAACCTTGCTCATGAAATTCCTCTGGAAAATCTATAACAAAGCAGACATCCCCTGGGTTCACCACATCAACCAGCGCTATTGCAGAAATGGTAAACCCCCGCACAGCACAAAAGGAAAAGGATACTTCTGGTGGAGGGATGTTGTGAGCCTATCTGATTCTTTTCTCAGGAAATTTGAAGTCAAAATTGCCACAGGGGACACAATTCGACTATGGCAGGATCAGTGGGAAGATCACCTACTCAGAAGGGACATGCCTCGTTTATACTCCTTCGCAAAAAGAACCAACATCTCAATGGCCCAATACCTCAACAACTCACACCATGGCAATCAGTTTTTTCAACCACTGTCGGAGGAAGCACTGTTGGAACTGGCCAATCTGGAGACCATGCTGGAGGAAATCTCACACAGGGAAGCTTCACAGGATGAGTGGACTCCAATCGGGGGAATAAGAACTTTCAGCTCCAAGCTTATTTACAACAACTATTACAAACACATCAACCCACCAACACCCTTTAGCTGGATTTGGGCCTCAAATGTGCTAAAGAAAATAAAGATCTTCATGTGGCTGATATTTCGGGACCGGCTAAACTCACGCAACCTCCTGAAGAGAAAAAACATCACGATTGACGGGAACAACTACACCTGCGTACTCTGTGCTGACAATGTGGAGGAACTCACATACAATCTCTTCTTTAACTGCTCCTTCAGCATGGCATGCTGGAATGTCCTTTGGATTCACTAGGACCACGACATCCCTTCTTTCATACCCTGGAAAAAGCCAAGCTCAGCTGGGGTCATAGCGCCTTCATGGAAACCTTCTCCATAGCGGCCTGGGAGATCTGGATTGCTCGTAACAATGTCATTTTCAAAAACTCTACTCCCTCTATAAATGCTTGGAAACGATCCTTCATTGCTTCTACAAGGCTTCAGGCCTTCCGTTTCAAGCCGGAGGATAGGGCTAGTGTGCTCGTGTGGCTTCAGGGTTTGTAAAGGTCGTTCCTCCCTCTGGAACACCTAGTCAAGCTCTGCTGAACTACTGTAAATCGCTGTTTCCGCGTCTCTTTTAATATATGTTTTATGGCTGCCGGGGTTCTCCCTTGCAGTTTTTCACCGGTCAAAAAAAAACTTCTCAAATTCAGATCATGTCTTCTATGTTCTTGCTTGTGTTTTCGGTTCACTTGCAGGGATTAGCCTTCTTGGCAAGGTCAAGCGTGTGCCGAACGATTGATAACTAACAGAGCAGTAGTGTAGTGATTGTAGGGGTATTCGAACTGCTCGAGTGCCGCAGATCATCAACGTCGAGTTCTCCACCCGAAACGACTTACCTTTCAGAAGATCGGGCCTAAACCTACTCATCAATTGCCATGCTTAAGCACAAAAAGAGGTGTATCAACCTTGCCCATGGTAAACCTTTTTTTCAATTAAGAATGTTTTTAACCTATAATACCATGCTCTAGGGGCTTGTTTGATACCGTACAAGGCTTTGGACAGCTTGTAAACATAATTAGGAAATCTGGATATTCAAAACCCGGTGGTTGTTTGACATAAACCTCCTCATCTATGTAGCCATTAAGAAAATAACTTTTAACATCCATTTTATATAGCTTAAAACCTTTTGATGCAGCAAAAGCTAACAAAATTCCAATGACTTCTAATCTAGCAACAGGAGCAAAAGTTTCATAAAAATCTAGACCTTCAACTTGAGTGAAACATTGAGCAACCAACCTAGCCTTATTCCTAACAACAACCCCATCCTCACTTTGTTTATTTTAAAACACCCATTTAGTTCCAATTAAAGTGTGACCTTGAGTTGGAGGTACAAGTTTCCAAACATTATTTCTTTCAAAATTTTCTAACTCTTCTTGTGTGGCAATAATCCAGGATTCATTAGTGAGTGTGTGTGATATATCTTTGGGTTCAAAAGAAGCAACAAAAGTAGAATGAGCATGAGAGTTTGGATCGGAAAACCTGGACCGTGTGACTCGATTGTGTAAGCTTCCAATAATTTGTTGTGGAGGATGACTTTTGAGAACCCGAAGGGGAGTGGACACTTCACAAGATTCTTCTTCTTCATGCTCATTGCAAATCGATGATCTTGTGACTTGAGGAGGATCTGTACCAGCAATGGTGGTCGTCGGTGCTGGATGTGAATCAAAATCAGGAACTGGAACAATGTCATTAGCTACTGAATTTTTGGGCATCAGCTCCACCTCTTCCTCATCTTCAATTAAAATGCTCCCCCCCTGCGAATATGAATTCGGACCTGCAATGTTGGAGGTAGTACCTGGGCTAGCTTCATCAAAAGACACTAACAAGTCTCCAATATTTTGTTAGTGTTAAGTAAAAGCACACAGTAGCCTCTAGTATGAGATGGATAAACAAGAAACATGCCATCAATGGATCTAGGTTCAAATTTATCATGATTGCGATGTTTCTTAACAAAGCATTTCAAACCAATGTCCCGAAAGTGTGTAACACTAGGCCTATGTTAAAACCGGAGCTCATATGGTGTTTTACCTAGCTTACCGCGCAAGAAAACACGATTTGAGACATAACAAGCGGTTGCAATCGCATCAGCCAAAATTTTCCTAGGAGTTTGATATTCATCAAGAATAATCCTAGCCATCTCAACTAAGGTTCTGTTCTTTCTTCCTACAACACCATTTTGTTGAGGTACATATGGTGAAAAAAATTGATGATCTATTCCATTTTCAGCACAAAAGTGATCAAAAGATCGATTTTTAAATTCAGTTTCGTTATCACTTCTAATTACTTTTAAAGATCCCGGGTGATCAATTGATAATCTAAGAAATAAAGTTCTAAAATGACTAAAAGATTTATTTTTAGATGCCATAAAGTAAAACCAAGAGTATTTAGAATAATCATCAACAATCACAAGAAATACCATTTACCTGCGAAGGATTGAACAAGTGAAGGTCCTACTGAAAGTGCATCTAGGCATCCCCGTAGATTTGGGATGATTGATGACGACAATTAAGAGGATAATGAGCTCAGTTGATCTTAAGCACAGGTACAAGGATTGAAATGAGATAAAAACTGTCAAAAGGAAAAGGAGAAAACGGGCGTCAAAGACTCAAGCGTAGAAATTAGGGTTTCTATGGTATTGAGCTTATATGAGCCGTATCATGTGAGAGGGTGGTTGTATCATGTGCATTGATATCATACCAAGGGGCTCAAAGTGGTGGTTTAGAGAGAAACCTAAGTGAGAAGCCTAAAATGAGAAAAAACCCTAGGAGGCTAGACTAGTCTGGGCCTCAGGGCCGGACTAGTCCGGCAATGGCAGACAAGTTCTTTTTGAGACGGACCAATCGTCTCTGGAGTGAACCTGAGTGAATTTGGAGCTATGTCCGAGAAGTCCGGACTTGTCCGTTTTTTGACGGACCAAAGCTCTTTGGAGTAGTTCAGACTTGTTCGTTTGAGACTTATTGTGACAAACCGAGAGAAACCCTAGGGGGCCGGACTAGTCTGCCCCTGTGGCCGGACTAGTCCGGGCCAACCCAGAAAAATCCGTCTTGGAACAGACCAAATGGTTCTGTTCCACTTTGGACTAGTCCGTTGTTGACCGGACTACTCTGTTGTCTAGTGATCGTTTCAATTTGGAAATTTGCCTCGTAGCGTGACGATCGTTTCTCAGTGTGGTAGTTGTCGAGAACTGACCAGGGGTCAGTGGTCCCATAAGGCTGGACTAGTCCAGGGTCTGAGGCCGGACTAGTCCGCCCCTTTGCTGATGTAAGCAAAAGGGGCTTGGGACCTCTATAAAAAGGGGACCCCCGGGCTCATTTGAATGAGTCTTGAACCCTAGTGCCGCCACAAGCATCCTAGAGCCTTCTACTCGTCCTACTAACCCTCTAAGAGCAAATCTTGAACGGAATAGGATTTGGGGAGGAGAGTAAAGGAAGATCATCGCGTTTTGGCTCTCGATTTGATCTCTTGCACATTGTGTTGTGTTTTGTGGCTTGTCTGTGTTGAGCTTCGTGTGCTCCTCGTTGTATTGATTTGTGGGAGCCTCAAGTTGTGAGTAGCTCCATCAAACATGGTGATTACCCATTGATATAGTGGAAACCAAGCCGGCCATCATGGTGGCTTGGTGAGAGAAGGGTCAAGTGAGACTCGGTCCTTGTGTGGACTTCTCAACGTGGAGGTAGGCTTCTTCGTGGAGCTGAACCATGGTATAAATCTCATTTCACTTATCTCTCGCTTTTTGTGATCACTAGTATTGCTATTAGGGTTCACTTTGCTCTAATTGCCTTACACTTTGATCATTATTATAAACTTGCAATATAATTGTTTGAACCTCCCAATCTGTGCTTCACAAGTTTACTACATATTTCTCACATCTTTGGTGAACTTTATTTCCGCAAATAACCTCTATAAATAAAGTTTTAGGGTTTTCACCCTGTGCTGAGTGGACTAGTTCGACCCTGAGCAGGCTAATCCGCCCACAGGAATTTAATCTTGTTTGATTAAGTGATTTCAGGTATTATTGCCTATTCACCCCCCACTAGGCGACTTTCAATTGGTATCAGAGCAGGCTTCTCCCCAAGAGTTTAACAACTCGGAGAAGTAATGGCCGGAAGGGGTGACAACGAGGTTGCGGTGGTCGTCGATGACACCAAGACAAAGAACTTCGATGTTCTTCAAGATGATCCGAATGACGACGAAGAAGTTCAGATGCTCAAAGCACGGCTTCTTGGGAAGCTCAACGTACTGAAGAAGGAGATCAAGTCAATCGCTCTGGTTACTCCTGGTATCCAAGGAGTAGTTCACAAGGCTACTCCTGGTATCCTTACAATTATGAGCAACTTACGGCTAGCAATCATTATTTGTCTATTCCAATTGGCAAACCTCCTCAATTTGATGGAAATGATTATTCTATGTGGAAGCATAATATGAAGATGCACCTCATTTCCTTAAACCCTAGTTTTTGGCAAATTGTGATGACAGGTGTTCATCTTCCAAAGAATGAGGAACACATCACTTCGAAGCAAGCCGTCCTTCTACATCGCAATGCTCAAGCTGTTGGAGTGATTACCTCCTCATTGACTCGTGAGGAGTTCAACCGCATTGAAAGGTTGAAGGTTGCCAAGGAGATTTGGGATACCCTCAAGACGGCACACGAAGGCAACCACGTCATAAGGGAAGCCAAGATTGAGATGATCGAAGGAGAGTTTGGAAGATTCACCATCATGGAGGGTGAATCTCCCCAAGATATGTATGACTGCCTCAATACTCTCATCAACAAGAGTCGGTCATATGGAAGCACCCGGTGGACCGACCACGAAGTGGTAAAGAGGATGATTCGAGCATTCATGCCTCAAAATGTCACTCTTTGCTCACTAATTCATGAAATTTCAGGCTTCCACCAGATGACTCCCGAAGAAGTGCTAGGGAGAATCATCAACCATGAGATGATGGAGCAAGAAGCGATGTTCTACAACGATCTACAAAAGCTTTCCTGCTCCAAGAAAAGGGATGTTGCATTCAAAGAAACATCCTCAAGATCACAAGAAAAGGAAGAAAGTGATGAAGAGAGTCCCGACACCGATGAGGAAGAAGCTCTCTTCATCAACAAATTTAATAGGATGTTTAGAATAAGGGGGGGGGGAGCTACCGAAATGAAAGGAGAAGCAAATACAAGCCCAAGACAAGATCAAAAAGGGCTTGCTACAATTGTGGAGAATATGGCCACTTCATTGTGGATTGTCCGCATGAAGAAAACAAGAAGAAGAAGGAGGGCAAGTCCAAAGAGAAGAAGTACTTCAAGAAGAAGAAGCAATCCGGACATGCCCACCTTGGAAAGGAGTGGGAATCAAATGAGGAATCCTCCTCCGATAAAGATGAGAAGGTAGCAGCTATTGCTATGAAGAATACAACAACGGAGAACAAGCACTGCCCCAACTTGGAGACTTCAAGGCCAACATGTCTCATGGCCAAGGAGGGAAGAAAGAAGGTTAAATCTAAATCCTCTTCTTCAATTTCCTCACATGATGACTTTGATAGTAGTAGTGAAAATGAACATATGCTTAAAGACATGATCAAAAGCACTTAAAGACATTGAGATTGTTAACGAAAGTGATATTTGAGAAGGAAGAACTCATCAACTGTCAAGAGGACACGATCATCCAACAAAAGGAGAGATGTCAAGAGGTTCAGGAGCTCTTGGAGCTTGAAAAACAAAGAAGCAAGGCACTTGAGCGTGAACTCGCTTTGAGCAAGGAGACTTGCTCAAATCTTGAGAACACTACAATTGTGCTCAAGGATGATCTTGTTAGTTTGACACAAGCTAACAAGATCCCTGAGGCGCAAGTGAAGTCTCTCAAGGTCAATGCACCTTCTCTCTCTACAAGCTCACCTTCCACAAACATTAAATCCGAAGCATCTCAACCTTGTAAATGCTCAAACTTAATTATAAAGCTTAAAGATGAGCTAAAGTTGCCACAAACCAATCAAGCACCCAAGCGTGGCATCTTTGACAAGGAGAAGGTGGCATATGCACGTAGTTCATATACCAACACAAGACATCCCCTTGTCAAGGATGAGGCAAAACGCCAAAACTCCCAAGAATGGCAAAGACTTGATTGTTTTTTTGGGGACCGGAATCCCGACATCTGAGGATCTCATTGGGTGGTGTCGTGCGATGCGACACCCAACAGTATACAGGAATAGAAACTGATTAAAATTACAAGACGAAGTCTTTTATTTATCATACAGTGGAAGTTTTTACAATACTAGCGAAAGTAAAGAAACATATATATATATATATATATATATATATATATATATATATATATATATATATATATATATATATATATATATCATAGCTACGCTCTCAGCACTAGCTATGCAAAAGTAAAGTTATCCATGCCTTGGATACTTTGCACTAGCAACACTCAATTATGGCGGCGTGCAGGTTCCCACTTGGCTGTACACCCTGGAGGGGGTGCAGCCTCATCATCAAACCCTTCATCAACTATATAACCTGCAAGAACTCGTTAACTGCAAACGTGAGCATAAGGCTCAGCAAGACTAACCCGTCTTACTAAACATATGCAAAGGGGACACTAAACATAGGTAAGTTGAAGCATAAATGACTCGCCTACAAGTGGGTCATAATCAGGTTTTATGTAGCAAATGACATTCTCCGAGCACGGCACATCATGGGCTCCACGATCAAACAAGAAACGCTTTACCGATGATATGACATGCCCAGAGCACATAATGCTATTACAGCTAAAGTATGGGGAAACTGTAAACTTTTAATTATACTATCTCTAAATCATACAAGGTTGCAAAGTAATTATAATAAATACAATGGTATTTTCTGGGTCCTTTAGTATTTACTACGTCATGACACATTGAACAAATGGTACTCTATTACTGTGAGGGACAGTGATTGCAATCAGGACGCACCCGGACAACACAACACATACGCACTTTAGGAAATGCCAGCGAGTACTTCACGCAGTACCTACGTAGCACTTCAGTACTAGTCGTATATGGCAACCATTCACGAGACACTCAAATGTCGAACTGGTCGATCCGTCACGAGCAGGAGGTCCCTGCGTGGGGCGTACTCTGACGTGCCCACCAACGGATTTACACCTTGCTGCCCTCTCAAGCCACACCTATAAAACGGAACGGTATGCCTCGACACCCAAGTGACCAAGCTACGTCAGTTTATTGGATTCCATATGTCCATTATGTTGCCAGTACAAGTCAAGCTTGTTCAGCGGGGCCACACACGAAGCGGGCCTTAATCGACACAGGCAGGGCTATGCGACCGAGACTCAATTCTCGCCGCTTCCTATCCATTCCCTGCCCGGTCTCAATTTCATTATATTAATCCATTTTCTATCTAACCAATCCTGTGAGATATGTCCTACATCTCTCGCGAGTAGATTCCAACTACTCGACTTCTACCGGATTTCCTATGCATTAGCAAAGCAGTTACTACAGGTCAAATTGTAACTCGTTCCAACCAATCCCTGGGATTTTTGGCCATGCAAGTGGAGTATCAATCATCCTAAACTTAATGCACAATTCATATATTACTCATCATAGTGATAAAGCAAAATTTTATAAACGACTTAAATGCAAACCGGGGCTTGCCTTGTTGCAGGTCAGAGTCTAAGTTAATATTTGGAAGGTGCTCTTCCAATGCTTCTGGCTCCTCCTCGACTTCGGTCACTATACGATGTGCATATAATAAGTATATGAATGACTTTGAAAAATAATTATTACCAAGACCATGATTTAATATATGGTGACCATTATGTGATAATGACTTAATGGGCTTTGGAAATTTGAAGGTAGGTATTAGGGACTATGATAGAAGGTCTTGCAAAGAACAGGAGATGATCAAAGTAGGTTGTTGTCTCCAAAATGATGGCAAGCAATTATCATCCAAAAATTTTAGAGAAGAAACTGTAGCTTGAACATAGCTATCAGTTAATAATCAAGATAGAGGGAATTGTCCTGGTTCGAGCAAAATTTGTTTCATAATTTTCTAAGCTCTGGTGAAGGAGTTATTGTATTTCTAAGTTGGCAAGAATTTCTGGATTTATTTTATAATTGAATTTTTTTAGCCTTTTACTCAATATTCAGTTTGTGACTGAATTAGGACTATGATGGTAGGTCAATTAAATCCAAGAGTTTTACAGGAACTAGTGTATGACTATAGGAAAACTCAATCCAAATTTGAGACATAGTAAAGCAACTGAACATCTGTGAAAATTCAATAACTGAAAAAGGTAATTGAACTATACAGAGGGTTAAACATGCGCAATGGCTCCCAAACTTTTTCTGGCAGTCAAGAATAGGACACTAAATTTTATGTAAATTTTGGGGATTTTTCCAGTGGATATATTGTCCGGAAAAATTGTATTTGCATTTGGAAAGATTATTTCCTACAGAATTTAAGTTTATGTTTCACAGAACCTAATTGGTACTGACAGAAACTAGAGCTCGAGTGCTTTCAAACGAAATTGGTTTGAAGATTTTTGGAATAGTCTACAGAGAGATATTCAATTTAGAATTTTGAGCAATTTTCTGGAATTAATTTAATAACCCATTGGCGCCAGAATTCAAATTCAATAGGGCGGGTCCCATGGGCCACGTGGCGTGCTCTGGTCAATGCAACACCGTGGGCCACAAATTTATTCGCGCGCAGCCACACGGAATCCCAGCTGCACCGTGATCCCGCAGCCACTGGCAGGTGGGGCCCTACGGGGTTGTCTTCTACCTCGGGCCAACGCCAGCACGAGGCGGCGCCCGCGGCGGTGACTCGCTGGCGAGCTCGCCACCAGCTAAACCGACGGTCCAAACTCGCTCAAACTCACCTCCTGGGCGTTTTTGGAGTCGCTGAGCACGACGGTGAGGTCGGTGGGACCTGAAACTCACCGGAAATGGTCGTGCGACGGCGACGGCGGCGGTGAGCACTCGGGCAACCTGGAACTCGCTCCAGAGTAGCGCAAACCACTCGGGATCTTCTTCAAAACCTTCCTGGGACGATGCAGATCAAGGAACTGGACGTGGAAGAGGAGGAAACAATCGGAAACTATGAGCTCGATGGCGAACCGAGGTTTCCTCACCGGCGGCGAGCAAAACTCGATTTCCTCGGTCGTGGCTCGATAACTTTTAGGGGTTTTTGCTCAGGTAGAAGCGCTAGGACCTATAGAAACTATCTCTAAGCAATTGCAAAGAATATTTACTTGTAGAAACGCAATTGAAATGGAAACCTAGCGAGCTTCTTCACATCGGCCGGAAGGAAGAAGACCGATAACTTGCCCATTTCTCAATGAAAAGGGAAACGGTTTGCACCGCGAGTTAGAGCTCGACTAGGTGCACCATTAAGCTTTTGGGATCGAGTCTTGAAACTGCGCAGAACAGTGGTGCACCACGGAGTAGAGGCGAGCGGCGACGATGGCGCGGGGCGGAAAAGGAATCGCGAGAGGGGGGACCACCGATTCGCGGAAGGGGAAATACCGGAGCGGCGACCGGCCTTTTATAGCGCCGCGGCAAGCAAGCAAGCAGCTCGCTGGAGCTTGCATGCGCGTGCGCTGTCGAGCAGGCGAGCGCCGGTGCAGAGATGGCACGCGGACGACCTGACCCGTTCAGCAGAGGCTGACCTGTGGGGCCACAGGTCAGTCAGACTCCAGCAGTAAAGTTACAAATTCATTTCAGAATAGAAGATCAACTCCAAAAATCATGAAATTTGGTGGAGATGGTAAATGAATTATTCTAAACATAATGGTGAACTCAAATCTTATGTTCAAAGAAGTTGGACAAGAATTTAAAATTCAGATTTAAATTTCATTCAAATTTGTCAAGCATCTCAAATAAAATAGCAAATGAGTTCCTAAAATCTTGAAATTTTGCAGGCAAGCTATTGAGAGTATTAGAAGGTCAAGGAAAAATTTATAGCCTCTAATTTCAATGTTTATGCCAGGGCCAATTAGTACTGCACTTTAAATTGCCTTAATAAACTTCATCCAAAATTCTAAAATTTGAAAAGAGGTGAATAGAATCATTCTAGAATCAATGGTGAAGTCCAATCCTCATGTTAATAAAATTTAACCATGAGTGCAAGAAAGGTGTGGATGGTATTAAGTTCATGGGTACCACTATATTGGATCTCTAATATAGTTGACCACAAAACTCATAACTGAATTTACATGCCATAAAAGTGGGGTTTTACATTCCTCCACCCTTAAAAGAATCTCGTCCCCAGATTACAAAAGAAGGCAATAGGAAAATAACGAACATATGCAGCTAACAAGTCCGGATAATTTGTTCTAAGATACTCCTCGCTTTCCCACGTGGCTTCTTCAGCATTGTGGTTGCTCCACAAGACCTTGTAGAAACGCAAGGTGCGGCTTCTTGTGGTGCGAGTCCTCTCAGCGATGATCCGAGTTGGATGCTCGGAATAAGTGAGATCTGGTTGGAGAGCTTCCAAATCTTCTATACGGACATCAGCGGGAGTTTTAAGTCACTTACGTAACTGGGAAATGTGGAATACATTGTGAACCCCTAAAAGTGACGGCGGTAACTCCAATTGATATGCCACAGGTCCGCATTGTTCTAGGATTGCGAATGGCCCAAAAAAACGTGGAGCTAGCTTCCCCTTTACTCCAAATCGATGAACCCCTTTCATAGGGGATACCCGGAGTCTTGATCCCCAATCTCGAAGTGAAGAGGTCGACGTCGTTTGTCCGCGTTGCTCTTCTGACGAGACTGAGCAGCTTTGAGATTTGTTTGAATAATGCGTACTTGCTCTTCGGCTTCTTTTATTAAGTCGATGCCATATACCACGTTAACCAGATTCGCACCAGTTCAAGGGTGTGCGACACTTCCGGCCATAAAGAGCTTCATATCGCGCCATCTGAATGCTAGCCTGATAACCGTTGTTGTACCAAAATTCCGCCAATGGCAGATGATCATCCCAATTCCTACCATGGTGGATGACACAGGCACGAAGCATGTACTCTAGCACTTGATTTACCCGTTCGGTCTGACCATCAGTCTGAGGATGATAAGCCGAGCTCCGAATCAACTTGGTTCCCAGTGCACCATGGAGATGCTCCCAGAATCATGAAACAAATATAGCTCCACGATCTGAGATGATGGTGCGGGGTATTCCGTGGAGGCATACGATTCTGGCAATATATAACTCTGCGTACCTTGATGAATGATAGTTGGTATTGACGGGAATGAAATGCGCCGTCTTAGTCAGTCGATCAACTATCACCCAAATTGAATCGTGCTTTCGGAGAGTGAGAGGTAAACCCACAATGAAATCCATGCTGATATCCTCCCATTTCCATGCCGGGATGCTTAAGGGTTGATGTTGTCCGGGTGGCTTCATATGGTCGGCTTTAACTCGTCGACACGTATCACATTCGGATATGTATTTTGCTACTTCCCTCTTCATCCGAGTCCACCAGAACTTCTTTCTCAAATCTTGGTACATTTTGTTACCTCCCAAATGAATGGAATACTTGGATAAATGTGCTTCATCCAGTATCTTCTTCCAAAGTTCCATGTTTTGGGGTACCACTATACGGTCTTTGAACCAAATTGTACCTTCATTGACACATCAGAAACATTTCATCTCCCCCTTTTCCATTCTTTGCCGAATTTGTGACATTCCTTTGTCTTCCTTCTGAGCTGCTACAATATCCTCCCTTATGGTAGGAATGAGAGCGAGATTGTAGAGTGCCCCATATGGAACCAAGTAGAGACTCAGTTCTTCTTCTCCTTCCATTGAGGTAGTGGAAAGATTGTTGACATGGGACTCGCGGCTCAGAGCATCTGCGACTACATTCGCTTTGCCTGGATGGTAGTGGATCTCAATCTCATAGTCCTTGATCAACTCTAACCATCTCCATTGTCGCATATTCAAATCCTTCTGATTGAAGATGTATTTCAAGCTCTTGTGATCAGTGTAGAGGTGTACTAGATTACCCAGTAAATAATGCCTCCACATCTTCAATGCCAGTTCCACAGCAGCGAGTTCAAGATCATAAGTCAGATAGTGTTGCTCATGGTTCCGGAGCTGCCGGGATCCATACGCGATCACTCTTTGCTCTTTCATCAATACACAACCCAAACCAATCCCAGATGCATCGCAATAGACATCAAATGATTTGGTTGTGTCTGGTTGGGCTAAAACTGGTGCCGTTGTAAGGTGTTTCACTAATGCTTTGAAACCTGCCTCACATGCCTCAGTCCATACATACTTCTGCCCTTCTTCAGAAGTTCTATCATTGGTTTAGCTATCTTGGAGAAATTGGGTATAAACCTCCGGTAATATCCTGCTAAACCCAGGAAACTTCAGACTTCATGTACAGACTTTGGAGACTCCCATTTGAGGACTTGCTTGATCTTGCTTGGATCAACTGCAATCCCTTCTGCTAATATGATGTGCCCTAAAAATGGCACTTGGCCGATCCAGAATTCACACTTGCTGAACTTAGCATATAGCTGGTGGTCCCGTAGTCGTTGAAGCACGATACGCAAGTGTTGAGCATGTTCTTCTTCGGATTTTGAATATACAAGTATGTCGTCAATGAAGACTACGACAATCTTGTCCAATTCGGGCATAAACACCGAGTTAATGAGATACATGAAATGAGTCGGTGCGTTGGTCAATCCGAAGGACATAACAAGGTACTCATACAGTCCATACCTCGTCATGAATGATGTCTTTGGTATATCTTCTGGTCGGATTCTAATCTGATGATATCCAGAACGAAGATCCATCTTAGAGAATACTTTAGCACCCGCCAATTGATCGAAAAGAATATCAATGCGTGGTAGTGGATACTTGTTCTTGATAGTGACAGTATTAAGTGGACGATAGTCTACACAGAGTCTCAAGGTCTTATCTTTCTTTTCTACGAACAGTGCAGAACAACCCCATGGTGATGAACATGGACGAATGAAACCTTTGTTCTCAAGTTCAGTTAACTGTTCCTTAAGTTCTGCAAGTTCCTTGGGTGCCATCTTGTAGGGTGGTCTTGAGATTGGCACTGTTCCCAGTGCAAGTTCAATCTTGAACTCTATATCTCTTTCTGGGGGCATACTAGGAAGATCTTCAGGAAACACGTCTGGGTATTTACATACTACCGGAATATCCTTAAGTTCCATAACCTCGGTATTGTGAGTAGATGGGTCCAATGGAATGATGTTCTCAAGATTGAGAACTTGGGGCTGATGGAGTGGAGAGTTTAGATAAATCTTTCGAGGAACGATATCAAGAATAGCACCATGGTATTGCAACCATGCCATTCCTAAGATGACATCTAGCTTTTGAGTCTCTAAGATAATGAAGGAGGTAGGATAGATGTTCCCATCTAGGTCAAGAGGTACCCTATGGACCATCTCATATGTTACTACCCTCCCTACTGGAGTGCGAATCATATATGCAGTTTTGGTGGAGATAACAGGCAGCTGATTTTTAATGACAACAGATTTACTAATGACATTGTGGGAAGCTCCGGAGTCAAAAAGTATGACTACGGATTGATCATAGATAGAGAATGTAACCGTGAGCACGGGCGCGCCTTCCGGAGCGTCCTCGATGGCGAGGTGGTGGACGTTGCCGGGTCTGGTGGATGGCTTCTTGAGCTGGTTGCGGGGTTGGCTGGCCCCCTGGTAGGATGATTGCCCTCCGCCTTATCGATTCTGCGGACAGTCCTTGGCGAAGTGCCCCGTGCGTCCACACGTGAAACACGTGTACGGGGTTTGGCCAGTACGAATGGGAGGACGGAGTCCCGGTGCACGTGGTGGAGGTGGAAGTGCATGTGGGATCATCCCTTGTTGTTGCTGCGGTCGAATTCCAGAGTTGCTGAACTGGCGACCACTGAACATTGGTGGTCGTGGTGGCGGTTGCCACCTCTGGCCGGATGGTGATCGATACACCATACGGTACTTCTGAGGAGCACCACCTCCGCTGCCCTGCGGAGCACTCCTCTTCTTTTTATCTGAGGACAACTCGTGCGTAGCGTCCTCCTGCATGATGGCAGCATTGATGATGTCGTTGAAGCTGCCGCGGTTGAACAGGACAAGCTTGTCCTTGAACTTGGGGTTCAAACCCTGGTAGAAGCATTCGCGCTTCCGATCTTTGGTATTCACTTGGTCCTGAACGTATTGGGCCAAGTGGTTGAATGATTTGGAGTACTCGTATGCACTCCTTCCTCCCTGCCTTAGCTCCCAGAACTCTTGAAGCTTCCCCCTCATAATCCCAGGAGGGATGTGGTAGGCGCGGAATGCCTCCCGGAATTCGGCCCAGCTTACGACATGGCCTGCGGGGAGTGCGGCAATGTAATTGGCCCACCATGCACCAGCAGACCCCTGCAGTTGCTGCGCTGCAAACAGCGTCTTCTGCTGTTCGGTTACCTCGAGTAAACCGAACTTTTCTTCAATGGTGCGGAGCCAATTATCCACCTCCAACGGTTCATCGGCCTCCCTGAAGACCGGTGGATGTGTCGATGAGAAATAAGAGTAGGAACTCTGATATTGCTGATGCGGTCCATCATCATGTCGTCCCCCTTGACGGGACGAGCGCTGCACCAGAGTCCGTAGTAGCTCGGTTTGCTCGTCGTGCGAGCCGAGTACTGCAGCGAGAACCTCCACGAGGCTCCTCGGAAGTGTGGGCGGAGGTGGTGGAGGTGGTTGCGTTTGAGGCGTATTCTGCCCCGGGGGTGGTGTGTCATCCCCCTGCCGTCCACTTGAGCCTCCCACTTCTGGGGCTGCATGTGTACGCACCATGCTGCAATATAACGATTCACACCATGAGTCTCATTGCCTCAAGTTCATCCTTCCATATAAATAGTAATGCGGTAGATAACAATAGATGATGCATAACATTCATATATATTGATAAAGCACAAACTTTATACAATCTATATTATCTTGGGCCAAAGTTTACAATAGATCTCCAAAAATAGACAGACTTCATTTAAAGAAGTCGTCTCATCTATGCTTAGTCACCACAAGTCGTCATGTCTATGTCATTGTACACCCACCTCGCTACTATTTACAACAAGACTCAAAAAGTTGCAAAATACGCGTGATGTTTACTACACATCATTACACTCGGCCTAAAGTGATAAGTACATCAACACTGCCCTCATAAAACTCGACCTCCTGAGGATCTTCTTCTTCCTCGTCATCCTCAGGATTAGGCACCACTGGTATGGGTGCTGGAGCAGAAGATGATGCCTCGTTCAAAAGCGACGTCCTTTTGGCAATCTTAGCTTGCCGATCTGTCTGTATCATAAACATCCTCCAGGCCTCGTTCTCCTGCTGAGCCTGCTCACAGCTGGTCTTCCAGCTCTGAGCCTCCACTCTGGACTGATCCCAATCTGCAGTCATCGCGCTCAACTGGGTGTCCCACTGGTGCCCATAGAGTAGGAACGCGTCCAACTCAGTTTCCATCTCTAGAGTCTCCTGGCGAGACGCGGCTAAATCCATAACAGCGTGATGCCATTGATTCTACCTGAGGCTCAAACGATGGTTGAGAGGAGCCATCATATCCCTAAGTCCGTCATTTGCCCACTCAAAGTGATCCGCTCGAATCATGGCTTGCTTCAGATTGTCCGTCAATTCTTTTATGCATGCCCTTTGATTACCCTTCTCGCGATGTGATGCGGATGCATACACCGCTAAGGCTATTACGGATGTTTCACCGTGCTTGTCCACCTCCGCAAGCAAGCGGGTTGCCCAGGCTTCAGAAGCCCTGCCGTTAACTGGAAAGAACTCATACGGAGTACCCACCAGATTACGGTAATGAAGTTTGCAAAACCTCCCTATGGCAACACTTGCGGCGTAGCTCCATGTTTCCTCTTATATCAACCCTTTGATCTTGATGGAGTATGGAGCCCATCCGAGGTGCGGTGGACTAGCAGGCACATCGACGTAGATGGTGCAACTCCACATACCGCTTTCCTGGAACTTCTTGCCCCAAATAGCTAGGCAACACCCGGTAGCCAAACTGGTGAAGCAACCTAACAAACACGTCCGGGAAACCGGCTTGCCCGGTACACGCGGAGAACACCCATCCATTAGTTAACTGAATTCTTGGTGCTGCCATCTGTGGACAAACATTCCCGGATGTCACCACACAGTATAGGTATTCAACTCAATCAATGATAATGTTGGACAAAAGAAAATATCCATAATCAATTGATCCAAGAAAATCTGCAAACTGGAAGTGATCACAGTTCTGGTTCAGCTGACATTCCTGTATCAACCGAAAAGTTTCATACAGGAATTGCCAGAATCAAGAGTTAAGTTGAATATAAAAGTTGTAGTACACTTCAAGACCTTTCCAGATTGTACTCATATAGCTCCAGATGAACTAATATGAAGAATCTATACAGGAAGTTGACTCAAGTTTTCTGGAAAATTTGACAGAACCTCCCCTGTATATGGGCCTACCTCCACATTCTATACAGGTTTATCATGATAAGATATTTAGGTAATGAAAAAATAAACATTGGATAAAATCGCGTTAAAAATCCAGAAATAAAAGAGTTCCACCCTAAAAACTTTGTTATACAGGTATTGCGCACAAATTCACAACCCTGTGCAAACTGTTCCAAGTTCTGGACTGCAAGAACCAAGTTTGCGACAAATGGAATTAGGCATAGCTACACCCAGACTCAGGTCAGGAGTGACAAATAAAGTTGATAGAGGACTTCCTTAGCTTTTCAGAAATGTATATAGGTGACCATGTCACTATTCTGGATTAAAAGCTATAACTATCCCAACTTAACAGTTGAACTGACTGGTTTGCACCAGCAGTCCTGCAGTTCACTGTGTTGACTTCCCAATTTGGTTTAACTCCAACCCAAGTCAGGAAAAACCTCCCATAACAAACTTGTAAAGCTCCTCCTACCATTTCCAAAGATGTGTCACAATAAGGCAGTGGATTTTTCTACAGCAAATTATGGCAAAAATACAGAGACGGGTACATTGGTAAGGTCATCTGGAGCAGTTACAATACACCCCAGATTTCAACAGATTATCAAGCTTTTCTGTCTTTATGGTCAACAGAAAAGTTATAGTGATCTTCACCAACTTTCCATATATATATGATACTCCTATACTCTCTATTAAATAACCAAGATTACAATCCGGCAAAGTCGAGCCAACTTCTGCCAGAAGTCAAGAATCTTGATTCTATCTACTCTATCGAGTCAGAACCCTTTTTGCTGAGTCCAAACGTACCAGCACCTGATAGTCGGACTTTCCAAAACATAATGCGGCCATTATGTTGGTGGGGATGGTCTAGTATCATGTTTGATACTGACGGTACTACGTATCTCACCAAAGAAAATTCTATCCGGTATTTCCGGTTACGTCTATAGGTGGTTCCTATATCGTTCTCTCGCAAACGGCTTCTACACGGTCTTCTACGTTAGTTAATGCTGCAAAAGACAAACAATCCCCTTTCACAACTTCACACCTCAAGGGCGGCACGGGGAAACACGACAGGCAGTCACAATAATATATATGGAAATAAATGCATACGACTCTGGTGTGAGTCGTCCTCGAGCGAGGTCATGTCTCGAGGTACATGGCTGTAAATACGTCTTTACAGCAAAGACACCCGTACGATCCAGCTTATACACGCTCGAGCATACATGTTTCGCATGCTCCCATAGAACATGAATTGTTCTAGAGAGGGATACTATCGGGTTATACACCACTCGATGGGGGCTCCCACTAACTTTGAAGCACGCTGGGGTACTGCGTGTCATAGGTCCTCAAAAACATTGAATGCTTCAGAGACTCCTATTAACTTCCCGTGCCAAGCCACTCCTCGTATGCTGAGCTTACCGAGATTGATCCGCTCTCGGTGGCGTACCTTACCTCTTACCTGACGTCGGGGCGTCGTTACAGAATATAATAACACATAGTTAGTTTACCACCTTTATACCTTATACTAATAATACTACTTATAAAGGCATATATCTAATTCCTCACTCAAGTCCTAATTTTTGAAAATATGTTCTTTTCAAGTACACTGTTCCAAATGGTGCTCTGATACCATGTCTGTGGGGACCAGAATCCCGACATCCGAGGATCTCATTGGGTGGTGTCGTGTGATGCGACACCCAACAGTATACAAGAATATAAACTGATTAAAATTACAAGACGAAGTCTTTTATTTATCATAAAGCGGAAGTTTTTACAATACTAGCGGAAGTAAAGAAATATATATATATATATATATATATATATATATATATATATATATATATATATATATATATATATATATATATATCATAGCTACGCTCTCAGCACTAGCTATGCAGAAGCAAAGTTATCCATGCCTTGGATACTTTGCACTAGCAACACTCAATTATGGCGGCGTGCATGGTTCCCACTCAGCTGTACACCCTGGAGGGTGCAACCTCATCATCAAACCCTTCATCAACTGTATAACCTGCAAAAACTCGTTAACTACAAACGTGAGCATAAGGCTCAGTAAGACTAACCCGTCTCTGTAAGACCTATGTATGCTGAATACATTGGCTTGTAGTGAATACACTTGGCTTTAATGATAAAAGTTTTAAATATCACCAAAACACTTTTTTATCAAGGTCCGACTCTAGCTCCGAGCTACAGCAAGGTCCGATGGTAGGTCCGGCATGGTTTGTGTAGCTCCGGTTATGTTCGATGCTAGGTCCGACTTCTTGGTAAGGTTCGACCAGCTTTGGTTAGCTCCGGTGAGCTTTATCTTTAGCTCCGGCATGTCTTTGATAGCTCCGGCATATACTTGATAGCTCCGGCATGCTTTTGCTAAGCTCCGACGTACTTTGTCTAGCTCCGGTTTTGGGTTGACTAGGTTTGACTAGTTTTTTGGTAAGCTCCAGTGCAAGGATCTACTAGTTTTGGTAAGCTCCGGCGCTAGGTTCTACTAGCTTTTGATAGCTCCGGCTCAAGCTCCGGGTTGCTCTGGCAAGGTCCGGAACTTGACCTAAGTGCTTTTGCTTTTCATTTGCAATGTTTCGTACTTGCTTTACATTGTTGGAAAGATTGCTTAGTATTCATTTGCTATGTTTTTTGGTGCGTTTTGGATGATATGGTTGATATCGTTTCTACTGTGGTTTTGCAACATGCTTATGTGAGGTTCTCACGTAAGGTGTTGTGTTCGGAACTAACTTGAGTCAAGTCGAGGACTTGGGCTCGTATGGATTGGTTGTTTGTTCATGTGCAAGTGTTGCTTGAGTTCAAGTCATGGCTGGTGACCGGATCCATTGGACTAGTCTCAGGAGGAGATGAGGTTCCAACAACCAAGTTTGGGAGGAACTGTGGTTGAGCGGGTCAGGAGGTCGCGCAGGATGATTGAATCAAGGGCAGTGCATATGAAGGTCGAAGGAAGGTGTTCGCACGTGTGCATGAGGTGCATGACGTGGCAATATGCTTCTAGAGACGGATTATGGAAGGAAGATCTGATCGGAAGGATCGGATCGTATCGGTTGAAGACTTAGGTTGCTAGCTGAGTCGGTTATGGCTCGGTATGGAAATATCGAGTTGGTTATGTCAGGATTTCCTGTGGGTCACGAATTTGAGTTGTTTAGGATTGTGGGATATGTTCCTAAGGTGTTTGGAAGTCTTAAGATTGCTTCTATCTGCGTATAGAAGAGTCCTAAGCAGTTATGGAAAGTTCCGATTGTGATCGGATTAGGATTGGAGTCCTAGTTGAGATTGGGATGGCCTAAGGGCTGGTTATATAAACAAGGGAGCCAAGAGCTCGTGACAGACGGATTTGGGGCTGTTCCTCTTGTGTTCTATTAAATAAAATTCATAGTTTGAAGGAACTTTTGTGCCTTGTTCGTCCGACTTGTTCCAGACAAGTTTTACTCGTCGAGTTTCTAGACAGCACTACCTTTCGTCGGTGGTTTTATCATAACTCGAGTTTTATAGATCCAATTGACGTGATTCTTTTGGGGTTGTCTTCACAACTTGATTGTCTATCATCTGTCTAAATTTCACGGTATTTGGATTTGTAGTTTCTGAGCTACACGAGTTTCTTTGCAGCATTCCAGAAACTGTTTTTCTCGGGTAGGTCAGATTGACCATAGTCTGATCTTTCGATCATAACTTGAGTTTTTCTCGATGGATTTGAGTAATTCTTTTTGTGTTGTCTTCGTGAATTGATTCTATCTGATATCTATCACTTTTGTCACGGTGAAACATGTTTAGATTAGTCTCATACACGATTTCTTTAACAGATCGTTTTTCTACCGAAGGGATTAGGGTTTTATTGTTTCAGCTGCATAAGATTTTTAAATCTACCATTCACCCCCCCTCTGGTAGCTTTTCACGCGCTCTTCAATCCCACAATTAGTATCAGAGCCACGGTGCTCTAATCTTTGTGATTTGCACGTTTTTTTGACTAATCATCATGGAGAAGTACTCTGCCAAACCTTGTGTGTTTGCTGCTATTGATTTTCAGGTTTGGAAGGCACGCATGGAGGCTTTCATCCAGGCACAAGGCTTTGCAACATGGGAGAAAGTATACAAGCCTTATGAAGTGCCACCTAATGATCAAATCACGGCCACAAACCTACGGGACGTCGACAACAACAACAAAGCACGAAACTTGATCATCCAAGGACTCACTCAAAGCGACTTTGATCATGTCGCACACCTCCGATCAGCATACGATGTTTGGAGCGCTCTCTGTGATTACCATGAAGGCTCCAACACAATCAAAGAGGTAAAACATGATATGTTCAAAAAGGAATATATGCGCTTTGAGATGCAACCAGGTGAGTCTATCGATGACCTCTTTGCTCGTTTCAATAAAATTCTCAGCAACTTACGTAGTGTCAATGTTAATTTTTCTGATGCTGAGAATGCTAGGCAACTTCTTAGTGCATTAGACATGTCAATTTGGGAGATGAAAGTAACATCTATTCGTGAATCAACTGTCATGAGTTCTCTTACATTAGATGTACTTTATTCTAAACTAAAAACTCATTAAATTGACATTCTAGCACGTAAGAACCCAAATAAGTCTATTGCATTTGTTTCACAACGTGATATGTCTAGCTCCGGCCAATCATCATCCTGCAAGACTCTTGCTTTGTTGTCCTCACTAACCCTGGAGCAGATCGAAGAATTTCCAGAAGAGGAGTTGGCACTCATCTCTACTAGATTCTCAAAAGCATTGCAAAATGTGAGAACTAGAAGGAGAGGAAGCTCCAGACCTCAACGCTGTTTTGAATGTGGTAAAACAGGACACTTTTGTACAGAATGCCCGAAACTTTCAGGTCCGACCACCCGGGAAGAAAAACAATGCAAGGTCCGGACCTCCTCTCGAAACTCCAACAAGAAGAAGAAGGGTACCATAGGACGCAAGATGATTAACAGCTTCATCACCGCACTTCAAGAACTTAGTTCAAGTGATGTAGACTTTGAAAGTGATGAAGATGATGACGGTCTGGCCAACTTATGCTTCATGGCGGGCAAAACAAGATCAAGATCAAGTCAGGAGGATGCAGAACACAGCAGTGAAGACGATGAGGTATGTTCTACCTGCAATGAAATGTGTGATGCTATTTCTCGTGCAACTATTATTGTCAAGAAAAAAGACAAAAATCTTAGGGATAATGCTGCTAAAATTGAATCACTAGAATCTGAAATTAACCGTTTAAAAACCTTGATTCCTAGTGATGATGCATGTCCCTCCTATGACTTAATCTATGAACAATTGTCCACATTAAGAAGTGCACACTCCTCCATTCTAGATAGACTTGATGAAGAAATTGAAAAGAACAGAGAGCTTGCTGCACTTAATGATAAAAACTTAAAAGATGCTTCTTGTTCTACAAATGATTTGCATTGTTCTGCATGTGAAAATCTTTATAAGAAACTAAAAGATGCAATGAATGAAATTTCCGTTCTGAACAATGCTTTACGATCTCATGAAGTTAAAAATTGTTCCAATTGCAAACTAAAAGGAAAAACTTCATGTGCAAACTGCCTAGACTTGTATAAGAAACTTGATGACATGAATAGGACACTAGGTCGGTTTTGTAATGGGAATAAGAATCTAAACTTGCTGCTGAATTCTTCCAAGTTTTGCAAAGAGAAAACTGGTTTAGGTTTTGATTCTCTTGTTCATGCTAAGACACATCCACCTAAAATTGTAAAGTCATTAGGAAGTGGTTTGATTCAAACAGTTCCTAAACAAAAAGAAGTGGTTTTCAAATCTGCAGGATTGCTTTCTAATTCTGTTTCTAATGTTGGCTGCTCATCGAGACAGGATTACAAAATTAAGTTTCATTGTACCTACTGTGGTAGAGATGGTCGTGTCATAGATTTTTGTTATAGACTAGCTAAACAACAAAAAAAGGAAAGAAAAATTGCTAGATCTTATAACATTCATGCAATTAGAAAAACACAACCTGCTTTAGTGAGTCAGAAATTTAAAAAGGTAGCTTCCGGACCTTATGGTAAGAAATCCGCAAAAGCAGCTCCGATAGTTCCGATAGCTCCGAGAGCTCCCGGACCTTCTGTTGTTTCCTTCGGAACTTCAGCTTTTGTTTCCGGAGCTTCAGCCTTGTCTTTTGGAACTGCTGTTTTTACCTCTGGAGCTACTGGTTTTTGTGCTAAAAGAGTTAAGAATAGAAAACCTCAAACTTTGACTCATAAACCTGCTGTTTTGTCTCAGCTTTCACGTGTTTTTCCTACTGCACGTCGTGTGACTCAGTACTGGATACCTAAATGCCTTTTGACTAACCCCAGTATTGAGTCATCGACGTATTGTGCTTTTATGTAGGTTACACGTATGAGGAAGGAGAACATTTGGATTGTGGATTCAGGTTGCTCACGCCACATGACCGGTAACAAAGATTGGTTCTCCTCCCTCTCTTTTGTGTCACGTGTAGAGAATGTTACTTTTGCCGATAATTCTTCAACTCCTATAATTGCTAAGGGTTCGGTTAGAGTAAATGATCACTACACTTTAAAGGATGTGGCACTTGTCAAAAATTTGAGATATAATTTGCTTTCTGTTTCAAAAATGCTAGATGAAAATCTAGAAATTATTTTCAATAAAAACTGCTGCAAAGTTGTAGGTTCAAATAGTGAGCTTATTTTTAACATGTCTCGGTTTGGAAGAGTTTTTAAAGCTGATTTTGATATGTCTTCCTCTAAGCATAGGTGTCTAGTTGCTAATGATTCAAAGGACTTATATTTTTGGCATCGTAGACTTGGTCACGTAGGCTTTGATCACCTAACGCGTGTTAGTGCTCTTGATCGCATACGTGGGCTGCCTAAGCTTAAAGGGGACAAAGAAATTGTGTGCTCTTCTTGTAGACATGCTATGATGGTTGCAGGTTCACATACTCCTCTCACAATGATCATGACAACTGAACCATGTCAACTTTTGCATCTTGACACCGTAGGACCTTCACGTGTTCAATCCTTCGGAGGTAAATGGTATGTTCTAGTTATTGTTGATGATTATTCTAGATACTCTTGGGTTTACTTTATGGTGTCTAAGAATGAAGCTTTTAGTCACTTTAGGACTTTATTTCTTAGATTATCAATTGATCACCCATGATCTTTAAAGGCAATTAGAAGTGATAACAGAACTAAATTTAAAAATCAATCTTTTGATCACTTTTGTGCTGAAAATGGAATAGATCATCAACTTTCTTCACCATATGTACCTCAGCAAAACGGTGTTGTAGAAAGAAAGAACAGAACCTTAGTTGAGATGGCTAGGACTATGCTTGATGAATATCAAACTCCTAGGAAATTTTGGGCTGATGCGTTAGCAACCGCTTGTGATGTCTCAAATCGTGTTTTCTTGCGTGCTATGCTAGGTAAAACACCATATGAGCTTCGGTTTGGACATAGGCCTAGTGTTACACACTTTCAGGTCTTTGGTTGCAAATGCTTTGTTAAGAAACATGGTAATTTTGATAAATTTGAACCTAGATCCATTGACGGCATGTTTCTTGGTTATCCATCTCATACTAGAGGCTACCGTGTGCTTTTACTTGACACTAACAAAATTGTGGAGACTTGTGAAGTGTCTTTTGATGAAGCTAGCCCAGGTACTAGCTCCGATGTTGCAGGACCAGATTCGTATCCTCAGGGGGAGGGTATTTTCGAAGATGAAGAAGAGCCGGTGATACTGCCTGGTAGTTCCGAAGTTGATACGTGTCCAGCTCCGGACATTGAACAAGCTCCGGTTATCACCTCTACTGGTCCTGATCATCCAGAAGTCACAAGACCATCAATCTACGATGAACCTAATGAAGAAGAAGCTTGTGAGACATCTGTTCCCCTACGTTTTTACAAAGATCATCCCCCACAATAGATGATTGGAAGCTTGCACGAACGAGTCACACGGTCCAGGTTTTGCGATCCAAACTCTCATGCTCATTCTGATTTTGTTGCTTCTTTTGAACCCAAAGATATATCAGACGCACTCACTAATGAATCTTGGATTATTGCCATGCAAGAAGAGTTAGAAAATTTTGAAAGAAATAATGTTTGGAAACTTGTACCTCCACCTCAAGGTCACACTTTAATTGGAACTAAATGGGTATTTAAAAATAAACAAAGTGAGGATGGGGTTGTGGTTAGGAATAAGGCTAGGTTGGTTGCTCAAGGTTTCACTCAAGTTGAAGGTCAAGATTTTGATGAAACTTTTGCTCCTGTCGCTAGATTAGAAGCCATAAGAATTTTGTTAGCTTTTGCAGCATCTAAAGGTTTTAAGCTATATCAAATGGATGTTAAAAGTGCTTTTCTTAATGGCTACATAGATGAGGAGGTTTATGTCAAACAACCACCGGGTTTTGAAAATCCAGATTTTCCTAATCATGTTTACAAACTGTCCAAAGCCTTATACGGTCTCAAACAAGCCCCTAGAGCATGGTATGATAGGTTAAAAACATTCTTACTTGAAAAGGGGTTTACCATGGGCAAGGTTGATAAAACTCTTTTTGTGCTTAAGCATGGCAATGACTCATTATTTGTTCAAGTGTATGTGGATGATATCATCTTTGGTTGTGCTTCTCATGATCTTGTGTCCATGTTTTCAGCAATGATGAGTTCCGAATTTGAAATGAGTATGATGGGTGAACTCACTTACTTTTGGGGCTGCAAATCAAGCAAACCAAGGAGGGTACCTTTGTGCATCAAACTAAGTATACCAAAGACCTCCTAAGGCGCTTCAACATGGACAAAAGCAAGCCTCTTCAGACACCAATGGGAACAGCAACAACACTTGAACTTGATGAAGATGGTGAATCCGTGGATCTAAAAGAATATAGAAGCATGATCGGATCACTTTTGTACCTCACGGCATGAAGACCGGACATACAATTCAGCGTATGTCTTTGTGCACAGTTTCAAGCTTCCCCACGTGTTTCACATCGTCAAGCCGTCAAAAGGATTCTCAGGTACTTACATGGAACTCAAGAATTTGGCATTTTTCTTCCTTCTTCCTCAACCGTTACTTTGAAAGCTTTTTCGGATGCTGATTTTGGGGGTTGTAGGATTGATAGGAAAAGTACTTCCGGTGCTTGTCATTTTCTTGGTAATTCTCTTGTTGCCTGGTCCTCTAGAAAACAAAATTCAGTTGCACAATCCACAGCTGAATCTGAATATGTAGCTGCTGCTAGTTCTTGCTCACAAATTCTTTGGATTGTTCAAACACTTAAGGACTATGGGGTTGATCTAGATAGTGTTCCATTGTTTTGTGATAACACTAGTGCTATTTGCATTGCCAAAAACCCCGTGCAACATTCTAGAACTAAGCACATTGATATTAGGTATCACTTTCTCTGAGATAACGTTGAAAAGGGAAACATTGTACTTCACCATGTAGATACCGAACAACAATTGGCTGACATTTTTACAAAACCTTTGGATTTCACTCGTTTTTGTTACATTCGTAGTGAAATAGGGGTTATGCATCCTCATGGCTTAAATTGAGGGGGAGTTTTTGAAACTTGGGTAGTCTATGTGTGACTCTGAGATTAAAATAATATGAGCATAGTATTTCATACATATATGACTTTGTGATTCCTTTTACATGCTGAAAGTTCTTACTACATTACTCTTGTTATACATTTTGTATTTTTTGCCATGTCTAGTAATTGGAATAATTACTTACAATAAAACTGGTCATGGTCGAACTTTCTTGCTGTTTTGAACTTGTTACATGTTCACAAGTGCTTTTAATCATTAAGAATTAATCAAGTAATCAACTCACATGTTGAGTTTTTATGAACAAATATAAATTGAGAAAAGATCAAGAGAATATGCATACATCGCACTTCTTCTTTTGAGATGGCTTGTCATTGCACTTAGATATGAAGGTCTCCGCGATGATCTGAAGAAGGTCCGGACCTACATGGGGTGATCAAGCGACTCCTTCAACCATCTAGTCCACACCGGCAAACTCCCGTTCAAGAAGAAGCGTGGCGGTGACATGGTGTACTTCTCTGCGTACGCCATGGTGGGGCTGATCCCACCTTTCTCAACTTTCCTCTTGATGCTGTTAGACTTCTATGGTTTGCAGTTGTACCACCCTTGCCACCATTCTATTTTTCCTGTGTCAACATTTGTCCACTTCTGCGAGATGTGGGTGGGTATTCCCCCCCCCCCTGCGTTGAGCTTTTCCATACCTTCTTCACCATCCACACCACCGGCAAGAGTTCCGAGTATCTTGGCTTCTACTGGAAGAAGGATTGGATTATCGTCACGGCAGAGGAGCACGAGAAGTTGGAGTTGCCTGAAGGTCTTCCCAATGCTGACACTGACACATGGAGTGTGGTTCTGGTGCTGTAAGAGGCATTCAACCCTGCCTTGACCAGGATCCGCGAATGTTTGGAAGGAGGGGTGACACCCCAGATAGTCTTCTGCAATTTCCTGGTGAACAGGTGGGCTCCGCTGAAGAAGAGGGAGAAGCTCGTCTGGGCCCTCAACAGGGTGATGGATGTTGACCATATTGAAACCGGTCTGTGGTGCAATTTGGACGGTGCTGCTTTGGAGTTTCATCTCAAGAAGTTCCAGCATGGCATTGATGTTTAGGGCGATGACTTAAATCCACTGGCGGCTTTCCTCCCTCTGAACATGGAGGCACAGTTCAGCAGGGAGCTCCGGAGGAGCATGCCAGTGCTTGAGGATCTCGGTGAGGTAGAGAGGCATCAGACCACCAGATTGGTGATCCCCGAAGCTTCCGAGGGTGGTTCTGCTTCTGGCCCAAGCCAAAGAGCTGAAGACATAGGCAAGGGCAAAGAGCTCGCTGAACCTTCCAACCGAAAGAGGAAGCTGAGAAGTGCTGACGGAAGGTCTGTGAGCCCAGTTCCATCAGCCTCGGTCCCTTCTCCTCGGCGCGGTAGGTCTTCAACGGTGACACCAACTCTAGCATCGTCGTCTCCCCAGAACGCTAGCTCCGACCAGGTGACTCCAGCACCAGGGCCAGCTAAAGGCTCTAGGTCTGAAGGTCCTTCTCAGTCGGGGAAGGCCCAACCAAGACGTCGCTGATGGTGGCAGCAAGCTCCGATGAGCCTTCCGGAGTTACTACACCAGTTGCGACTTGGTCGGGCTCTGAGCGTCCAGCGAAGAGGTTCCGTGCTAGCTGGATGGAAGCCTTCCGAGGTAAATTTGCTTTTTTTACCTCATTTTGTTATTTTTGTTGTAACAATATTTTGAGTTTCTTTATCCTTCAACCACAGGGTATCCAAAAAAGGGGTTGAAGCTCCGGTTCCTGTGATAGCAGCTGATGCTGTGTAGGCGGAAGCTCCGGCTCCAATTCCAGTGCTGCCCAGGCGGTGGCTGAGGTCACGGCAGCTCCGGCACCGGCTGTTGTGGTTCTGGACCTCGACTCATCTCCTGAAGTTCCCGTGGTAGCGCCGGACCACGGGAATGAAGATGTACCAGCGGCACCAGCTCCGGAGGTTGAAGCTCCGGTTTTGGACGCTGTGATGATGGACGTTCCGACCTCAGAGCAGGAGGTAGCTGAAGTTCCATCCTTCGAGCCGGATGATGTTGAAGGCCCAGTGGTGGAGCCGGTGGTTCATGAAGTTCCGGTCCCTGAGCCGGTTGTCTTGGAGGTGCCGGCACCCGAACCAGTGGAGGTTGAAGCGCCGGTGCATGAACCAGCAGTGGAGGAAGCACCAGCGTTGGAGCCGGAGATGTCCTCAGCTCCAGCTGGGTCTTCACTGCCTGCTCCAGAGGTTGTAGTTCTGGAGGTACCCGCTCCTATGCCAGGGTGCCAGGACGGCGCGGCTAGTCCTCTGCCCGAGGGGCCAGTTGGTGATGACCTGGCGGCGGGACCTTCGGTGCTGACTCTGGAGGTAGAAACTCCCGTTGTGGGACCTACCTCGACGACGACCGAGGCACTCCCAGAGGGCGGCCCTAGTGCCGCGAGAGCTTAAGGGATATCTCTTGTATTGTGGGACCCAATTTTTGTTTTGGAGTACCCGCTGATGTTAGCAGAGAGGACCCTGGCAGGTCCGGAGCCAATCTCCCTGTCGCTATCCATAGACAAGAGTTGCTCCAGCCTTCGTTAGGTCCAGCTTGCATATTATCACGAAAGCAAGGCCCTCAAGGAGGAGCGCCAAACTCTCGGGAGGCGGCACAACCAACTCCAATTTGAGACCCAGCTGCCGCAAACAAGGCTGGCTGATGACAAGGAGTGGGTCAAGAGGGAGAAGGCCCAGATGGAGTTCTGTGGCCAGCTGTTAGATGAGAGGGAAAGCATGGTGCGATCCCTCGACAATCAATCTCAGGCTATATAAGAACAAGCCATGGATGCTAGTGAGGCGGCGAATGGTCGCCAGGAGAACCTCAATTCCATCCACGAATGCCTCATCAAGCGCTGGGAGGGTCTTGACGAGTGAGAGAAAAAGCTCGAAGAGGAAGAGCAAAAACTCCTGGAGCTGAGGGATGACATGATGAAGAGGGAGGAGGAGCTTGCACAAAGGCTGGATCTGAGTGACAAGAGCCTTGCAGAGCACACCAAAAATATAGAGGAGCTCTGCAAGAGTGAAGAGGAGAAGGCCTGACACTGGGGACAGGACCTTACCAAAAGAGAGGTCGAAGTTGCTGCTAGGGAGAAGAAGGTGCGAGGCTGAGAGAAAGACCTAGTAGACCGCTGGAACTGGATTCATGTCCGAGAGAAGGAGCTTGCCGACCTTGAAAAGCAAGTCGTTGAGAGTATTCAGCAGCAAGCCAAGGAGGTCGAGCGCCTTGCCCGGGAGGGTTCAGAGCATGAGGCGGCCCGGAGGTCTATCGAGGAGGTTCATGGCTCAAGGGCTGCGGAGTCCCAACAAGTATGGGACTTCTTGGGCAAATCAAATGTCTCGCTAACGCTGATGGGCTTTAGTCCCGTGCGTCCAGACAATTCGGGGCCGGAGCTGGACCATGCGTTGGAGGCGCTGAGCTCGATTGGCAACAAACTCAGCGCGATGGGAGATGTCATCGCGGATCAGTTGGAAACTGATGGAAAATCTCTAGCGAAGAACGTCAGAGAATACGTGCTGACGTTCTACACAAGATGAGATCGTCACTTCCCACTAAACCCGGTGCTTGAAGGTCCCATCGACGGAGAGGGAGACGCCGCCAAGACCTGCGTGTCGGAGGTTGCCCAGAAGGTCGCATCGTTCTTCCATAGAACTTAGGACTTTCTCCTTTTAGCACCCACTTGTATCTTCTCTTCTTTTCTCTAATTTTGTAATCTCTTGTCTTCATATGAGTGGGGTTATGGCTCCCGGACCTACTCCTGAGAAAGGTCGGGAGGGGCGAAGATCCGAAGGTTGAAGCTGAAGCTTGACGAAGGCTTCGAAGCTGATGAGGTTCAACCCCGAACCTTCGTCCACCATTACGTGATGGAGCTGGATGTTATTGATGGCCGGAGATACCATCAATGGAAGTTGGCCAGCTTTGATCATATTTCGAGGGCAGTCCGAAGCATCGAAGGTGATGGCAGTATCCATCCACTTCTGATGTGGCTCCACCCTGGCGGTGGGAGCTACAGAGGTCATGTCTCGCTGCATTGTCTTTAGGACACGGCGGGATGTGATGTCCCACGAACCACCAAAGATGGTGTTCATGGTCTTCCGACGCTCGTTGTCGGATACGTCGGAGTCATCGTCAACGGAGGTGTAAATAGAATTCAAGACCTTTTTTGGGTCCTGAAAGCCTAACTCCTCTTCAGCCGGAGTTTCATCAACTTTTTGTTTTCCTTCCCTTTGACGGAAAGGAGTTTCTACCCGTCGCTTGTTGTAACGCTCGGCAAGGTTTCGGACCTCTCGGCAGTCTTCCAGGTTGTGCTTGTCTGTCTTGTGTATGAGACACCACATCTTAGGGCGTGGCCCCTGGCCGACGGCCGAGGTCGTTTCTCACGGTATGGCGCCCGGCCACCCGGAGCTGCGGCAGCTGCAGCAGTAGGTGTGCTGGCCAACGGCTTCTTCTTGCCATTGGACTTTTTCTTCTTCTTGCCACTCCAGGAGGTAATGGTTTCACCCTTGGAAGACTTTTTGTTGGTTTCCACAGGTGGTTTGGAGTGCATTTCACAGCCCTCCGCAGCCTTGTCACACTTGTCTGCCAAGCTGAAGAGTTCCGTTACACTATTGACTTCCTTGGTTGCCAGCTTCTCCAGCATTTTCTTATCTCGAACGCCCTGTCTGAATGCTACAATAATAGAAGTGCTTGATATAGAAGGAATTGTATTTCATACCTGGGAGAACCTCTGGATGAAAGATCGCAAGGACTCTCCCCCTACATGCTTGACAGCAAAAAGATCCAGTTCTGTGCCAGGTCGGGTGTATGAGCTCCCGAAATTGGCTGTGAACTGTTGGCACAACTCCGCCCAACTATTGATGGAGTCTGGCGGAAGGCTCATGAACCAAGACCTGATGGTCCCATTCAAAGAAACAGGAAAATAATTGGCCATCACAACCTCATTGCCCCCAGCTGCAAGGATAGCGGTTGAGTAGATTTGATGAAATTTGACGGGGTTGATAGTCCTGTCAAATTTCTCCAGCAAGGGAGGCCGGAACTTCTGCGGCCATCTGACCATGCGTAGGTGCATGGCCAAGGCAGAACGACCTCCTCCTACTCCCTCAAGAGCGGGACTATTCCGAGCCTCTCGCCTCTCGCGAGCACGCTCGATGTGGACGCGGCTGTCCTGTTGCCTGTAACGACGATCGAACTCCGCTCGGAGGTCATGAGTCGAAAGCCAAGTTACAGTGTCAGTATGTCACACTGCGGAAGGCAGCAACGTCACCTATTGAGACGCAGCACGTCTCTTGTGCTACGAAGCTTGCGGATCGAGTCTACCCGACAAGGTCTGACGGTGTGATGGGGCCTGCCTCGAGGAGGGAGGACCTTGATTGCTGATGCCATCGACTGCTGCTGCGACCAGATGATCCACATCAGCTCTCCACTGCTCCATTGCACCCTGGGGTGCTCCTGGAGGTGGTGGACGTTGGAGAAGAGCACACGCAGCAATAAGCGCGTGTTCGGGGTTGTTGTTCGTCGATGCAGTGATCGATGCAAATCCCCATCTTGATGTCCGGTTTGATTTACCAGAGCGGATGGTGGCGGCGATGGTATGACTCCTGGTGGGGCTACAGCACCTGCTGGCTGCTGCATGTTGGAGGGATTGCCTCCAGCAAGTTGCTCAGCATGGTTATCGTTGGACGATCCAGCAGCAGAATTCACCATCTTAGAATCTCAGGCAAGCGCCCCCTACCTGGGGCACCAAATGTCGGATGCTGGTTTCAGCAATTCCCCCGGTACTAGTGGTTATAGCCCGTGGAGTTTCTTAGTTCGGCTAGGATGCGCGGAGATTCTGTAGGATCGAAGAGCACGTGAAAAACTACCAGAGGGGGGATGTGAATGGTAGATTTAAAAAACTTACGCAGCGGAAAAAATTAAACCCCAAACCCTTTCGGCAGAAAAATGATCTGTTAAAGAAATCGTGTGTGAGACTAATCTAAACGTGTTTCACCGTGACAAAAGTGACAGATATCAGAGATAATCAAGTCACGAAGACAACACAAAAAGAATCACTCAAATCCGTCGAGAAAAACTCAAGTTATGATCAAAAGATCAAACAATGGTCAATCTGCCCTACCCGAGAAAAAAAACAGTTCTGGAACGCTGCAAAGAAACTCGTGTGGATCAAAGACCACAAATCCAATGTCCGTGAAATTTTTACATATGATAGACAATCAGGTTTTCAAGACTACCCAAAAAGAATCAAGTCAATTGGATCTGTAAACCTCGAGTTATGATAAAACCACCGACGAAAGGTAGTGCTGTCCAGAAACTCGACGAGTAAAACTTGTCTGGAACAAGTCGGACGAACAAGTCACAAAAGTTCCTTCAAACTACGAATTTTATTCAATAGAACACAAGAGGAACAGCCCCCAAAGTCGTGCACCACGAGCTCTGGGATCCCTTTCTTATATAACCAGCCCTTAGGCCAACCCAATATCAACTAGGACTCCAATCCCACTCAGATCACGAATCGTAACATTCCGTAACTGCTTAGGATTCTTCTATACGCAGATAAAAGCAATCTTAAGACTTCCAAACACCTTAGAAACGTATCCCACATTCCTAAACAACACAAATTCATGACCCACACGAAATCCTATCATAACCAACTCAAATCTTTCCATATTGGAGTCAAACCCGACTCAGCCGCAGCCTGAGTCCATAACCTAGTCGGTTGAACCTTTCCGACCAACTCTTTACGTCCACATCTCTTCTTCACGTCTCGGAACCATGTAGCCACGTCCATGCACTCCTTGCACACGTGCAAACATCTTCCAATGACGTCCACGATACCTTCATATGCATTGTTATTGATTCAATCATGTTGCGCAACCTCGTGATCAACTCAACCACAATTCCTCCTGAATTTGGTTGTTGGAACCTCATCTCCTCCCTGAGACTAGTCCAATGGATCCCGTCACCAGCCATGTCTTGAACTCAAGCAACACCTGCACATGAATAAACAACCAATCCATACGACCCCATGTCCTCGACTTGACTCAAGTCAGTTCCGAACACAACACCCTACGTGAGAACCTCACATAAGCATGTTGCAAAACCACAGTAACACGATATCATCCATATCAACCAAAACGCACCAAAACCTTAGCAAATGAATACTAAGCAATCTTTCAGACATTGTAAAGCAAGTATGAAACATTGCAAATGAAAAGCAGATGCACTACGGTCAAGTTCCGGACCTTGCCAGAGCAACCTGGACCTTGAGCCGGAGCTAACAAAAGCTAGTAGAACCTAGCACCGGAGCTTACCAAAACTAGTACAGCCAAGCTCCCGCCGGAGCTTACAAAACTAGCAGGACTTAGCGCCGGAGCTAACTAGAACTAGTCGGAACTAGTAATCCCAAAAGCCGGAGCTAGAAAAATCAACTTCGGAGCTTAGCAAAAACACGACGGAGCTATCAAAAACATGTCGGAGCTATCAAAGACATGCCAGAGCTAAAGACAAAACTTCACCGGAGCTGACCAAAGCTAGTCGGACCTAGCATCGAACGTAGCCGGAGCTACCCAAACCAAGCCGGACCTACCTTCGGACCTTGCTGTAGCTCAGAGCTAGAGTCGGACCTTGATAAAAAAGGTGTTTTGGTGATATTAAAAACTTTTATCATCAAAGCCAAGTGTATTTACTACAAGCCAATGTATTCAGCACACATAGGTCTTACAATCTCCCCCATGATGAATGCATTGGCAACACCATTTAAAATCCGAACAATGGCTTATTCACACAAAAGTTTTTAAAACAATTTCTCCACCTTTGTAAATCAAAAGTAAAAAGAAAATCCAAAAAATTATCCCATATTATTTCTCCCGCTTTATTATCTCTCCTTATGCACATATTCTCTTTCCCTTCAAGCTTATCTCTCCCCCTTTGACAATGTATTCAGCAAGTCATGAGCATATAAACAATTTATCTCTCCCCCTTTAGTTGTTATGAGCATATTATTACATATACATATAACAAAAGCTCATCCAAGTCATACTATCAAGTACCTTACATTATCACATCAATGAAATACATAAAGTAGTGTAAGCCATGCTAGAGATCAAATGTAATTTTCATTTTAAGAAAGTCATGATCTCACAAACTTAACTATTTCAAAACCTGAAAGCATGACACTAGTTGCTGCATTTTATTATTTTTCAAAGCATAAATTTAGATCATATGATATTTGCGAGAGATTATATGCACATCTGCCTTATTCTAACCAACCAAGCCAAGCTTATGTCATTTGACAATCAGAAGCTTAAGGACATGGTTTTAGTCATACACAACTTCTTCCAAGTTCAAATCTAAGTGCAATGATAAGCCATCTCAAAAGAAGAAATGCGATGCATGCATATTCTCTTGATCCTTTCTCAATTTATATTTGTTCATAAAAGCTCAACATGTGAGTTGATTACTTGATTAATTCTTAATGATTAAAAGCACTTGTCAATATGTAACAAGTTCAAAACAGCAAGAAAGTTCGACCATGACCAGTTTTAGTGTAAGTAATTATTCCAATTACTAGACATGGCAAAAACTACAAAATGTATAACACGAGTAATGTAGTAAGAACTTTCAGCATGTAAAAGGAATCACAAAGTCATATATGTATGAAATACTATGCTCATATTATTTTAATTTCAGATTCACACATAGACTTCCCAAGTTTCAAAAACTCCCCCTCAATTTCAGCCATGAGGATGCATAACCCCTATTTCACTACGAATGTAAGAAAAACGAGTGAAATCCAAAGGTTTTGTAAAAATGTCAGCCAATTGTTAATCGGTATCTACATGGTGAAGAAAAATGTTTCCTTTTTCAACATTATCTTGGAGAAAGTGATACCTTATGTCAATGTGCTTAGTTCTAGAATGTTGCACGTGGTTTTTAGCAATGCAAATGGCACTAGTGTTATCACAGAACTGTGAAACACTATCTAGAGCAACCCCATAGTCCTTAAGTGTTTGAACAATCCAAAGAATTTGTGAGCAAGCACTAGCAGTAGCTACATATTCAGATTTGGTTGTGGATTGTGCAACTGAATTTTGTTTTCTAGAGGACCAAGCAACAAGAGAATTACCAAGAAAATGACAAGCACCGGAAGTACTTTTCCTATCAATCCCACAACCCCCAAAATCAGCATCCGAAAAAGCTTTCAAAGTAACGGTTGAGGAAGAAGGAAGAAAAATGACAAATTCTTGGGTTCCATGTAAGTACCTGAGAATCCTTTTGACGGCTTGACGATGTGAAACACGTGGGGAAGCTTGAAACCGTGCACAAAGACATACGCTGAATTGTATGTCCGGTCTTGATGCCGTGAGGTACAAAAGTGATCCGACCATGCTTCTATATTCTTTTTGATTCACAGATTCACCATCTTCATCAAGTTCAAGTGTTGTTGCTGTTCCCATTGGTGTCCGAAGAGGCTTTCTTTTGTCCATGTTGAAGCGCCTTAGGAGGTATTTGGTATACTTCGTTTGATGCACAAAGGTACCCTACTTGGTTTGCTTGATTTGCAGCCCCAAAAAGTAAGTGAGTTCACCCATCATACTCATTTCAAATTCGGAACTCATCATTGCTGAAAATTTGGACACAAGATCATGAGAAGCACAACCAAAGATAATATCATCCACATGCACTTGAACAAATAATGAGTCATTGCCATGCTTAAGCACAAAAAGAGTTTTATCAACCTTGCCCATGGTAAACCCCTTTTCAAGTAAGAATGTTTTTAACCTACCATACCATGCTCTAGGGGCTTGTTTGAGACCGTATAAGGCTTTGGACAGTTTGTAAACATGATTAGGAAAATCTGGATTTTCAAAACCCGGTGGTTGTTTGACATAAACCTCCTCATGTATGTAGCCATTAAGAAAAGCACTTTTAACATCCATTTGATATATCTTAAAACCTTTAGATACTGCAAAAGCTAACAAAATTCTTATGGCTTCTAATCTAGCGACAGGAGCAAAAGTTTCATCAAAATCTAGACCTTCAACTTTAGTGAAACCTTGAGCAACCAACCTAGTGTTATTCCTAACCACAACCCCATCCTCACTTTGTTTATTTTTATATACCCATTTAGTTCCAATTAAAGTGTGACCTAGAGGTGGAGGTACAAGTTTCAAAACATTATTTCTTTCAAAATTCTCTAACTCTTCTTGCATGGCAATAATCCAAGATTCATTAGTGAGTGCGTGTGATATATCTTTGGGTTCAAAAGAAGCAACAAAAGCAGAATGAGCATGAAAGTTTGGATCGCAAAACCTGGACCGTGTGACTCGTTCGTGCAAGCTTCCAATCATCTGTTGTGGGGGATGATCTTTGTAAAAACGTAGGGGAACAGATGTCTCACAAGCTTCTTCCTCATTAGGTTCATCGTAGATTGATGAGCTTGTGACTTGTGGACGATCAGGACCAGCATAGGTGATAGCCGGAGCTTGTTCAATGTCCGGAGCTGGACACGTGTCAACTTTGGAACTACCAGGCAGTATCACCGGCTCTTCTCCATCTTCGAAAATACCCTCCGCCTGAGGATACGGATCTGGTCCTGCAACACCGGAGCTAGTACCTGGGCTAGCTTCATCAAAAGACACTTCACAAGTCTCCACAATTTTGTTAGTGCCAAATAAAAGCACACGGTAGCCTCTAGTATGAGATGGATAACCAAGAAACATGCCATCAATGGATCTAGGTTCAAGTTTATCAAGATTACCATGTTTCTTAACAAAGCATTTGCAACCAAAGACCCGAAAGTGTGTAAAACTAGGCCTATGTCCAAACCAAAGCTCATATGGGGTTTTACCTAGCTTAGCACGCAAGAAAACACGATTTGAGATATAACAAGCGGTTGCCAACGCATCAGCCCAAAATTTCCTAGGAGTTTGATATTCATCAAGCATAGTCCTAGCCATCTCAACTAAGGTTCTGCTCTTTCTTTCTACAACACCGTTTTGTCGAGGTACATATGGTGAAGATAATTGATGATTTACTCTATTTTCAGCACAAAAGTGATCAGAAGATTGATTTTTAAATTCAGTTCCATTATCACTTCTAATTGCTTTTAATGATCCTGGGTGATCAATTGATAATCTAAGAAATAAAGTTCTAAAGTGACTAAAAACTTCATTCTTAGATGCCATAAAGTAAACCCAAGAGTATCTAGAATAATCATCAACAATAACAAGAACATACCATTTACCTCCGAAGGATTGAACACGTGAAGGTCCTACGGTTTCAAGATGCAAAAGTTGACATGGTTCAGTTGTCATGATCATTGTGAGAGGAGTATGTGAACCTGCAACCATCTTAGCATGTCTACAAGAAGAGCACACAATTTCTTTGTCCCCTTTAAGCTTAGGCAGCCCACATATATGATCAAGAGCACTAACACGCGTTAGGTGATCAAAGCCTAAGTGACCAAGTCTACGATGCCAAAAATATAAGTCCTTTGAATCATTAGCAACAAGACACCTATGCTTAGAGGAAGACATATCAAAATCAGCTTCAAAACTCTTCCAAACCGAGACATGTTAAAAATAAGCTCACTATTTGAACCTACAACTTTGCAGCAGTTTTTATTGAAAATAATTTTTAGATTTTCATCTAGCAATTGTGAAACAGAAAGCAAGTTGTATTTCAAATTTTTGACAAGTGCCACATCCTTCAAAGTGTAGTGATCATTTACTCTAACCGAACCCTTAGCAATTATAGGAGTTGAAGAATTATCGGTAAAAGTAACATTCTCTACACGTGACACAAAGGAGAGGGAGGAGAACCAATCTTTGTTACCGGTCATGTGGCATGAGCAACCTGAATCCACAATCCAAATATTCTCCTTCCTCAAACGTGTAACCTACATAGAAGCATAATACGTCGATGACTCAATACTGGGGTTAGTCAAAAGGCATTAAGGAATCCAGTACTGAGTCACGCGACGTGCAGCAGGAAAAACACACGAAAACTGAGACAGAACAGCAGGTTTATGAGTCAAAGTTTGAGATTTTTTATTTTTGACTACTGACCAATAAGGTGTTACTTGTGTAGCACAAAAATGATTAGCTCCGGAGGTAAACTTTGAATGTTTTTGACTCAAAACAGCAGGTTGTACATTCGGTTCAATGTGTGCAGCAAATTTTGCATGAAAGTTATGAGATCTAGCAACCATTCTTTCCCTTTTCTGTTGTTTAGCTAGTCTATAACAAAAATCTATGAAATGACCATCTCTACCACAGAAGGTACAATGAAATTTAACTTTGTGTTCATGTCTAGATGAGCAAGCAATATTTTTATTTGAAACCGAATTAGGCAACACTTTTGCAGATTTGAAAACCACGACTTTTTGTTTAGGAATTGTTTGAATCAAACCACTTCCTAATGACTTTACAATTTTAGGTGGATGTGCCTTAGCATGAGCAAGAGAATCAAAACCTAAACCAGTTTTATCATTGCAAGACTTGGAAGAATTCAGCAGTAAGTTTAGGCTCTTATTCCCATTACAAAACTGATCTAATGTCCTATGCATGTCATCAAGTTTATTGGACAGATCAAGGCAATTTTCACATGAAGTTTCTCCTTTTAGTTTGCAATTTGAACAAAATTTAACTTCATGAGAACGTAAAGCATTGTTCAATATAGAAATTTCATTCATAGCATCTTGTAGTTTCTTATCAAGATCATCACAAGTAGAACAATGCAAATCAATTGTAGAACAGCTAGCATCTTTCAAGTTTTTATCATTAAGTGCAGCAAGCTCTTTGTTCTTTTCAATTTCTAATTCAAGTTTATCATGTGTGGAGGTGTGCGCACTTCTTAATGAGGACAATTGTTCATATATTAAATCACATGAGGAACATGCATCATCACTAGGAATCAAAGTTTTTAAACGGTTGATCTCACATTCTAGTGATTCAATTTTAGCAACACTATCCCTAAGCTTTTTGTCCTTTTTCTTAACAATAATAGTGGCACGAGAAATAGCATCACACATTTCTTCGCAAGTAGTACATACCTCTTCATTGTCGCTGTTGTGTTCTGCCTCCTCCATACTTGATCTTGACTTGCCCGCCATGAAGCACAAGTTTGCCAAATCATCTTCATCTTCATCACTTCCAATGTCCACGTCGCTTGAACTGAACTGTTGAAGCGCAGTGATGAAACTGTTGATCATCTCGCGTCCTATGGTACCTTTCTTCTTCTTGTTGAAATTTCCAGAGGAGGTCCGAACCTTGCTTTGTTTTTCTTCCCGGGTGGTCAGACCTGAAAGGTTAGGGCATTCTGTACGAAAGTGTCTTGTTTACCACATTCAAAACAGCGTTGAGGTCCGGAGCTTCCTCTCCTTCTAGTTCTCACATTTTGCAATGCTTTTGAGAATCTAGTAGAGATGAGTGCCAACTCCTCTTCTGAAAATTCTTCGATCTGCTCCACGGTTAGTGAGGACAACAAAGCAAGAGTATTGCAAGATGATGATTGGCCGGAGCTAGACATATCACGTTGTGAAACAAATGCAATAGACTTATTGGGGTTCCTACGTGAGATTATGTCAATTTCATGAGTTTTTAACTTGGAATATAACACATCTAAAGTAAGTGAACTCATGATAGTAGATTCACGAATAGATGTGACTTTCATCTCCCAAATTGACATATCTAATGCACTTAGCAATTGCCTAGCATTTTCAGCATCTGAAAAATTAACATTGACAATACGCAAGTTGCTGAGAATCTTATTAAAGCGAGCAAAAAGGTCATCAATAGACTCACCGGGTTGCATCTTGAAGCACATGTATTCTTTCTTGAACATGTCTTGCCTTACCTCTTTGATCGTGTTGGATCCTTCGTGGTAGTCACAAAGTGCTTTCCACACATCGTATGGAGATCGGAGGTGTGCAACACGGTCAAAGTCGCTTTGTGTTAATCCTTGTATGATCAAGTTCCGAGCCTTGTTGTTGTTGTCGACATCTCTCAGATTTGTAGCTGTAACTTGATTGTTTGATGGCACTTCGTAAGGCTTGTATACCTTCTCCCATATTGCATAGCCTTGTGCCTGGATGAAAGCCTCCATGCGTGCCTTCCAAACCTGAAAATCAATACCAGCGAACACACAAGGTTTGGCAGAGTACTTCTCCATGATGATTAGTCAAAAACACGCGCGAATCACAAAGATTAGAGCACCGTGGCTCCGATACCAATTGTAGGATCGAAGAGCACGTGAAAATCTACCAGAGGGGGGGTGAATGGTAGATTTAAAAATCTTACGCAGCGGAAACAATTAAACCCCAAACCCTTTCGGCAGAAAAACGATCTGTTAAAGAAATCGTGTGTGAGACTAATCTAAACGTGTTTCACCGTGACAAAAGTGATAGATATCAGAGAGAATCAAGTCACGAAGACAAAAAAAAAGAATCACTCAAATCCGTCGAGAAAAACTCAAGTTATGATCGAAAGATCAAACAATGGTCAATCTGCCGTACCCGAGAAAAAAAAAAGTTCTGGAACGCTGCAAAGAAACTCGTGTAGATCATATACCACAAATCCAATGGCCGTGAAATTTTGACATATGATAGAAAATCAAGTTGTGAAGACAACCCTAAAAGGATCACGTCAATTGGATCAGTAAAACTCGAGTTATGATAAAACCACCGACGAAAGGTAGTGCTGTCCAGAAACTCGACGAGTAAAACTTGTCTGGAACAAGTCGGATGAACAAGGCACAAAAGTTCCTTCAAACTACGAATTTTATTCAATAGAACACAAGAGGAACAGCCCCCAAAGTCTTGCACCACGAGCTCTGGGCTCTTGCTTATATAACCAGCCCTTAGGCCAACCCAATATCAACTAGGACTCCAATCCTACTCAGATCACGAATCGTAACTTTTCATAATTGCTTAGGATTCTTCTATACGCAGATAGAAGCAATCTTAAGACTTCTAATCACCTTAGAAACGTATCCCACATTCCTAAACAACTCAAATTCGTGACCCACACGAAATCCTATCATAACCAACTCAAATCTTTCCATATTTGAGTCAAACCCGACTCAGCTACAGCCTGAGTCCATAACCTAGTGGGTTGGACCTTTCCGACCAACTCTTTACGTCCACATCTCTTCATCACGTCTCGGAACCATGCAGCCATGTCCATGCACTCCTTGCACATGTGCAAACATCTTCCAATGACGTCCACGATACCTTCATATGCATTGTTCTTGATTCAATCATGCTGCGCAACCTCCTGATCAGCTCAACCACAATTCCTCCTGAATTTGGTTGTTGGAACCTCATCTCCTCCCTGAGACTAGTCCAATAGATCCCATCACCAGCCATGTCTTGAACTCAAGCAACACCTGCACATGAATAAACAACCAATCCATACGAGCCCAAGTCCTCGATTTGACTCAAGTTAGTTCCGAACACAACACCCTACGTGAGAACCTCACATAAGCATGTTGCAAAACCACAGTAACACGATATCATCCATATCAACCGAAACGCACCAAAAACTTAGCAAATGAATACTAAGAAATCTTTCCAACAATGTAAAGCAAGTATGAAACATTGCAAATAAAAAGTAGAAGCACTATGGTCAAGTTCCGGACCTTGCCAGAGCATCCCGGACCTTAAACCGGAGCTAACAAAAGCTAGTAGAACCTAGCACCAGAGCTTACCAAAACTAGTACAATCAAGCTCCCGCCGGAGCTTACAAAACTAGCAGTACTTAGCGCCAGAGCTAACCAGTACTAGTCGGAACTAGTAATCCCAAAAGTCAGAGTTAGAAAAATCAACTTTGGAGCTTAGGAAAAACACGGCGGAGCTATCAAAAACATGTCGGAGCTATCAAAGACATGCCGGAACAAAGACAAATCTTCAGCGGAGCTGACCAAAGCTAGTCGGACCTAGCATCGAACGAAACCGGAGCTACCCAAACCAAGTCAGACCTACCTTCGGACCTTGCTGTAGCTCAGAGCTAGAGTTAGACCTTGATAAAAAAGGTGTTTTGGTGATATTCAAAACTTTTATCATCAAAGCCAAGTGTATTCAATACAAGCCAATGTATTCAGCACACATAGGTCTTACAGATTCTAAACAAGATAGTAACTTGAAACAAGGATTTACGTTGTTCGGGCCGCCTGATCGTAATACTCTACTCCACGGGTGTGTTGTTGTTGTTGTATCGAGTGTATGACAGTCTGAGAGCACCAGAGAGACCAAAGACCCCTTGAGCGCAAGCCTCAGACCAACCTTTTTCTGTGTATCGCACGGCCAATCCTTTTATAGTACAAGGGCTAACCGTTACATCATTAGCCTAGCCCGACATTTGGCCCTGGCGGTTATTGATGTCTACTACGTAGTTTAATGTACTTAATTCCCCTTAATAGCGTGGTAATGTACCTTAATGGTGGCGTTACTAGTATTAAGGGTCCTCCGATCGTGTGTCATTAAGGTTGCATTAATGACACATAATTAGGTCTAGAAGCCTTTAAATGTCCCTTGAAGGTCCGAGTTGTTGAAGGTCCACCAATCTGCATGTTGAGGTTGAAGGTCTGGCGGTCGGACGCGTGGCGGCTTCAGAGCTTACCGTCTTGGACGAGTAGTTTCAGTGTTTTTGTACACGTGTCGGTACCATATCTTCCCTCTGTCGGGGGTTAGGTCCAGGGGTGCCACACAGGTATCCAGTCCGGAGCATTCCCATGTATGGATTGTAGCTCTGGTTTTATGATACACGTGGCGGCACTGGGACTGACCATATGAGGGAAGCAGGTCCGTTTACGAGTAACACATGGGACCTTTGGAGATCTTCAACTCAGATAGGTGGAGTTCCCTTGCACTCTTTGCAGTTCCAAGGGGTATCCGATATGCAGAGTACCGATAACAGTGGATCCCCGGTTCTAGTATGACTTCCACTGTGACTACTACAGGACGATCTATATTACCAAGCAGACTCCTGTCACATATGCTCGGTGGATCGACTGGGACTACATGGCCCAGAAAGATCATCAAACCTTCAATGCTGTGATTGAGGCTGTCGAGAGGCACGGCCTTCCAGTACAGCAGGAATGTGGAAGTCATAGCTCAGTTCTACTCCACTCTCTTTTTCCACACTGATGGGGACAGGAGGATTACCTGGATGACCCACGAAGAGCATTACTCTACCAATTATTGGGAGTTTGCTCAGTTGCTTGACCTAGAGGATCAACTGGATAATGAGATCATCATTTCAAATCTTAAGCCAATTGATCGGGACACCTTGGAGTATATGTATCCATGTCATGCATAGTATGAGGCTGGGCACATTAGTACATTAAGCCATTCTATAGTGTGCTCAACCGGGTCCTCAGAAAGACCATTGCCCCGAAGGATGGAGACGCGGGGATAATCCAAGGCAATTTGAGGCACTTAATGGTCCTCATTGATGGAGATGTCCGCTTCAATGTGGTGGACTATATCTTTGATGACATATTCAACATCTCTCACACCCCCAACAAATCATTTGGATATGCTCCATACATTATGTACATGATCGAGAAGATCTTTGGGCTCAAATTCAAGAAAGATATCATTCACCGGAGGCTTCGACCACAACTCCCTCCTCCGGAGCCGGCTGCTCCTAGGAGGAAGAATGCGGATCCTCCCGCTTCTTCCTCTCGCTTCGTGCCATCTCCTCCAACGCCTTCACCATCGACACAATGCGGGAGTGGCTTCTTCAAATGCTTCAAGTCTCTCTTCTCCTCGTGCCGGAAGACTGAAATTCAGCAACGTCGCATGGCGCATCGCAATGAGAAGTATCTTGAGGCGATGTGCGACAAGCTGGACAATCCGATGTCCCCCGCCGAGGAGAGCAATGGTGAGCTCACTTCCTTTCCCGAAGAGCTTGCTCAATTTGGAGAAGTTGGGACTTCCACCGCGGCCCCGACCGATGATGATGAGGCACATCTTGACCCGGAGGCCGCGGAGAGTGATAGCAAGCCCCAGGGCGGCAACGACGACTCAGACTCTCACGATGAGTAGTCCTAAGGGCCCTTCCTCTCTTCTTTTTCCTTTTTGGTGTCTTGATGACAAAGGGGGAGAGATAGAGATAGTTTGGATGGGCACTTAGATCTAGGGGGAGTGATATAGGGAGTGAGATGTAGGGGGGGGGATAAGATAGATGATCCATGTTGGACTTACTTTTTAAACCTCATTTCAAGTTGTATTGTAAGACTTAATCTATGTATTCTTGTATTCATGTATCTTGCCTAAATTTGTGATGTGTTGCCTCATAATCATTGTCTTATCACACTTTATGAACACATCACTAAGGCACCCCACCATAACATGTATATGCATGAGAACTCTCTCAATCTCTCTTACTCATGGTACATACATTGAGGGGGAGTCACTCATACGAATACATGTTATGAAAACAAATTATTAACATTATTGTTGAAGTCTTAATGTGTTGTCATCAATTCACCAATAAGGGGGAGATTGAAGGTGCATCTAGGCATCCCGGTGGGTTTTGGATGATTGATGATGACAGTTAAGAGGCTAATGAGCTCAGTTGATCTTATGCACAGGTACAAGGATTGAAATGAGATAAAAACCCTCAAAAAGGAATGGAGAAAACGAGCGTCAAAGACTCAAGCATAGAAATTAGGGTTTCTATGGTACTAACCTTATATGAGTAGTATCATGTGAGAGGGTGGTTGTATCATGTGCATTGAGATCATACCAAGGGTCTCAATGTGGTGGTTTAGAGAAAAACCTAAGTGAGAAGCCTAAAATGAGAAAACCCTAGGAGGCCGGACTAGTCCGGGCCTCAGGGCCGGACTAGTCCGGCCATGGCAGACAAGTCCGTTTTGAGACGGACCAATCATCTCTGGAGTGAACCTGAGTGAATTTGGAGATAAGTCCAAGAAGTCCGAACTTGTCCGTTTTTGGACGGACCAAAGCTCTCTAGAGTAGTTCGGACTTGTCCGTTTGGGTACAGACTTGTTCGTTTGAGACTTAGTGTGACAGAACGAGAGAAACCCTAGGGGGGCAGACTAGTCTGCCCCTGTGGCCGAACTAGTCTGGGCCAACCTAGAAAAGTCCGTTTTGGAACGGACCAAATGGTTTTGTTCCACTTCGAACTAGTCCGTTGTTGACCGAACTAGTCCGTTTTCTAGTGACCGTTTGAATTTGGAAATTTGGTGGGTAGTGTGACGATCGTTGCTCAGTGTGGCAGTTGTCGAGAATTGACCAGTGGTCAGTGGTCCCATAGGGATGGACTAGTCTAGGTCTGAGGCCGGACTAGTCCGCCCCTTTGCTGATGTAAGGAAAAGGGGCTCGGGACCTCTATAAAAAGGGGACCCCCGGACTCATTTGAACAAGTCTTGAACCCTAGCACCACCACAAGCATCCTAAAGCCTTCCAAAGCCTTCTACTCGTCCTACTAACCCCCTAAGAGCAAATCTTGAAGTGATTAGGGTTTGGGGAGGAGAGTAAAGGAAGATCATCGCGCATTGGCTCTCGGTTTGATCTCTTGCACATTGTGTTGTGTTTTATGGCTTGTGTGAGTTGAGCTTCGTGTGCTCCTCATTGTATATATTTGTGGGAGCCTCAAGTTGTGAGCAGCCCCATCAAACTTGGTGATTACCCATTGATATAGTGGAAACCAAGCCGACAATCATGGTGGCTTGGTGAGAGAAGGGTCAAGTGAGACCTGGTCCTTGTGTGAACTTCTCATCGTGGAGGTAGGCTTCTTCGTGGAGCTGAACTACGGGATAACTCTCGTTTAACTTGTCTCTCGCTTTTCGTGATCACTAGTACTGCTATTAGGGTTCACTTTACTCTTATTGCCTTACACTTCGATCATTATTACAAAATTTCAATTTAAGTGTTTGAACCTCCCAATCTGAGCTTCACAAGTTTACTACATATTGCTCATATCATTGGTGAACTTTATTTCTGCAAATAACCTATAGAAATCAAGTTTTAGGGTTTTCACCCTGTGCTGAGCGAACTAGTCCGGCCCTGAGCAGACTAGTCCGCCCACAAGAATTTAATCTTGTATGATTATGAGATTTTAGGTATTATTGCCTATCCCTCCCTCTAGGCGATTTGCACCTACAGTGTCAAGGTGCAAAAGTTGACCCAGTTCAGTTGTCATGATCAATGTGAGAGGAGTATGTGAACCTGCAACCACTACAAGGATTCCGACCTATTGCAATGATTGTACTGCAACAAATACTAAGTCATTGCAGTAAGCTTGGCTTTTTGCCACGATTCACTAGTTCGTGGAACTAGGATCTATTGCCACAGAACACAATCGTTGCATTAGGATATGTTGCCACGAATCACTATATCGTGGCGTCAGGATGCTAATGCAACAGACCACAATTGTTGCATTAGGATCTGTTGCCACGGAATACTGGTTCGTGGTGTTACAACTTTATTGCCACGGAAAACAGTTGTTGCATTAGGATCTGTTGCCACGAATTACTGGTTCGTGGCATTATAGCTTTATTGCCACGGAACACAGTCGTTGCATTAGGATCTGTTGCCATGAAATACTGGTTCGTGGCGTTACAGCTTTATTACCATGGAACACAGTCGTTGCATTAGGATATGTTGCCATGAAGTACTGGTTAGTGGCGTTACAACTTTATTGCCACGGAACACAGTCGTTGCATTAGGATCTGTTGCCACGAATCAGCAAACAGTTGCATTTGGACCGTAATGCAACGAAACAGAATCGTTGCATTAGGATGTGTTGCCACGATACTCTGGTTCGTGGCATTACAGCTTTATTGCCACGAACACAATCGTTGCATTAGGATCTGTTGCCATGAATTACTGGTTTATGGCATTACAACTTTATTGCCATGGAACACAATTGTTGCATTAGGATCTATTGCCACGAAATACTGGTCCGTGGCGTTACAGATTATTGCCACAGAACACAGTCGTTGCAGTAGGATCTGTTGCCACGAATCAGCAAACAGTTGCATTTGGACCGTAATGCAACAAAACAGAATCGTTGCATTAGGATGTGTTGCCACGACACTCTGGTTCATGGCGTTACAACTTTATTGCCATGGAACACAATCGTTGCATTAGGATATGTTGCCACGAATTATGGGTTCGTGGCGTTACAACTTTATTGCCACGGACCACAATCGTTGCATTAGGATCTGTTACCACGAAATACTGGTTCGTGGCGTTACAACTTTATTGCCACGGAAAATAGTCATTGCATTAGGATCTATTGCCACAAATTACTGGTTTGTGGTGTTATAGCTTTATTGCCATGGAACAAAGTCGTTGCATTAGGATCTGTTGCCACGAAATACTGGTTCGTGGCGTTATAGATTTATTGCCACGGAACACAGTCGTTGCATTAGGATTTGTTGGCACGCGTTAGATAATCAAAGCTTACGGGACCAGGTCTACGATGCAAAAAATATAAGTCATTTGAATCATTAGCAACTACACACCTATGCCTAGACCAAGACATATCAAAATGAGCTTTAAAAACTCTTCCAAACCGAGACATGTTAAAAATAAGCTCACTATTTTAATTTATAACTTTACAACAATTTTTAGTGAAAATAATTTCAAGATTTTCATCTAGCATTTGTGAAACAGAAAGCAAGTTGTATTTCAAATTTTTAACAAGTGCCACATCCTTCAAAGTGTAGTGATCATTTACTCTAACCGAACCCTTAGCAGTAATAGGAGTTGAAGAATTATCGGCAAATGTAACATTCTCTACACGTGACGCAAAAGAGAGGGAGGAGAACCATTCTTTTTACCAGTCATGTGGCGTAAGCAACCTGAATCCACAATCCATATGTTATCCTTCCTCAAGCGTGAAACCTACACAAAAGCACAATACGTCGATGACTCAATACTAGGGTTAGGCAATAAGTATTTGGGAATCCAGTACTGAGCCACACGACGTCCAGTATGAACAACACGCAAATGCTATAACAAAACAACGGGTTTATGAGTCAAGAGTTGAGGTTTTCTGTTCTTAACCACAGATTTAAAAGTTGTTACGCATTTAGCACAAAAACCAGTAGCTCCAGAGGTGAACGCAAAAGTTCCAAGGGAAAAGCCTGAAACTCCAGGTGCAAAAACTGAAGTTCCGGAGGGAACAATGGAATGTCCGGGAGCTCTCGGAACTATCAAAACTACCGGAGCTGCCTTTGCAAATTCCATACCAGAAGGTCCAGATGCTACCTTTGCCAATTTCAGACTCATTAAAGCTGTAAAATCCCACTTTTTCCATATATGTGAAGTTCAACTACAAGTGGTTTATCAAACATAATGGAGGTCAATATAATTGTGCACATAAACTTGACCTAACTAAAAAGTTTTCTTTCTACTCATGTATTAATCTTATCAACATGAGGACTGGACTTCACCCTAACCCTAGAACATTTTGAATAAACCTTTCTACAAAGGTGGGAAGTTATTGATTGCAATGGCTAGGGCAAATTATATGGCGGCAATATAAAAATAAAAACAAATGTAATTTGATTATGTTGCTATGTATATTAGGCCCTACCAAAAAGATTCAAATCCAAGACTCCAAATTTTTCCTTGGACTCTTAAATATCTAAATAGCTTCTCAGAAAATATTAAAGATTTTTGAAGTACATCTTCCATTTGTTTGGACACGTACAAAGGATTCATTTCACGTCGACGTCAAATTTAGCTTTACACTAAACTTTGCTCAAATCAACCCCAATTTTTCCTAAGGCCTTTTATGGCTCAGGGGACTTCATTTCAAAGTTTGGAGGTTTATGGACCTCAGATACTATTTATTACAATAAGGTTTACACCCATATTTGAAATCAAATTTGAATTTTAATTTGATGCAAACTATGTCCAAATTGAAATCTGATTGCCGAATTGGATTCCCCATATTTTTCTTAGCCTACCTGTAAATTTTGGGAATTTTGGACAATGTTTATGCTAGAATTTAGAGGAAGGGATAAGGGAGAGAGGTGGGGCCCACAAGTCAGTCAGTGAAACCGTTTCATCGCCTCTGTTTTCTTTCCCTGGGCAACACCGCGACGCTGCATGCCGCCAGCACGCTGTCGGCCGTCGGTCGCCTCCAGCTGCCCCCCTGCGTCCTTATCTACCGCGGTGAAGGCTATAAAGCCACCCCCCGTTGGCCGAAGTCCATCACCGATTCACTTTTCACCGTGCCGCTCCGTTTCATCGCCGCCGCGTTCACCCCGTTCCACTCGACGCCACGCAGCCTCGCCGTCGAGACAAGCATCATCATCCTCTACGGTCTATAGCAAAAAGGTACGCAATGACCTCGTGCAGCTTCTGGTTAATCTTGAATTCCTATCGTGCATCCTAGCTCCTGTATTCCTTAAAATCCCGAAGCACTTTTATAACATTGAGGCTAGGTTGTCGGTTTAATTCCAATTGTATGCACAAAATCTCTTTGATCCAGTTAGATGACATGTTCTATGTAGCCTAGCGCACCTTCCCTCCAAAAATCAGAAAGAACCATCGACTAATTAGCAAGTTCTTTGAGTTTTCCCCTTCCGCCGTTGTTAGAGGATGGTTCACCGTCGACTTCGGTATTGTCGGCTATGGCACGAGCTCTAGACCCTCCTAAGACCTTTCCCATGCATCCACGATGCTTCCCGAGCTTTCAAACTAGAGATTTAGCTAGGGAATCGAGGGTCTACACTTCACCGAAACCATAACACCCGCCGCCTCCTTCGGGAATGGTTTTCCGGTCACCCCTCACCGTCGGGAGTTGGTCCATCGTGTTTCCCGTGCAAAAATATTTTGGAGCGGCGAGTCCCGAGGCCTCCCGTGGGCCGAAAGACATCACCGGCGAAAGCGCCGCCGCGCGCCGGTGAGAACGCCGCCGCCCGAGCCGTGGACCGAGGATGAAGACGACCGGGTTCGACGACCGGGTTCGCGGGACCCACTTGGCAGCGAGATAAAAAGGCGCTGGATCAGTCTTTGGCTAGGGATTTAGTGTGGCCACGTGGGAATCTTTATAACCCTTGGTGTGGCTAGCCCCTAATTGGATGATTTTAAATCCAGTGGGCCCTGGCGCTAAAGTTAAAAGTTGAAATTTCCCCTTTGGTGCAGAACCAATTCCAAAGTTTAAAAATCAATATCTCTCTGTAGAATGCTCCAAAAATATTCAAACAAATTTTGTTTGAAAGCCCTTGAGCTCTAGTTTCTATCAGTGTCAATTAGGTTCTGTGCAACTCCCAGTTAAATTCTGTATAAAACAATCTTCCCTAAAGCAAATGCAATTTTTCCAGATGAACTTGCCACTGGAAAAATCCCCAAAATTCACATAAAATGCATTTTTTCTATTTTTGACTGCCAGAAAATGTTTGGGAGTCATTGCACCTGTATAACCCTCTGTATAGTTCAATTACCTTTTTCAGTTATTGAATTTTTACAGATGTTCAGTTGCTTTGTTATGTCCCAAATTTAGACTGAACCTTCCCTTAGTCACACACTAGTTTCTGTAAAAATCTTGGATTTAATTGACCTACTATCTTAGTCCTAATTCAGTTAAAATCTGAATATTAATTAAAAAGCTAAAAATACAATTATAAGATAATTCCAGAAATTCTTGCCAACTTAGAAATTCAATAACTCATTCACCAAAGCTTAGAAATTTATGAAACAAATTTTGCTAGAACCAGGACAACTTCCTATATCATGATTATCAACTGGCAGCTATGTTCAAGCTACAGTTTCTCTCTAAAATTCTTGGAAGTTTATTACTTGCCATAATTTTATAGACAACAATATACTTTGATCATCTCCTGTTCTTTGCAAGAGCTTCAATCATATTCCCTAGTATTTACCATCAAAGTTCCAAAGCCAATTAAGGTCCCTATGATATAATGATCACCATAGATTAAATTATGCTCCTGGTAATAATTATTTTTCAAAGTCATTCATATACATGTTACATGCATATTGTATAGTGACCGAAGTCGAGGTGGAACCAGAAGCCTTGGAAGAGCACCTTCCAGATATTAACCCCGACTCTGACCTCCAACCAGGCAAGCCCCAGTTTGCATTTAAGTCGATTATAAAATTTTGCTTTATCACTATGATGAGTAGTATATGAATTGTGCATTACGTTTAGGATGATTGAAAAATCCAGATGCATGACCCAAGAATCCCATTGGTTAACTGGGTAGGTTAATCACTCAACATGTAGAATTGCTATGCTAATGTAGTAGGTAAACCGGTAGAAGTCGAGTAGTTGGAATCTACTCGCGAGATAGAAATTTACACGCATCTACACTGGGATAACATTTATAGAAAATAACTGTTACATCTGAAACTCGAGAATGGTCAGAGATGGATAGGAAGCGACAAGACGTGGTCTTGGTCGCATAGCTCTGACTGGTCAGTTAAGGACCGTCTGTATGCGGCCCCTTCGGACAAGCTTGAATTGTACCAGTGACATAATGGACATATGGAATCCAGTAAACTGATGTAACTCGATAACTGGGGTGTCGTGACCCATTAACTCACCATTGATAGGGGTGGGTTGGGGACAGTAAGGTGTAAATCGGTCGGCGGACACATGAGGTGTTCCGTGCGGAGACCTTCTGTTTGCGGAGGTGAGACAGGCTCGGCGTTCGGGTTTCTTGTGAAAGGTGGCCATATATGCCTAGTACTGAAGTGTTATGTAGGTACAGGTGTACTCGCTGACACTTCCGAACGACGTATGTGTCTTGTTGTCCGGGTGTGTCCTGATTGCAATCATCGTCCCTCGCGGTAATAGAGTACCACTTGTTTACTGCGCCGTGACGTAGTAAATACTAAAGAAGTAAGAAAAATATATTGTATTGAATTATAATTGCTTTGCAACCTTGTATGATTTAGAGATAGTCACATTAAAGTTTACAGTTTCCCCATACTTTAGTTGTAATAGCATTATGTGCTCTGTGCATGTCATATCATCGGCAAAGCGTTTCCTGTTTGATTGTGGAGTCCATGATGTGCCGTGCTTGGAGAATTTCATTTGCTACTTATAACCTGATTATAAGGATCCACTTGTAGGCGAGTCGTTTATGCTCGCATTAGGCTACGGATTATGCTCGCATTAGGCTACGGAAAGCTCGTGCCGCACAACGGCAGTCTCACACTGAACTGCAGCAAGCTCGTGGTGAGCTGCAATCAAGTCAGTTGGAGGTGCAACAACAGCAATAGCAGCTGTTAGTAGTCACTGAAGAGCGGGACACCGCCATTGAGACAGCTCAAAATTGGGAGTATGAGGCAGGAGAACTGCAGGATAATGTAATTGAGGCTGAGGCACAATTACAACCAGTGGTGTATCTACCGGCCCATAACATACCACTAATTATGAGTGAACAATTGCCTTCGGATGACGAAGAAGAAGAGGATCCTGAGGAACTTGAATACGTCGAGTAGGATGTATTGAAGTGGGATGTGGCAGCACTTCTGCCGACACGGGGCAACATATAGTTTAATAGTTGCTCGTGTTTTTCTTTTGTGACCATGTTTGTGCCATATTAAGAGTAGTGGTGTTTATGTCTAAGATGACAAGATGTGTACGACATCTCATGGGGACCAAGTATAGTAGAGGTGTATTTCCATAGTGGGAGTCCATCATTTAGGAGTTTACTACTGTAAACTTGGTCAGAGATAATATATCTTGTATAAAGCTTCTACTTTATCAATATATGTTGACGTTGTATATTATCTATCGTGGTCTACCGCATTACTATTTATATGGAAGGATGAACTAGGGGCGATGTGACTTATGGGGTAAATCGTTGTATTGCAGCATGGTGCGGACACGAACAGCCACAGAAGTGGGAGGCTCAAGTGGAGGGCAGGGGGATGACACACCACCCCTGGGGCAAAACACGCCTCCGACGCAACCACCTCCACCACCTCCACCTACACTTCCCAGAAGTCTCGCGGAGGTTCTTGCAGCAGTACTCGGCTCGCGCAACGAGCAAACCGAGTTGTTGCGGACCCTTGTACAGCACTCGTCCCATCAAGGGGGGCGACATGCTGATGGGCCATGCAGTCACATCCGAGTTCCTACTCGGATTTCGCATCAACGCATCCGCCGGTCTTCAGAGAGGCCGACAAATCTTTGGAAGCGGACAACTGGCTCCGCACCGTTGAAGGAAAGTTCGGTTTACTCGAAATAACCGAACAAGAGAAGACACTATTTGCAGCTCAGCAAATGTAGGGTTCTGCTTGTGCGTGGTGGGCAAACTACCTCGCAGCACGCCCTGCAGGCTATGTCGTGAGCTGGGCAGAATTCCGAGAGGCGTTTCACGCCTACCAGTCTCCAGACTCGGCAACGTCCACCACCTCGCCATTGAGGACGTTCCGGAAGGCGCACCCGTACTCACGGGTACGTTTTCTATTTATGATCATTCCATAGTCATACTCTTTGACTTCGGAGCTTCACACAATGTCATTAGCAAGTCTTTCGTCATTAAAAATCAATTGCCTATTATCTCCACAAAAACTCCGTATATGATCTGCACTCCGGCAGGAAAGACAGTAACAAATGAGTTGGTTCCTGGGATACCACTTAACCTAGATGGAACCATATATCTTACTTCACTTTTGATATTAGAGAATCAGAAGTTAGATGTCATCTTGGGAATGGCATGGTTACAATACCATGGTGCTATTCTAGATCTCATTCCTCAAAAAAATATATCTAAATTCTCCACTTCATCCTTATCAAGTCATCAATCTTGAGAGAGACATTCTAGTGAATCCATCTACTCACAATATTGAGGTTATGGAACTTAAGGATATTCCAGTAGTATGTGAATACCCGGACGTGTTTCCAGAAGATCTTCCTGGTATTCCCCAGAAAGAGAAATAGAGTTCAAGATCGAGCTTGTACCGAGAACAATACCGATCTCAAGGCAACCCTACAAGATGGCATCCAAGGAACTTGCAGAACTGAAGGAGCAGTTAACGGAACTTGATAACAAAGGTTTCATTCATCCAAGTTGATCACCTTTGGGTTGTTCTGCATTGTTCGCAGAGAAGAAAGATAAGACCTTGAGACTTTGTGTGGACTATCGTCCATTCAATGCTGTCACTATCAAGAACAAGTATCCACTACCACGCATTGATATTCTTTTCGATCAACTAGTGGGTGCTAAAGTATTTCGAAGATGGATCTTCGTTCTGGTTATCATCAGATTAGAATCTGACCAGAAGACATATCAAAGACAGCATTCTCGACGAGGTATGGACTGTATGAATACCTTTTTATGTCCTTCGGATTGACCAACGCACCGGCTCATTTCATGTATCTCATGAACTCGGTGTCCATGCCGGAATTGGACAAGTTTGTCGTGGCCTTCATTGATAACATCCTTGTGTATTCAAAATCCGAAGAAGAACATGCTCAGCTCTTGTGTATCGTGCTTCAACGATTACGGGACCACCAGCTATATGCTAAGTTTAGCAAGTGTGAATTCTGGATCAGCCAAGTGCCATTTTTAGGGCACATCATATCAGCAGAAGGGGTTGCAGTTGATCCAAGCAAGATAAAGCAAGTACTCAAATGGGAGTCTCCAAAATCCGTACATGAAGTTCGAAGTTACCTAGGGTTAGCTGGATTTTACTGGAGGTTCATTCCCAGTTTCTCCAAAATAGCTAAACCAATGACAGAACTTCTGAAGAAGGGGACAAAGTATGTATGGACTGAAGCATGTGAGGGAGGTTTTCAGGCATTGGTAAAACACCTCACAACGGCACCAGTATTGGCTCAACCGGACACAACCAAATCTTTTGACGTGTATTGTGATGCATCAGGAATTGGTTTGGGTTATGTGTTGATGCAGGGTAGACGAGTGATTGCTTATGGATCACGGCAGCTTCAGAATCATGAGCAGCACTATCCGACTCATGATCTAGAACTCGCTGCTGTGGTACTAGCGTTGAAGATGTGGATATATTATCTACTTGGTGATCTAGTACATCTCTACACCGATCACAAGAGCGTGAAGTACATCTTCACCAAAAAAGACTTGAATATGCGACAGCGTATATGGTTGGAATTAATCAAGGATTGTGAGATTGAGATCCACTACCATCCAGGCAAGGTGAACGTAGTTGCAGATGCTCTGAGCCGGAAGTCCCATGTCAACAATCTTTCCATTACCTCAATGGGAGAAGAAGAACCGAGTCTCTACTTGGTTCCATATGGGGCACTCTACAACCAAGCTCTCATTCCCACTATCAGGGAGGATATTATGGCAGCTCGGAAGGTGGACAAAGGGATGTCGCACATTCGGCGAATAATGGAGAAGGGGGAGATGAAATGTTTCTGATGTGACAATGAAGGTACCCTCTGGTTTAAAAACCGCATAATGGTACCCCGGAACATGGAACTTCGGAAGAAGATACTGGATGAAGCTCATTTATCCATGTATTCCATTCATCTGGGGAGTAACAAAAGTATACCAAGACTTGAGGAAGAAGTTCTGGTGGACTCGGATGAAGAGAGAAGTAGCAAAATACGTATCCGAATGTGATACGTGTCGGTGAGTTAAGGCCGACCATATGAAGGCAGCTGGGCAGCTTCGACCTTTAAGCATACCGGCTTGGAAATGGGAGGATATCAGCATGGATTTCATTGTTGGGTTGCCTCCCACTTTCCATAAGCACGACTCAATTTGAGTGGTCATTGACCGGTTGACCAAATCAGCTCATTTCATACTGGTCAGTGTCAAGTATGATGTAAAGCGGTATGCAGAACTTTATATCTCCAGAATATTGTGTCTACATGGGGTACCCCGCACTATCATTTCAGATCGTGGATCTATTTTCGTTGCTCGCTTTTGGGAGCATCTCCACGATGCATTTGGGTACCAAAGTGATTCGAAGCTCGGCTTACCATCCTCAGAATGATGGACAAACCGAACGGTGTGAATCAAGTGCTAGAGGATATGCTTCGTGCCTGTGCCATCCACCATGGTAAAAATTGGGATGATCATCTACCATTGGCGGAATTCTCGTACAACAACGGTTACCAGGCTAGCATTCAGATGGCGCCATATGAAGCTCTTTATGGCCGAAAGTGTCGCACACCCTTGAACTGGTGCGAATCTGTGAACGAGTGGTATATGTCATCGACTTGATAAATGAAGCCGAAGAGCAAGTACGTCTTATTCAAGCCAATCTCAAAGCCGGTCAGTCTTGTCAGAAGAGCTATGCAGACAAACGACGTCGACCTCTTCACTTTGAGGTTGGGGATCAAGTTTATCTCTGGGTATCCCCGATGAAAGGAATTCATCGATTCGGAGTAAGAGGGAAGCTAGCTCCACATTTTATTGGGCTGTTCGCAATAATCAAAATATGCAGACCTGTGGCATATAAATTGGAGGTTACCGCTGTCGTTGGCAGGGGTCCACAATGTGTTTCACATTTCTCAGTTGCGGAAATGTCTCAAAGCCCCAGTGAATATACGTATTGAGGATTGGAAACTCTCCAACCAGATCTTACGTATTCTGAGCATCGAATCCAGATCGTTGATGAGAAAACTCAGACCACAAGAAGGCGCACATTGCGTTTCTACAAAGTCTTGTGGAGCAACCACAGTCCTGAAGAAGCCACGTGGGAAAGTGAGGAATATCTTAAAACGAACTATCCGGACTTGTTAGCGGCACATGTTCAGTAGATCGTTATCTTTTGTCCTACCTTTGTAATCTCGGGACGAGATTCTTTTTAGGGGGGGGGTGTAAAATCCCACTTTTTCCTTTTATGTGAAGTTCAACTACAAGTGGTTTATCAAACATAATGGAGGTCAATATAATTGTGCAC